>JANHMN010000001.1:106636707-106652444 GCA_030674055.1 Rhabdomys pumilio
TCTCTCTCTCTCTCTCTCTCTCTCTCTCTCTCTCTCTCTCTCTCTCTGTGTGTATGTGTGTGTGTGTGTCTGTCTGTCTGTCTGTCTCTCTCTCTCTCTCTCTCTCTCTCTCTCTCTGTCTGCCTGCTTTTTGTGGATCAAGATATAATGCTCTCAGGTACCATTCCAGTGCCAAGTCTGTCTGCTTCGAGGCATGATGCTCACAAAGCAACCATCTAAAACTGTAAGCAGACCCCAAATTAAATGCTTTATGTTGTAAGAGTTGCCTTGGTCATGGTATCTCTTCACAAATAGAGAGACTACAACAGTCTTACAACACACATACATCAAGAACAAAGTGGTTAACTTTGTTTAGTTTTAACCTTCCTGCTACTTCTCGTCTATTTTTCTATTCCTCGTTTATTTCTGTGCACAATTTTGATAGAGGTCTCCAGAAATACCACCCCCATATTGTAGTTGAGTGTTCTGAAGCTGTCAGTATTTTTCATCTTTTTGTGAACATTTTTCTCTCACAATAAACAAGGCAATAAAGTAAAAGCGTAATGCAGCATGATGCATTTGCAAGGTGACTGAGGCCTTGGGCCTTGATCTTTGTTCTGTAAATCCTTTAAATACAAACTCAATAATAAATTTCAACTTAAGCCAAGTTCAGTTGGGAACGAGGACAATGTGGCTCCAATGTCCCTGAGCTATACAGAAATTATCATAATGTACAAACATCAATTCACTCTAATGGGTAAAGAAGAAAATGAAAAGAAATTCCATTACTTCTTAATAAAAATCACCACAAACTTGCAATAAAATCATAGCCAATGTTCATAAATATATGTGGCCAAATTGGTAGAGATAATGAATATATGTAATTTGTTCACTTCCTAAGTAGGTTTAACCAACTTTTGAACCATGAGGCCATAAGAATTGTCCTGAATATTAGCAGTTTCTTCCTAAGCCAACTCATACCCAAGCTGAAATTTTCCCTTAGTCATTTACCCTCTGAGAGTACACAGACCCATTTCATTGCTATTTCTGAAGTGTCGTTTCTTAGGAGACAAAATTGCCTTGCTGAATCATCTGCCCCCACATTGACAGGATGAAATATAGGCACTTCCATCTGGGCCTGGCTTACTCCAACATCTTCTATAGCTTTTTTCCCCCCTTGGCCATGCTACCATCTCCAAGTTGTTTGCCACCATTGATGGAAGATGACTATTAGCAACTGTGGAGGGCAATACACTTGAAGAAGAAAGGAGGGAAGTGCAGGAAGAGGGGGGAGAGGGAGAAAGAGAGGCAGTGAAGTTTGAGGAGGAGGCAGCAAGAGAATGAACTACAGCCTTCATTCCCATAGTCATCGAGATTGCAGCCCACACTCACTGGTTGACTTCTGGATCAGTTCCCACAATTCCCACGCCCAAGCAACTGGGATGAGTCTACCAGCTCTGGATTGTCTGGGTATAGTGCATTAATAGCTCTAACTTGACAGTCTCAGAGACTATTCCCAGGGATGAGTACTGAGCTAATCCCACCAAATGAGACGCTGTTAAAATGAGATGCTGGTGAGGCAGTGGTGTGGCTAAGAAAAGCCATAAGGTCCACCATCAGTGAGGAGGAGACTTGAGAAGGAGGATGACTTGTGGGCATCTCTCATAAAATTTATGAGAGATTCCCTAGGGATCCGTATCTGGAAAGAGGATGGCAAAGCTAGAGTGGGCAGAGCAGCAGAGTTAATGACACATCTCATTTACCTCATGAAGACCTTTGAACCTGAGTGGGCCTTCAGTGGGTCAAAATGGGTAGCTTTGATTCTCCCATGGAAAGCTTCCATCCAGTGCGTATGGCTTCTGGGAGAGGATCTGTGGTTTTGTTCCGCAGGTTTGTGGATTCCCAAAGCTCTGGAGCAGAAACTGTCCAGAGGACATATAGCTGCAAACATAGCATACCCTCCAACAATGGGACCTGTGAGAAGAACAAAGAACTCTTCTCTCTAAAGGTAAACTGTGGCATTCTGTGACACTCTGTCCATGAAAAAAGACACTGAGCTTTGGTAGAGACCCAAGACTCAGGCTGTCCCACCAACCATGGAGAACGGGTGTTTCTCTGATTGGTTCTTTGCTCTCGAGCTGTATGAGATTCACTGACACAGAATAAGCCCTTCCTCCTTAACTGGTGCCTTGATTCTGTGTTGCTCTCCAACTCCAAAGAGCAAAGCATGGGTTATTTAGCTTTTTGAGAAAATAAAGTTTGAGGCTACTAGCTAAGTGTAAGTTATGTGACAGCACCCTTCCCCATACCAATAGAACAAACAACAGTAGTTTCCATTGAGAGAGAAAGAATCCTTTATAAACAGCCACCAAATAAGAAAAAGAAACAGAGGTGGGCATGACAGGCAGTTGGGAGGCTCAGGTGAGCATGACTGCTCCAGAACCAACACTGACAAAAGAAGTGACCACAAAGTCTCCTGGCTTCTCACTAATATCTTCCATCCAGAAACTTCTAAACCAATGAGAAGTAGGTAGCCATTTTGATGATCTTATTCTACTACTTAGATGTTTTGAATCAACCCATATTAGTGTATTTAAGTAATCACTATTTGTGTAATAATACCAAAATCAGAAATAAAAATATACTATCTGGGGACTGGTAAGATAGCTCGATGGTTATAAGCACTTGTTGATCTTGCAAAGGTAGATTTCACAGCACCCACCTGGCAGCTCACAACTTTCTGTAACTCCAGTTCCAGGGAATTTGGCATCCTCCTTTTACCTTCTTGGGTACCAGGCATGCATATGGTACATAGACATACACATTATTATCATCATCAGAAATACTTAAAACTATATGGGACTAACTTCAACATATAGCCTATTTAGTTTTATTTTATCCTAAAGATACATAATGAAGTAACTTATTTCCCCTACCATATATTTTCAATATAGTTTTATGACCTAGGTAGTACTGGTGACAGTGACTTTTTTTTTTAAGCAAAAACTACTTGCTTGTTTAACTTTTGCTACACTGTCCATTCTCACTGTTTGAGGTTCTGACCACCACACCTGGCACTGTGGGAAAATGCCTGGAATAGCACCTGTTCCCAGCACACAGCAGCAGAAGCCAGCCAGCCCCGGAAGCTGCTACAACAATGACAGCAAGTGCTGCATAAAAACGGTGTGAAGGACGCTCCTGTGGGTGACTCCCTAGGACCTACAGGTCACAGTTGATGCTGTGTGGGTGCCAGAAAACTTTGTGACAAATGTGCTGTGAACTCCTGTGATACTTTAAGAATCCTCTTGGCCTTTTAATTCATAAGTCTCCTTCCCTAGTGACCAGTAAGGACCTAGTGACATCATTTTATAATGTTCTATGGAGATCTGAATGTACCAGAATGTTTCAGTCCCACCAGGAGCAGCTGCTGCAGAAACAAGTGACTTAATCATGAGGGATGGATGGATTCTCTGACAAACCTTGAACACCTGTTAGTTGGAAGGGTATATTAATTTCTTGCTATGGGAGATGGGGGTGGGGAGGAACACTGAGAAGCACAGTTGGTCTGGGAAAAGGAACTCTAGTAGGAAACTGTGACATTGGAAGATTCTGGAAGTAGCTATGAGAGGAGCCTCTGGGCATGTGGGTTATTGGAGGTGTGACTACCTGCACTGAAGGAAGATGGCACCATTCACGGGCTGGGGTCCTGGAATGCATGAAAAGGAGAAAGTGAGCTCCAGCCAGCATTCCCTTTCTCTGCTTCCTGGCCCCAGTGACATGAGCAGCTGCCTCAGGCTTCCACTATCAGGACTTCCCCTACAGAGGCTACGTCCTCAAGCTGTGAACCCAAATGAAAACTTAAATTGCTTTGTTTCAAGATGTTTTATGACAGCCGAGGGGAAAGAAGTGAAGACAGGGACAAAATCTATGCAAATGCTGAAGAGGGTGTTGACATAAAACTATCTTTAAAGGCTAAAACTCTGTTTTGCAAGTGATAGAACAAGACAAAATGCCAAAGCAGTTTCAATCTGTTCCATGAACCATGCTAGAGCTCACGATTCCCATGGGCATAAAACTCTACTGCCAACTCAATGAGCAGATGAGAATTGCTGTGTCCTGAGAGGGCACTGGTGGATCAGGTCACCAGACAACTGGTAATGCAGTCCTGGAATCATGGATGTGATTATCTGCAGACAGGAGATTTCTGCAAGGCTTCAAAAATATGCGGATATACTTCTTAGAACGTAAAATTTCTCCCAGAACCTAGAAATCTGATAACACACACACACACACACACACACACACACACACACACACTACAAAACAACTTTAGTATGAATTTAAATATTTGTGCTCTCAAATGAGTGAGGGTTTAAGTTTTTAATTTGAAAGGCATTCATAAATAAGCCCTATGAAACAGCATTTCCATGTTATACTTTTTTCTATTAATGGAAATAGATTCTTTTTTCACATAATATATCCTGAATATAATTTACCCTCCCTCTACTCCTCCCAGTTCCTTGAAACCTCCCTTTCCCTCTGGATCCACTCCCTTTCTGTCTCTCATTAGAAACAAACAAACAAAATAGCAGCAACAACACCAAGAACACAAGCAGGCTTCTACAAGATAACATCCAAGCATGACAAAATAAAATATAATGAAATGAAGCAAAAACATACATATTGAAGAGTTTCAAAGGTGGGTACTAAAGTTAACTAGAGTTAAAGACCCACTTGTTCTCATAGGCAGAAGTCTGACTAAAATACTAAGAGTACAATATATATTCAGAGGCTCTAGTGCAGACCCATGAAGGCCCTATGCTTGATGCATAGTCTCTATAAGCTCATATATGCCTTTCTTAGTTGATTTGGTTGTTGTATTAGAATCCTTCATCCCCTGTGACTCCTAAAATCTTTCTCCTCTCCCGCTCTCCTGAGGGAATCCCTGGGCTCTGAGGGGAGGGATTTGATGAAGATCTCCAATTTAGACTCTCTTTCCAAATAGTGCATGGCTGTGAGCCTCTACATCTATACCCATCTGCTGCCAGAGGAAGCCTCTCTGAAGATGAGTAGTTAAGGTACTAATCTATGAGTATAGCAGAATATCGTTAGAAATCATGTTATTGGTCCTTTTTTAGAGGTCAGTCATGTTTGGTTTTACCCTACATGTCTGGGTTGTATAGTCTCTGGCTACCCAAGCAATGTTGAGTATGGGTTCCTTCTTGTGGAGTGAGCCTTAATTCAAATCAGGCATTGGTTAGCTATACCTGTTATGCCCAGATTATGAGGTCCCCATAGACCACCAGAGACTACCAGGAGTCCAATTCATATGCAAAAGCAAAGAGTCTTTATTCATGTTGCATTTTGGACCTTTCAACTTCTTTAGCACAGTGGAAGATGTGGAATGTCCTGAGCAGGTACAAGTCTTGCCTATTTATCATAGTTGCTGTAGCAGGATGAGGGACTTTCCAACTTGGCAGTTACATGATTGATTGACATATGCTTGGTGTAATTCTATTGGCTAGTAATGATTTCAGCTTGGTATGAACAATGGTTAGTAGTTTAATCAACCTACTTTAGATGGTAGTTACTTTCCCCTTAAGAACTGATGGGTCGTTACTAGGCATGGAGTGGCTATTTGCTCAGGGGAATTGTGATTGTTACCACACATGACATAGCTCCCAGAACAAGTTGGAGTTTTTCCAGTATCTGAGTTCATTCAGAGGGCAAGTTAATCAGCAAGTGGAATCTGAAAGCAAAATGGAGCTTGTAATGTTGGGCTGGGCCCATCAATTCCCCAAGTTCTCTGCCACTATTACCTAGAACATTTTCCAGGCAGGACAGATTGTAGGTCAAAGGTTTTTCACTGATTTGGTGTCCATGTTTCTCTTTTAGTAGCCTGCAGAGTACCTTCCTGCACAAAATAGACTAGAATCAGGGGTGAAGGCTCTGCGTCAGCACCAGCTTTTTTCTCCGTATTCAATGAGTTGTGAGGGTATTGTCATCAGCAACAAGGTAATGTCATTAGTTTTTCAGAGAGCAACACTTTGACTTAGCATCATGTTGGATTGTTTGGGGATTTCCATGAGACCCCTTTGGAAAACAACTCAACTGAATGCAATCCAATCCTCCCACTGAAAGCCTGTCCTAGAAATAAGAAATGGCAAGTTGAGACTCATTATTCCCAATTATGAGGAGTCCTCACTAGGATCACCTTCATAGATTGCAAGAGGGATCCACTGTACTAGGTTTCCACACAGTCCCCCAAAATGTCCAATTCCAGTACTTTCCTGCACTTTTTTTTTGCACTTTCTCTGTACTTTCCCCTCTGTCTCATTCTCCCTCAGTGACTTGATCCCTCTGCTCCAATTCCCACCTTCTCCCAATATACCCTCAAAATTTATTCTATTTCCTTTTCCCAGGGAGATCCATGCATCCCACCATGCATCCTCTCTACCTAAGAGAGCTTGGTCTACAGAATGTAGCTTGGCTATCATTTCTTTGGTAGAGGCCTGCCCCCATACCCCCAGCATGTTCCATGCCTGTCAGCTATTTCATATTGTTACTGTAATATGACTGCCTGTCATTAACACAAAAAAAATCACTTGACCCAGAGCAAGGCCATGCTGATCATGTATCCTGTTATGTACTATATGAGGTTTGGTAATCTTAAGAAATTCCATAAAGCTTTATGTAGGACCCATTAAATTAGGTGAATATGAACTGTTATGTCTAAAATGGATTGAGTCATAGTCAACTACCAGGCAACACTTCCTGGACCTGTGTTTGAGCTCATTGCGAGATTTCGGTATAACCTTTATAAGCTGAGAGAGAAAAATGTTTCATGTCCAAGATTTAGCCTCCAAATTCTGAGCTATGGTCCTGATCAATCAGCCTTAATGTGTGGATTCAATAAACCATCCCTGTCTGACTGAGATCAGTGTTTGTGTGGTTTGTGGGACCCCCAACAATTTAATGTCTAATGTCCACTTATAAGTGAATATATATCTTATTTATCTTTCTCAGTCTGGGCTACTTCACCCAGAATTTTTTTTTCTAGTTCTGTCCATTTGCCTGCAAATTTCATGATGTCTCTTTTTGTTATTTTTACTTTTAGCAGCTGAATAATAAATACTCTTTGAACCACATTTTTTTATTCATTCTTTGGTCTAGAGATATCTACGTTGTTTCCAGTTTTCTGACTCTTCTGAATAAGGCTGCAGGGCTGAGAAATTTTCCTTGTGGCAGAATGGAATGTGCTTTGAGTATATATCCAAGAGTGGTATAGCTGAGTATTGAGATAGATTGAATCCCAATTTTATGAAGAATGACCATATTGCTTTCCATAGTGGCCGTACAAGTTTGTACTCCCACCATCAATGGAGGAGTGTTCCCATTGCTCCACATCCTCACCAGCTTGTGCTGTCACTTGTGTTATTGGTCACAGCCAATCTGACAGAAGTATGATGGACTCTCAAAGTAGTTTTGATTTGTAATTCCCTGATGGCTAAGAATGTTGAACATTTCTTTAAATATTTCTCAGGCATTTGAGATTCCTCTGTTGAACATTCTCTGTTTAGTGCTGTACCCCATTTTTAGTTGAGTTATTTATATTTAAGTTTTTGATATCTAGTTTCTTGAGTTCTTTATATATTTTGAATATTAGTTCTCCATTGGATAGTTTGTAAAAATCTTTTTTCCCTACGTATTGTACCATTTTGTCCTAGTGACAGTGTCCTTTGCCTTACAGAAGCTGTTCAGTTTTATGCAGTCCCATTTATTAATTGCCTATCTTAGTGCCTGTGCTATCAGTGTCTGTTTAGAAAGTCTTTCCTGTGCTAATGCTCTTAAAGCTATTCCCCATCATCTCTTCAATCGGGTTAAGATAATCTAGGTTTATGTTGAGGTCTTTAATCCACTTAGAGTTGAATTTTGTGCCGGGTAATAAACATGGATATATTTGCATTCTTCTACATGCTGACATTCAGTTAGACCAGCACTATTTGTTAAAGATGCTTTTTTGTTGTTGTTTTTCTGTTGTGTATTCTGTCTTCCTTATCAAAAATCGGGTGGCCAAAGGTATGTGGATTTACAGCTGAGTCTTTTATTTAATTCCATTGATCAATATGTCTGTTTTTATGCCAATGTCATGTCAATGCTGTGTGATTTTTATTACTATGGCTCTGTAATACAACTTGAAATCAGGGATGGTGATATCTCCAGCACTTCTTCAGTTATTCAGCTTTGTTTTAGCTATCCTGGTGTGTTTGTTTTGGTTGTTGTTGTTTTTCCATATGAAGCTGATAATTGTCCTTTCAAGGTCCATAAAGACTGTGTTGGGATTTTAATGTGGATGCCATTGAATCTGTAGATTGCTTTTGATAAAATCATCATTTTAACTAAGTTAATTCTACCAATCCATGAGCATGGGAGGTCTTTCCATCTTCTGATACCCTCTTCAATTTACTTCTTCAGACTCGAAGTTTTTATCTCACAGGTCTTTGACTTGCTTGGTTACAGCTACCCCAAGATATTTTGTATTATTTGTGGAAATGTGAAGGGTGTTGCTTCCCTGTTTCTTTCTCAGTCTGTTTGTTATTTGTATGTAGGAGGGCTACTGAATTTTTTTTAATTAATTTTGTATCCAGCCACTTTGCTGAAAGTGTTCCTCAGCTGTCGGAGTCTCCTAGTGGGATATTTAGAGCCAGACAGGTGTTTTAACCTATCATGTGCAAATAATGCTACTTTGATTTTTTTTCCTTTCCAATTTGTATTGCCTTCATGTCCTCAGTTGTCTTATTGCTCTGGCTAAAGCTTAAAGCACTATATTGAATTGAGGTGTAGAGGGTGATTTTAGTGGAATTACTTTGAGTTTTTCTCTGTTTAGTTTGATTTTGGCCATACGCTTGCTGGTATGTCTCTTGTATCCATGATCTCTCCAGGACTTTAATAAGGAAAACGTTTTGGATTTTGTCAAAGGTATTTTTTTGCAGCTAATGAGATGATCGTGTGTTTTTTTATTTTTTTATGTTCACTTTTTTATATAATGTATTACATTTATTGATTTTTTAAAATTTATTTATTTATTTATTTTGTATATTGAATCATTCCTGCATCCCTGGAATGAAGTCTACTTGCTCATGGTAGATGGCCTTTTTGATATGCTCTTGGATTCGGTTTACAAGTATTTTGTTGGATATTTTTCCATTTACACTCATGAGGGAAATTAGTCTGTTACTCTCTTTGTTGAATCTCTATGTGGCTTGAATATTGGAGTGACTGTGACCTCATAAAATTAGTTGAGTAATGCTCCTTCTGCTTCTAGTCTGTGAACTAATTTGAGGAGTACTGGTGTTAACTCTTCTTTGAATGTCTGGTAGAATTCTGCCCTAAAACTGTCTGCCCCTGGACTGTTTTGGTTGGGAGACTTTTAATGATTGCTTGTATTTTGCAAGAGTTACAACTTGAAATCAAGGATGACATTAATATTTTTCTTGTTGAGACACAAGTTTTACTGAACAATAAACCACAGCAAACGTAAAGCAAGTCTCTTATTCTTCTACCTCCACAGAAGGTCAAAGACAAATGTGTTTGTTAAAGAGAGGGAATGCTCAAGTTCATAGAATAAGCTAGAAGCAAAAGAATAGTGAACAGAGATCAACAAAGTCATCCTTACATGGATTCTGTGGTATCTTTAAACTATAAATCAGTGAGCTTCCAAGATACTTCTGGCAGACACAGCATATTATTATTAAGATAAGGACACAGCTTGTGATCTTTCAAATCCATGAGGGAATTTTAAATGCTCGGGATATTGATACCTCGATCAGAATTGAGCCAACTGGTTGGTGCTCTTGAGAGTGAGATAGCTCCGGACTAAGCAGCAATGCACACGACAACAGCCAAGCTCTCTGCTGGAAGGCCACACAAAACCCGAGTCAGTTCATCTGAGTGGCTTCAGCGCTGTCTTCACAGATCCTCCAAGGAAAACTGTGTGTGAAACAATATATCAGATGTTCATGAGACGCCGCAGTAAAAACTACACCAAGACTTGAAGAATTCATATAAGGCTTTTCTTTTTAGTTTCTTTGTTTTGATTTATGTCAGATTCAAAGACTATGTACTACTCTCACGATGTCCCAACCACAAAGTCAGACTCATGAATACATTTAACTTGAGGAAAGTCTGATATGCCACAGTCACTTGTCTGTTCTTCTTGTTCTATCCCTAAGACTCAGGTGAGTTGAGTACTACAGAGACAAAAAGTTGTAGCACGCAGCCATTTTCCTGATGATGCAAACTGATGAAAACTTGTGCTGATGGAAACTTCCTATGTCAGGAGTTTGGGGATAGGGAGATGGTTTCTTGCAAGTAAGAGGACCTCGGTTTAGTCTTTAGAACCATGTTTTGTTTTTAAGTTAGTGTGGCTGTGTGATATTATGATCCCAACTCTGGGGAGACAGAGACAGGCAGATCCCTGTCAATCAAGCCTGATTGGTGAGCTCTTCAGTTTTATACACACATGCACACACACAGAGAGTTATACACACATACACACACATGCACACACATGCCCCCTCACATGCACTCACACACATTCAAATCATACAAAAGCACACATGTATTTGCACACATGTATTCATACCCAGGCAGACACATGCCCATGAGGTCTCTCTCACAAACACAAAGGAAAAAAAATCAATGAGCAAAATTCTTTGCTCATTCACTCTCTTCTATATTTTCTATGTTGAAGATACTGTGGAAAAGGCAGAGAAGACACAAGTTTACTTTTGTTATCTCTCCTATACAGTCAGAAAAAGTTTTTTTTAATTGATGTATTACCACATCATAGGGTGCATCTTACCAAAGAGGTATGAGCTATGTTATGAAAACACAATGTAAAAAACAATAAAGTTTTTTTAGAGAAGTTGCCATCTGCCCAAAGAATTTTCCAGATATGTCTTAAGGTATGAGGAGGAGTTGGTCTTTCAGAGGGAAAAGAAGTGATGGTGATTGAAAGATGGGAGGGGACGTTATGAAAAAGGCCAGTGTGGACACATGCTGGATGATGTCATCCACGTGTTGATTTCCAGCTGACAGCAATCAGACTTCTAACCAGAGAGAAAAGGTGTGTGTGTCCCACTACAACAGTTTTTGTAATTAAATATTTTTTAAATTCCAGTTTCTTGTTGAACTTGTTAACTATTTAAACTTTCCTTTTTTTTTCCCCCACTGCAGATCCAAGCCTTTTTAACTGTGTTCCCACATTGCACTCCTGAGAATTGCATGCATATCTCTTACCGAATGTCACACAGCAAACTGCAAGAGTAAATAAGACAGAAGAAATGGTGGGGCCAGATCTTCAGGCTGCGTCAGAGAGAAATGGGTCCTGTCAGCTCAGGTTGGAACATGTTTCCACAAGAGGAGTCTTCAACCATTTAAGATTTCACTCATCATCATAATTACAATTCTGCCTGTTTCTGAAGGCTTTATGCTCCAGCCCTGCATTTTGCTCAAGGCTGACACTGGGGTTTCCCTTCAAAACCTCATAAGAACTAGAATCGGGTTAAACCAGTTTAGCAGGCTTCCAGAAGGCTGAGTTGCACTCTCCCACACTGCTCTGTTTTTCAGACACTTGCCCCTAAATTGTTGGGTGCTAGGACTGCAATGCCTCAGAAACACCCTGCAACAAGTCCGGCCTCTGGAAGCTCAAAGGAGCAACCCAGTGAGCTGACGCTCTGCAGTGAAACCTCTCTAGAGCTGAGTTTGGAGTGATAACCATGAAGCCATATGTAATCTCTCTCCTCTGGCCTCTCAGAGAGGAATCTCTCAGAGGTCTCTGCATTGATAATGCAGTGCATTTTTCTTAAATACTATAAGACTAATTGACCAAATCGCCCTTCGGAATGAGCTTGATTAGAAGAAAGACTTGTGCCATGACAGAGCCACTGGAAGTCCTTGAGATGAAGGAGTAATTTAAGGGGCATGAGCATCATGTAGCAGATAATATGATGAGAACTTACAGGGAGAAAGGAATTGTTTCCTTCCAAAACTTGAAGAGACTCAACTAAGAGAAATAATTTAAAGTATATTACAAAAGAGACTGCTTCCGTTACAGGACAGGATTATCAGCATGATCCATAATGGTCAAAAGAGTCTCTGATTCAAATACACTATCTCACTCAGAAGCTTCTTAACAGGAAGATGTAGTTAAACAGTTATGCATCACCATTGAGGGAGGACCAGGGAGGATGGGTGCCACTTTCCAGCTTGCAGAGCACACAGTGGCACTGCGTGCTCTTCTAAATATCATTGCATCTTCAGTAGAAGGAATTCTGTAACCAGAGCTTAGATGTCATTGTCACTGCTGGTGACCCTCTTAAGGAACTGTGGTAGTTTTAAGAGTTCTAGCTCCTAAAGACAAGGGTGTGTGCCTTGTGTTGAGGACTCTAGAGGAGGCTCACCTCTTACATGGGATCACCGAGGCTGAGAAACAAGGGGTATCAGTCACATGATGGAGATGGGGAGAATGGGTCTCTCAGAGTCATCAGGCTGGGTGATTCTTTGCATTCCTCCACATGAAGTCCAGAAAACAGAGTGAATTCTGCAGCCACAGCCTGAGCAGACCCATCCATGGGGCTCAGATTTCTCAGAAATGACATCTAGGTCAAGTATCCAGGGGTTGCTAACTTCAGATCCAAAGACTCCAAAGAGAGAATAAGAAATCAGTGAGTGTTGGGTTTGGCCCACAGTCAGTCTCAAAGGAGCATTAAAAAAAAAAAAGAAGAAGGCAGAGAGGGGAGGAAAGAAGAAAATGAAGAAACTGGTAGCTGATTTACTGGTGGACAAGGCACAGCAGGCAAAGTCACTCAAACTGGGATTTGTTTCTGTGTTGGGTGACCGAAAGTCTGATCTCTGGAACATGGCTGCATCTGAAGTCTGTGGTAGAAAAGTAAATAGGCATGTTTCCACCTTCTACATTACTGAGAGTGTTAGGGTAGTAATAGAGTTTCAGCCACACCGGCTTGCTCTTATCTTTGTCTATCTGACTGGGGAATCTTCAACAAAATACCAACTCCATATTGTCCCAACAGTCAAAAGGACACCCACACAATACTGCTGTATTAAAAAAATAAGCTCAAAGAGTTCCACTGTTTTCTTTCAAGTGTTTATTTTTAAAGTGTGTGTTAAAGACAAGATGAGACAAAACAATCAGCAGCTCACGCCTTCAGGTACTACTGACTCAAGCATGATAAGAGTAGAAAGAACCCCAGCTCTCCAGCAGAAGGCTCTTACCTACAGAGGCTGAGCTGCAGAGTGCTCTGGCCATCATGAATGTTCTTGCTCAGAAAATTACCCTAAATGTCCTAAAGTTTACTTTTTAATCTCCATATTCCTCCTCCCAAGATTCAGGGATCATTACAGAACATGGGTCAGAAAGATTGTAGGAGCCAGAGTTGGGGCAGGGGTGGCAAAAAAAAAAAAAAACAAAAACAAAAAAAAAAAAACTGTTTTTCAAACACAGCAGGACAATTGTACATATAAACTCAGAGGGGTTGTGACATTATGCACAGCACCTATGCAAGCCCAAGTCAGACCTACAGCACAGAGTGGGGAGGTGGGCAGAAAGCCCCAGCTGTATATGAAGCGATATTGGTAACTGATAGCTGCCGGGAGATGGGGCATCAGTTAGTTGTCTTTAAGAATGTGGACTCTGGTACTACTAACAAGCTCCAGTGAATGACTATGGGGAACATTTACGTTATACTAATAGAATTTAATGTGTTAAAAAGAATTGGCACAAAGAGTTGGGTAGTGTGGAATTGGGGGAGGGGGTTGGATTTGGGAGGAGATGGGGGGAATGAAATGTTGAAAATAAAATGTATAAAAATATCAGGTAATTAACAAAAATATTTTTAAAGAAAATGTGTATTAAACAAAATAAAAGTAGCTGATAGTTTTCTAAATGTTAATAACAGACATTATCCTCTAAATCTTAGGATCCCAGAGGATACAAGTAATAGAAATGCCAAGGCAGCTGGAAAATTAACACCACTAACAAGCACAAAGCAGTCTAGCATATCTATTGTCAAGAGAAAATATAAAAGTCATCATAAGAAAAAGACACTTCACAGTATTCAGTCAGCAGATATTGTAACCAAGGCTATGCAAGACAGAAGAGGAAGGGGTATGGGCTTCAAAATAATGATGAAAAAATACCTCCACTCATAAAGCATGTTTCAAAATGAATTTTAAAAAGCATTTTCTCAAATAAAAACTGAGTGAAACTGTAGTCAGAAATGTTCTGAAGGGCAAGCAATCTTAAAGGGCACATCTTAGAGGAGGCTTAATAAATAAAACACTGAGAACTACCCAGAAAAATAAAGAATAATGAAAATGTGAAAACAAAAAAATAATTATAAAATTTGCTCGTTTGAATCTGATGTAAACTAAAACTGACTATCTAAAGCTGAATATTTTGAGCATTAAATTGTTATTGTACCTGACAAGTGTTAACATCACTATGCTGGGCTTCCAACAAGAAGAATGAGAGAAAATGAAAACCCAATAAGCCAGGAGAGGTGGCTCAGTGGGCAAAGGTACTTGCTACCAAGCTTGATACCTCAAGTTCTGTTCCTGGGACCCACAAGAGGGAAGAAAACAGCTGACATCCAAAAGCTGTACTAAAACTTCTACACGTATGTCATGGAACACACAACCACATATACACACAAACACAAGAAATAAATAAAATGTAATTTTTTTAAAATATCCATTATCTTGACAGAAAAAAACTAAGTAGAAGATCAATAAAACCAAAACTTATTTTTTGAAGCAATTGATAGAATTTATAAGCTTTTATTTAGATTAATCAATAAAATAAAACAATCTTATTAATAAGGAAGAGCGTCATCACTACAGAGTCTACAGATATTAAGAGGATAATAATGAGATATTACGACTCTCTAAGCAACTGTATGTCACCACCTAACATGGAAATTTTCTTTAGAATTGTGACAGAGAAGAAAGTAGCCTCATGTCAGCAAACATGGGATTTTTAAGGGAATGAGGAATTCAGCAAATAATTTTTTTTTCTTCCTGGTGCATTTGAGATACCTGGAGAGTTGGTAGCAAGAGGTTAAAAGGAAGGGTCATAAGACCATTTCTAAGCAAAAGGAGGAGCCCTAAGGGTGGAACACCCTCTAATCCCAGCTGCAGGATGGTGAGGCAGGACAGTCATAAATTCGAGGCCAGCCTTGGCTATGTAGCGAGACATTAACTCAGGAAAGAAAAAAAAAAAAAAAAGCACAGATCACAAATTTTAAATTTTCGAATGAAGTAACTGATACATGTAACAGTAGTTACAGAGGTCGGGCATGTTGACTTTTCAGTTACGATTCTATTGAAGTTAAGCAGCCCGGGCATGGGCTCAGCTGCCTGTAATTATTCACAATTAAGCTGATAAGGGAGTCCAACTTAGGATGGCTGAGTGCAGCAAGAGAGGAGAGTCGTGGGAGAAACACAGTCTTTTGGTTGGGCTCCAAGAAAATGAGTAAAACAATACAGTTTCTGGTTACCTGAGCACCGTAACAATTTTTCTGATCTTAATTTTTTTTCTCTATTCAGCTTGATACAAAAACATATTAAACACCTTAAATATTAATTTGGTGTGCCATGTACTTATCCTACATCCATGCTGGTTTAGAAATGGTGTGTGTGTGTGTGTGTGTGTGTGTGTGTGTGTGTGTGTGTGTGTG
>JANHMN010000001.1:106658445-106720035 GCA_030674055.1 Rhabdomys pumilio
CACACACACACACACACACACACACACACACACACACACACACACACGTAAAATATCCCCAAACTAAACACAATACTGTTGTGTTTTTTTCTGTGGATTTTTTCCTCTAACGATTAACAAACAGCTCTGATACTGAGCACCTAAAACAGCATTCATTTTTCCAGTGAATTCCTCTGTCAAGAATTCAAGCCTGGCCTGGGTAGGTATAGTCTCAGTTGACCACAGAGGTCATTTGGTGTTGGTTGACTTGGTCTGTCTCTTCTGAGACTTCTCCATTCCTACAGTTCTGATGTCTCTAATATGCTGGGGTCTCCATAAGCTGCACCAGGGGTCTCTTGACCTCTCTTCATTTAATCTCAATTGAATACCTTGGCCATTTGTGCCCTAAGGTCTAAAGCTCACATTCTAACCTTAGTGGGGACACATAATTGCTTCCCAGGCAAGATCACTCCAGGAAGCCATCATCTGTGCTAATGTATAGGTCCCCTGCAAGACTATACATCTCTCCAGGGCACTGTTTCTTTCAACAAGTAAGTGAGCTCTGGACTAGACTCTAGTCTTTCCATTATCCTTTACCAAGTGCAGAGACAGAAGGGAACATTAGGACTGCAGTGACCTAGATTGTACCATCCACTGATCACTAACATCTCATGCCACACCTAGGAAAAATGAACCAAACCAGTTGTTTTCCAGAGTAATGAACTTTCCACCTGGGAGCATGGGTCTGTAAAGCTTCCAGATCAATCAAAAAGAAGCTTAAGGTATGTGCAGGGACTAAACCAAGGTTTCTCAAGTTCTCTAAGATGGTCCAGGGCCAAGAATACTGGGCTGTGTTTGTCCAAGTGTTAGAATTGCTTTTTCTGTCATTCTCTGAAGTCATTTTATTCTTGAACCTATATCCAGTTCTAGTTAAGATAGTAATAGCTGAGATTACAAAATATTCTGCTGGCAAAATATGAAATGCCTAGGATTTTAATTAAGCAGTTTCTAGAATTTCAAGGAAGAGTGGCTAATATAGTTTAAATTGCCTTTAAAAATAAATAAAGGCATAGCTATGCTTTGTGACGCACAGTGGTTTGCCTGCCCCTTCCTTGCAGTCTGACATGGAATGTAAACACATACCATTGTTTCGTGTTTGGCTTTACTTTTGGGAAATAAAACATTATTCATGATTGGAGAAAGATTATAGTTGATAAATACCACAACACAGACACAGCTACACCCAGAAGCTTATGATGAAATGTTACGAAATCACAATAAACAGCTTCATAAAGGAATTCATTGCTGTGAAAGACACTTAAGAGTAAATCAGCATGTGTGTGTTTAACACTTATCTCACTGAAGACAATTGTTAAAAGCTCTGGAATCTGTAACTATGATATTACATATCATATTATATACAATATATAAAAATACATCACATTATAATGTTAGGATATTTACTTAAGCTTCCCAGGGTTTTTTTTTTTTTGGTTTTTTTTTTTTGTTTGTTTGTTTTTTTGAGACGGGGTTTCTCTGTGTAGCCTTGGCTGTCCTGGAACTCACTCTGTAGACCAGGCTAGCCTCGAACTCAGAAATCTGCCTGCCTCTGCCTCCCAAGTGCTGGGATTAAAGGCGTGCGCCACCACCAACCACCCGCTTCCCAGGTTTTTCTTTAGAAAAAAAATATTTTTTCATGTGTGTGTGTGTTGCTCACTGATCCCAGAAGAGGGCAGTGAATCCCATGGAACTATGATTACAAGTTATGAGCACCTGATATGAATGCTGCAACTCTAGCCGTGGTCCTCTGCAAGAGCCAAAAGCACTGTATCCATGAGTCATGGCTCTATTCCCATTCAAGTTTTTAATTTATAATGGAACTTTAGGTTATGAGTCTCCTTTTATGGTTTGAATATGAAGTATTCTCCGTAGTCTTGTATACTGAACGCTTGGTTATAGCTGGTACTAATTTGAAAGGTTCCGGATACTGTGTGAAGTGAGTCTTGGCTGCAGGAAATAGGTCCGGAGGGTCGTGGCTTTGAAGATTATGCCAGGTCCCAGCCTGTCCTGTCTCTCTGTTCTCTAGCAGAAGGAAGTCATATCTGCCACATTCTTCTGATGTAAAATATTTCTCTATCTCACCATGGGTTCTGAATCAATAGAACCAAGGACTGTGTACTGAAGCCTCTGAAACTGAGCTTGTAACAGGCCCCCAGACCTCTTCCAACTGACTCTATGATGAAAGTACCATTCAGGCCTTGGAATCTAGCATGTAGGCAGCACCACCTGCCAAAAGGAGAACAAAGACCCAATCCATCAAAGTCATAGTTCTGGGAAAGTCCCTACATGTACCAACTTTGCTTTTTGGCTTCTGTAGTTCTGCTTCTGGCTAACTGTTCTTGATAACTGAGGTATGTCACCCCAGGATGTGGGTTTCGAGCTTAGAAGCTCACCCTGAGAAAAACTCGGGACTGCACTCAGGTCCTGAATACCCACTGTAGTCACTGACCAGCTCACAAAGACTTTCTATTGGCTTGAACCTGTGTGTGAGCAGACTTCTCTGGTGGCTACCTCAGAACAAACTGAGATACGTAACCCACCTCCTTAAATTGTTTGTGTGAAGTATTTTATCAGAGGAACAACAGTAACAAGACAGCAAATGAGTGCAGAAGTGGAGCAGCGACCGTGACTCTATCTACCTAGCAAGTTCTTAGGGCTTTGGAACTTTTTGTAAGAAAACATTGGGGTAGTTTGGTATATAGAGAAATCCTCATGATTTTGAGAAGATCTCAGGCCAGAAAGCTGACTGAGCAAACACTCCACTCTTGCTATTTCAGATAGGGATAAAGACTGTCAGGGGTTGGAGTAAATACAATTCTTCACAGTGGTGAGGAAGATGTCTACACTCTGTTCACACCCTGAGATTTAATGGGAATCTGAGTTTACAAGAGATAGCCTCAAAATGGGCAGAAGGCTTAGCTGGTAAAATGCTTACATGATATAATCCCAGCACTAGGCAGTCAGAGATAAGGCGTTCCCAGAGCAAGCTGGCTAGCCAGACTAATTAGCCCGAATTAGAGATTCTGTGGGAAACTCTGCCTTAATGTGTAAGGAGCAAAGTGATCAAGGAAAACACACAACACCAACCTCAGGTCTCCATATACATATGCACACCCCCCACACACAAGCTTTCACATGGGTGTGCCCACGCACATGCAAACATATCAATACACACACACACACACACACACACACACACACACACACACACACACACGGCAGGTACGTGCATGTACTAAAAACAAATAATAATGATGGACTGGAGAGATGGCTCAGCTGTTAAGAACAATTGTTACCCTTGCAGAGAAACCTAATTTAAGTCCCAGTACCCACATGTCAGCTCACACCGTCAACTCCATTTGAGGGGATTCGATGCTCTCTTTTGAACTCCATGAACCCAAGGCACACACTTAATACAAGACACATATGCATAAAATAAAAATTAAACAAAGACAAAAGGATGCAGTAATTGATTCTAACATCATAAATGTTTGAAATAAACTAATATAGCAAACCCCCATCTCCCACCAACCCAGCAGCTAGCAACTTTGTTGTTAGTGTACCTGATACAGAAGTAGCATTTCCCTACTTTGCTGCAACCCAGCTTCCTGCTGTCCCAGCAAGGTATTTGGTAAATGCTTTGGTTTATATTTGAATGTTATTCTGTGACTATAAAATTGACATAACCTCTTCCATGGTGGAATAAGGCATGTGGGGCAAAAATTTATTCATTTTTTTCTGAGCCATGGCTATTCATATTTGGTTCAGAATAAACCATCTCTTATTGCCTGTGGGGTGAAGTTTCTGTCAACCTCAGTGTTACTATACTCCCCAGGGCCTAGCTGAGTCACCCTTCTCCGTGCATAGCATAGTCTATGATTTCCTCTTGTTTGGAAGCTATAGAGGTTTCAGGATGGATGCTTTCACCTAAAAGCTTTGCCCTCCCTTGAGATTTAAAATACCATATGAAGAGATAAATGTGCCAGGACTGTTGTGGTCAAAATATATATTCTACCCCTGGCTCTATGGAGACATGGCATTCTGAACTTCTCCAAACCTTGTATATGATTGGCCCCTTTCCAAGATTTACTCTTGTGGGTCTAGCAGTTCTCCCTGGGGCCCTTCCGTGGAGGTAGTAGCTCTCACAGTGCCGTCCTAAACTTTCCTTCTTCCTTTTCTGTCTCTTTCCGATCCCAGCCTGATCCTAAGCAGGCTTGTCCTGACACTTCAGAGTCTCCCTGATCTCAGCAGCCCTGTCCCACCCTTCCAATACAACTGTTCCATGACCTCTGCTGCTTAACATGCCTGTTTTCTTGGGCACCACTTCAAGGGCATGACTACCTTCCTCTTATCCTTCACCACCCCCACTTCCCACCAGCTCCCCAAGCTTCCAAGATCTACAGCATACCTGCCCTGTTGTTTTTTACCCAACTCTAATAAGATGCTCCTTCCCAGCTTCCTGCCAAGTCTATTTTTAGATTCTTTTACAAATGAGACTCAAGAACCAGGATTCCCAGGTAACAACCACCTCTTCTCAGATGTAACTTCCTTCTTAAACCTACTGAAAAGCTCACAAGAAATGCAGAAAGGCTGCTTCTGAGGATCTTCCCCTCCCCCCGCAGCAGCTACGGGGATTCTTCCTTAGGGAGCTGTGGGTCTAGAGTCACTGGGGTCCCCCGACACAAGCACGGCTTATGCAGAGCAAATGTTTCCACTACAAAGGAGACAGGTTGAGAGTCACATGATAAACCCAAGCTCATCACCCCGCTGACTAACCAAAAGCATCCACTTTGTTGTTCAGAAACAGTGTATTGTTCCTTTAGAAGACTCACCCACTGAAAGGTAAAAGCATCCGTTCTTGGTCTTTTGACTATTTCATAGTTAAAGTTCAAGTGTGTCCCGTGTCCAGGATAACTCTGTTTCGTTGATCCCTTCCTAATTATCTTATTTAGAAGCACGTTTATCTAACTACCAAACACACTTACACACACACACTGCTATTTTATATTCAGCCTGTTTTCATCCTGACTGACTATGTCTGAATGTCAATGTGCTTTCTTGGGACCCCAGATGACTTTGTTGCGCTATGTGTAGCTGACAGCTAGTTGCTAGTTCAAATTTAAATTTTCTTTGCCCGGGCTATTTAAATTATAATTGGCCCTGGCAGCCAGTGGTCACAAAGAGACTCTGGTTACAGAATGTGTATTCTTTAAAAATAATAATGGGGGAAAAATCACTACAGCAGAAACACCCGGGAACAGAGCTATCACGGTCTGATGAGCATCCAGACACACTGAACGTGACAAAAATTTTATCTTGCCTTGGAAGCAGAATTTGTGAGTCTTTCTGATCTTACCAGTGAGAGGGCAGAAACATCCAAGGAGCGCGGCAGTCCCTGATGGGGTCTTCAACTTTGTGATTAGCTCACAGATGATTGGTGGGGCGCTTTGTTTTGATTATCTCACCGTTGATGGAGGGTCTTTACTTTCATTATGTAGATTTTTCTCTGAAAGTGTTTGGAATTTTGAATATTTGGTATGAATTGGCTTCCTACTATAATAGAAATAGTGACATGTTCTGAATCCATTGTCTTTTATGCCCTGCCTTTTATGCTGAACCATGTGTCTTTTATGGTGTGGTCCTTGCACCATGTCTTGATTCTATTCATCAACATAAAATGGAAACTGCTCTATCCACCTTCCAGGAATTCATATGGGTTTATTGGAGACTCTGCATGAAGAATAAGATTAATATGAAATTCTTTTACTTCTTGTGATAATTCAAGTGCAGATGAGCTGAATTCTGATGAAAGCTCAGGCCACAGCTATACCTTTTAATTGCAATCTTTTAAATAATTCTGCAGGATTCAAGTCCCCAGTTAAGAAACCTTACATCTTCCTCTAGCCACTGCCTGTGCCTTTATCCACAAACATGTGCCAATCCCAAGGAGAATTTTTTTTGCATGTTGGGATTCAGAGAGAAAACAGACATTTAAAAAAATAAACTCAGCAAGCTCTTCCTGGCTAGGATAGAGGTTTTAGAAACATTCTTTGGAATGTTTGATA
Organism: Rhabdomys pumilio; assembly: GCA_030674055.1. Taxonomy (NCBI): domain Eukaryota; kingdom Metazoa; phylum Chordata; class Mammalia; order Rodentia; family Muridae; genus Rhabdomys; species Rhabdomys pumilio. Next base: position 106,664,550 of record JANHMN010000001.1, read on the forward strand.
TGAATTAGTTTTCTAGAACGCTGTTTCACATACTGCACAAGGCAGTCAATATGTTGTAATGGCTTTGGTAGAATTCTCTAAAGGCTGTATCAATCGGTAACAATCTGCGGGTTGATAAGGCATTTTGTAACCAGATTATTTTTCCCTTACTATTTGCTTAGAAAATTTTATGCAGAGGGAGTGTACATTTCTAAGGTCAATGTCTTGTGGAATGAAACACGAAAGATTTTAGCATGGGCCTAATGGTTAAACTGTCATTAGACCAGTGGGAGGTGTGTGTGAGGAGATACTAGTGTCATTGGAGCAGTGGGAGGTGTGTGTGAGGACATACTAGCTGAGGACTATTTCCTAACACCAGGGTGGAATCTGGGTCTCCAGGTTTTCACCGTAGGGTGAAGTGAACGGAGTTAATAATAGCATAGTGCTGTTCTGAGACATAGCTATAAGTGCAAGGTCACAAGTGACATCACTGGGACCCAATCAGACTTCAAAACTGTGGCTTTCTGAAGTCTGGGAATCTGCTCAGAAGTGTGTTTTACTGTAGTGATTATATTACAGCCAGAACATTTCCAAGCAGTGCATCATCTCAAAGGGCATTCATTCCTCCTTGTGAGATTCAGTACTTTAAAATGAGCCACACATTTTGAGTCATCCTGGAGTTCATTTTGTTGGTATCTGAGTCAGAAAGATGGGGCTGAGGGGCAATAGACAGAGAAGAGAATGCAAGTGTGCTTCTGCTTTAAGCTAGAGATTTAGCTAATATTAATAATAAACTTATTATCGCACCTTTGTTTCTAAATCTTTCTTCTCCCCTGCACTCCCCTGCAAATTCACTCACACACACACACACACACACACACACACACACACACCACAATTTCTCTCTCTCTCTCTCTCTCTCTCTCTCTCTCTCTCTCACACACACACACACACACACACACACACACACACACACACACACGTTTGCATGCACTCATATTAAGAGTCTTACAGATACAGCTCTGGAAGATAAGATGGATTATGTCCCCACCCAATTCCCAACATCAGGACCAGGGAGGACAAAGGTTAACTACTGAGGACAGCATTGAACCCTGATAGGCCTGGAGGTTAAACCTGAGTAGCCTTTGTCTGCTATGCTTGCTTTTATACAAACTGTTATTCCCACAGACTCAAGGTCCTTTTCTGTTCTCTTTGCTTTCTGAAGTTACTCTTCTTCCTGGAAGAGTTTCCTGTTGTGTCAGGATCGTCTCAGGTCTGGCCGTGTGTGTAAAATACACATTCATACACTTCTGCTTCTTTTCCTCTTGTTAATCTGTCTTTAGTTATAGAGGTCTTTTCTGACTAAAAAACCATGGCAGAAAATAATATATGCATACCATTATATAATATAGAAATAGTACATTTTTTAAAAATAATTTTTGGTTCTGTCATTCCTCCCTGTATGTCCAAGAGAACAGACCCAGGCTGTCAGGCTTACTGACAGCACCTTTATTCCTGAGCCACCTCACCAGCCCTCTTGTTTATTTATTTATTTCCAGAAAGACAGATTTCAAAGGTAACAGATGATGCTGTGAGGATTTGTCCTTCCCTGCATGCAGAGTGATTCATGTGAAACAGTGCCGGCAGAGGCACCTGGCTGCCTTAAGCTTTCAGCTGCTGCCTGGGCCCAGGTGAGGGGTTGACTCACAGTGTTATCTACGCCAGATGAACTGTAAAAGAGTAGCATAATCTGTGGATCCCAACAGAGATGAACTGATTCGGATATCTATTTCCTGCTATCCACCTGGCAGTTTGTTTGAGTCACCTTAAAATAGTTCATGCTAATTTAAAGGGTTGGGGCTGGCCATGCTAATTAGTGTGGCTTTGAGCTGGCTCCACATTTGACAAAGAGAAGGGCTGGAGCTTCTGCTCAAACACTGGCAAGGATTCAATCAAAGAGGCCGACATCGTGGAATCCCAGTATATCTGTTTGATAATACTCGGGTACATTTCGTGTATTAGCAGTGCTCCGAGCCAAAAGAAACACAAGCACACGTACCAACACACACAGACTGCGGTGACAGTCTCTTCAGAGGTTCACCTCGGAACCTCTCTTCCCCTGTTCTAGCCTGTGCAAATTTTTTTTCTGTGTATTCTTTATTTGAAATAAACACATCAGTAAATGTAATTGGCTTCAGTCATTCCCATGAGTCTACCAAAGTACTGAAACTGAGCCTGGTTTGGGAAGACAATTTCCTGCAGAAGCAGTGGGGTGGGAGCCAGAAACACAACATGGCTGCAGCAGTTCATTTAAAAAAATAAAAAAAGAAGGAGAAGGAGGAGGAGGAAGAGGAGGAGGAGGAGGAGGAGGAGGAGGAGGAGGAGGAGGAGGAGGAGGAGAAGGAGAAGGAGAAGGAGAAGGAGAAGGAGAAGGAGAAGGAAAAGGAAAAGGAAAAGGAGAAGAAAAAGAAGAAAACAAACAAAAAAACCAAAAACCAAACCAAACAAACAAACAAAAACAGAGAGCTCTATGTGCTAGGATAATGTCAAGACTCTTAACTCCACTGAAGAAAAGAATTTCAGGACAACTCATTGTAAGGTAGAGTACGGGTTTATTAAAAAGAGGTTTTAACACAGAGTTAAGCACTAGAGTTAAGAGAAAGAGAGGTAGGTACTGAGGAAAGGATAAGACACACCCAAGAGTGGTGGGTTGGGGTTTCTGAAGAGAAGCTCCTACAGTTTTTACCATAAACATATCAATGATATGGGTGGATGCTGAGCTTATAACTCAAAGAGTGGCTAAGAAACCTATATGAACTCATGCAGTGGCCCCTGTGGCAACATTGAACAGCATTGAAGCTAATGAGGTAAAACCATGTCTCAGAAGGGTTTCATGGGCAGTTAACATATGTCTATGTTAGCAAAAGTCTATCATCTTGTTTGTAAGAGTCCCCAGAAAAATCAGATTTACATCCAAGAAAGGAATAAACCATACTTGAAGGTCATATCTGTTCAGGCCTCAAGCCAACTCACTGTAATTTTAAATTTCTTATTTGAAATCTTGCTATATAAAAGGAATCTAATTTCCATATAGATAAACTTCATGGCAAGTTTTGTTGACTGTGCTAGAATTCTTGTCTCTCAGATGAAGTTTCAACTGACTCCTAATGGGTTGCCTAGTTTTATGTCATCTTGACACAAAGTTAAGTCACCTGAGAGGAGAGAACCTTAAATGATGAAAATGCCTCCATCAAACTGGCCTGTGAGCAAAGCTATAAAGAATTTTTTTGATTAACAATTGATGTTCAAGGACCCAGCCTGTTATGGGTGATGCCTTCCCTGAACCAGTGCTATAATAAGAAAGGAGGCTGAGTAAGTCATAAGGAGCAAGCCAGTAAGCAGCACACCTCCATGGCCTCTGTATCAGTTCTTGTCACCAGGTTCCTGCCTCAATTTGAGTTGCTGCCTTGGCTTCTCATCAAAGCGATAGTAACCAAGACTTGGTGAAGGACTCCTTACTTTCCCCACATTTCCTTAGATTTCTCTGCCTCACCTCTCAGGAGCTAGAGTCTGATCCTTGAGCTGACACACAACCAGAGGAGGGTACCAAGAACTGTGTGTGTAGATCTCTAGAAGCCCAGCAGCCTTCAGTCAATTACTTGGATCTTGTTTTGTTTTGTTTTGTTTTTAAGACATAGTCATCATTTTGTATGAGGAAAATAGCATTACCTAAATTGCTGGCCATCATAAAGATAGAGTGATTATTTTATAAGGTATTTATTATATATTATCAAAGCAGGTACCCAGTTAAAGCTTGATGATTATTGACTGGGAAATCCCATTGTGTTATGACTGACCCTGTAGCACCTATACACCACAATGGATGGAACAATGTCTGTGTACAGGATCTATACATCATCTTTCAGGTTCCAGAGTTCTGCATGTCATCAAGATCAAGCCAAAACATCCCTGGGGACCTTTTGTAGGAGACAAATAATTAAATCTTTATCTTTAAGATTAAAATTACAAGAACCACAAGACAGAACTCCATCTTAAAATTTGAAATTTTACTGAAGGTAAATTCTTACATAAAGCACAGCTGAGAAAACAACCTTGATACAACAAGAAATAGGTGGACAGAGGCAGAGACACTGCTCAGAGCCTTGACCCAAAAACGACCTTCTTCCTGTGACCCTGGAAGAAGTCTCTAACCTCTTAGGAAAGGGCATCATTAGGCTGCATGTGAGAACTCACTGAACGCTACATGAAGAGGTACATGCAGAAGAGCCTAATGCTTGACTCAGCAAGGACAAACCAACAGGATAAATTATAGCCATCATTAAGAAGTGAACCCCTGCAACTTGACATTGAGGTGACCGAAACTTTAGCTCCAGAGGAGAGAAGCAAAAAAAAAAAAAAAAAAGACACGCCGGGCGGTTGGTGGCACACGCCTTTAATCTCAGCACTTGGGAGGCAGAGGCAGGATTTCTGAGTTCGAGGCCAGCCTGGTCTACAGAGTGAGTTCCAGAACAGCCAAGGCTACACGGAGAACCCTGTCTTGAAAAACAAAACAAAACAAAACAAAACAAGACACAAAGAGATGCTATGGTTTAAATGAGCCTGAACACATGATCTGTTGACTGTGCTAGACCCATATTCTTATGTGATCCCTTTCAGCTGAAAATAAATCAGTTATTCCCCCTTCATGTTTCTCACTCAGGTTCTGTAATGGCCAAATTGTTATATCCCCTCAAATTTTCTTTTCTAAAGCCTTGGGAACAAATTCACAATCCAGGAAGTATACCTGAAACTATATGAAAGACACTACCAGATGACTCACAGGCAGGCTCATACTTAGCTCACTTCCTGATGCACCCCAGGATCACCTGCTCAAAGAATTGTACTGCTCATGGTAGGCTGGGCCCTCCTATACCAATGAACAATCAGGGCAGTCCCCCACAGATATCTGGTTTGGGTGCTCCCTCAATTGAGACTCCCTTCTTAGGTGACCCTAAGCTGTGTGAAGTTGACACTTAAAGCTAACTAGAACAGTGGCCAGATGCATCTCAGTGTTAATTGTGTAGAAAGTAAGTCACAGAAATGGACCCTTCTCTCACTGTGACTGGATACATGTGGAAAAGTCAGAGTCATGCTGACTGTCAGCGTGGCCCAGGGGTTGACAGGAAAGCTGTTGGTTCCGGAGGTTATGATTAACAGCTCTAAGGCTGTATTTTACTGTAAGGGAAAAATAAGGATTGCATTTGCAGTATCCTCACAAACTCAATAATTTCTTCTAGGACTAAAAGTTTATCGGCCAATATAAATTTGCTGACTCCTTTAAAATTTGCAAACTTAAAGCTAACGGCTAAGCTTACTAAGAAAACAAAGCATGCACCCCTAAAACTCTATGCAAACTTTTTATAGCTGAATAACTAAAGAATAGTTCAGTTCTGGAGAGGAACATGTTGGTACATGATAAAGCACCTGCCTAGCACACCTGAGGTCCTAGATTTGATCCCCAGAATGAGAGAATGAAGGAAGAGAGTGTATCAGTCATGGTTTCCTAATGGAACCGGATATGATCCATCTATCTATCTATCTATCTATCTATCTATCTATCTATCTATCTATCTACCTATCTATCTATCTATCTATCTATCTATCTATCTATCTATCTCTATACATACACATACACCATAAATGCACATACATACATATATATGTATGGGATTGTATTGAAGTTGTACACAGGCTATAATATGGGTAGTCTAATAATGGTTATCTCCTGCAAAAAAACACCAAGAATCCTGTGTCAGTTCAGTCCAGGAAAATGGGTAGCTCAGCAGTCCCAAACAAGTGCTAAAGTCCCAGAGAATTCCTAGAGAGCTGCTAGTCTTCTGTCTTCACTAGAATCATGATGGAGTAGGTTCTAACACCAGTGAAGGAATGCCTCAGCAACAGGAGAGATGAGCTTACCAGCAAGAGTGAAGGTAGGAAGGCGAAGGAAAAGAGCTTCCTTCTCCCAGGCCCTTTATGTGGGCTATCATCAGAAGGTGTGGCCCAGATTTAGAATGGGACTTCCCACCTCAAAGACTCCAATGGTGGGGGATCCCTCAGAGACATGTCCAGGTGCTTGATTTTTATTTGATGCCAGAAGTAGTCAAATCAATAACCAAGATTAGTTGTCACAAGAAGGAGGGAGAACAAAAGAAAGGAAAGGAAGGAGAAAGGGAAAGAAGAAGAGAGGGAGGGAGGAAAGGAAGGAAGGACAGAAGGAAGGAAGGAAAAAGCAAGCAAGATATGGAGAAAGAAAGGTAAGGATAAAGGGATGGGGAGGAGGTGAAGGAAGAGTAGGGAAGGAGGGATTATAGACCAGAACCATGTAAATTTCCAAAGAAGACAATGGCTGTGCTTCAGAAGTGGATCCTTGGGAAGTTACCCAAATGCTTGAGTCAGAAGCAGTGCGGGATGTGATCGATAGCATTTGCTTCCTGTCCACAGCTTTTTATTACCAAGGACAAACCTGAACTTTAGATCCCGTCACACCAAAGGTTGAGGTTCTGGTTTTAAACTCCAATAGTCTTATCTGTGACTGATATCTGGATTTGTTTTCAATCATTCAAACTGTGCAAAGTATTTGCAAGCCTCCAGTCCAGAAGCCAGTTCACAACCTTGCCTGTGGGTTCTGTGCACCACACCCTTAAACATCTGCTTAAATGTCCACGAGTATGCAAAGTCTGTCTTACGTCAGAGTCATCATCCAAGAAAGTGGACTGACCTCTACCCTAAGCTGACAGTAGGTGATAGGTAGGAGAGCCCTTGGCTTTGGGTGGGAGATCAGGACTCAGTCAGCTCCACTGATAACCTCTGACTATTCAAATGACAGATGACTGACTTTCCTTCTGCACAGATCACACCTGCCATGAAGAAAGCATTTCCTTGCTCCATACCAGGAAATACACTTTAGGTCAGTAAGCACACATTGTTTACCTCTGTCACCATAGCTCTAGGGTATCACCTTTGCCAGCAACTGTCACTCTCCCACAGCTGTAAGCTAAGCTCCCCAGGAGCAGAAATCTATATTCCCAGAAGCCAGCACAGTGTCTGGGACATTGACTTTACTAGATACCTCTTGAGTAAATTAATTCATTATAAGCAACGAGACTATTTTCTGGGTCAGTGTGTTCGTGTTGCAGAATACTAAGTGTAGTTAGAACTGTACATTGAAGCCAGGCTGCGGAGTGTGTTTGACTCAACACTAAGCTTTATGTATCTTGGCAGAGGTCATTAACAATAGTTTTTTTTTTTTTTTTTTTTTTGAGTGTAGGATAATGATTATAAATATGGCTTGAAAAATTACTAAGACAACATTTTGAAACTCCTGGAAAAGAAGAGTAGGAGCAAGTGGCATTTGCAGTATGAGATGGAGATGAGAACCATCCCCAACCCCACCCTCCCTATCCTCATCCCCCCCATCTACAAACAGTCTAGGGGCAGTTAGTATGAATGACTAGTAAGGTGTCAGTGTTAAGCAAGGGAGATGCTTGCCACTCTTTGGTTCGCAGTCTCCAAGATGACCGTGATCAGCAGAGGAATTCAGAAGTTTGACATAAAGGTTTGTTATTGTCTTAGTTTTCTTCCCTCTTGCTGAGATAACACACTCTAACAAAGCAACTTAAGGGAGAAAGGGTTTACTTGGACACAAAGCCAGGTTATAGTGCGGCATGCTGGGGAAGTCAAGGCTGCAGGAACTCAAAGAAGTCAGTCATATCAGTCAGGCACAGACAACTTGAATTAATGCGTGTTTGCTTGTTCACAGCTTCCTCTACTTTTATACAGACCAGGGCCAAGCCCAGGAAATGATGCCAGGTACATTTACAGTGGACCTTCTTGTCTCAATTAACCCAATTAAGAAGATCCTTCACAGGCTTGCCAGCAGGCCAGCCTAATCTGGACAATTCCTCTTTGAGACTCCTTCATGATGGTTCCAGACCGTGTCAGATGGACAATTAACGCTAACCGTCACAATACTACCTTGAACTGACAGCTGATGCCAGGCAGCCAACAGAAATGTCTGGCGAGTGACAGGAGGAACCACACAAACGTCCTTCTGTGAATGTTCTGAGTGCTTGCTCAGCACCAAACAACCAATCAGGTTCTGGGGATTTGGAGCAGCAAGGGGACTGGCAACTAGCAAGCAGACTAGAAGCTATCATTAAAACCACATGGGAAAATAAGTGCATATGATGTATGAGTGGTTGATAAGACAGGAAAAGGACGAAACAACAGCTCCTGTGAGGTTCATGATACAGCCCAGAGCTATGAGGCAAGCAAGGGCTTCCCAAGGAGACTGCTCTTTCTGTCACGTGGTCTGGATCTCACTAGAAGTGGAGACAGAATGCTTTATGTTGAAGTATAGACATACTAGAGTGTTTTGTAAAACTTTATGGAAATGAGAAATGTGTATTGAACAGACAGCTATAGAAAGCTAGGGAGACCCATCCATCCATTCACAGACTGCATAGCTTGATCGTTTCTTAGGATCACATGAACTCCTGTGAGTCTGACTTACTTTCACAAATTAGACTAAGGATCTAAAACATATTTAGTAAATTCTATGTACCATGAGCATCTGGCGTTTGCTGCAGATATGTTAATTGGAAGATATGCTAATAGGTGGTCTTTGCTACAGCTTTCCACTTGAGGTAGTATTCGGATCCCTTTCCTTGTCCTGGTTAATTTTTACTTTTATTTATTTATTTTTGCCAACTTGACACAAGCTAGGCTGGGAAGAGAGAGCCTTAGTTAAGAAAATGCCTCCATCAGATTGGCCTATGGAAAAACTTATAACAGCATGTTTTTGGGGGGTGTTAATGTTTCATATGGGGAGGGGACAACCTATAGCAGTGGCTCCACCCATAGTCTGGTGTCCTGGATTACATAAGAGCGCAGTCTGAGTAAGCCATGGGAAGAAGCCAGTAAACAGTGTTCTTCCATGGCCTCTGCTTCTGTTCCTGCCTTGACTTCCCGCAGTGATGGACTGCAGTCTGTAAGCCAAGTATAAACCCTTTCCTCCTGAAGTTACTTTTGTTCAAGGCAGCAACCACGCCAATGTCTCATGGGCCCCAGGCTCGCGCCACAGAGGCAGCCAGCTGGTGCCAGACTCTAGTGCGGAAGCATTGCAGCAGAGCTGGGAGCCAGCGGCTGTCCTTTTCTAATACCTCCCGCAATATGTATGTGTTTTTGCGCGTGCATGTGTGTGTGTGTGTGTGTGTGTGTCTACTTAAATTGTAATCTATGAAACACTAAAACACGGTTTTAAACTATTAAAAGAATACGTGTTGGTTGCTGATGACTTTTCTTATGCTTGTTAAATGGAGCAAACATTCCTCCTTAGCTGGAGATTACAAGTTGCCCAAGTGGCAGAAACCGTGGAACTTGAGACAGCAAAGGCTGCAGACAGGAAGAGAGGACAACAGCTATACCTTGTATGTCTAGGGTGAAGGAATGCAGTGCTTTAAGCTGTAATAGGACAGGACCATGGGAAAAGTCAGCTTTGTGTAAGTTCTCTGACTCCCACGTCGCTTCCTAATACTTGGGGTCCATGGATGCTGAGCAAGAATCCTTAAAATCTACCTTGCTACACGTCTCTCTCTAGTCGCATCTAGGGAAGGATCCTGGAATGCACCCTGTTAAAAGCAAAGTCCTTTTCCACTCAATACCTCCACAGAGTCACTAGACCCTGGACTGACAATAGCTTTATCTGCAATCTTGAGTCATGATAATTACTACAGCACCCCATATTACCCACCATTGCTCCTCAGAAGGAACATGGGTTCCAAATGGCATTCACTGAGCAAGCAGAAAACTAGGACAATTACTGAAAATTATAGGGTTTTAAGTACAATGCACTGAGCCCTCTCCTGCCTTCCACAGATCAGACTGTTTCAGCACCAAGGGAGCTAGATTTGTGAAGCTGGAGCATTATATAGTTTAATTACTATTTGTCTCCATCAGAAAAAAAAAACTATATTCATTTGTTTTCCCCTCTCAGTAAAAATCACATTTCCCCTCCTGTAACATCAGGGATTGAAAGTACAACCTTACACAGGTGAGGCAAATGTTGTTCCACTAAACAAAAGCTCCAACTCCTTTTTATACTTCATTTCCAGTCTCATTAAATGATACAGTCTGCACTTGAACTTAGGATACCCTGCCTCCCTGTGGAATGGTGGGGTGACAGGTCTGTGATACCTGGTTCAGCTTCAGTCTTCAGTATTGACCAAGTTTTCTGAACTTAACAAACTCCATCCATGACTTTTCTTGCTTAAACCCTACACCTTCCAGATCTTTCTTGGTTTCCCTGGGGAAAACCTTCTTTGTTATCCTTACAATACTTTCAAGCTCTGCTGAGCATCCAGTGTGACTGTTACCATGGTTACTTATTTGTAACCAACCTTCCTACAGAATGAGCACATGGCAGATCTGAGGCACATCCCGCCTCTGCTCCCAGCATCTGCACCATGTTTAATCAAATCCAGTTAAAAGGATCAAGATACCTGTTCTTCATGACACCTTTAGAATGACTTCACTTCTCACCAGTTCCACAAAAACAATTTATCTCTTTGGTTATCTATTTCTTTTTATTTGTTTGGCTCAGATTTCAGGATGGGGTGATAGGTGAATATTAAAATGATTTTTAAAAACCTTCTATTATAAATGAATTATATTCTCATCATGTATTCTAAGCCAACCTAACCTCTGATGCAGAATAACAATCTATGCAAATTTTTCTGTTGTCTTAAATTTTGACACATCATGATCTCATGCTATTTGAAATGACACTCAAGTTCTTTGTAACAATGGAGCTCTCCTCATGTGTTCTAATGCCCTAACCAGGACATTTCTATCACCGGCTCGATGTTCCAAAGAGCATCAAGGAAGAGGAGGTGGAAAGAGTATAAGATACAGTAGATAGGAAGAAGGGCTGTGAGGAGCTCTCTGCTAGGCATGATGTGACCATTGCCATCATGGTCTCTGCAAGTGTGCGTGCCTATTCCTACCCACACAAGACTGTCCCAGTCGACAGTCAGTCATAGAAAGGGGAAATCACATGGATCCTAACTCTCTCTGCTGACACATTGACTACTGATGGATTCTGGTGGAGAGGCAGTCATTTTCTTCCAATGAGTTCCCTCTGGTGAACCCACTAAGATCCACTGGACTGGCCTACAGTCGTGTAGAAGATCCTGGATAAACAAAACAAAAGGACCAGAATGTGGGAAAGGGATCAGTGGGTGAAAGGAAAGCCATGATAGAGGATGGTGTCTGAGGGTTTCTGTTGCTGTGAAGGGACACCATGACCACAGCAACTTCTATAAAGGCAAACATTTAACTGGGGCTGCCTTACAGTTCAGAGGTTTAGTCCATTATCCTCATGGCAAGAAGCATGGCAGTATATAGGCATTCATAGTGCCTAAGGCAGCTGAGAGTTCTGCATCTGAATCTGTAGACAGCAGGTAGAGAGAGAGACACTGGGCCTGGCTTGAGCATCTGAGACCTCAAAGACCACCCACAGTGACACATTTCCTCCAACAAAGCCACACCTCTTAATAGTGCCAGTCCCTATGGGCCTAATCAGACTGCATTATACACACATATGAAATTGTCAGAGAACAAATTTAATAAAAAAATATTTTAAAAGAATATAAAAATAATTCTGTGCTCTAGCATATTCAATGTTGGGTTTCATAAGAAAATTCTCTATGTGCATAGCACAAAGATGATTTCCAGATTCTTTTTGCAAGGAATTTGATCTTTATAGTCTCTGGTCACTGACTACCCATCAAGGGTCTTCACAGTATTGAGCTCTCATCCTGTAAATTGAGATACTAAACTTTGTGTTTATAGAATTTTAAATGCTACTCTTTTTTAAAAGTTTATTTATTTATTTATTTATTTATTTATTTATGTGTTTGTGTGTGAATTGTGCAGAGGTCAGAAGACACCTTCTGGGAGTCAGTTCTCTTTTTCCAACATATGGGTCCCAAGGGATTGAACTCAGGTCTTTAGACTTGGTTACAAGTGCCTTTACCTGCTGAGTCAGTCCTCTGAAACAGTAGAAGGAAATCAATGTCCACCCGTGGTCCACCAAAGTTCAGCAGTATGAGAAACAAAGGACATTAAAAGTCCTCATTTGTGGAATAAGACTCTAGCTTATGCAAAAAACACTATCTTTCCAGATGACTCAGGACTATGTAATGACACATTGCATCAATGAAACCATTGCCAGCTTTGACCTGACACTACTGAGTTCATAAATATAAAATAGGTGGACCAGGTGTGCATCCTGTTTTCATATCTCACAGTTTTATCTAATTTTTTATATATATACACACACACATGCACACACATACACACACACACACACACACACACACGTTATAGAAGATTATATTTCCAAATCATGTTTAATATAGTCTGAATTGTATTGTTTTTACATGAAAAGAAGCTGCTAAGCAAGCACACATATTTCCAGTATAATGTGGAATATTTCTAATGTTGGCCAGTTTGACTATTATAAATCAGGACTTACAGATCGATAGATATTAATGTGATTTCACTTGTCTAGTAGGTGCTATGTTTACTTGTTTCATACCAAATTGAGTAAAGCACATGAATTCTAGAGCCCAGCTTGGGGTGGGAGTCAAAGCTGGGTGGTGCAGAGGGTGTTGTTAAAGGCTGTTACTTGGTGGTTAGAGAAGAAGACACTGCCCTTGTGTGTCTGAAAGAACAAGCAGCAAGAACAAATTCACAGAAGACTTTAGTGCAATAGAATTGATGGAAGGTTGAATTCTAAACAAATTGCTTTGTATAAAATCTGAAAACTATGTCAGCTGGGGAGATATATGGTTAAATATCCTCATGTATACACATACACACAGAGAGAGAGACACACCACACCACACACAACTATCACATCTGTCTCTGTACTTATTAGCATGAGCTGAATAAAGGCTTTACGTTATACCATGAACACTTCCTGATTATACACAATTTCATGATAATGGCTGGTGTATGTCATGTGGGTGTCTGAAAACCCAGGCTGAATGCATAGTGGGCATTCAGCTAGATGGATTGTTCCTCATTTGCATGCCCCTTTAGATTTAACCAATTGATTTACATAATGTTCCATCATTGTCCTTTTCACCGAGACAGCAGCAAGCTTCCAAGTAAAAGGACAGTCAGCAATGGTGACAATGTTGTGTTTGCACTTTGATAACTGGACCACCACTCTACCCTGTGAGTAAAGCTTGGGTCCCACCTCATCTTGGCATTTCATCCACAGCTTAACAAAAGAAGCTTTGGCATAGTATTGGGTAAGACATCTGTCTTACAGGTATTGGGTGTTGTCTTGGGGTTTCCTTGCTGTGAAGGGATACCATGACCAAGGCAACTCTTACAAAGGACAACATTTAATTGAGGCTGGATTACCGTTTTAGAGGTTCAGTTCATTATCAACATGGTAGGAAGCGTGGCAGTATGCAGGCAGACATGGTACTGGAGAAGCTGAGAGGCTTACTTCTCGATCTAAAGCCAACAGAAAGGGTCTCTTTTCAGGCAGCCAGGAAGAGGCTCTTTCCTGCACTGTGTGAAGCCTGAACATAGGACACCTCAATGCTCACATACACAGTGACACACCTCCTCCAACAAGGCTACACCTCCTAATAGTGCCACTCTATATGGCCAAGCATTCAAACACATGATCTATTGGTGGGGGTGGGGACCTCTTCAAACCACCACAACATCCTTTTTTAATACAGCAAGATAATTAAGTCAGAAAACATGGCTCACTGCTTGCTGCTCCAGGCATAGTGCAAACCTTAAAAACCTAAAAACGCCTTTAATTTCAGCACTTGGGAGGCAGAGATAGGTGGGTCTCTGTAAGTTTGAGGCCAGCCTGGTCTACAAAATGAGTTCTAGGACAGCTGAGACTATTACACAGAGAAACCCTGTCTGGACAACAAAACAAAGCAAAAACAACGACAACAACAACAAAATGCTTGCTCCTCACATTAAGGACCTGAGTTCAATTCCCAGCACCCACACTAGGCAGTATACATTCCCCTATAATTCCAGCTCCAGGGCATCTGTCACCTGCTTCTTGCCTTTTAGTGCACCCATGTGCATGTGCCCATACTCACACATACAAATTTACATCAATAAAACTAAAATTAAAATCCTTTAAAAGGTAAAAGATTTAGGGGTTGGGGAGTTAGAAAGGGGACCACAAGATCACTAAAACAAGTGCATTCAAATCAGCTGTTCTGGTGAGATTTAGCTTTTTGTTGGATAGGGTTGGTTTTTTGTTTGTTTGTTTGTTTGTTTGTTTTGTCAATTTGACACTAAACTAAAAAAAAAGCTAAAGTCATCTGAGTGGCGGGATCCTCAGTTAAGAAAATGCCTCTATTAGATTGGATTGTAGGACAACCTGTACAGCATTTTCTTAATTAGTAATTGATGCTATAGAGGGTTCAATCCATTGTGGGTGGTGCCATCCCTGGGCTGGTGGTCCTGGGTGCTACATGAAAGCAGGCTGAGCAAGCCATGAGGAGAAAGCTAGTAAGCAGCACTCCTCCATGGTCTCTATCAGTTGAGCTTTTGTAGCCCTGAAAGGTGTTTGTTTAAGGGAATTAAGATCTGTGGAGTTTAATGGCACAGAAAGAACCAACCATCCTGCATCAGTTCCTGCCTCCAGGTTCCTGCCCTATTTGAGTTCCTATTCTGTCTCCCTCTGGTGCTGAACATCAATGTGGAAGTGTAAGTCAAATTAACTCCTTCTTCCCCTGCTTGCTTTTGGTCATGGTGTTTCGTTGATGCAATAGAAACTAAGACAGGCTCTCACTGCAGGCTTTTGGGCTTTGATGTCAGACTCAATGTGACAGATTTAGATTTGAACTTTGATCAGAACTCCACATTCCTGACTTCTAGAACACCGAACATCTCACCAATACTCCTATATACCACATGAAGTAAGACCAAAGTACCTTAGCATTTGAAACATATGGCTTCTTCCTTGTGCCTGAAGAAAGCCTGGATCAGGCCACCAATGCAAACCGTTTTGTATGTCTTGAGATACAACTTTATTTAACAAGTGCAATATATTTAAATATTTATGAAGCCTGGCTTTTTGTGCCCACCAGAACCACTACTATGCTTGCCCACTTCTCTCCACTGAAACCTCACTCTGGACTTTGGTGAACAGTCAAATATCACAAAGCTAGCATACCTTCCTACATTGATAGGTAGATGCTTTCTCTACTCATTGTCTTGTTTTGTACACATCAGGTCATATTGCCTTGTATTAGATGTATTTTGCCATGTACAATATGCCTTCTATCTGTAGTTTACTAACCTCTCGGTATTGTATCTGCATCAATACTAGGATCATCTCTGAAACTGTGATTCTGTGACACATAGCAATGTCTGTCTACTGTAAAGTCTGTGGTCCATGAATATTAATATACAAAAATATTGTTTGAAAAGTAGAGCAGTCTAAAAGTAGATTTGACTTCCAGTGTGGCCTGGGGCTTTTGGTGTTAGATAACAGATGCACAAATGCCTCATGGATGGGTTCTAAGATGAGTGGTCCACTCTTAATATGATTCCCATAAATCACAATTGAAAGTGTTAGAATCCTCTGTAGAGCAAGCGGTAGTGCTTAAACTCAGTCAGTGAGTGAGCTATTTAATATCTATCAACAGAATACAGTGTTTGGAAGTTTAGCTTGTGGTTTACGCAGCCTGACTCATGGGATTCATTTCCAGAGAAGGAAAGATGTCCCACACTGACTCTTTTGTTGTTTAAACATGTAATTCGTGGTCTGATCGAAACTCATGTATATAAATGCCAGAGAAGGCTTTCATTACTAAAGGCAACATAAAGTATGTATCACCATGTTTCCCTATTGAATCAGGGAAGCAGGAGCCTGAGACCTAAGGTCAGGCTATACTGGGTGTTGGTACTCATAAAACCAGTCTAAACACCATCAATAAAAACAATGCTATACATGGCAGCAAGATTGCTTTCATTTGCTTTGCACTGCAGATTTCCTTGATGCTGTAAGAGACTCAGGTCATTCTAGTTTTCAAATATTAAGGAGACAGTCACAAGAAAGGGACTCTTCTGCATGGGTTTTATTTACTACTGACTTACTGTCTCCTTTCCTGTACAGTTATTTCACTTACCATGGAGTTGTTTATGCTTTCTTGAATGATGAAAGTGCTATTTTCTTACATATTTTATCAAAGAAGTTGCTGGTTTCTTTTTTTTTTTTTAAGATTTATTATTTATTTATTATATATGTGTGCCTCTGTGCATGAGTATGTGTAGGTTTCCTCTAAGGCCAGAAGAGGGCGTTGTCATTCCCAGATGTTTAGGGACTGTCTAGTGTTGATACTGGGAACTAAACCCAGGCTCTCTGCAAAAGCAGAAACTATCAGAGCCATCTGGAGAGATGTCTCCAGCCTTAAGTATGCTATTTGCTAATATGAACATTATTCATTTGAGGCCATGAATTTCTTCTAGCCTCTGAAGGAAAAGTCATAAGCTTAACTTCATGTGCTGCTGTGTCCCTGAGTGCTGGTTTACTTAACTATTATTCCGCCAACATAATAGCATAGCTGTAGTCGCACTGAAGTCATGTAAAAGTGTCCTAAACACACCCGGACTCAGCAAGCTGGCAACAATAAATTCTAGCTGTAATTCTAGGGACCACCCAAGAGCAGCTGCTCAAGAGTTTTGTTTTGACTATTGGTCTTAATTTAAAAGTAGAGATGTTTACAAATGCAGGATGAAGATGCTGATTGCTCCCCTGTGGTTTCTCTCAAGAAGGAAGGGAGGCAGATGGGTCAGCAAGAAGGCTCCGGTGGTAACAGCACTTGCTACTAAGCCAGATGACCAGAATTCGACTGCCAGATTGCACAGTGGAAGCAGAGAACCAAACCCACTCCTGAAAGTCATCCTCTGATGTTCACACATATGCTGTGGTACAACACACACACACACACACACACACACACACACACACACACACTTTTTTAAAAGGAAAAACAAAAGAAGGGAATAAATTCTTGTTTATTAGAATGCTTAAATGAATAGTTTATTAATAAGGAGCAGACTTAAAATAAGTCCAGAGGAATCTTCCATTTATGACTTTAAGAGGAAGCCAGTGAAGTTTCACATCCCAGGGTTGTGGGGAGTTGGAGATTTGAGTTTCCTCAGAGTTTGTTACTTCTGAATTTATGCTAGTTTTGATAATTGCCTAGAAAAGGATTGTGGACATGCCATCATGGTGGAAGTGATGACAATCTCAAGATACCAAAGAAGAGAGTGAGGACAGGCAGGGTGAGGACAAATCTCCTAATGCTGTAACCGAAGAGGCAAGTTGGGTAACAGCTGTCATCTCAGGACTTACTGTGGTGGACTTGGGCTAACCATCATGTGACTCCCCGATGAGCCAGGGCTCTCAGATTCTAATGTTTGAGTAAAAAGTGACACATGTCCAGCTTGGCTTCTGTTCTATCTTAAGCCAATCATTTACTCAAAGAGCAGTAATTAATCAGTTCCAACACCAGGTTAGACACTTGAAGACATCAAAGAAGCAGGAAGAAGTTGTGCTTTCCCTTCCTGGCTCTAGAACTCTACTGAGAATAAGCACATAAACAGTTGTAATAAAACGTGAAAAGTATTATGAATAGAACAACGGAGAAGAAAGCTCCTTAGAAATGGATCTGAACTGGACCTCAAATTTACAAAAAAAAAAAAAAAAAAAAAAGACAAAGAAGACACTTGGAGGGACCTGAGGAGAGGGCAAGGACTCACTGGACAGAAAGCACAATCATAGAAGTATAGGGAGGTTCATGGGTGGAAGGTCATATTTTTATAGAACTCTGGGAGAAACAGTCATTACAACATTCTTTGTGCTATTACTGATACTGAAGGCCAGGGGGATTTATAATGACCAGCTGTTGATTAGCTCACCTACCTGCAAACCGGAAGTCTAAAACAAACAGAACACCAGCTTGTGGTCAGGGTCTCCTGGATACATGGAAACATGGCAGGGGCATTAAATGGGTAGGGGAAGAAGGATGAGATGAGCCAGACTAATCCTTTATAAATAACCCAAACTGTTCTGGAAAGGTGATTCTGTCTACATTTTGTTGCCTTGCAAACACGAGACCTGAGTTCTATTTCTAGAACCCACAAAAAAAAAAAAAAAAAAAAAAAAACTGCGTAGGGCTGCCATGTGCTTATAATCCCAGCAGTGAGTGATAGAGGCAGGTGAATTTCTGGGGCTCACTGATCAGCTAGCCTAACCTAATTGGTGAGCTTCGGGCCAGTAAAAAGCCTGTCTAAAAAAGTAAGGTGATGGCTCTTGAAAGAGAAAACCCCAGGTTTTCCACACTTATACGTGCAAAGGGCAAAGACTTGGGAGCCAATGAACCCAAAAGTAGGTTTTTTATTCTTATTCATTTGTGTGTGTGTGTGTGTGTGTGTGTGCGCGTGTGAGTGTGCATACATGTGTATGCATGTGTGTGAGTCTGTGTGTGTGTGATGTGGTACAGGTATAAGAATATACTTGCTATAGTGTGTGTAGACATCTGAGAACAACTTTATTACTCAGTTTTCTTCTTCCCCCTTTAAGTGGATTCCAGGCCTGCAACTGAGGTAACCACCATCAGCCTGCCAGGCAAGAGCTTTCTCTACTGAGTCACTTTGCCAGCCCATGTTTACTATTCTTGTAGGAGTTGAGATGTATATTTATGCTATATTCATGAGGTGGTTAACTCTTTTCCACTCTCTAATCATGGAGGGTCAAATCTTCCTTTTAGTGTATTTCTTCCCATGATCCTCTTGAACAATTCCACAGGGAGTGGTTAAAACCACAGTGCATTAAAATGCAGTCAAGGTCCCCTGAGGACACAGAGTTTCCACTCTGTAAACATGTCATAGCTAGAAAAGCCCTCTTGGCACCTTTGCTTCTGATACAGAAGTGCCAGAAACAGGGACTTTTAACTGTCATGAAATACAGCTGCCTTATCTTTGGCTATCCCATGTCTTATTCACAGACGAGTTCAGCTGGTGAAGGTGCTTGCCACTAAAAGCCTGGTGACCTGAGTTCAGTGTCCACTATCCTTGTGGTAACATACTTTATCCCTCCAAAGGTGCCATGTGAGGAATGAAAGAATAATCACAGTTCACACTCCATGTACAATAGGAAATGTTTCATTGCGATGAAACTGGCTTATTGTAGTTGTCAGAGTTGGATTGTTACATATACAAAATAATAATGCCCCACCAGCTTAGAGGAAAAGATACTAGATATTTAAAAGATGCTAAAAGATGCCTTTTAAGTGCAGCCTTTGTTGCACTTGGTCCTGGAATCATCAGTCTCTATGTATTGTGGCTTAATTCTGTCCACCGAGAAGTGAGGTTGGATGCTCATTACAGAGGGAGGTAGGCCAGCATCACTGCTGAGTGACTGCATTTTCCAAAGACAGAGTGATTTGCTGGTCTGGTTTGCTCCTGTGTGTCCATCTGTTGTGTGGATGGACACACACCTGCTTCTAATTTGAGTTGCAGCACATGTTTCAGCAGGAAGAAGAGAATGTGTGGAAAAGGCTTTTCTTGGTAATGCTAACTGCCTGCTTTTTTTTTACCATCTTGTGTTTGGGGCTAAGGAATATTTTAAGATTACAGAGCAATATAGGCAAGATTGATTGACTGATGGATTGAGTACTTTCTCCTATCTTTTATTATTTTTTCCCTTTCTTCCTTTCTACTTTGCCAGCTTGTGTAACCTGAAAAAAAGCCAAATGGAATACCTAAAACTTGAGGCCTTTCAAGAAAAACATTCAACATATTTTTTATGGGCAAAGAAAAAGGTTTCAAGTTTAATTTTCCATTTTTTTTTACTTGTGTGTGCGTGCGTGCGTGCGTGCGTGTGTGTGTGTGTGTGTGTGTGTGTGTGTGTGTGTGTGTGTGCCTGTGTGTGTCTGTGTGTTTGCGTGCACACTCACATCCGCATGCATGTTTAGAAGTCACAAGGCAGCTTTCTGTTCTCCTCTTCTACTATATGGGCTCCAGGAATCAAACTCAGGCCCTCAAACTTGACTGCAAGCACTCTAGCCAGCTGAGCCATCTTGGCAGCTCTAGTTTTACTTTTAATGGTCAAAATTAAATTCTGAAAAATGCATCTTCAAAAGAAAGTAACTATAATGTTTTTATAAAATATGATACTTTATGATAACCTGTTAATAACCAAAGCCCACATTAAACTCAAGGTGTCTGGAACATCTAGCTTTGAATTGGCTCCCTCAGCAGCACACCCGTAGGAGTTCATCAGAGGTTTCATGACTCCGACATCACTTTGTTTTAGAGTATCCTTAACCTCTAAGACCATTATTGTCCTGAGGTGAAATGGATATCTTTTCAAAATGTCACAATTTATTGACTAGTGATAAATTCACATGGATCTTGTTAGGTCCAATTTTCTGGGTAGTCCTGACTCCACTTGACAGCTGAAACTTGGGGTTTTTTTTTTTCCAATTCTAATATATAAGTATATGTATAGGCTAAAGAACACCTGGAAAAGGTGAAGAAAAAGTGACCCTGTTCAAGGATTCCAAAGGAGACTCTGGAGACTGAGGACTGATAAAGGGCAGAGACAGCTCAGTGGTGGGCCACTGGAGAACAAGTGAGTGAAACCCCAGAGCCAAGTCATAGGGTGGCATAGTTGACCCAGGCTGATGGGCTGAATCCACTTATAGACACAAGGTTTAGGACCATAGAGCCACAGGGCCACAGAGGTGAGATGTAAGACCAGGTCCAGACAGATGAGTGGATAGACACAGTTCAGGAGGACCACGTCAACCTCAGGGCCTGTGCTGAACTGTCCTTGGGAGCACTTGGGAGTTCCCAGCCTGATGGTCCCTTGATGCACTCACCAGGTGGTCACATGACAGCTTGTAGGGTTGTCAGCAATCTGACATTATGAAATACTGGTGTCTGGTTTTCCTGATAGAATTGTAATCAATTTGCTTTGATAGATTTGTAGGGCAACACTGGTTTCACCTTTAGGACTATGTTGTCTACCAGTCTGTGCCTCCTGGTGATGCTTGACATGGAATCTACATACACAAGGACACACTGAGCCCTCCTACCTTGGAGTCTGCACTGAAATGGAGCCAAAAAATATCTCTGCTACACAGCAAATTGGAGCCAACGAGAGCCATAGAGCCACTGGGGCAGGGTGCTGCCTGCTGCTGCTGCTCTGTACAACGTGAAGTAACTGTAAGTGCGTGAGACACAGCCTGCTCAACAGTTACTCTTTTGAGGTCTGGCTCTGTGCCTAGGGTAAAGCTTTTCTCAAGTAAATTATGAAGCCCATTTGCCTATGATATCTTTTGAACACCATGCTAATATTTTCAATCATTCTAATAAAGACATAAATTATCCAATTAAACTAACAACACAGAAATGCTGTACCTCTTAGAAAGCAGACAAAATGCTGGCTTAGCCTAATAACATAATAATACTGATGTACTAACATTCTTCATTGGTGTCTCCAGAGTATAAGGGTACCACTCCTGATATCACTGAGCGATACCGTGGAGGAGGAGTCAAATTCTCCTTTATTGCTGGGTCTTCTGTCTCATCTCACTGTGGTCCTGGGCTCTTTCTTTCCCTCAATCTTTAAAAGTCCATCATGTTTTCCATAAAATTGGGTTTCTCTGTTTAGGAATCTGCGAGCCTTCTGTCACCCAGACCCAAGGAGCCGAACCTTTCACTGTGTCCTCAAGTCTTAACGAAGAACTTTCTAAGGACCTGCATACAAATCACTACATCTATAAACGGTGACTGCAATCCTGCCCTCCCTTCTGTTCTCTCTGGGGGAACCATTCTTTCATCCCCTCAGCCTCTTCCACTTTGATCTGACTAGGGACATTGTTGGCTGTGTTCCTCTTCTCTCTTCAAAGAGGCTAGATCCGAACTGTGGTGTTCTGTATGGAGTCATGCTCTAAGATACCGAAAAGCAGCTGGCACAGGAGAAACGTCTCTTTGGTTGGCAGCGGAGAAGTCCTGTGTACTCTCCAGTTCCTGTTGGTCCATCACAAGGAGGCTTACAAGCATGTTTATGCACAGATATGTGGTTGGACTGTTTCATCAAATGTAACAAACGTAATATGATCAGAGTCGAACGGAAAACAGACTCTTAAGTTGTATAAGCAGCACAATAATTCCTCAGTAGATGATGAATAAATGGAGGAATGAATGATTTCACTTGATATCATAGCCTTGGGCTGGATGAACACTGAAAATAATTCAGTGGTCAGTAAAAAATTTCATAGGGTTTAGATATTACAATTTTACATAGCAACTTGTGGTCATGGAATGAAATACTATGAGGGATCTACAGTGTCCTGAGCTTCCCTACCTCTTTGAACTTTCACTTTGAGAGGAAACTGAACCAGTTCTCTTAGTTAATATAGGGAGAATGCATGAATGTGGGTCGAAGGTCACAATCTCCTGCAAGGTCAAGAGAGACTCAGACAAGATCATGAGGTCACTTTGGAAAAGCTGAAAAACATCTTTTATATTTCCTGTTTTCAGAAACAGTTTTGCCAGCACAGCAAAGGGGCTGAAAATAGAATTAATGAGAGCAACAGTTCAGCTGCTTTCCTATGTATTCAGTGAGAGTTGTGTACAGAATACAACAGTATACATTAATAAGGCAAGAAAAGAGCCATATAGTAATGATTTTATGATATCCAAGGATACAGTACTAGCTCATCTTATGTCAACTTGACACAAACTAGAGTTATCTGAAAGAGAACCTCAAGTCAGAAAATGCCTCCATGTAATCCAGCTGTAAGACATTTTCTTAATTAGTAATTGATATGGGAGACACAGTTCATTGTGGAGAAGTCTTGGGCTGTATAAGAAAGTAGCCTGAGCAAACCATGAGGAGCTTCTGCATCAGCTTCTGACACCAGGATCCTCCCTGTTTGAGTTTCTGTCCTGACTTCCTTCAGTGAAGGTATATATGGAGGTATAAGCCAAATAAAGCTTTTGCTCCCTGTCTTGGTTAGGGTTTTATTGCTGTAGAGAGACACCATGCTGTAGATTTTTTTTTTTTTTTTTTTTTTGCTGTAGACTTTTGAGACTTGAAAATTCTTACTCATCTTACACATCTCTAAATTACTTCTTTATCAAAGAAAAACCAAGAAGAGAAAATGCAGCAGGAATTGCTAATGCAGCTAAAATTTGTGCTTAAAATTTCCCTTCTAAAAACAATGTGGTGGTTACATCCATGGCTTCATCATGGGTTTGAGAAGATGTTGTCTGTCAGTGTTCTGGGTGCATGCTCTGACTTCCCCAGCCCTGGTGTTCTCTGCAGAAGAGACTCACAGAGCATAGTAGAGGAGGCAGAGTTTACCACAGAGTGATAACAGAGGGAGTGGCTGAAGTAAACACTCAGAGGAAAACAGTCTCACAGAGAGAGAATAGACAGTGGCCAGACAGATCATTGTACTGATCTTCATAGTGAGGAAGGCTTTATTTTGTTTCTTAAAGTTTCTGGAACAGCTTTCCTGAGGGGTGTTTCATGTCCAGGAGGTTGACACTTAGAGTGACTCTTCAGGGAGGGGCAATGGTTTGCCTTTGTCCTTTACCGAGTGGCTTCTACTGGTTGTTAACCTCACAATCCTTTGGAGTGTATGTCTACCCAGGACCAGAAATACAACTCAGATCACATTCTTTTGGCCAAAAGTCATGTAAGAGCACATTGAAAAGAATTAAAGAGAGCCTGGGGAAGAGAGCTCAGGTGGTAAAGTATTTGTCTTGCAATGAGGACCTGGGTCACCATCTAGAAATCAGGGTTTAAAAACAAACAAACAAACAAACAAACAAACAAACAAAAAACCTATGTAGATGGCATGTGATGATAATCTCAGCCCTGGGGGAAAAAGAGACAGATGAATCCCTGCAATTTACTGGCCAGCCAGTCTGGCCTACCTGGCAACTTCCAGACCATCAAAAAATCCTGTCTCAAAACAAATCATGTGCACGCACATAGGAGAATTAAAAAAACAAGAAAATAACTTTTTTAAAAAAAATCTATATGTAGCCAAGCTTTATTGAAAGAAATAACTTTCTTATAGACTACATAAAACCCTGCTATATTGCCCTTTTCCTATCTCTCTGACCATTTTTTGAGAGGCATTTTAAATCTTTAAAAGCAGATATCATGAGTCTTTCTCTACCCTCTTACTTGGTATTTCACATTCTAAGAAGAGGCAGTCGTGATACTTTCCTGGTAACTGAGAGAGGTCTATCTCTAATAAACTCCAAGCTTGCTAACTTCTAACTAGATACATAAGCAAATCAAAATGGAGAAGTGTATTAATAAGAAACGTGGCATGTTAGTAAGGCCAGAGGAGGAGAGTACAGAATAGCCATGTCACCATCAGCTGGCAGACAGAATAGAGACTTGTGTAGCTCTCAGTCACAGCTGTGTTGTCTTCTTGTGACCACTCCATTACAAGCATTCTTCTTGGTGCAATTTTCCTGAGTTGTGTATAGACCAAAAGACTGCTTCCAGTAATAGAGGGAAATACTCTTTTGGTCTATACACAACTCAGGAAAATTGCATTAAGAAGCAGGGGAGGGGGGAATGGGATAGGGGACTTCGGGGGGGGGGGGGGGGGGGGGGGGGGGGGGGGGGGAGGGGCAGGAACCAGGAAAGGGGATAACATTTGAAATGTAAATAAAGAAAATACCCAATAAGAAAAAAAACAAAAGTAAAAAAAAAAGAAAAAGAAAAAGAAAGAAAATCCAAAGTTAAAAACAAAACAAGAGTATTTCCATTCTACAAAGAAAGTGCTTCTTGTGATCAAAATATAAGCTTTTCCAAATTTTTTCAAAAGGCAAAAAAATGTAGACATTCAGTGTGAAAAGCTAACTCACTACTTCTCCAAGATGACATAACAGACCCTGGAGGAAACACAGAGCTGTGTACAACTCCAATTTCTGTCTATGCTACAGAGAAACACTTTCCCCAATAAATAGCACAGTGAGATAATGAGCACAAATTGATAAAGAAAAACCGAGGAAGGAATTCTTGCTTCTGCCAAGGTGGAGAAGGGTAACACTCTCCAGCTTCTTTAGGGCCCAGAGGAGAGTGAAGTTTCCTGCTCTTGGAGTATGAGAGCCACAGCATCTAACACCCAGAATCACAGGAGAGGCCAGCACAGTGCGGGTTCCTGTGAAGGATGTCACCTCTGCCTCACTGCAGTACACAGACCTTGTACTCAGTGACAGGTGGGCAAGGAGGAGGTACTTTGGAGTATTGGGTAGGAGGATGGTGATTCATGGCTCACGGGGAGAAGATGAGGGGTCTTCTTGAGTAATCTCATGAGCAGCCATAACTGAATTCAAAGATAAGCAGAGGTTATGCCTGGTCCCTTTGACAGGGGTTCAGTACAACCAGGTACATTGTCGGTGGGGCTAAAGTGGAAAAAACTTTCAGTTATGTCATTTGAGACCCCCTTGGTTGTAATTCTCAATATAACTTATACTTGCCTTGACCTTACCCTACCTGCCATTGACAAAAGGTACAATCCCACCCTTTGAAAATGACTACATTCAAAGGGTCACAGTGGACTCTAGACCGGTATAGCTCAATAGACTGAGAGGGTCACAAAGTGCCCTGGATGCATGACGCAGAGGAAGAGCTCGAAATGTTCTGTCACAAAAGTTTGGTTTTGTTTGTTTGTTCATTTGTTTTAAGGAAGTGTGCCTTTCGTCCTTGTTCAGGACACTCTTCAGCGTTCTTCAGATTATGATGTTAGCATCCTTGCTCCGTGAAGCAGTGTCAATAGAAGATCTTTCAGAAATAGAGCGTGAAATAAGAGACAACATTGACAGCATATTTGAGGCATGGGGCAAGCCCCTTGTGATGATGAAATGACGTTATGAGGGTGAGAAATAAGCTCTAGTGTTGAGTACACTAGCCTGAAAAAAAGACTTTGCAAGCCACAATCCCACATCTTCCTAAGTGGGCAACTCAACAGACCAGTGCCCAAAGCCTCAGTGTCAAACCTGGAAACCACATGCACTCCCTTTAATCTCAGATGCCGCATTGTGCTCATTATTATATTTCTGGTACAGCGGTTCTCAACCTGTGGTTTTCTACCCCTATGGAAGGTCCAACAACCCTTTCACAGGAGTCACCTAAGACCATCAGAAAATACAGATACTTATTTACATTACGATTCATAACAGTAGCAGAATTACAGTCATGAAGTAGCAACAGAAATACTTTATGGTTGTGGGTCACCACAATATATATTCAATGGTTGCAGTATAAGGAAGGGTGAGAACTGCTGTTCTAAGACATTCCTTTCTACACTGCTAATAGACTTTAGCCCAGTGTCACGATCTAAGTCAGTGGCTGGGTGTGACTGAGAAAATGAATGGTGACATTGGCAGCTTAGAGCTGCCGTGGGCAGGGATGCTAGGACAATATTGGAAGTGGGCAGGGAGGTTGTAGTACTGCAGGGAGTATTCTGGGGTGGTGGGGTGTTGTGAATCAGGATGCTGTAGTGTTCTGGAGAGTGCACTGGGATGCTGGATGTCACCCACTGCGCAGAATTCACTTCTTTCTTAGTTATGCTTGGGATGGAGAACAGTGGAGACCGTGGCTGGAAAAGCTTGAAGATCAGATGCAGATTCTAACCGGGATTGTTAAGAAGCAGAAGGCACCCTCTAAAGGGGCAATTCAGAACAGTACTGAGCAGCAAGGTTTCTGGTTTTGAACACTATTTTAAGTCATTAAGCTTTAGAATTCCATAATGCCCCAGTTGTAGCTCTGAATTGACCTTTGTACATAGTGCCCTATTTTTCCGAAGACCCTGAGGCTGTCAGCCACCATGCTTTCTGTGCTATTTTATGAACCTAAGATTCTTCCTGAATTCAGTGTTTGTGTTATATTTAGTAAAAGACGGCTTCTTGCCCCACACTTGCTCCTTAGAGAGAGCAGTCTTCACCCATCCACCCTGCAGATCCTCTTGCAAAAACAAGGCTTCTATTGTGTTGAGGAAATGGAAATTCTTTGATTTATGTGAATATATTTTAAAAGACCTTGGATGCAACTGTCTGCCCTTTAGGCTATTATGAATTCACCCTGGTAAATCTTCCTGCAACAGACTATTCTTGCTGTAGCCTTGAGTTAAGTATGTACAATCTTAAACGTTGTGCCTGACAGTCAATGTAATAATAATAAGACTATATTTTATATATAACTATTCACATAATACACACACACACACTCACACACACACATTTGCTTACTGGTTTTATGAGAATTCAAAAGATAGGCTTAAGAGCTAGGCTGTTTCCTCTTGAAAAAAATTGATGATAAATTAATTTCCAAGAAACCGTAACAAGAATGAATGAGTTCACACTCCCAAAGTATTTTGAGTTTTCAAAAAAAATTAGTTAATTTAACGAAAAATTAAAAAAATCTAGCTTATTTGCTTATTGTGTAGATACATATACACACATCAATATCGTGTGTGGAGCCTCTGAGGAGGCTGGAATCTCAATTCAATCATTATGTGTATAGCTAAACAAATTCACAACATTACCAGAGACTTATGTCCAGTACCACTAACGGAATTTATTAACAGAAAACCAGTAAATGACACCCCTTGGTTAATGTCTTACACCCCTTTTTCAACCTTAGCTTCATTTCTATTCAGAGTTTATGTATGATGGATGCTTCTAAATGCTATATGTGGTTTTAAAACTTTCCACGTTGGTTTACTGATGCTGTTCTGAGCATCACTAATCAACACTCCTGTCACCAGACTCAGCTCTTTTATCATAACTGGTACAGGGCACTGGTTGTAAGAGATAGAAGAATTTCCCATTGACATCTTTATGAAATCTCTTTTGGTATGGTATCGGTGGTCCTCATTTGTCTAAACTTTTGGTGTTCTCGGCTTTTCCTTATTGTCTCCTGAGATCCACCTGTGTGTTTTCTGGTTTCTAGTTGTCTCTTAGTCCTCTCTTCTTTAAAGAGAACATGCCTCCTTCAACAGCATGTGCTGATGACATTTTGTCCTGCATCAGGGCTCCTTTATGAGCCTACTTTTGCATCTCTGCTTTCTGTGTCCCGTCAGTTGGAATGGTTCTCAGCATCTCAAATTTTATTTATCTCTACTAAATTAAATTTACCATCTTTGCCCTCAAATTTGTTTCTCTGTGGCTTCCATTCTCCCTTAATGGCAGGCACCACAGTCACCGTGCTTACATCAGTCACTGTGATGGCATCAGCCCCAGGCTATAATAGGAGAGAATTGCCTTTACATATCTAAATAACGAAGCATCTAGGGGATGGAATCGACCATCCCATCTCTTAATGCATCTGGCAGTTTATTTTGATTTCAGATTGATTAAATACATTCTGTTCCTAATAAAAGACATATGGTACAACAAATTGTCCACAAATGTGACGAAATGAAGCAAGAGAGATGGGTTCTACAGCTTACACAAGTTGAAATCCAAGCAAGGAGGGGCTGGAGTCCACTTAATATCTGCAGAGGGTGAGCATTGGTAGAGATTCTAGGTTCTTGTGCTCTGGAGCAGAGCACTGAGCAGAGATGTGTGGCCAGTAACAAAGGCAGGGACAGCAGATTAGAAAAGGACACACTTCTAAGGGAGGAAGTGGACCAGGTCAGAAGGAGACTTGAGTTCAGGTGCTATGCTGTACAAAGGCTAAGGCCTCCTCAGAGCCTCCTCTTCAGTTATAAACAAACCATATATGGTCTGGATATGTGCTTAACATGCTGCGTAAAGGACATTTAAAATACAGGATGAGGCATGTGTGTTACACAGCCTTCCTTTACCAACAGTCTTTCTCTTCTTCACTCTTCTTTCTTGGGATTGGGGTACGTCCAGTGGAGTTCAGGGTGTTGGGCTAGCTCCTGTAAGCTGACCTTTGGCCCAACCTATTACCTCGTGACCAGATGACAAAGACCAGGATTTGTGGCCAGAGGACAAAGGCCAGGTCTGTCCCTTCCCCTAGTCATTTCTCACAGTGTCTTCCTCAGGGATTCCCTCCTCTACCATTCAGGATATGGCTGCTGGCCTTCCTGCAGGCCAAAGCTGCTTCCCTGACCTTTTCAGTGACCAGCTGGTGCAGAGCTCTGCCCCAAAGTCATCACATGATTAGATCTGGCCCAGGTGTGTAATTTCCCCTTGGTAAAGTCAGCTGACTTGGAGCCCTAAGGAGGCAAGCACACCTGGTGTCCCATGTGTAGTCCAGCTTTCTCTTTTTATCCACCCCCCATGTGTGTCTGTCTGTCTCTGTTTTTCTCTGTCTTTCTGTCTCTCTGTCTTTCTGTCTCTCTGTCTTCCTGTCTCTTTCTCTGTATCTGTGTGTGTGTGTGTGTGTGTGTGTGTGTGTGTGTGTTTGTGTGTTTGTGTGTGTGTGTGTGTTGTTTCTAGGTATAATTACTAGATTTAGCAGTTGTCAGATCTTTCTTACCAGAGTCAGGCCATGCCTGGCCCACAACTTCTCCCAGGCCCAGGCTTTAAGGGAAGAGATCACCACCAATCTGAAGTTGTTCTTGTGCCTTGCCTCCATCTCAGTTGGGTTTTATCCTGAGGTACCCAAGTTTCCCACACTTTACCAGTGTCATCTACCTGTTGGCAATGGTGAGTGTCTTCAGAATTTGAATGGGTTGAGAAATGTATTCAGACACCGCTCTGTCTTCTGAGCCCAGACTTGGTTGCTCTAGAGCTATGAACATCCTCGGAATGACTGTGTCACAGTACAAGCTGAGAAGACGCACATGGATAAAGTTCCTTTTAGGCAGTTCTCTACTCAGCTCTTTCTGAAGTTCTGCTCAGCCACCCATTAGTAGGCTTGGTATTCAATGCAGAGGCTTGTTACTAGTATTAAAACCAATGAATAAATAAAATGCAGTGTCAGATTTCAGAATTTATTACAAAAATTACAGAGATAAACACTAGTTTTAAAAATGCTTATGTGGATGTTTTGTGTGCCTGTGTGTGTATGTGTTTGCATGAATTTGTGTGTTCCAACGTGTGTGTTATACTTGTTTGTGTGTCTACTTTGTGTTTGTTCTTGTTTTCCTTACAGTGTATTTGTATGTGTTAGTGTGTTTGTGCATGTATGTTTGCGTTAATGTGTGTTTATGTGTTTTTGTTACTGTGTGCTTGTGTTTATGTGTGCTTTTCCTGAGCTATCACTTTATATATGAGATCACTAGAAAAGGTTAGAATGTACCTGCTGTGGCCAAGGCTATGAGAAGCCAGCTCAATATGTTTGTTTTATAGTACAGGATGCACAATGTTCTCTTTGCACACACAGAATCAAAGGGGAAACTGTGAATCCTCCTCCTGGATTTAAATTCTGCCTCACATGAGGTCATTTTGACAGTCTTGACCAACAGGAAACAAAACTCTCCTTTTGCCCTGCGAAGGACTCCTCAGAGGCTCTCCAGACGTTCACTGTTGCTGTTGCTTTCTTTGCTTCTTGTTGTCACTCTTGTTTTGTTTCAACATGTAATATAGCACATAACACGATTTCCTAAAATATCATGAATGCTGTGCAATGGAAAGTTCACTTGGAATTTTCTTTTCTTTAGTATGTGTCATTTCTTACAGCAAGAAGATATACAAGTCATCTGAGAACTGGAGGCCAGGATAGCCTGTGTCTAAGGATGCCTGTTTCCCTCCCAAGGCTGGTTATGTCATGTGATTTCCTTAGCAGTCCCAAGGCTCAGTTATCTAGTTCACAAAACATCAAGGACATTTTCCTGTGTATTTTCATATCTCCAGTATTTACCCCATCACTTCCCATCTGATGGTGCCAACCTCCCAGTGATGTCCCTCATTTTGCCTTTGGCCCTAGTCTGGACGCATTGGGGGAAAAGGGATCCTTTTGGAAACTTGAATCTGTTTCATACCAGTTTCCCATTCAGAACTTTTCAGAGGATGTGATCAGGTCTGATTTCACTCCATTAGTGTCTGCCTCATCTCACAAGTCCAGCCTTGGCACACCGTGTTCTAGGCATCATAGGTCAGCTCCATGTCTTTTGAGCCATTGTGTCTGACTTGTCTCCTAACTCCAACCTCAGCACACGGTATTCTAAGAATCATTCAGGGCAGCCTCCTGTCCCTTGAACATTGGGCTCTTCTTTCTCAGATGCACAGTCCTCTCTCCATCATGTCATTTTTTCCAGTTACACACACTGACCTCTCTCAAATAACAGTATTGTATTTGTTGAAAATGACACCAAATTCTACCACCTTGTCTCCTCTTCACTCCTATTCTGCTGTTCTATAGCTGTAATAAAATACTATGACAAGAAGCGACATAAGAAAGCCCAGATTATTTAGCTTAAAACTTCAAGTTACAGTCCATTGGTTTGGAAAAGTCAGAGCAGGAACTTAAAGCAGTATAAGAACAAAGAAAATAAACACATCCTTACCTGCTTGCTTGTTTTTTATCTGTTTAGCTTTTTTCACTCTCATATAGTTCAGAGCCCAGCCTAGGGAATGATGTTACCCACAGTTGGCTGAGTCAATTGACAATCAAGACAATCCCCCCACAGACATACCTGTAAGCCAACCTGATCTAGATCATTTCTTAATTGAGGGGCTCTCTTCCCCTCAATTGTTGTGTCATGTTGACAGTTAAAACTAATAAGCACACCCTCTTCCCTTTCTTGTATATTTTTGTGTCACATGTCATTAGGTAACATTTTAAAAATTTTTTTGGTTTTTTGGTTTATTTACATAAGCCATGGTGCACAAGTAGAGTTGAGAGAACAACTTTTGGAGTTTTCTCTCTTTGTTCATCTAAAGTAGGTTCTAGAGATCAAACTCAAGTCATCAGGCTTGTATGTCAAACATCGTTAGCCACTGAACTGTCTTACAAGCTCTTAAAGCAAACCTAACAATAAGAACATATATTAGGTCATTTCTGGAACATTATGCGGGCTAAGTAATAGTTGAATGAGTAAAAAAAAAAAAGTTTAGTTCCTTCCAGGGTTGTGTATGCATTAAATCTCTACTATGTGTGGGTGGTAGCAGTTGTGAGCACATAGCACTTGATGATGATTGCTGTGATTGTTGTTTAAGCTCAGCTTCCTTTTCTAGGGTAGCATGTAGACGCAACAATGGGACAAAGCATAGCAGACATTGTTATCCTGAATGAAGTAGAATGCTTCGATGCAGAGGAAGTGCTGGATAAGTCTCAGAGAATTAAGCAATGTATTGCTTCTTACACCAGGAGATGGTAGCTGTCTCACTCTGTCTTCTTCCTAAGTCTTGCTGAACATTGCGTCAGTATGTCTCTCTTACCTTGAACTGGGCACAGACCATATGAGGAAGTGGCCATTTCTAGAGAGATCAATTGTATTTATTCTCATACAATGAAATCAGAGCTTCACTGTTGATAGTAAAGAACACATTTGTCTAAGATCCATGTATATGACTACTCAAGTACACATATGAATACATGTACATGTAGACAATATGACATAGACAAGATAATATAGACAATCTAACAATGTGTTTATATGTTTAATAAACATAAGAATACATTTACATGTGTGTGTATGTGAAGGAGTTAGACAGGGAGGAAGGGAGGAGATGATACAAGAACAGGTATAACATGTCAGTCTAGTATACACATAACAGTCTACAGTTAAATTTTAGTGGTATACTGGATACTTTCCCTCATAGTCTCAGTTACAAACAAGGGAACTGTATTCTAAAGTTATAACAATAAGACTTTGCAATTAGGGGTGATAATTTACCTGAGAATGTCCCTTGTAGACCCATGTATCTGGCCACTTGGTGGCTTTTTTTGGGGATGTTTGGGAGGTGTTATGGTATTTATTGGAGGAAGTAAGTCACTGTTTAAAGACCTCATTTTTTGTTTCTCTCTCCATTTTGTGCTTTTGTACCAAAATGTTAGCTCTCCATTTGCCACCATGCTTCCCTGCTTTTAAAGATGCTAACACTCTGGAATCTTCATCCCACCTTCTGTCAGCTACTTCCAATCAGTGTTTCATCACAGCAATAGAAGAAAACTAATGCAAGGCTCAGCTACATTTGTCTACTTATTGCTAATAATATTGCTAAATAATTAAACGTTCACGTAATGAGTTTTCTACACATATAAACATACGTAACAATGAGGTGACTTCATAACATATTCCTGAATGCAGATTGGAACAGATAAAATATCAACCCATATCATAATGTATAAGGTACATAGCCAAGTTAGAACAATATTACTACCCTCTAGAGAGCTGTCTGTGAGTCTGAGCTCAAAGAACTTGACAGACACTAAATTTGAAGAAATTCACACTTCTGATTTAAAAAATCAGAGAGTAGGATGACTTTTCTCGGAGGTTCTGTGATAGTAAGTTCTCCACAGGATGTCACACAGAGCAGCTGAAGTAAGCTCAATGTCCCTGCACAGGTGTCTATGTGCGTGCATCTCTGTGTTAGCAACTGACAGAAAGTCTAGCTTGTGGTAGCTATGTCAAAGCAAGCTCTCCCACACACCACACAGCCAGAAGTAGGAAGCTGAAGTCTTGTCCTTGCTTCCCACCATCAAGTCCACTCCCCCTCTATTATTCCATTACCCCATTCATGAGAGGCTGAGCTTTCAATCTTCCAGCTGACTCTTCCTGTCACAAGTCTACCCCAGTCACCAACTCCTTCTCTGTCTTAGTTAGGGTTATATTGCTGTCAAGAGACATCATGACTACAGCATTTCATATGCAGAAAACATTTAATTTGGGCTAGCTTAAAATTCAGAGGTGTAGTTTGTTGGTATCATAGCAGGAAGCATGTGGTACGGAGGCAGATATGATGCTAGAGAGGTAGCTGAGAGTTCTATATGTGGATCTGCATACAGCAGGAAGAGACGGTGAACCACTAGGCCTGGCTTGCACTTTTGAAACTTCAAAGCCTCCTCCCAGCCCGGGGCCACACTTCCTCCAGCAAGACCACAGTTCCAATAATGTTACTCTTTATGAGTCTTTGGGAACTGTATTCATTCAGACCACCACAATCTCAAAGTCTTAGAGCCTAGTGTGATATTCCTCTTTAATTTTCAGAAAAAAAAAACAAATCTGGTTTTTGGTCAAATTCTTAAAATGTCAGTGCTTAAATTATTACAAAGACAAAATGTTTTTTTTTTTTAAATACATGAAATTTTAAGTTCTCAAAGTTTGGAAAAAGTCACAAACATTAGCAATAAACATGAGCTCGGCCATGGAAACAACCGCCTTCTTTGCTATGACTAAATTTACAATTTTTATGCAAATGTTTTTCCTAGAGTAGGAATATAATGTAAATACTGTTTCCTGATTATGCTTCAATATCTGTAAACATCAGTAGTTTCTCAAGATCTGCATTTAAGAGCTTCCCATCTCCTATTTCTCAAGCCCTATGCAAAGCATTGTAGATTTAATGCCCCAGTCTCTGTCATTACAGACTTTATAATCTAATGAGGCAAACGGAAATTAAAAAAGAAATATTAATATGGGTGCTGAGTATTAAGAAGAGGAAAGGAATGGAAATGCTGTGGAGAACTAGACCCGCTGCCTTGCTTCCAAGGCCTTACTAGCTTCTGGAAAGCTCTCCAGCATGCAGTCTACAGTTAAATACAAGCCAACACTCCTGACAGTTCTCAGAAGAGGAAGTGAATGGTGATGTGTGAGTACCATTTTGGGGTGTCTAGCATGCATTTATGTACCCACTAAAAGCCTACACAAAGCTATATAGCAGGTCACTTCCTGTATTGGTTACTCCTCTCATTGCTGGGACCAAATACCCAACAAGAGGCAGCCTATAGAATATAAGACATAAGTTTCCCTGGGTTTATATTTGGAGGAGATACAGCACATGCTGGTGGGGCAGGCATGGCAGCAGAAAAGGAAGGCATCTCAGAACAATGTGTCCACAGTAAAGAAGCAGAGAGAGATAGATGCTGGTTCTTGGCTGAGTTCCTTCACCTTCCCAATTCCACTGGGCCTAGCACCCCAGTTTGTGGATGATGCCACTGACACTCAGGGTGATTCTTTCCTGCTCCATTAAGCCTCTCTAAAACATCCTCACAGACAAGCCCAAAAATGAGTCTCCTAGGTGACTCCAAATGAAGCCAGGCTGATGTTGAAGATTAACAGCCATACATCTACTTATACTGGGGTAGGTGCCTTCCTCCCCCAAGTGAGTATTATCCAAACTGTGTTTCTTACACTCCCCGTCTCCTTCTTTTCCTCACTTCTGTCTAATTCTTACACATGACCTATAAATAATGTTAAAGCTATTAAAGAGTCACAGTTTGATACACACACACACTCAAGAAAACTTTGATTTTAATTTTTGCAAGATTAACTAAACTAGCTTATAGTAGAAACCCCTTAGAGGGTTTGTAAAAGATCCAAATTTCTGGGTCTCTAAAATTTTGTTAAAAGAAGGTTCTAGAAATGTTTGAGACAAGACAAATTATTCTACCTCAGATCAGCATGTCATGTGTGTTTTGTTCTGTAGAAGGTATGGTGTAAAGCTCCTTGGTTCTGATTCTTAATGACTGTGTGAAACTGTTTCTTCAAAGACTTGTCTTGTCTAAACTTAGAGAATGTAATTTTACTGCAATTTCAAGAAAAAGCAGGCCAAAGCTGTATCAGTAATTCCTGTATTTATTTTACTCTTGCACAATTTAATCCATGAAAGAACATCTACCTCACACTAGGGGCACAGTCTGTAGAGTTCTTCACAGACTTTGTATACCGAAGCAGGAAGTGTCCTCTATGTGCAAGGCACTTTGCGCTCCACATCTGCATACAGATCTGATGCTACAACTCTGGCCCCATGCTGAAACTGAAGAAAGAGTAGAGAACCTACAAAATCCTTGCTTCTATACAGCAGGAGACTCAGCTCTTTTATCTGAAGGAGATTCATTTATCAAAGTTTCAATATAAAATATGACATACCACAGTAAAAGCATGTGCCAAGTCCCGAGGGGTTATCAGAAAAGCCTATATCAATGGTGATCAAGTGGCTGCACCTAGGAGATTGTTTGACATAAAAAGAAGCTGGAATTCTAGAAATCAAGATGTGTGGGGTTTTATGATTATATTTCTAATAATTTAGTTTGAGATTTTTCATACATACATGTAATGCATTTTGATTAAACCCACCTTCCTCCCCATTTCACCTATATCACCTCTTTTCCCGTGCAAATTCATGTACTCTTTTCTTTTCTTTTTTTTTCCATATACTCTTTTCTTAGCACACTTAGTGCCACCAATATGTATAAAGGGGTAGGGATGTTCACTGAAGTATGGGCAGCCTATCAAGGGTCACATCCTTGAAGAAAATTGACATGCTTTCTCCTCCAGCAGCATCCGATGATAGCCGATGATAGCTCCTTAGCTAAGGATGGGATTTTATGAGCCCCTCTCCCACAGATGCTGGCATTTGACTAACTTGATCTGTGTGCTGTTCTTATATGTGCATTTACAGCAACTCTGAATTCATGTATGCAATGCCACTGCTATGTCTGGAAAATAGTTTTGAACAGTCCTCCACTATAACTGGCTCCTACAGTCTTTCCTTCTGCCATCTCTTACCCAGTGATCCCTGAGCACTGGTGTAAGCGTGGTACAAATGTTACTGGAGCAGCAAACCACTTTCTGATAGGACTAAAGGCATGCTCCAAAACCCCAAACTCAAGTCTGGTACTGTTAACTGGGCATAGCTCTAGGGAAGAACTTGGCGTTATTGGTATTTTGTGAATGTTAATTGTAAAAATGACCTGCAAATAGTTACTAAGCACACTAGCACAGTTGGAGAGTGTTTACAAATAACCATGTACATGAAAATCTATGGGGAGTTTTCCTTGTATTCAAAAAAATTGTTTTATATTAGATAAATAATTTTCCTTGTAACACTTTTGCTCTTACCAAGGGGCAATCCCAAGAACTTTCTTGAGAACAGAAGGGCTTAGCACCAGGACCAAACATGTGGTGGAAACCAACTGTGAAGTATGGGACTATGGCAAGGTTCTGTGAAAAAGGAGGACTGTGAGGGGGAGGGGGACTTCCAGGAGTAGGGGGACTTCCAGGAGTAGGAAGAGGACTGTCAGGAGGAGGGGAACTGTGAGGATGAGGAGGTTGGAAACTGTCAGAAGTATGCCAGGGACTTGGGAAGGAGGAACTGTGAGGAGGAGGGATTTGAGGAGGAGAGACTATGAGGAGGAGGGGAACTGTGAGGAGAATTGTCATGAGGAGTGGCAACATGCAGAGGAGAGCACATAGATATACTTTTCTGAGCTCAGTGCAGTTGTAAACTGTTTTTGTGTCTGCCTATGCTGCAGTTTCATTCCTCTCCAAAGAGCTTATCTTAGTCTGTAAATATTTCATGCAGCAACTAGTCCTAAAACACTCCCCAGCCCTCAGTAGCCACTTACATCTCATCCATAGCCTGAGGTAATGTGTGACAGGCTCCCAACCCAGAGTATAACAGAATACCTCTAGGGACACATCCTCTCCTCTTGTGGGTAATAAATCTGTTTGTAGACTGTTCAGGACCAGTGGCATTAGCGTGAGATAATCATATCTGAATTAATAGATCCTCAATTCATATGTCAAACCCTACACAATTTTTACACACTTAATATGTCTTATACACTCCAAGGCAGCCATTTTGTCATTGTTTTAAAATTGTTCAACCATGTCCCAAGTCACTCTTATCAGCCACCACTTTAGAAAACCCTGCCAATACCACCCCAAGGATTCATGAGAAAAAGGATAAAAAGAGTCAGTATTTCAGTATACTTCAAACATAAACCTGGGAATAAGAACAATTCAGAGTGGGTACACTTCTTCTGTTTTGTCTATATTCTGGCTTATTGGCTAATCTTGATTTGTCCTATATCAGGACTCTGGCTACTTTCTCTAAGAAACATGGCTAGGTCCTTACCAGCATTCAAACGAAAAGATTTCTATATAGACAATGAGTTGGAAGTAATCTGAGGGATTTGAAATGGTGGCATTTGGGGATCTGTGCCAGTGTCTGGCCACCATATTATCCCAAGTGAAGCACATGCTTAGGCAGCCCTTTTCTTTGCTGGGCCTAAATGAGGCAGAGGATGTCTGTGAACTGGCCAACGCGACACAATGTGGAAGACCAGGACTACCAAAGGCAGGCACTCATCTGCCAGGAAGAGATGACCAAGCATAGACTTCTGGAAATACATACTCTAGCCACACAAATATTTTCACAAGTATTTTCCATAGAAAACCATTGAAGCCCCGTGATGAAGTCCTAGTTGATGGTAAGGTTTAGAGGAGAAAGAGGTGGGGCAGGAAGAGGTGTGGGGAGTTCAGGTACAAGAGAGGAAAAAGCAAACAACATTTTTGTTGGCATTTCACCAAATCACTTGAGCTACCTCACTCCCAAAAATCTTTTTTGAAATTTTCAATAATGACTCTCATGTTTGCTTCTAAATGCTGTGGCTGAGCTGACAGGGGAAGGTTCCACTATGAAATAGATTTAGCAAACACTCATTATCCATATAGAAGACTTTAGCAGGAACAAGTTTGAAAATGACACATTTAGGAATTCTCATAGTGTGTAACAAAATGAAGTTCAGACATACAAGTTGATGCTCTCATTCATATTCTATCTGATCCTAGCTATTATTAATCTTTCATTTCAAATAACGAAACAGTGTGATCCATATCCAAGCTGTATCTTCCACATTTTGAAGATCACATATCCAAAGCTAAATACAGATTTGTTTTTGATGTTGTAGTTGACAACTCCCTCAGTAGTTCCTCTGCTTTTGTGATCTCAGTTACTAGACCTGTTAAGATCAAAGGGACACTTATGGGTAGTGAGAAAGGCACAAGTCCTGAGATTACTCTCTGATCCCTATGTCCCCCAAGCTATACTGTACCCTTTGATAACACAGCACCAAAAAAGCTGCTCTGTTTCTGTCATATATTACATGATGCTACCGCCATATCTAAATAAAATTTTCTCTCTCACCTTCGACCCATTTCTCATCTCAGACTCCGTCTGATCCACACTAAGCATCGGATAACTTGACATTTCCTATCACCTTGAAATTTGAGGCCTATTTAATTAAATGTCAAAAGAGAGGTTAGGAGATGCACATGGTAAGAATATGCTGCATTTGTTTTTAAAAAGACAAATTATATACAGGCTCCGAAGAAGAAAATACATCCAGTTTGGGCCTGGATAGATGACTCAGCTGTTAAGAGTAGTGGCTGCTCATGTAGAGGACCAGGGTCAATTCCCAGCACCAACGCTGCACTCACAACCATCTGCATCTCCAGTTCCAAGGGATCCAAGGCTCTCTCCTGGCCTCCAAGGACACCAGGCATGCAGCTAATACACTTACATACACCCAGGCAAAAACACCCATACACATTAAAATAAATAAGGACAAAATATATATACATATAATTCACTTAGGAACTGGACTAACAATGAACATGCACCTGCTAAGGCTCAGCATAAAACAGTGTTCTCTTTCTGGTCAGATTTTCTGCCCCTTTACCTAGCCTGGACCCTTCCTACTCATCCTCACAAAATCCATTTGTAACATCTCTTTCTGATGGGATCTTCTTTACATCAGTTGTAATTACCCATCCATCCATCCATCTATCCATCCATCCATCCATCCATCCATCCATCTATCCATCCATCCATCATCCATCTATCCATATATTCATCCATTCAAAGCTATGATATGCTCATTCCAACTGGTCACAAAGAATGTGGAAAGACATTATCTGTGCCACACACTGTTTTCTAGGAACTTGGAGACAGAAAGCTGCGTTATACCCTTCAGCTCACACTATGTTTTCATCACTGGCTTCAACCTTTCAGGTCCTTGCCTATCCCCAGCTCCGACTCCCTTTGTGGGCAGCCACTCATTCTCCTTAACAAATTTGCTTCATTTAATAGTTTCATAAAATGTAGATGGACTGAATGAATTCATGCTTTTAAAATTTATGCAAACATACTATTTTTAATTTCTCATTGCTTTTTATTTTTACCAAATACTATGTATTTAAGCTAATGTGCTACATTTTAAGTGTTTGGTTATGCACCATTTACTTTTTAAGCCTCCACTGACATGTCAGCAGACATTTATAAAACACTCACCATGTGTCAAGTACCATTTCAGGGAGCAAGGATGTTAATAAGCCAACATGAAACCTCAGAGAATGTAGGCACAGAGCACTGTGAGATTAAAGCTGAAGCAGATTAATGAGGGTGGATAAAGCTTATGTTTTGTTGTTCAGCATTGATCTGCATTAAAACAACAGAATCAGAGCTTAATTGAAGGCATTTTAATAACAAGATGATAGTAGCTTCTTTTAATTAAGGATACATACACCAAGACTTTCTTTGGGCCTCTGAGCAGATAAGAAGACAGTGAGGATAAGATTTCTTTCTGAGCTCAAGCTGAAGATCAGCCTCACTGGGTTAAAGATTCTGAACAATTAATTCAAGTGAAAATTCCGCAGGGAGCCATCCTCTTTTCTGCCTGAAAACATGTTGGAAACAGTGCATTTTTCAGATGTTTTCTGCTAGATTGATGTTTTCATCAGAGCCCTTTTAAGTTCCTCCACCATTCCTTGCTGTAACATGGTCTTGAAAACAAGAATCACATAGTGATGTCACGGCCAGGTTTGAGAAGGCTTTCAGAAAAGATAATGAATATGCTATGCTACTTTATCATAAACTCACCACCATTTGGTCCTTCCAGGGAGGAAAGTCTTATCATCTAGACCTTGATCTGATGCACTCCCATATGCTTCTCCCTAATTCTTCAGACCCAGCTTTAAAATGTTCTTTTAGGATAAAGCCTTCTGTGAATTTCTCTCTAATAATCCTATGCGTCTCTTTATTAACCACCATTTTTCATTACATGATAACTCCGGTACTTATTTCAAGGCTTCTTCTTCAATTCCATTACAATCTCCAGAGCTTAGCGGCCATCTGCCTACCAACTAACTACTAGGGAACCAGTACAGTGATCGGTATGTGCTGCCCTGGTAGAATCTGGAGTGAGCAGATTCAGACATGTGGTTACCCTCTGCATTCCGTGTTCATGATGAAAGTTGTCTTCTGTACCTTCAGGACTCATCACACATCCTTAGGCAATCAGCCTTCCCCCAACCAAAACAACACAGCACAAAACTGTGTCAATTTGTCATTCCTAGACGTTCCCTAGGAGAGGTGTATTATTAATGACATTCATAGCTGGGCATGGTAGCGCATGACTTTAATCCCAGAATTGACTGAACTGGTTAGATTAATATTTCAAAAAGGAATTTTAAAAAATTCTTTTGTCTGCTCAGTGAGCGTCAGAACACAGAGACTTCAGGT
Source organism: Rhabdomys pumilio (assembly GCA_030674055.1). Classification (NCBI taxonomy): domain Eukaryota; kingdom Metazoa; phylum Chordata; class Mammalia; order Rodentia; family Muridae; genus Rhabdomys; species Rhabdomys pumilio. The sequence goes on from JANHMN010000001.1 coordinate 106,706,079, forward strand.
ACCAGAAGGCTGAGAGCTGTAATTAGTTGCTGTCTGGTACTGGCTATGATGGCTCTTCCTGGGATTGTTCACCAATTCATGGGCGATAGCCAACGGATTGGTTGGATAGTCAGGGACTTGGAAAGAGCAAGTTTGGAAAGTTGGTAAGAAAGACATCTGGGAAAGAAGTATGTGGATAGATCTGTCTGAATGGGCGAAGGATGTGATGATGCTTGTGCCCTATGTAAATTCTCAACAACAACAAAAATGACTTCAGCTGTGGAGGAGTTCAATAATCAAATCGATAGGATAACCCATTCTCTGGACAATCAGCCTCTTTCCCTAGTTGTTTCTGTCAATGACCAATGGGATGGTTGTCCAGTCACCAAGGATGACAAGGTTACAGCTGCTGTGGAGTGCCAGACCTGCCAACAGCAGAGACCAACATTTAGCTTCAGATATGGCACCATTCCAATGGGTCACCAGCCAGCAACCTGGTGGCAGGTTGACTATATTGGACCACTTCCTCTGTGGAAAGGACAACATTTTGTCTTTACTGGAATGGATACTTATTCTGGTCATGGATTTGCCTTTCATGCAGTGCTGCTGCCAAAACCAACATCTGTGGACTTACAGAATGCCTTCTCCACCATCATATTTCCCACAGTATTGCTTCTGACCAAGGAATTCATTTCACAGCCAGAAAAGTATGACAGTAGGCTCATGATTATGGAATCCACTGATTTTACCGTGTTTCCTACCATCCTGAAGCAGCTTGCCAGATAGAAAGATGGAATGGCCTTTTGAAGACATGTTATAGTGGTAATGAGGTAGCAGCTGAAGGGCTGGGGCAGGGTTCTTCAGAGGACAATATATGCTTTGAATGTGCACTTAGATGTGGAGAAACTCCACTAATTAAGGTTGAAGTCTACCATTGTTCAGAGATCCTCCGAGTTTGGCACAAAATGGTGGACTCTGTTTACCAGCAGGGCTTCTCTTCTCTGACCTGGTTTGGGGAGCTTAAAATCCCCACAAACCTCTACCTGCAGAATGTTGCATAGCCTTGGTTAAATAAGACCCAATTCAGCTAGCACCTGAGATTCCTGGAATGCCTCCTCCTGTTAATGAGGCATCTCTGTACCTTAGCCTTCAGCCAATGACCTTCTCCCACCCTGGATATTTCTACTTCCTTACACAAAACTGTATAAACCTTGACTCACCTACTCAAAGTCTATCTGTCCCTCAAAACTGATCCTGTCATGTTATTTTCTTTTGTACTCACAGGCTGTCCAAAACCCTGTTTGTTCATCAACTCTGTTGCCTTCCTCCTTTTGAGCTGGTGGCCAATGACCTGAGGGAGAAGAGAGACCCACATTCAACATATGGTATAATTTTTTCCCCTAGCCATGATCAATGGTTCCAGAATCAAGGAGTGAAAAAGGAAATAGCTTCACTCATTATCACTCCCTATGACACACTAGAAAAATGTTTGCTTCCTGTTCCTGCAACCTTAAGTGTGACTAGCCTAAAAGTTTTGATTCCAGAGGTGGGGAGTTGTCCTGCTTAAAGGCACAACAAACATCCCATTAAACTGGAAGTTCAGACTTCCACTTCTCCCTGGCCGCTTGGGGCTTTAATGCCCATAAACCAAGAGGATAAGAAAGTAATAACCGGGTTAGGAGGGGTGATTGATCCAGAGGAGATTGCTTCTTCATAATGCAGGAAATACAGAATGGCTAATAGAGGTAGTTGTTATAAATACCAGCTAAAGCCATGTGATCAGTTGCAGAATCAAGGATTATAATTGATATGAATATTTCTGTCATATTTTGGTAAGAATGTATTTGTAGAGATATGTGTTTTCTTTCCTCAATTTATCCTATAAAATAACAGTCATATATCAGTGATTATCATATAAGTTTGATATACTGAAAGCATATGCTTCAAGGGATTTGCTACCTATTCTAAAAGTTATAATGTGGTTGTGGTTGTACAAGGGTTAGTTATGTCACGTTAAGTATCATTTTGACCTGGCTATTGGTTTCATTTGGAAATTATGCATGACATAAGGAGATATGATGTTTATCAAATTGACAAGGGGTAGCCTTCTGATAGCTATTCTTGATTGTCAACTTGACTACATCTGGAATTTACTAATACCTAATAACACCTATGGATTGAGAACATCTACGAGGAATTTTTTTTAAATATTTTGAAGTAAAAAGACCCACTCTCTCCCCCACTTTTGAAAGTAGAATTTTTTTTCACAAAGTACATCTGATTATGATTTCTCTTCCTTTGGCTCCTTCCAGTTCTTTTCAACCTTCCTTCCCAGCCAGATCTACCGCCTTTCTTTTTCTTATTAGAAAACAAACAGGCTTCTAAGAGATAATAATAAAATAAAATAAAAATATATTTGAGTTGGATAAACTAACAAGAGCTCAAGGGAAGGCACAAAAACCAGACCTACTCATTTGTACAACCAGGAATCCCATAGAAACACTAAACTGAAATACATAAAGGATCTGGTGTACTTGCTGCCCCAGTCCCTGGAGGTTCATATGCCCATTGATCCTGCTGATTTAGTGGGCCTTACTTTCTTGGTAGACCCCACTATCTCTGGCTCTTACACTCTTTCTATCTTCTCTTCTGTAGGGTTCCCTGAGCCCTGAGAAGAGAGATTTGATGGAGACATCCCATTTAAGGCAAAGTGTTCCAAGGTCTCACACTCTCTACATAATGTCTGGCTGCAGGTATCCATATTTGTTCTCATCAGATGCAGGAGGAAGCTTCTCTGATAATGGCTGAGCAAGGTACTACTCTATGAGTATGGCAGAATGGGAAGACTCACTTTTAATCCATATCTTTTGAGGTGGGAAGATGCCTTAGTCATTGTTCTATTGCTATGAAGAGACAATAGACCAAGGTAACTCTAATGAAATACAGCATTTAATTTAGGGTTTGTTTAGAGATCCAAAGGTTTAGTCCATTATTATCGTGGCAAGGAATATGGTGACAGGGAGGTGCAATGCTGGAGAAGTGTCTGAGAGCTACATCTTAATCAGCAAGCAGAAAGGGATACTGGACCTGGCTTGGGCTTTTGACACCTCAAAGTCTACCCCAGAGACACAGTTCCCTCAAGAAGGCCAAACTTATTCCAACAAGGTCACACCTCCTAATCCTTATAACCTTTTCATTTAGTTTCCCCTCCTTGTGACTAGGCATTCAAATATATGAGCATATGAGGGACAACACTATTAAGAAGCACCTTTGTTCAATCTGGGCAAAACCTTATGTGGGCAACCTATATAAAGCTCATAGAAGAAAGACGCTGTTCCTCTTTCTTTGACTGCTTGCTTTCATTGGTAAATTCATCCCTTCAATGGCATTCTTCAGGATTTCAGCAAATACTGAAGACCAACTGAGATACCTAGCCTCATGGATTGAACAACAACTGAATTCTTGGTACTTCCATTAGTAAACAGTCACTGCTGGACCAGCTGGACCACAGACTCTAAGCCATTCTAATAAATCCTCATCTATCTATCTATCTATCTATCTATCTATCTATCTATCTATCTATCTATCCATCCTATGTTCTATTTCTATCTCATTTAGCTATCTCAAATATAATATATGTAATAGACATATATTATACAATTATACCTATAATTGTGTATATAATATATAAAATCATATTAGTTTGGTTCCTCTAGAGAACCCTGACTAATACACTGATTAAATGACCAGTTCTCGCTATTCTATTCTAATATTTCAATTCATGTATTTAGTTCTATGACTGATGTCTATTCAGTTCTACCCTTGAGTGTTACAGAGATATTTTAAAACAGCCTCTGGTCAAGTCGACTACCTAAGCTGTGGCAGCTCTGCCTAGCTCAACTGTCATGTTCTGTGGCCAGAGGCCACATGCCCACCGCAGCTAGAAACGGCCATCCAGAAACACCAGCCCTGCCACCCATGAGATGCCAGCGTGGGAGATGGCGCTGCCAATCATCCATGCTGTCTCTGCAAGGCTGGGCATTGCCAAGACCATCCTGCCATCCATACAGGCCCAGTAGAAAAATGAGACTCTAATGCTTAAATATTAATCAAAGGCTTTATATATTTAGTAATGCTCAATAACAACATGCCCATACAATTAGAGTTGTTTTCCCATTTAGCTCACCTAAATATAAGTTGTTACCCGTCACCGATCTCCATACTTGTGTAGTTCTTCATCCTCCTACATCTCTGCTCTCCCTAGCTCCTCCCCTTCCTTTTCCTTTTCCTCTTCCTCTCCTTACTCCTACCACCTTAGCTCCTCCTACACTTGAGGTCAAGGCAATTTTCTTCACATTTGCCATGAGTAATAGGCTTTATCTGTGTTGGGAATAAAATGCCTCAAGGAATCTGACACATACAAATACAGTGTTATACATAGTTTAAATGACCTGGATTTTATCTTTGAAGTACAATGTATGAACTTGAATATGTTACTTTACTATAGGGCCTGTGTATCCATCTACAAGTGAAGGTGATAGCACATGAGAAGAGAGGATGAAAGAGTCTTTTAACTGCAAAGAACTCCAGGAAAATAGGCAGCTACACTGTTACTATCTTCCCCAAGCCTGAAATCAGACACATGAATTATGGGCATTTTTTGTGCAATCTGTCAGTAGAGGGACTAGTCCTCCTTGTTTTCCTTCTTGTGGTACTGAGAACAGAACCTAGAACTTGCTAATAGCACCCTGACAATGATCTGTATTCCCATGAGGTTACAACATACCTCTAATGCTTTGTTTTCTTGCAGTGCTTCTGGCCCCTTGCTCTTCTCTCTTTGCACCAGAAGACTGGAGACCAACAGTCTTATTGTTGACATTGGACAAACAACAACGATTACAACAAAATCTTGGTCATAAAGCTCAAGCCTCCATCTGCTCTTCCTTGGCAGTGAGCATAGCAGATATACATACACTTGGCTTAACAAGCTCCCTGTGATAGGTCCAGCTTCTGTTGCCAAAGGTCAATCTTAATGCATGACAATGGTGACTAGGGTCTCAGTATCTAACATGGCCACTGGTGACACACCTGTATATTCTCTTGTGTTGCCTCCAGCCACAGTGACTTGGCTTCAATGGGAAAACCAACTGAACAGCATAGAAAAGGTGGGTTTCTTTGCAAAATAAAGCCATTGTGGAATTCTCACTTTGCCCTGTTCTTTCATGGTTTATGCCCTCTAAGAGGAGCCAGATTCCTGAATCCTAAAATTACTCAAACAAACTTGCAAAAGAACTCTAACCACTACCATGAACTTGTCAGTAATATGATAGAACTCTTGGAAACAGAACCTCTAAACACAGCTTCAGATGAAGCCCAGGCCAGCATATTTACTATTGTCTTATTGGAACATCTGGAATAGTGTTCACTATATCATCCACCTCAGGATACCCTGACCCAACCATCCACATGTCATATCTCCCAGAAGACCTGGAACCAGGCCAGCCACTATGGGAGACCCTGAACCTAAATCTACTATACAAAACCTGGATGCCTGGCCTGCAGAAGCTATATGACTTATGTGTACACTGTCCCTTGAAACCCAATCTTTAAGTAATTTACATTTGGATAGATACTTCTTTCAAGATGTTAAATGCTTCTAAGATATGCCTGTTGGTACATGTTGCATCATAAGCCTTAAGTATCCCGGGTGAATTTCCGTCTTACAAATGCTATATCTCTTGTGGGTTTTTTTGTCATTACACAGAATGGGCACGGAAGTTATCCACTTACTGGATCCTCTAAAGTACTCTAATATGCTCTGTCTCCATTTCCACAACTCAACAAGTATCTTATAGTGTCTATGAAATTTCAAGGAACATTTATAAGTTTTGAATACTAAAGGATAAAAAAAAAGTGTTTTTTATTGAACACAAAGTTCCAGTAATCTTATTAAAAAGTCACAACCATCACCACTGTTGAGCATTATCACCAGGAGGCAAATCTTGATAAGTTAGTGGAAGTCACATAGGAAGACCTCATCTAGCACAGAATGATCCAGGGTTTAGTTAAAATCTCCTCGCATGTGCACTGTCTGCATGAAGATCCAGCTCCATGCTACCTCTCCTATTGTAACCCTTGAAGAACAAAGCATAATTGTTTGGAACTGGTTCTAATGCTTTGTCCTAATTCAGCTCCCAAAGTCAAGCTTCCAGACCCGAGGGTCCCTGCTGCCGGCTGGCTTCAGTTGGTAATAGATAATTGCCAGACAGCCAATAACTAGCTGGACCAAGGTGACAAACTCTGGACTTTTAGATTGAGCAGGCAAGGGACTGGGGGAGAGAGAAGAAAGACAGAGAATCACCATGACAAGGAAGCAGAAAGATGAAACTTAAAGGCAAGTAAGAAGAAACTTAAAGGCCACTTCCCCAATTGAGTCTAGGGTAGCAGAGATGAAGTATAGATTTTAAAAGATATTAACTCAGGAATACTGAAGGGGAGTGTTTGCCAGACTTGGGGGAGGTTTAGAAGTACCCAACCATTTCAAAATTAGCTGATGTGTGTGTGTGTGTGTGTGTGTATGTGTGTGTGTGTGTGTGCACGCGCGCGCACATGCACGCACATTTGTGAATCCAGAAAGCTTCTTGGGCAGGTGCATGCAGTATGCTCCCATCTGCCAGGAGCCAAAGCAGTTTAACTAATTCACTGCTGTACATGATGATACGGAGCATGGAAAACTCGGTTTCCCTTGTAGCTTGGGGATCTTGGAATCTAAGTGATATTGTGTAAGTGATTTAAACTTACTGTGTCTGCTTCCTCAACAACTAAGCGGGTTATCTGAGGACAAAATTAAATCAATTTGTGCATGATATTTCAGATGATATCTCAGAGATATTATTACTTGGAATTATTTATTAAATCAATCCTTTCCAAATTGACATGGGATTCTAAGAGGCTAAAGAGAAAATTGTGCCCTCCTCAGGTCATATTGACACACATGATGGGATATTCTGTGAAATGACCCATGTAGGCTTGTGTGGTTAAACACTGGGTCCTGAAATGAAAGAAGACTATGCAACCTTTAGGGTTAGTTTGGAGGAAGTGAGTCACTGCAGGGACAAGATTCTGCATCTGGTCTGAAGGCAGACAGGTTGTTTTTTATATTGCATGCTTCCCAACACAGGATGGTCTAACAAGTATCCACATGTCATTTGCACTGCAGTGGGTATTATAAGTTATCTAGAGATTATTTGACTCGTGTGGGAGGGAGTTTATAGTTATATGCAAACACTGTGCTGCTGGTTTGTATGGACTTAAGCATTTCAAGTCTGGGTATTACTAAGAGTGGAATCAATTATCTGTAACTACTCACGTGACAGTTCTACTCAAAATAATGAAAACTTTTGGGGGGGTATCTTAGTTAGGGTTTCTATTGCTATGAAGAAACACAATGACCGCAGCAACTCTTATAAAAGAAAACATTTAGTTGGGACTGGCTTACTATTTCAGAGGTTTAGTCCATTAGTCATGGTGAGAAGCATGGTGGCACACAGGCAGTCATGGTGCTGGAGAGGCAGCTGAGAGTTTTACATCCAGACCAGTAGGCAGCAGGAAGAAGGACTGAGCCCCTGGGCCCAACATGGACATCTGAAACCCCAAACCACCTCTGCTCCAGTGATACCTACTCCAACAAGGCCAGATGTTCTAACCCTTTCAAATAATGCCACTCCCTGTAAGCTTATGGGAACTATTTTTCTTCATGTTACCACATTTAGGACCCTTTTCAGAGGGACCTACAGCTTTTTACAAGGCTAACTGAACACCGGAGGAAAAGAAACAATTAGACTTTCTGGGTTATATTGAATACTGGTTCTGAATTGACACTGATTTTGGGAGATCCCAGGAAATATTGTGGCCCTCTAGTTAAAGTAGGAGCTTGTGGAGGTCAAGTGTTTAAAGGAGTTTTGGCTAAAATCCAACTCACAGTAGGTTCAGTGGGTCCTCAAACTCTTCCTGTGGTTATTTTCCCAGATATACTTAGAAGTTGGCAGAATTCTTACATTGTTTCCCTGACCTGTGGAGTGAGGGCTATTAGGATTTAAAAGGCAAAATGGAATTCTTTACAGTTGCCTCTGTCAAAGAAAACAGTAAATTAAAAACCCTGGAGGAACTGCAGGAATTAGTGCCACCATCAAGGACTTGAAAGTTGCAGGAGTGGTGGAAGCCACCACATTTCCCTTTAACTCTCCTATCTGGCCACTGCAGAAGATATATGGATCATGAAGAATGACAGTTCACTGTCAAAACCTCAGGTAGTGACTCTGATCACAGTTGCTAGACTAGATGTGATGTACTAGCTTGAGAAAAATAACACATATCCTGGTACATGGTATGTAACTATTGATCTCGAAAAGGCCCTTTTCTACATAGTTATCCAATTTGCTTTCAATTGGCAAAGTCAGAAGGATACCTTGACAGTTTTATCTCAATGTTATATTAACTCTCCTGTCCTGAGTCATAACTTAGAAGGGCTCTTGATGATCTGTCTCTTCCACACAATATTACATTTATGCACTATGTGGATGATATTATTCTGATTGGACCAAGTGAACAGGAGGTAGCAACCACTTTGGACTCACTGGTAATACGTATGTATATCAGAGGATGGAAAACATATTCAACCGAAATTGAAGGGTCTTCCACCTCAGTGAATTTCCTAGGAGTCTAGTGGTGTGAAACATGCAGAAATATTCCTTCTAACATGAAGGATAAATCATTGCATCTGTTCCCTCCCACTATATAGAAAGAAGCACCATGTTTAGTGTGCCTATTTGAACAGTACATTCCTCACTTCTGTGCATTACTCCAGTGCTTATACCAAGTGACTCAGAAAGCTGCTAACTTTTTATGGGGCTTGGAACAAAAGGCTCTTTAACAGGTCCAGGCTACTGTGAAGGTCACTCTATCACTTAGACCATGTGATCCAGCAGACTTGATGGTACTTGAGGTGTCACTGTCAGATAGACTGTTGGGAGTTTTTAGCAGACTTCTATAGGTGAGTAACAGAAGAGACCTTTGAGATTTTGGAGTGAAGCTTTATTATCATCTACAGACAACTATTTTCCATTCGAAAGACATTTCTTTGCCTGCTATTGAGTCTTCGTGGAAACTGAACCTTTGACAGTGGACTACCAAATTACCATGTCACCTGAGCTGTCCATGATGAGCTGGGGGTTAATTAATAAGTAAGAAATTTAGCAATCTATAGTCAAATAAAGGAATATTCATGATTGGGCCCAATCAGGCCCTGATGGTGCAAGTAAGTTACATGAAGAAGTTGTTGAAATACCTACAGTTTCTCCTTCTGTTATAGAGCCAACTGCTGCATAACATGCACCTATATCCTTATGGGGTATCCCCTATAGTTAGCTGATTGAGGAAAAGAAGACTACGACCTGGTTTATGGATGGGTCTGCAAATTATGCAGGTACCACCCAGAAGTGGACAGCTGCAGTATGATAACCCTTTTCTGAGATAATCCTAAATTACATCAGTGAAAGGTGATCTTCACAGTGGACAGAATTTTGGGCAGACATTTATGTCTTCAGACAGTGGACAGAACATGATATGACATGTTGTTTGAAAGAAGAAATGGCCAGATGTGTGATTGTTCACTGATTCATGGGATGTAGCCTATGGATTGGCTGGATGATCAGGCACTTGAAAAGAGCACAATTGGAAAACTGGTTAGAAAGACATCTGGGGAAGAAGTATGTGGCTAGATCTCCCCAAATGGATGAAGAATGTGAAGATACTTATATCCTATGTAAATCCTCATGAAAAGATGATTTCAGCTAAGGAGGAGTTCAATAATCAAGTAAATAGGATGACTAATCCTGTGGGAAATAAGCCTTTCCCCCAAGCCATTCTTCTCATTGCCTAATTGTCCCATGAAAACCATTGCCATGATGGCAGAGATGGGGATTATGTATGGCCTTGACAACATGGACTACTACTCACCAAGAGCAGCCTGGCTATAGCTAATGTTGAGTACAAAACCAACATCTGTGGACTTACAGAATGCCTTCTTCACCATCATGATATTTCACACAGTATTGCTTCTGATCAAGGAACTCATTTCACAGCCAGAGAAAGTATGACAGTTTCCTATGATTTTGGAATCCACTGGTCTTACCATGTTCCCCACCATCCTGAAGCAGCTTGTCTAATAGATGGTCTGGCTTTTTAAATACAAAGTTATATTGCTAGTGAGGTAGTACCAACCTAGAGGGCTGGGGCAGGGTTTGAATCAGCATCTAATATAAGACATGATTTTTCCCATAGCCAGGCTCAGATATCAAGAGTTGCAAAGGGAATAGTTCTGTTGCTATCACCTCTAATTATGCACAAGGAAAAATTTTTCTTTCCATTTCCACAACCTTAAGCATGGTTGGCCTAGAAGTTTTGGTTCCAGAGGGAGAACACTCTTGCCACGAGCCACAACAAACATTCCATTGAATGGGAAGCTCAGACTTCCCATTGGCTACTTTGGGTTTCTAATACCCCTAAACCAACAGACTAAGAAAGGAATAACTGAGTTAGAAGGGGTTATTGATCCAGATTATCATGGGGAAATTGAATTGCTCTTCCACAAAGAACATAGGAAAGATTATGTTTGGAGTCCAGGAGAACATTTAGGGCTTCTCTTGGTACTAACACATCCTGTGATTATAGTCAATGGGAAGCTACAACAGCCTAATCCAGGCAGGATGGCAAAGGGCACAGTAACCATCAGAAATGAAGGTACGGATCACTCTTCTAGACAAAGAGCCAAGATCTGTAGGTTCTTGCCAAGGGGAATTATAAGTGTCAGCCAAGGCTACATGACCAGTTTCAGAAAGGAACATTACAATTGACATGAGTGCTTCTGATGTATTTTAAGAATGCATTTGTGTTTTCTTTCAACTTCTTTGTCATGTATTGTAACATCAGAATATCAATTGTCATCATATTTAAGTTTGAAATACTAAAAGAATGTTCCCCAAGAGACATTGCCACCCATTCTAAATTTATAATACATCTTCAGTTGTATGGGGGATAGTTATATCATAGTAAGTAGACATAATTAGTTAAGTCTATAATGACTGTTTACATTTGGTTAAGTATATGATGTGCTTGTGTTTATGTGTGGGATAATTAATATTATGTTTAGGCATTATTATGGTCTGGTTATTGTTTTCATATTTTTAAAGAAAATCCATCATTACATGAGGAGATATGATTATATGTCAAGTTGATAAGGGGTAGACTTGTGATGGTTATTCTTGGTTGTCAACTTGACTACATCTGGAACAAATTAGAATCCAGAAAACAAGAACACGCATATGAGCGTTTTTTGCTTAGTTTGAAGAGATGAATTTACTTCTAGTCTAAACCTTTGAGGTAAGAAAACATGTGCCTTTAATCCAGATCTTGAGGCAGGAAGATATACAACACATCTTGAACGTGGGCCATAACTTCTGCTGAAAGCCCACATAAGGGCATGGAAGAAGGAAACTTTCTTTGCCTGCTTGCCCTCAGCTTGCTAGCAAGTTCATTTCTCCACTGGCATTACAGACTATTTACTCAGGATTCCAGCATATACTGAAGACCAGCTGAGACAACCAGCCTTATGAACTGAGCAACTATTAGTTTCTTGGGCTTTCTGTTCACAGCTACCCATTGTTGGATTATCTGAACCACAGTCTGTTATATATATATAAATCATATATATATGATTTATTGAAATGAATATATATATATGTGCATATATATATATATATCCCCTTTATACACACATATATACACACACAGATAGATAGATAGATAGATAGATAGATAGATAGATAGATAGATAGATAGATAGATATTCATTCTATAAGTTTTGTTATTCTGAAGAATTCTGACTAGTACTATGGAGGCAGGCTTGCTAGAGATATGGCTCAGTGGTTTAGGGCACTGTCTATTCTTTCAAAGGACCAGGGTTCTATTCCCAGCACCCACATGAAGCTCACAATATCTATCCCTCTAGTTATAGGGCATGTAACACCTTCTTCTGGCCTCTGTGTGCAAAAGGTAAGTGTGCCTACACAGACACACATGCAAGGAAAACACTCATACCGATAAAATAAACAGTTAAAAAGACACTTAAAGAATAAAAAGCTAACATTCAAAAGAGCCCATAAAGAATAACTTGAGGGAAAGTAAATAATGTTAATGAGCCTTTCAGAAATGTTGCTATGAACATGTTCTCCACAGGTCTTACGTTGAAAATATAGCCCCTATCACAGAATTAGATACAGGACCTTTATAAGATCATGAGGTCATACGAGTGGGGCCCTCACAGGTGGGATTGGGGTTCCCATAACTGGAAGCCAGGTGAGTGCTCCTGTCCCTTTACTGCCTCTGAGGGACACAATGAAATAAGAGTGCAGAGCTTGGCAGAAGACCTTCATCTAAGCTTCACATGCTGGCCCCTTCATCTCAGACTTTTTCCTCCTGCTTTTGTAAACCACCAAGTCCTTGGTGCTTTGTTATAGCAGGGAAAACTGATCTAAAACCCAGGTAAATTGTTACTTGGTAGCATCAATGGAGAACTAGATATCTACCAGGTGTAAATAGCCATCTGTAGCTCCTGTCTCCGAGAGGTTGTTTTAAGTGGAACACATCAATATATGGGGGCAGGGTTGAGTTTTAATTATATCCATGCATATATTGAAACTTTAGCAAAGATGAAGACCCTAGAGCACAGAAGAGGGAGCTTGCATTAGTGGATAATGAAGTAGACAGGTGGGTGTGCAGAAAAGCCAGAAATCAGCAATGTTTTCCCACAAGGGCAGGTTTCAGTAAAGTCCAGAAATGAAGAAGCAAACAGGAGCTGGCTCCTTGAGGAAGGGAAAATAAAAGAAGAAGCTGCCTCAATATTCAGCTAAGAGTCACAGGGAACAACAGGTAGAGTGCTGAGGAAGCCGGTGTTCCCTGGAGCTAGGTCCAGGTTGCCTAGATACTCAGCTTGATGCTTAAAGGATGTGAATAGAATATAGTGGATGCTAAAATTAATTAACTTAAGGTCTGTCGCCTGCTTCCAGTCTCCACAGGCAGTGATCTGGAAGCCATTCTGTCACCTGAGGGAAGCAGGAAGAACTCAGGACATCTTTGCAAGACAGTTGAAGAGCATATAGGTCTAACTCACATGCCACAGTCAGGAATACTTCTGCAGAAATATCCCCCTGGACACTGAGAGGATGGAGAGCTTGGTTTGAAAATATAGTTTAAAGGTGTCATGGATGCAGATAAAAAGGCTGCAAGTCACTGGCAACAGTTAAGAGAATGTTAACATGTGTTTCTAAGGCGCGCGCGCGTGTGTTTGTGTGTGTGTGTGTGTGTGTGTGTGTGTGTGTGTGTGTGTGTGTGTGGTGTTTGTGCATATATGTAATGTGTATGTAGTGGTGGTAGGAGAAAAAATCATGACCTTGGGAGGGAATGTGAAAACATGAAAGGGACCAAAAGGAAGAGACAGAGGGAAGTTATACAGAGTTTATTCATGTAGGGATGTCTCAAAAAACAAAAATAAACATTTTAAAGGTGTTTCAGACAGCATATTAAGTGAAATAATGAATTTAAAAATTATGTGCAAGAACCATACAATAAAAGGTATAAAACCTAACACATATTCGTGGCTTGAGTAATGTTAATGAAGTGTATGAAATATATCACTGTTGGACCTGAAGAAATGGCTCAGCAGTTAGTATCACATACTGCAAAGGACCCAAGTTCAGGTTCCTGCACCTGTAGGGTGACTTTGAAATGCCTGTCAATTCAATTCTAGAGGCATCTGACACCTTTGGCCTCCTCAGCTGCCTTCTCAAGTACACATATCCATACAAACAATACAAACACACACACACACACACACACACACACACACACACACACACACACA
>JANHMN010000001.1:106728029-106760943 GCA_030674055.1 Rhabdomys pumilio
GCCTGTATATATTTTATAAAATGGTCTTTATAATTTTTCACTCTACAGTTATTACCCCTTTTCCTCCTCTAAAGGTGATTTGATAATCACTGAAAGTAGAATAAAGAATGAGTTGGTACTTGGCAGCTGCAACGCCTGTCTTTCCTGTAATTCATGTTCATTCATCAAGGTATTGAATGGCCATGTGGAACAACTAGATCCCAAGAGAGGAACCACTGAAGAAAATACGGCCTGTGTGTGGCTTCCAAAGTGTGAGGTCTGAAGTGCTAAGTGGATTAGCATAATGCGAAATGCATGGTGGGGAGAAGGCAAGAGAAAGTGTTTCCTGGGCGGTGCCTCGCCAGGGGGTGCTACTCAATGAGCATTAGATGCAGCAAAGGTGGCCAATGTTAAAACTTCACAGAATCCGCGGAGATCAGTTAGAGGACAGATTGCTCTGCAGTAGTGTAGGCTACTGTGAAGACTGGAAGTGGTGATCCAATCTGGTGCTGACAATAGGCAACAAGGAGGTGGTTATAAAAGTGTGGCTGTAAAGGTGCTTGATCCGGGAAGGCCGCACTTGCCTTTAGTCTCAGCCCTCAGAAGAAGGAAGCTGGAAGATTGGGAGTTCCAGATCAGCCTGAGCTATGCAGTGAGAGCCTGTCTCAAAAAGCAAGGAAAAGGCTGGGATGAGTAATGCCAAAATACATTGTATGAATAAAAAAATATTCCACTAAGAAAAAAACCAAATCAAATAAAAGGTATTTTGATGAATAAGGAGATTTCATATAAGCAATAAAGAGAAGAAGGGAGAGATATAGGGTAATGCCTAGTCTTGTGATTTGAGCAGCCAAAGGGAGAGTGTACCCAAACAGTGATAGCAATCCAAGAGGAAGAACAGATTTGTGTGGGATGAGAAGATATGTTCATCGAGATTACAATGAAAACAACGAGGCGCCGCTATGTTACACGAGAGTGTTTTTATAAAAGCAACTCTGAGGCTCTCTGGGCTCGGCAGAGCACATGTCTTTATTCAACAGGAGTTACAGAGGAATGGGAATGCCTGACAGAAGAGTAGTGGTGGGGAGGGTTGGGGAGGGGATCTGCCCTGAAGGAGCTCACAGAGAATATGAAAAATCACCCAAATAATTAGTGTTGATTATTACAGTAGGTGCCCTAAGTTACAGTGTGAGACCAGGTAGGGAAGAGCTGGCATTACACCTGCTGGCTCCAGTTCTCAGCGGTGGATGAATTTACACATGCTGTGGGTTTGGGAGCCTATGATGAAACTATGGGGGCGAGGTGGGGTGGGGTGGGGTGGGGTCAGACCTGTCATTCATCTCAATGGCAGGATTAGAATCACACGGGCCTTTTGTTCTCTTGAAAGAATGGCTGACTTTACCCTCCTGGTGACAGGGATTTGATAAAACCACGGAACTTTTGAAAGTGCTGAGTGACATGATTTCCAGTGAATACCCCTTTAGCAATATGGCGGATGCACTGGAGAAAGATGGATAAGAAAGAAGTTGTGGTTCCCTGATAAAAACAGAAACACCAAACAGATCCTAACTGTGGTGATAAGGAATCAAATGTGGACATGCTTAAAGAAATTAGGATGAAACATGGCAGGGACAAATGCTTAGGGTGTGCTTGAGAGAACAGTGAGGCCCAGAATCCGGGAGTGGGGTGAGCTGATGCTATTTGGGCCAAGTCTAAAGGCCTTTGAATCACGTGAGCTAAAGGACCTGATGTTGGAATTCTAAGTCCAAGGACAAATGGTACAGAATAGCGGCAGAGGGTTGTAAACCTCACAGATCCAAGGCCAGGAACTTTGGAAAGAAGTATACTTTTCATGGCAGGGACAGACAAGTTATCCTTTTTGTCCTCTTGTTCTGTCTGACTCCAATTCTTTAAATGGTGCCAGATGCACTGAGGTTGCTGTTCTCCTGACAGTCTGCCAACTCAGGCACCCGTCTCCTCTGGACATCCCTTCACAGACACTCAGAAATAATGCTTAATCAAGTGACCTGGCTGATTGTGGAGGTACAATCATCCCAAGGAAGGCAGAGGTAGGTGAATCTCTGTGAATTTGAGGCCAGCCAGGGCTACACATAGAGATTCTGTCTTAATATAAAATCCAACCAACCCCTTTCAGCAGCTAATTGGAGTTGCTGCTCTCCTGTCATGGCTTTAATTGCAAAATGGTGACATTAATGAAGAAGGTGATCATGGTTTTGTGTGTGTGTGTGTGTGTGTGTGTGTGTGTGTGTGTGTGTGTGTATAGGCACATGCACACATGTCTTTAAACCACATTAAAGGGCTCTAAAACATTAGTCAGGGATCAATAAGGCTAAAGGAATCTTCATGAAAATAATAAAAAGCTATTTGCTTATTCTCTATGCTGACCTTTAACTGAAGGCTAAGGGGCTGGTACCTCGCCAGATCCAGCTGGCAGGTGCACTGAGTAGGGCCATAAGTCACTGCAGTTCACCACTCCACAGACAGAGTGTAGAAACAAAGCCAGCTTGACTTAATGTCACTGCCAAGGAAAGTACAGAGGTTATTTTTACTAAAAATCTCACAGCTGGGTGTATTTCCTGCTACATATCTGCATGAACCCGTTGCCTTGGTAACCGCTCAGCATGCTCTGAGTGGTCAGTTGAACTATACAGTTTTCATGAACACCATCTTGAACTGTCAGGATGACTAACACAACAGTCATACGTTGTGTCAGGGAGTCAGTCTAGGGAGTGTAGTGTAGGTTTTCTCAACAGTGAAAGACATATGTCTGTCATCTACAGGAAGACAAGTGGCAATATTTATTGCTGATGGCAAAATATAGGCTTTCAAACTGCAATAAAAATCTTGGAATAGAACTGGAGAGATAAGTCAGTGGGTAAAAGCACTTGCTGCTCTTCCCAAGGACTTGACTTTAATTCCCCCCCACCCCCCCACCACTCTCCCTCCCCCCTCCCCCCACTCCAACATACAAGGAAGCTCACAGCCATCTGGAGTCAGTCCTGGGAGATCAGATGCCCTCTTCAGTCATTAGGTGTGAACTTGGTGCACAAGCAGGTAAAACACCCATAAACGTTATATGTATCTTAGGATGCTAGTAGCCATCTTTGTCAAAGTGGCCAATATTTTTAAATTAGTTTTTTGTTTGTTTGTTTGTTTGTTTTAACAAAAGCCTACGTACAAAGAAGTGTACGATGTAAAGGTTTCTTTCTGGCATTTTCATATGTGCATGCCATTATGCCTAGTCCTAATTCTTCCTTCTCTGCTCACGCAGCCCCCTTTCTCTCTCTTTTGAATGAGATTTGTGGGGATCCCAAGATTTGGGTTTTGATTCTTGTCATTCTGTACATTCTATAAGAGAATGTGTCTACCAACCTCAGTGAGTATTTGCCAGATCATAAAAATTCAATGTTATGCACGCCTGAAAAAAAATGCCCATCTGAAGTTTAAGATAGAGCAACTGAATCTATTTTAATATGCCAATAAAATATATTGTGATAGTGCAAGACAGACCAGCCAGATTGAATTGAACCAGTCAAGTAAATGAATCACCATGAACTCGGGTCCCATTTTAAAATTTAATGTTTAAGATGTCTTTGTTTGCCAAATTCTGGTGCAATATGAAGCCAAACATTAATTATCATATGAAAAACTGTTATAACTCTGTGTGTCTTTGTAAACTACATGTTGCGCTCAGCTTGGCTGTTGTATGTAAATACACAAGAATGTATTTCCCAGCAGGCAAAGATCCCAGCTGTCTTTTATTACATCTGCCATTAAAGAGATTTGTTAAGAGGGAATACTGAAGTCTTCTCAGGGTCTTTCCTATTATTGCTTTGAAAAAAAAAAAAAACCTTTTATAAAATTACATTATTTGTATCAGCATGTAATTGGCTTATGATTATTTAAACATAAGATATTTACACTCTTTGTTTAAATAGGGCAAGTACATTCCCACATGAGCACAGTTTAGAAGCTACATAAACATGATTATTCAATTATGTTAAACTATAAATGTGTGCTGAGGCCAAAAATAAAAATAAAAACTTGATGACCCAACATAAAGAATGAAAAAAGAAAACCAAGTGGCTGGCCTTAACAACTTACTCATTAGAGGTAACTTCTAAATGTCCACAGGTGTTCTTCTGACCGGCCTCTCTGTTAGAGAATTCACGACTTAAGTCCTGCCCCAGTGGCTTCCAGCCAAGAGCATAACAAACTTGGGGGCTTCTTGTATTGGCAGCCATCCAGTCCTCCTGTTTCTTCCTTACAGATTCAGTATGCTCTGTTTTGTTTTGGTTTCCTTTATCTCTAGAAAGTTTGCACTGCAAAACTATTCACCATACCATACTCCACCCTCTTCACTATCTCCGTTCTATATTTTCCTTTATGTTAAAGTTATCATTGTCATTCGATGCTAAACACATTGACTTTCAAATCTTTGCAAACGCAGCAAAGTTAGTTAGTTAGTGTCAGAGGTCAGGGTGCAGAAGAGAGTTGGGCCAGGCAGACCCGTTCAAGGGAGCCTTCGCTACAGACAAGAGCAGAAGGGGGACATTTGAAGGTGACCCTGTCCAGAGATGACAAATAGGATGTGGAACCCAGGAAGCCATCACCCTGAAGGGGCGATGATGAATGAGATGAACCAAAAGAAGAACGCAGGAGAAGTCAGCTCAACTAGCAGGGCTCGCTCTCAGAAAACGTGTAATGCTAACATTGAATGTCAACCTGACAAGCTCTGGAATAATGCAGGAGACCAGCCTGGGCACGCCTGTGAGGGTGATTATGATTGGGTCATCTAAAGTGGGAAGACTTTAATAGTGGGGAGCACCATTCTGTGGCTTGGGGTCCTGGACCGAATAAAAAGGGGAAAGCAAGCTGAATACCCACATTCATCTGCTTCCTGACTGATGCTTCCATTGTCAGGCTTTCCTCACCAAGATGGACTCTGTGAGCCAACACAAACCCTTTCTTCCTCAAGTTGCTTTGGTGAGGTATATTGTTACAACCAGGAAAAGAGCTGATAGAAAGTCATTGTTTGAAGCATCAAGACAAAGGGAAGGGGAGCTGAGAATTAGCACATCTGAGGGTCATTAGTGACATCTGTGACAGTAGTTTTTGTCAGAAGTGTGGAGGGGCAAGCTAGATGAGAAACTTGGCAGAACTTGGAAGTTGGAAATATTGAACTTGGCGTCAATATTTCCCAAGATTTTAAGTTACTGAAAATATCGTTCGTTCTTGCCTTCACTCATCCACCTGAGCTCCTGAGTGCTTTTTGATATTTGAATTTTGTTCTGTTATTGAGAGACAACAGATGAGTCCCGTATGATTTAGACAGCAGCAGGCTTGGCGTCTGGCCAGGCCTCTGACTTTGGTTTGACAGTGGCCATGTTGGCACTGTGCCTTCACTTACCCATCCTCTATTCGAACATTCGTCCCTGCCTCTTCTTTTGAGGCTCCATTCCTACTGGGTTAGAGCTTTTAAACTCATTTAACTTAATCAGACACCTACAGCCTTATCTCCAAACACAGCTAGGCATCAGGGACCAGATGAATGCATTTGGGAGTGAGGGAGAGGTGCCATTCAAAAGGACACCCGGTATTAACTGGAGTGGCAGACATGCAATCTTCTGCTTTTTAACCAGGGAAGTGGATGAGAAAGCCCTCAGTGAAAGTCACAGCTTAAGTCAGAGGAAAGATGAACTCCAGAACTAGTGTTCAAGGGCCAGAGGCTGTGTATGTGGAGTGTGGCAAAGAATACACACAGTAGAACAAAGCACAGAAGTCACAAGGCGAATACTGGTGAAACCTGTTGTAGAGGGACTGCTGCAGCAGGGACAGTTACAGAGATAATAAGATATCTGTATTTGCATATGCATGTATGCACGAATTAATAAGATGCTCCCTTTTGCATATGCACATATTTTAGTATTGGGTCTCAAAAGTTCTACTTTCTGAATTTCACTGTATTTCACATATTCATAAAATATCCAGTTGTGTTGAAGTAAATGAAGGTGAATCCACGGAACGAAGCATGCTCAATCAAGGTGGCGCTCATACAGAGACAATGCCCATGCTCTTCATTTCAAGGGCAAAGGTTAATGCCTCTTTTTTCCTTTTAAGATTATTATGTTTCTTATGTTTGTGCATATGCCTGGGTGCGTGTAAGCTCTGTGTGTGCAGATGCCCTTGGAAGCCATAAGAAGGTGTTGAATCCCCTAGAGCTACAAGACACTCACCACCTGCTTTAAAGCACTGGAGGTGCGGCAGGTTGTTACAGGGCAATTGGAAACTGATTCAAGCTGGGTGTGGTAGCACACACCTAAAATCCCAACCGCTAAGGCTAAAGGAACTGGGTGAGTTAGAGGCCAACCTGGGCTACATAGTGAGACCTTATTTCAGAAAAAAAAAAGAATCAAACAGCAACAACAAAAAAGAAAACAAAGAGTAACAAAAGGGAGGAAGAGAGGGAGATGATAATGATGAACAGGAGGAGGAAGAAGAGGAAGAGGAGGAAGAGGAAGAGAGGGTGGAGTAGCAGGATGATAGAATGATAAACATTCTCATCCAGAAATGGGAAACTTAGAAAATAGTTTAAAGCCAGTCTGGGAGAGGCCTGGGAACATCCTTTGTGGTTTAGGTCTTCGGCCTCAGGGACTTTCACTCTGAGCCCTTTTCCTCTTCCATGAAATGTGGTTTGTGTCAGCTGAGTGGTTCTGCCAGCCTCAGCTTCCTGATGGGATGGAAGGTTCTGAGTCTACGCTACAGTATAAATGTGGACAATCTCTTGGGGGTGACAAGTTCTCAATCATATCTGGGGGCTTCTACGGTTGTTTCCAGGTTTATGTCATTGAGACACAAAGTTGTGTTCTGAGACAGTTGTGCCCTTTGTGGTTTTTGTTGGGACCAAGAGGGACAGTGGCAAAGCTACCTAGGGGTGCATGACTGACATCCTCGAGGCTACCTTCAGTCCTGTTGAATCCTCAGAGATTTTACTCTTTCTGGGGTTTCAGAAAACTGTCAGCTACACATTCAGTCTTTGTTTGAGCCCCAGTTCTGAAACTGGGGAATTCTCGAGCCATCAAGTCTCTGATAGCCTTTCACAGTCCTTTCCTGAGCTGCTCTTGATACTAAAGCAAAGTGCAACAAAGGGCTAGGCTTCCCCTTTGACACTTGGCAACCTCCACTGCTCTGTGTCCAAGCTTACCAAGCCAATGCTTGTCCTGTATGCAGCCACAGGAACTATTGTCCCTAAGCCTGCCCCCACAATGAATCAAGAATGTCTCTTCTTCCTGTTCTGATAACGTTCTTCCTTAAGGCCTTTCCACCCTTTCTCTGACAAGACCCTTTCTCTTTTGTTTGTTTGTTTTGTTTTTATTGTTTTTGGTTTGTGATTTTTTTTAAATAAATCTGTGTTTCTAGTAACCACCACTCTAAGGGTCTAAGGCTTATCTATTATTCAGTGGCTTTGGTTCACACCCTAGACCTCCCCACCCCCCACCCCCAGCCAATCCTTCTCACATATCTAAGAATTTGCTCTGATGCCCTTGTGGTACTGAGTTCTATTGGCTTCCTATGGTGGGTAAACAAGTTATCAAAGACTCAGCATCTTAAAATAACACCTGCTCATCATCCCACAGTTTCAGCCAGACTCGGATGACTCTAGGTTTATGAAGTCCAAGTCAAGGTGCTGGCTGTGGGACTCCAACTTCCGTTCCAGACATCTTCCTGTGATTGGGAGATTTTAGTATCCTTAAGATGTTGTCTTCAGATTCCATTTCCTGTTGGCAGTTAGCCAGGCTTCCGCCCTAGCTCCCTGGGTCATTGTCCTGTCCTTGCCAGTGGCCATTGCTGTTTCCAAGTTAGCAGAGGTGCACTAAACCCTCCTGCTGTCAATCACCTCGTACTCAGAACACTACAGAGAGACTTCCTAAAACTGGTCAGGCTTCTGTGATTGAAACTGGGATGTTTCATTTGTAGGCAGTGTCCCCTTTATGGGCACTCCTTCTGATAACTCCTGTGTTGGCTAATTGTGGTCATCCACTTAACACAACTGGGAAGAGGGAACTCAACTACAGAACTGTTTCTATCAGACTGGCCCTTGGCCATAACTGTGAGACATTTCTTGATTGCTAACTGACACACAAGGGTCGCTGCAGCTCACGTGTGCACAGTACCATTCCCAGGCAGATGGACCTGGGCTGTATAAGGAAATTAACAGCCAGAGAGGTGGTTCAGAGGAACATTGGTTGCTCTTCTAGAGGACCCAGGTTCAATCCTCAGCACCCACAGTCCCAGGGGATCCAATGTTCTCTGCTGGCTTCCTACCGGAGCCCTGCCTGTACTTGGTGCACAGACATACATGCAGGCAGATCATCATACTTTTTTTTTTTTTTTTAAAAATTTAATTGAAAGAGAGGGGGAGGGAACTGAACAAAACTGAGAAGCAAGTCAGTAAGCAGCATTCCTCCATGGTTTCTGCTTCAGTTTCTGCCTTCAGGTTTCCCTGGCTTCCTTTCAAGATGGACTATAAGATGTAAGCCACATAAACCCTTCCCTCTCTAAATTGCTTTTAGCAACATTTAAAAGCAAATTAGGGCAGTTCCCTGCAATGAACTTTTGGTTTCTGCCTTGTCCTCAGGGCATACTCTGATTGCAGGGTTTTCTTGCAACCTTGGATTGCCTTATCAAGTGGTGGCACCTTGTTCTTCTGGACATTCAGGAACTGTGTGAGAGTTTCTAGTCTGCGCCGTGTGGACACACGAAAAGCACAGCTTGTATCTTATCAGTCACAGAAAAGTACCAGTTGCTTGTGCGTGCGTGTGACTTTTCTAAGATCTTCCGGAAGCAAATAATGAATGCATATAAGAACATAAGGGATAGAATACTCTCCATTCATTTTACTTGAAACTCAGCCAAATTAAACTACCATGTGTTATAATACATGCTCACAGTACCAAGATCATATCAAATAACAAACTTATCTGGGGAAGATACAGCCAGTGCCAACTATTATGTCATATAGTAAATTACCTTTGAGAAACATTTATCTTAATGGGTTTCGGTACATATTGTTTAATTTTTAACAATTTAAATTAAGTAAAACTTTGACTTTCTTGTTTGATGGAATACTCTCCAACCAGCACCAATGTTTAAAAATTAGTTGACTTTAACTTTCTTAGTTTAAAATAATTTCATCTTTGAAAGGGCCAAATTTCTGAAATTTCTAATAACTGTCTAGAGTTAGCTGAGGATATATGGCTATTTTGTTGGGTGTTGACTTGTAGAAGACATAACATGTGTTCAGCTCATGCTCTCCATGTGTACAGTTCAGGATCCCAATCAGGCCATGCTTGCCACCCACAGTGGGCACTTCTTCCCACCCCAATTAACATAATCAACCCCCCACACTTGCTCTCAGAGGCTCGCCTTCCAGCCGACTCTCCTGCACATTGACTGGAAACTTGTTAACCCGGCCTGTGAAGGCACAAGCGAGCATTTTCTACCTCAGATTCTGAGTTACTATGTCCCACCTGTGTTTGAGGGTCACTCTGTGACTTCTCTCATCACCCAGCAGGGTACAGCTCTGACACTACAGTTACTTGGTTAGCCCTGGAGTTCCTGAAGCTTCACAGACTCAGTTGGACAATCCTAGCACTGGATGCAGTGTAGTTTAAGGTACTGGAGGTGATGAAGTTGGGACATCAGTGCTTCCTAGGATGTTGGGCTGGCTGGGACTGTCCTCGCTGGCCCCCTGAGGGGTTGGTTGCTCAGCCTCTCAGATTAGGTAATGACTTTCTTCATGATGGTTCTTAAATGTCAGCCTTCCTAGGTGAGAAATCCAGGCATGGAGCTGGTGTATTCTTATGTTTGTCACATTCTAATGTGGCCACAGGAAACATGGAGAAGACTGTCTAAGGACACCCACTGAGGGGAGCAGGGGAGCAGGGTGCCTAGGAGAAGCAGGTACCTGGGGTTGGAGCAGGGGATTACCATTTTTGCCTCCCTTTTGAAGAACGGAAATCTTTGCACTTTTAGACATTTTCCATCGAAGTCACCCCTGACAGGACAGTGTTTCACAGCCTCACTGGTCAGGGTCTGCTCTTTAATCAACTCAGTGCTGACTTGGAATCTCAATTACATTTTTCTGCCAGAAGGATTTTAACAACCCCCTAAAAGAAGGATGGTATATCAGGCTAATCAAAACTACAGGCACCTATTGCAGTTGACTTAAGAAAATTATGAATTACATTTTGGTGGCTAGCAAACAACCAGCCTAACTTTAAACAAACAGAAACACACTGCCCAGACACTGCAGCAGGGGCAGGCCTCCTGCTGTGTTGCAGTTCTGTCACGTGCATCAGCATCACAGTGCACCTCAGTGGGTGCTGTGTAGAACAGGACCTGAAGGACCCACAGGGGCCTCTAGAGACCTTAGGAAAATGTCTGCTTTCTTGTCTTTATTATTATCATTATGTAATAGTGTGTGTGTGTGTGTGTGTGTGTGTGTGTGTGTGTGTGTGTGTGTGTACATGTAGGTATGTGCATGTCACTGCAGTTGTTCCCAGAAGCCAGAGAGGTAAGATCCCCTTGGAACTGGAGGTTATGAGCCAACCATGGTGAGTCCTGGGAACTGAACTCTAGTTCTCCGCAAGCACTTGGCTCTTAACTTCAGAGCCATCTCTCCAACCCTTGAGGAGAATGTCCTACTAGATTTGTGACTCTCATAGACGATAGCTTCAGTTTATTTAACCTTGTGCTTTCTAGCATGGCATGTCGGTCTTTCTCATGAAGGCAAGCTCCCATCTGAAGTTATCAATGTGGCTCAGCAGACAGCAGTGGTTTGGAGCAAGAGAAAGTGAGGTGAGCTGCCGGGATCACAGACGCCTGAGGACAAGTGATTAAACAGTGTCTTTCATTTCCCTGGGAACCTTCACGTTAACAAATTATATGCAAGCTAATGAAGTGATTAATTTAGCCAGTTTCCTTGCCATCTCACTGGAGGATGTGTAGCAGACATAATAAAGTTACAGAAGTTTACCTTAACAGATGGCACTTAACATTAGTCTCAAATTGGTGTAATTTTGTGTGATTATTGCTATGTCTCTCAATGACCATATGGCACAGGCCACATAGGACTCATGAAGGTCACTTGCTACTAAGTTGCTTTCCAAGGTTCTTGGGTATTTGAGATGTGGCGCAGAGGATGCTTATGAACAGAACCTCCTCGTGAAAGGTAGAGGATGACTTTGAGGTTGAAGTTAGGTCAGTAAAGCTCTATGCAAGGCCAATGCTTGATATATGGTTAGAGGACCCTAACTTGAAGTTTACAAATTCCTTTCTGCCTCTGAGAGCTGGACAACAGTAAGTTCTAAATTCGCACCACTAAGCCTATTGTGGGTATAACACTAGGGTCTTCTGACAGTTGATGCTCTGTCTAACTTTGCAATCAGCTTCTTAACTGTACTTAGAAGGTCTTCACCCTGCTGGCCTAGCATTCTACAAAACACAACTTATCTGGGGTTTCTCCTATCCTTTGAGGGAAAAACACCTGGACCTCTTATGTTTTACAAGCAAAAGCTATTTTCAGTATGTTTTCTAGAACAGGGCAGGCAACAAAGTACTTTCAACATGTAAAGCTTATATATAGACTCCTCCCAAAGGTACTCAGGAGGATGGCAACAACAGGACATTCCATTATTAAGCTCAGGTCCCTCTGTCTTGATCTTTTGAGGCAGTGTCTTACTAAACAGCTCAGACTGGCCTAGAATTCTCAGTAATCCTCCTGCCTCAAGCTCTGGAGTGCTGGAATTCTAGGCATGAGCTACTATATTCTTACAAGATAGAATCGTTCCTATGGGCTCCATTTCTGTTAAGTTCACTCAGCATAACCAGTATGTTCCATGCTTGTGCAAATAATACCTGTACTAATAGCAACGCTAAAAGTCATGTGGGATGGGTGTGGCGCCTTCATTTCTTTTTTTCCAGCCTCTGCCCTGTTGAGCGGCATGTGGCATAATCTGTGGAGAATTCTCTAAATTTGTGGGGAAACAGGTAGTGCCTCTTGGAGTAATTTCTTCCCAAGCCACTTTTCTTTCTAGAATGGTGAGCTTCCTCAAAACATAAAATATAACTTTACAGGAATGGCTAGTGCCCTCTTACACTTACACACACACACACACACACACACACACACACACACACACACACACGGATGCACACACGTGAACAGGGTGGCTGTAGATTTGTAAACTTGTTCTGTGCTGTGGTTAGTCACCGTCTTCCACACTTAGACCAGTGCAATGTGTGTCTTCCTGAGACTCAGTGGGAATCAAGTGTAAGCTCTCCAGAATATATGCAGTAAAGACCGTGTCATCTGGTAAGTAAGCACACATGAGGCAGGGTTCTTCAAATCTGTGGCATAATCAGAAGATGCCCAATTCCTTAAAGCTTGACTTTGTGAGTAAACCCCAGATCTATGTCAGACACTGGCAGAAGTATTCTACATTTTCAAAATAGTGTTCTTAAAATCTCTAAAATCTCAGCTTTGATGTCTGTGGCCTCTGCCTGCTGAAATGACTGAAATTGAGGCTTAGATAAAGATGAATATTTTTCTCTGCCACAGAAAGGAAGAAACAGCATTTATTGTAAGAGTATAAATACAAAAACACCAGTTTGAAATTTTATTTGTGCTTTTTAATACTTTAGTTTGTGGGGTGAAACTTTGGGTTGGAGGTGCTGATCCTAACTGGATGAAATCTTATTTTATATATAAATGATTAAAATGTGAAGAAATATAACTTTGCAGCTTAAACATTAATATTAAACATCAAATTTAAAAGTATGAATTTGTTTTTCAACCATAGTTGTTGAAGGATATAACTGTGAATGTGGATAAGAAACAATCTATGAAAATATTGGGAATAAAAAATTGTAGTTTTCAAATAAGAAATTTGAAACGGAGACTACTTTATTCAGCCTCTTTGAGCTAAATAGGGACATAACTTCTAATAGGGAAACAAAAAAAATCAATAAAACATAAATTAAAAAAGAACAAATTAGTCTACAGGTGTCAAATATGTTTGAAGGTATGAATAATTTCAGATTTATGCAACTCTGAAGCTTTAAGAACATTTTACTAACAAAGTAAAAATAAGGAAAACTATTTTTAAAATGCCTTTTCCAAGAAAGATGCCAGTTTCTTCTGTTAGAGAAAATACGGCTAAGAAACTAAACAATGCACATGAACCAGCAGGCTTGGTGGCACTCAGCTTTAATCTTAGTACTCAGTAGGTGAAGGCAGGCAGATTTCTATAAATCTGAGGCCATCTTGGTCTACCCGTAAAGTCCAGGACCTCCAGGGCTGCACAGTGAAACCCTGTCTCAAAGCAAAACTAATGTATATACCAAGAGTAAATAATCTGCTGATGTTATTTCTAGTATTTAGGCGATTAATAAAGATAAACTTGATAAAATTGTATGTAAGCTATTGTTAATTTTTCTATTAGGAGAAACAAAATGACAGGTGAGTTGTGAACTATACATAAATAAAAAATTAATATTCAAATAGGCCTGAAGATTAATGACAGTTATAGCTGATGATAGTTTTTCAGCAGGCATGATCCACGTCTTGTAATTTTAGCACTTGTGAGGTAGAAGCAGGACAGCCACGTTCAAGGCTAGCCTATGCTACATACAAACACTGCCTCTCAAGAACTGTTCCGTGTCAATGGGAACAGCCTACTAAATCAGGTTTCTCTACCTTCTGGTCCAGGCCAAAATTATTACGTTAATTAACTTAGCAAGTAGTTTAATGGAAATTATATATACAGAATAAATTAAAACATATATTTAATCTCTCCACTTACCGACTTGCCCTATGCTGTTAGAGATACAGGCTAAGTAATGACTAAAGCAGTTTAAGCAGAAATTAACCCAAATTTAGCTTTGTAAAAATCAATCTTCATGCAGCTCTGGAGAATGTACTCTTCTTTAGGTTCACTTGCAACCCGAACAAGGTGCTAAGTACTTCAGGTCTAGTAGGGAGTTGAGCTTACACAAAATAACGCCCCGCCCCTCAGCCTGAGCCAGACTAACTGAGCCGCCTTCCTAGCGAGGCACGGAGCCCGATGCAGTTTAGCTTTCTCCGGAAAGCCCAGGGACCAGCCGCACAAAGCGGCCACGAAGCCGAGATTGTTGGGATAGGACGCCACCCCGCACTGAGTCAGCCACCCGCTGCACAGCGACCAGGCTCTATGCGGGTGCTGAGGGCAGGGGGCGGAGCGGGGCGGAGTCGCAGCGCGTGGGGCCTGACAGGAATGGCTGGGCAAATAAGGCGGGGCTATGATCTGGGCGGGGCCTGTAGAAAAAGAACGATTGGGCAGGACCTGCTAGAGGCGAGCGAATAGACTGGGGCTCAACCAGGAGGGGCGGGGTCTATAAGGAACGTGACCTATAAGAGGGGCGTGGTCATTGAAAGGCGTGGCCTGCGTGCAACGGGGCGGTATTGGGCGTGGCCTGTGCGGGGAGGGTCCTGTGTGGGCGGGGATTGCGCGGAGGGCGGGGCTGTGGGGCTGGCTGAGACAGTCTTTGCGCCGGCGGCGGTGGCGGCTGTGGGGGCTGGGCGGAGCGCCGCTGTGCGGGGCGGCCGGGCTGGCGGCGGCCGGGAGCCGCAGGCGGGTGCAAGGCGGAACGCACCGAGGGCCGGGGCGGCGGAACGGTTGCGAGGATCCCGGGAGCGTGGAGCTGGAAGGACTGAGGTAACCGCGGGCAGCAGGCCGGGTGGAGCGGCCTCTGGAGCGGAGCTCGGGCTGGGCGGCTCAGACCCTCTCTGGATTCCCGGGGCTGGAGGCGGCGCCCGCGGCGGGACCTGGGCCGCGCCCTGCTCCGCCGCACCGGGCAGCACCTCGTTCCGAGCCTTTGTCTGTCAGCTGAGCCGGGGCTGGAGCGGCGGCGGCGGCGAGCACTCTGGGAAGCAGACGTCCTCCTGGGCCTGAGTGGGGACTGCCTGACCGGGCTCAGCCGGCCTTCTGCGGGAGCAGGTCCGGTGCAGCCGCATCCCTTTGCTTCCCCTAGGGTCTGTAAACTATCAACAAAGAAGCCCCGCCGGACGGACGGGGTGCCTGAGCTGCCTCAGTGGCGCTCTTGCACAGCTACACTGCGAGGGCTTTCAGGCTGAAATCCAGGGTGTTGCTGTAGGTGGCATAAAGTACCATTTTGTTTCCGTTTCGACAGTGAGGCTTTCAAAATCTGTGCTAATTCTGTAAAAATAAATCTGTCTTAGAAGTATACTCATGGAGGAAGAAAAAAGTAGAAAAAGAAAAATGAGTTTATTTAAGGGGTAACCATGTAACTTTTTAAAAGTGCTTTCTGGGGTGAGTTGTAACGAATGGGTTTTAACGTGGTGTTTTGAACTAAAGACATTTTTATTTGCTTCATTTTAGTTTGGGGAATTGTTGACTACCTGGGCACAGGAACACCGAGGAACCTGAAAACAGGTCTATTAGGAATCTGTCATCTCGAAAAATTTATTTTATGAATGTTTTCCATTAAGAAGGTGTCAACAGAGGTTTGTGATTTTTGCCACATAAGAGACTCTAATTTGAAACAGTTCCCTGGTTGCGGTCAGATGTCTGAAACTGGCAAGAACTAGGCTCTGGGCTCGGAATGCTCATCCTTCAGCGAGAGAGACACAGCGCTACCTACATCCTGTCTAAATGCAATCTCTCTGGTGCCACTTAATGTAATGGATGGCTTTTCTGCATCTCGTTTTCAGATAGAGAACTGAGGCTTGTAGTGCTGTGGGGGCGTTTTCTACAGATCCAAGCATTGGCTCTTCTCTTCTGTTTTCCAGATGTGCTTTCTCATTTGTGTACTTGAAGCATCTACCATCACATGAACTCCAGATTGAGCCATAGAGTTCTGTGACCCCAAAAGATCCAGGAATGGTGTTGCCCAGCTTCAGGACAAGCCACTTTTACATCCTGCCTGACAATTAAGTAAATATATCCTTTGCTAATTAAGGCTATGGAACCAAATAAAGACGTGCACATTCCTCTGCCAAATGAACTCTGAGACTGTTGCATTTCACTGTGACTGGTCATTCCCAGTTAACTCATATACGTTATGCCCAAATGGACGTGAAGCCTGTGGTAATGTATCGGGATCCTAGCCCACACTGAAGATTTAAACAAAACAAAGCAAAAGCAAAACCTATTATGACTAATCCTTGGGAAGAGAAAGTCTGCAAAATGGCCCAAACGAGTCTCCTGCAAGGGAAGCAGTTTTACTGTCGGGAATGGGTTTTCCACAAACTTCAGCACTGCCTCCAGGAGAAATCGAGCTGCTGTTCCAGTGCAGCCAGTGCACAGTCCCTTGTCGGGAATGCTGGGAATAATGCTAGTGCCATCTCTGGAAAGGGGGCCTCCTGGGGTGTGTTGCTGGTAGGAGGGCCTGGCAGTGGGAAGACAGCCCTGTGTACTGAGCTCCTGTGGCCAAGCTCACCCGCCAGCCTGCAGAGAGGTCTGCATCGCCAGGCTTTGGCTTTCCACTTCTGCAAAGCCCAGGACTCGGACACTTTGTGTGTTGGAGGGTTTATCAGAGGTCTGGTGGCCCAGATCTGCCAAAGCGGACTCCTCCAAGGTTATGAGGACAAGCTGAGGGATCCAGCCGTCCAAAGTCTCCTAGAGCCTGGAGAGTGTGAGAGGAACCCAGCGGAAGCATTTAAAAGGTAACTGGGAAGGTAGCCATGCTTGCATTTGTATCCATCCCAGTCTGAGATACCTTGACTACACTATACTACTCAGTTGTTGGACTTACATCACTGTTAGTCAGTACACCTCCTTAGTTATGTAAAAGAGAACCAAACTTAAGCTTTGTATCATTGCATAGTGTGTGGCTTAAAGTGAGGCTTAGTTTTGCTGGCTTGATGACAGAAAGCTTTCTTCTACAGTGCGTTTCTTCTACAGTACCATCTTCCAGATGGTAAGGGGTATTTGTAATAAGACGCAGCAATTAGCCGCTGGGACTCTGGGTGGGACTTCAGCGAGGCTAGCTTTTGTTGTCGTAGTATTTATAGTTTCTTTAAATAAAAAATGTGCTTTGTCTAGCGGTCCTTAGGAAATTTGCTCATGTTGTGGGATTTATTCTCTTATTAACTACTAGAAAAGTGGAGTGACCTATGGTGATATTTATAAAATAGTGACTATTTGAACCATGTTAGTGTTTTGAGTGATGAAGACGACGTTGCTTCATTCGTTCAGTAATCTCTGTAATAGACGGGTGGGTGGAAGTGAGCGTGTTGCTTTTGAAAATGGTTTCAGATGCAAAACTGCATTCCAGGAAATGCCAGTCCTTGAAGATAAGTTCTGCTTGTCTGTCTCTGCTCATTTAGAAGCAGGCATATTGTCCTCTCTGCCTCACTTCTGCTTTGAATCTCTTCATCTCCCTATGTACCTTTTTCTTCACACTGCCTCGTTCTTCCAGAGCCAGGTGTATGCTCCGTACTCTGTGCTCTGGTGCCTGAGAGGTTTGTGTGTCTGGAGGAAGGATTTGCAAAGTCTCTCCTGAACCAATGTTTGTTTTTATGTCCTGAAATCTAAAACTTGTGCAGATGATACTGAAAGTATTTGATAATGATAGTAAGCACTGTAGAGATTGCTATGATGCGTGTTACAAATATTAAACCATGTAATTTTCTTAGGAATTCTGTGATGTGGGAACCTTTATTCTATTTTCTTGATGAGTAAACAGAAAGAGAAACCAGAAGGAAATTACCTAAGGTTATACAGGTTGGGAAGTTGCATACTGATATTTGATATATACATATGTATGATATTTATATATATTTACATGATATATTTGTATACATATACATACAAATATATGTATCTATCACACACACACACACACACACACACAATTGTAACTAGAATTGCTTGGTGAACTTGATGACTAGCAGAAGTTGTGAGTGGAGAAGGTGGAGAGCCTGGAGGTGTGAGTTTAGTACCATGTTGAGATGGCCCACAGAGTTAACAGGAAGAGTGGAGTTTGAATGGGAGATGCCCCCATAGACTCAGGAGTTTGAAAGCTTGATCCGAAGCCCTAGAGGTGGGGCCCAACTAGAGGAAGTGGGTGACTGGGGCCAGGCCTTGAATTTTGTAGCCCCACCCCATTTCCTCTCTGCTCTCTGCTTTCTGACTGTGGACATAATGTGACCATCTACCTCAAGTTTTACTGCTGTTGTGCCCTTCTCCCCTTAAGTTGCTTCTTCTTAGGTATTTGATCACAGTAATAGAAAGTAGTCAGTACAGGTAGTGTGACCAGGAGGGTTGAAGGTTAATAGTTTAAATACGAAAGTCAGCTTGGGGGTAGGGTTTGAGAGGTGTGACATTATCTTCTAGACCTTTAAATGAGTCCACTAAGACACTGGACAAGTCTTCTGTTAGCCATCAGATCAGGGCTACTGCCTGTAAGCTGCTGAGGCAGTCAGGACAAGTCTGTGACAGACTCAGCCAGGTTGTAGGTGTGGTAGAGGGCACCCTATGCGGAGGCTTTGCGTGATCAGTGCTGTCACCTGAAGCACAGCTTATAGGCTGTACATAAATACTTCTCTCCCCCTTGCTGCCTTTTCTGAAGGTAACTATTAATAATTAATGTAATATGTTTTAGATAATTTCATAAGCCATCTGGGTGACATCATAAACAATCACTTCTAGAGTATAGAGTCTAATAATTAAAAGTTCAAACTCTTGTTGGGTAACTGTGTGCTTATTTTTATGTAGTCTCATCCCAAATAGCTCTTTCTTCATAATATCATTGATTTTCCTGAAAACGTTTGGGAAATTTTCTCTTATTCAGACATCAGTCTGTAGCTATTTTTCTGCCTGATTTGAAGTTATTAACTAATTGATGGGAAGGAAGCCAAGTTAGGGCCGTGGATGAAAACCACACCCACACTGCCCTTCTGATTGACAGGGGTGCCAGTCCCTTGGTGGTGCCATTTATACTTTCTGTGTGTCTGCTTGCTTGACTTTCTACCCAGTCATCTAGCAAGAAGTACCCCATGAACTAAGGCTCCTCTGTCTTGGGTTTCCCACCAGTGAGAACTGGAAGCCCAGTAAGCCATTGTTTATACTCTCCCACTCTGGTATTTTGTTACATCAGTACAAAGTGGACTTAAGACAACCCACTTTAAGTGAACTCTTCAGAAAAATGTATTGGAACATGTGTTAGATTTGAGAATAGACATCATTCAACGGGTCACCCAGAAGAGGGCTGTTGTTTCTAAGCAGTTACTTTATTTGGGGAGAGTTAAAAGTAGATAATTAAGGGGTATGCTCTATTTAAGGTTACTAGTTAGGACTTCTGTGATGAAACACCATGACCAAAGGCAACTTGAGGAGGAAAGGGTTTATTTGATTATGCTTCCATATCACTACTTATCATAGGAAGTCAGGACAGGAACTCAAACAGGGCAGGAACCTGAGGCAGGAGCTGCTGCAGAGACCACAGAGAAGTGCTGCTTACTAGCTTGCTCATCGTGGCTTGCCCAGTCTGCTTTTTTATAAAGCCCAGGACCACCAACCCAAGGATGGCACCACCTGTGATCGCCTGGGCCCTCCCCATACATCACTAATTAAGAAAATGCACTACACACGTGCCTATAGCCATCTTATGGAGGCATTTTCTCAGCTGAGGTTTGCTCCTCTCAAATGACTAGCTTGTGTCAGGTTGACATAAGACTAGCTAGCACGGTGTGAAAGCAGATAATTGACAAAGACTTAAATGAAACAGAAATGTAAGCCTGAAGAAATAGAATCATCCTTTTTTTCCTTTTGATAAAATCAAAGCCAGTTTTTGGAATATTACATAATGTATAAATCTTGGTAATATCAGTGGCTTCGTGAATACACAGGAAGCAGGGCAGCCATCTACACTTGATGAAGGAAAGTCTTAGCTGGGGAACTGGCTGAGGAGAGGCTCTGCCATGAGCTTTTTCATCTACTTGACTTTTCCCCCTCGGTTTTACGTTTTAACTTTTTCCTCGTATTTTCCTCGCAGTCTGTGGCTAGACTGCAGGACTTCTGGTTAAATCTTACATGAGATGGTGTATGGCTGATTGTACTGGAGTGACTTTTAATCTGGTTGCACATGGCAGCTCCTTTCCCCTCAGACATAGTGTGCGGCTTCTCAGATGTAGTCGGCTAAGGTTCCCTTCTCGTTCATTCGTTCTTCTGTTCATAAGCAGACAGTGAGAACTGTGCTGAGCTCTGGGTGGAGGCGAGCTGGAGATAAAGCAGTGTGTGGTACAGTTGCAGGCCTGCCTTCCAGGAGACTAGCATCTAATACCCATCCTGCGTCTGTGAAGAGAAATTACGTTTGAAAACGTGTTAGTGTCCATATGGCACACTGTGCTGTTCATAGGATTATTGAAGAGACACAGAAATGCCCGGTTGCTTGTTTCTTTTCATTTCACTTAGTTTGAAATTAATTGTATATATTTACTTTTTTTTCTTTAAGTCTATTTGTGTTACTCAAAGGAACTAAATTTATAATGCTTTCATTTTTATTTGTGCTGAGAAGTGATGGCTGGTTTCTTTGATTCTGTTCTCCCCCAACCCCAGGTTATCAGTACAAAGCTGTGTGTTTTGCCTCCAACATGGCTTCTTCTCTAGTGTTAGAACAAGTAAGTCAGGGCTTCCTGTCAGTCCTGTAACCATTAGCAAATTTCAGTTATTTCTGACCAAATGCTAACTATCTCTGTAGGAAACACAGGTTTTCATGTCTCCTGTGCGCTTTAGAAGCAGAACAGAGGCTGTCATTTCACTAGGCTATAAACTCCCAGCTAGGCCTTCCAGGTCTTTCAGATTTAGGTGGACACAGAGCCCAGAAGCCCTCTTCTCTATCCTTGCCTTTATTTCTGGATGACACTCTGCAGGTGTCCCTTTCCCTCTGGTATCACTGATTAAGTGTAAGTGGATTAGAATTGCGAAGAAATATTAAAGATGGATGAATGGCTGTAGGTACTTAGAATTTGCATGAAGGACTATAGACTTGCAAAAGATCTCAAGCTGAGAGATCAGTCCCTACCCCCAGCCAACAGAACAGGAGTCCTGGAGGATCCGAGTCTTCCTGGGACTTTCATCTGTCACCTCCAGCTTCTTACCTGAGATCCCTTAACTCTGTGTTCAGGCGTCCTTTGTTCCCCTCTCTCTTCCCCATCTCCATGACATCATTCATGCCTGAGGAACTTTTCCTGCCTACTGTAGTGCTTAGTTAGCACTTTGCATGATGTCAACAGCTGCTAAGTAATTATCATTTAATGAATGCGGAATGCTGCTTGCCTGTCTAAAATAGTCCCTAATATAACTGAAAGGATGAAGCCTTTGAATGAGGAGGAAAAATGAAATGTTTTATTGTTAAGACTAATTTTAAATGCAGAACAGACAAGTGTAGTGATTTTTAATTTATTAACCTGCTGTGCAAATTGGCATTAATCCAGATAATTTGGTGCCAAGATACCCACCTCCCATCTCTTCAACAGAGGGCTCAGAGCAGAAGGCCCAATTTCTTGTTCTCTTGTCTGTGCTCATGGCAAAAAAATTTTTTTCCATCACTTGTCTTTTATAACTAATACTGTGTAGGATAATTGTCACTTTCTTCCTCTCTTAAAAGTATTTTGAAAATTAAAAATCTGTGCATGTATATGCGCATCAGAATAAGTTGTGAGGTCCCCAGGAGCTATAGGATCAGGTGGTTATGAGCCACTAGATGTGAGTGTTGGGAATCAAACTTAGGTCCTCTGTAGGAATAGTCCCTTTTCTTAATGGCTACACCCCTTCTTCATATTCCAGTCTCAAGTATTTTTAAACTGAAGATCCCTGTTAAAATGTCTTTTTTATCTACTGTTTAAATACAGCAAAACCATAATTTCATTTACAAAACTTTGCAGGTGTCTTCCAGACCAAGACCATTTTCACCTTTTACGCTATCATTTAAAAAATTTGTCTATGTATGTTGTGTTTATTTATTTATAAAAGCATTTTTAGTTATATATAGTATGTTTGTGAGTGGCTCTGTGCACATGAGGTCAGAAGAGGGAATTGGCTCCTCTAGAGCTGGAGCAACAACTGATTGTGAGCTGTCATGTGAGTTCTGGGAACTGAATTCAGTCGGAAGATCAGTGAGTATCCTTAGTTCCTGAGCCCTTTCCGCAGCCCCACCTGAGCATCTTCCTCCAGGAAGGCTTTCCAGTCTTTGGAGCTTTCCACTTCCTTTTCTTCGTGTCTGTCCTCTTGCTCCAAGCTGTGTGCTCTGCTCACTTTTCTTCCAAAGTTTCTTTCATTTTTCTCTTTTTAACACTGTGTCTCTGTGTGTGTGTGAGAGAGAGACATACTCAGCAAGTAACACACACAATAAATAAATGCAAAAAAAAAAAATCCCAGCAAATATTGCAAATACGATCCAGAGATACCCTAATTTGATACATGCCAATGAAGTAGGAAAGCATGGGAAGACGGTTTTCCATAAT
The DNA here is from genome assembly GCA_030674055.1 of Rhabdomys pumilio. NCBI lineage: Eukaryota > Metazoa > Chordata > Mammalia > Rodentia > Muridae > Rhabdomys > Rhabdomys pumilio. Next base: position 106,750,558 of record JANHMN010000001.1, read on the forward strand.
TAAGCTGCCATGTTTCTGTAAGAGCAGAAGGCTTTATCTGTGGAGGTAAAGTAAGGTGATTCATAATGCAAGCCATTAATCCAAGCTGAAGTGTTTCAGGCCTTGGACCTACCAGTGTGCACAGTGTGGAGTTTCCATGTCCCATGTTCCGTGAAGCCCTGTGACACAGCACAGGCAAGCTGCCAGACAGCCTGGATCCAGTCTGAATTTTATGTTGAACTAGTTTTGGATTATTGTATATTCAAAATCTAAGTTATGTTATAAAAGTTATGGAACCCCATAGGGCGTTGCAATCCACAGTTGAAGCAACTGAGTTCTAGAGCCAGGTCTGTCTCTGGTTTTCTCAGGATTAAGGCCTGTGCCATGGTGGCAGACATTGCCTTAACAGGGCTTCAGTTTGGCTTTTTCTCTGGTGCTTCTTGCCATCACCATGGTAACAGAACACATGGGTGAATGTGTTCTGGTTGCCCTGCTGGCCCAGAGATGATGATAGTTATGGAGAGACAGGATCCCAGCTGTAACCTGACTCCACAACTGGAATAGATAAAATACACACATAGACACAGAGAGAATGTGCATAATTGTTATGGGGAGGTATAGGCCACGATTATGAAAATAACTGCAAAACTCAGAAGAAAGGAATATTTCAAATGGAAGTCGTTGTTTGCATTAGAAACCCAGGAGTCATAGATTAGTCAGTGTCACTCATCCATTCACCTAGTCTGTCAGCAACTTGTTCCACCTCTAGGATTAATCCAACACCTCCTGTTTCCACTTCCCACCATTGCTAAATCCTATGTTGCCAGAACTACAGCAGCCTCCCTGGACCATCAGAGATCAAGTCAGGTCATGTTACCTTCTCACTTAGACCTGCTGCCCTCTTACCACTAGTAGAGGAAAACCAGAGCTCTCCAGGGTCTCCTGCTAGCCATGGCCTTTGACCTTGCCCTGTAATCCTCTGACCCTCTTCCTTGCTTTTGAGTCACAGTGTCTTTATCCCATCAGGTGATGTTACAGCCAACACATTTTTGCATGGCTGTCCCTCCTGGAATCACTTCTTTGTAACTTTACCTCTGCAGCCTTCCTCCTCAGTCCTTGTCCTGTTTTCCTGTAGTGCCAGGGCTCGTGCTTAGGGCAGAGCACCAGTTAGCCTCCCCCACCAACTGAGATATGCGCCCTCCCTCAGCGGCCCCACATCTCACTGTCCCACTCTGCTCTTTATTCCTTAATGACCCCATGAGATCGGAGCTACTGTCTGTTTTAACTTTGACTCTCCGACTGCCTTTTTGAGGAAGTAGTAGTGGTTGCTAGAGTCGGAGTATAGTAAGAGCCAATCACTATTACACTAATAGTCAACTACTTGTTTTAACAGAAGACATTCTAATTTTTATTGTTTGAACCACACTCAATTCTGAAATACTTCATTTTTGTGTGAGAAACAGTTTACACCTATAGCTATACATATTATAGAGTTGTTGATCAAATCTCTTTTATGCCATCCCACTGCTGTAGCCAGAATATTTCCATATTCTGGGAGAATGAAAGTAAGGACAGCTAAGGAGGTCCTTCTTCACCTCACTGTGCCTCTCTGAGAGGTGCTAGGCCTGGGATGTCTGGGGTCCCAGAGAGGCACAGTGTGGTTTGTGTTGTACAACTAGAAGCACTGGGCAACATCCTCATGTGTGATTTCTTTTTAAAGATTTATTTTACTTTTTATGCATATGTACTTGTGTCTGTGTGAGCATATGCTACATGAGTGTAGATATCAGAAGAGACTAGAAGAGGAAGTGAGATCCCATGGAGCTGGAATTTCGGTTGGGAGCCAGTTGATATGGGTGCTGGGAACTAAGCTCTAGTCCTCTGAAGAGCAGCCGTAGTTATGCAGTGTTGCTGAGGCTGCTGTTGTACTTTGGTTCATTCATTTCTTTGAATTCATATTGGGTGAGAGGAACGTACCAGGTCCTGTCCTAGGGCATGCAGTTAGCAGAGGTGGCAAATCTGTTTATTGGTTTATCTTTGCTAGCTAGCAGAGGTGATTAGAGCAGAAGTTAAGGCAGTCGGTAACAGTGTTTTATAGAAAACCAACCCAGGGCAGGAGCTAGGGCTGGGAAAGTGGAGGACTGTTAGAGGCTATGTGGCTACTTAGGATGTTTAGAAGGAAATTTGACAAGAGCTTCAGACCAGAGATACCAAAGTACAAGGTCATAGCCTCGGTTGGAGTTGGTTTAATGTCTAGGAACATAGAGACTTTGAAACTGAGAAGAAAGGGATATTTCTTCTGTAAGAGAGCTCACAGGGTCAGACAGTGGGAGGCAGAAACAGCTAGGACCCTGAGAGAGCTTTAGATAGTTGCAAGGACATTAGATTTGCTTATATGTTTGATTTCTTTGCATAGATTGGAAGTCATGGAAGCTCTTTAGACAAAAATAATCTGACTTAAGGTTTCATAAGGTCACACTGACTGACGTCCTGAGAGGGTAGATGAGCTAAGACAAGGCAGTAAGTGGCCATCCATGTGCAGTTGCTGGTGCTTGGACTTGGGAGAATGGAGAACCCAGCACACGTGTATTGGTTTCAGATTGACCTGAGAGCTTGTTGGATGTGAGTTATGGCAGAAATAAAGCCAGATCTGCCTCTTGGGATCTTGGCTTGGAAGCTGGCGGGCTGGAATTTTGAGTTACTGCAAAATAGAGGCAGAAGGGAGGAGCCCAGTGAGGGCTGGAAGCTGGAGGGTGCAGTTCTGAAAAAGCTGAACTCCAGCATCTCAGCACAGAAGGCAAGCAAGCAGTTCAGATTCAGCCAAAGCTTGCCTAGGATGTTGCTGACATCTAAGGCCACGGATGAGCGATAGAATAATAACATGAGGCTCAGAACTTGGTGGGTTTCTGATTAGGGATTGTTAAAGCATGAAAAAGGAAATACTGCAACAGGAGGATAGGACCTTGCACAAGGTGTCAGTGGTGAAGTATTCCTGTGAGTTGAGGGTCCTATGTGGGAGTGACAGGCAGGTCATCTCTGTAGCATGAGAAAGCTCCAGCTGCTGGCATTGTGAATGAATGCTAGGGCTGAGTACCCGGGAGACTGACGCCTTTACTGTGATGCAGGGCTGACATCTAGCAGAAGCTGGAGAAGCTATGGGTTCACGAATTGCTTGCAGAAGACAGAGAAGAAGGGTGGAAGGAGAGAAGTTATAAAGATGTGCTGTCTGATTCGTGGTAGATGGTGGAATGTTAGGAATTGTTGAGTAGGTACAGTTGGTAGAATCTGAAGAACAGATGAGCAGAGGGAATATTTCCAGCTAGGGTGTGAATTTGTCCCCCATGGCCATAGTTAGAGAAAAACTGTAGAGCTGTGAGCCAAAGTGGGCTAGTTTGGAGCACTCTAGTGAGGTTGTCTTCTGACACATGTCCATGTTTATATGGTACACTGTGTCAGATGGTATGGAATGGGTCCAGAAGCTGGAATGCTGAAAGTACCTGGATTATCTGGTCTGGCTATCTATTGTTTCTTTTACCAGTAGGTTACTAATCCACATTCCTATTTTTTAAACATGTATTTATGTACACATGTGTGTATATATCTGTGGGCATGGCCATGCCATGACACCTGTATGAAGGTCAATTCTCCCATCAAGTGGGCTACAGGGATTGAAATCAGGTCTTCAGATTTGGCAGCAAATGCATTTACCCACAAAGCCATCTTGCTAGCTCCATAATAATTACTTTAAAGATTTTATTGAGCTAAAGAAGTGCTCAGTAGTTGAGAGCACTGTCTGCTCTTCTGTAGGAACCTGGTTCCATTCCTAGCATCCACATGGCAGCTCACAACCATACATAATGCTAGTTGTAGGGGATCCAACACTTTCCTGGTCTTTTAGGCCCACACATGGTATATATACATGTACTGGCTAAACATTCATGTACATAAAATGGGAAAAAGAGGTTTGTTTTTACTTTTTGGTTATGTGTCTGAAGTGGGTTTGTGCAGTTGCATGCAGAAATCAGAAGATGGTGTTGGATTCCCTGGAGCGAGAGTTATAGACACCAACACGGTGATAGGACCTGTCCTCTGCAAGAATAGCAAGCACTATTCAACACTAAGCCATCCCTCCCACCCCGACCCCATAATACATTATTTAAGTGTGTGTCAGTGTGTTGGATGAGCATAGCAGTGTCCTGATAGTATCTCTCATCAGTGAGGGCCTTTCCTTCCTCAGGACAGCAGTGCTGTTGGGACTTGGCTGCTCTGAGTTTCTTTGTGATCTTTGCCAAATCTCTGGTGCACTTGTCTTCTTTGGTATAGTTTGTCTCACTTTTGACCAGGTCCTGAAGCATCTCAGCTCCTTGAGACTCAGACATTCTGCTCTTCCTCAGTGATGCTTAGATTAGCTCTTGTAGCCTCCTGCCCTTTCCAGCCTCAGATTCCTCTAGCTCTCTTGAGTGTTGTTTGTGTTTAAAGTAAGCAGAATTCTTTTTCCAGCATGTGGACTGAGCTTTCCCACTGGCCTGCAGACACACTTGGCCTACTTTCCTCAGCCTTTTAAACACCGTCCAGAACTTAGCAAACACACCTTGGGGAAAACTAAACTTGTGTGCTGAACTCTTCAGATTTGCACTTTGCTCTTTAAACCAGACCTCTCTCAGCCCTGACTGACCTCTACCAGCCCTGTGGGTTTGGTTCCTAGCAGAGTTTCTTGTTGGGCCAAGCACGGTTTTGGTCTGTACCTGTAAACAATAATATAACTTTTCTAAGTCCTTGGGTGGTGTTGTAAATTACTTCTCTTTAGACATCAGTAGGAGGTCTGGTCTGAAGTGGCCACTATCTGGCCATCCTGCCTCTTATACTCATCTTTTTCCTGGATCCCCAGACTCCCCATTCTGCTTGCTGGCCCCTGGGCCTTACTATCTTAAGCCTCAGTGTTATATTCGAATGAGAGTAGCAATTTGAAAGGTAAAGTCCTACCCCAAGTTGGTATCAGTTTTTCTCTGTTCAGCATCGAAACAGATGTTTTTCCATTCAGTTCCTACCTTCATGAGACTAGCTTTGTGTGCTCTCTGCAAGTCCAGTGAGTCTCTGGTTGTCACTGCATACCTTTGGGAGAGGTTGGGCTCTGTTCACTCAGAGCTAAGCTTCTGATGCTTGTGTGTCTTTGCCTGCTGTGTGTTCTTTGATCTTTCATATTCCATATTTGCCTTGGTTAAGATTTCAGAAACAGGTCTGACCTTGCTTTAATTATCAGCTGGTTGTTGTTACTGTTGGTTTGGTGAATGAGTAGATAGAATTTTATCCTTGACTGATTGGAAACAGCAGCTACCACCACCATCTTCCTCTTCCCCGTCTTACAAATACCTTAGTTTATTGGCTAGATGATTTTCTTTTTAAGAAAAGAAAACAGTCTAAGTTTGTTGTCCCAAGAAAAGACGAGATAAAAATTATTGGTAATTTTATTTTCTGTAAAAAGCAAAACCTCTCAGGAAAAGAAAAACAGTTTATTAAAGCCTGGATTTTTTTTTTTTTAAGAATTGAACAATTTATTAATAAAATGACTGGCAGATATATCAATATGTAATCCACGATCATTTAGAACATGGTAGATCTACCATTAACCTGCTAGGTAAATGATCCTCACACATGCTGGGTTGGGGAGCTCTACCATTGAGCTATCCCCTCAGCTCTTGTATGGATAATCTTTGGACACTGACTTTTGGCAGGGAAGAGACTTGAGACTCTAGCATTGGAAGTGTGTGGTCTCAAACTCTGTAAGTGGTAACGTGACATTGCCAGGCCTGTGAGAAAACCAGTTCAAAGACGAAGGCTGGTTAGGCTCACAGGCTTCAAAGTTCTTGTCACTGAGCAAGGGAGCCCATTATGCTTAGGTCTCTGCTGGTGGTGGTGCTGTCCAGTGGTGGAGCACGTTCAAAGCACAGCCGCTGTCCTATGGCTGAGTATTGAAAGAGAAGACAAGGCCAGTGACCCAGTGACTTCTTTAAGGGCATGCCCTAGTAACCTGAAAACCTTTCAGCCCTGGAATTTTAACATCTTGTGTGGACTTTGAATATTAAATACTTGAAGATCTTGGTTCTTTATGCTCCCCTGGAATCACAACAGCTTAGTTTATACCTGTCATTTCAAGTCATTCACCGTGGCACATGTGTGGAAGCTAGTGGGCATTCTCAGTGTCTGTCTTCAGTTTCTTTTTGTTTGCCACGGTGTACTCCAGACTAGCTAGCCTTCCAACTGCTGAGGATTCTCCTAACTCCAAGTCCAGTTTTTCTTTAGAAATTTTGTGTTTTGAGATACACACTTAACGTGATTTCTGGGGTTTCTAACTCTGGCTCTCATGCCTACGCAGCAATAAGTACTATATCCACTGAGCCATCCCCTTCAGCCCTATAATTCAGATTTTTCGACCACACATTTTAAAGCAGAAATAGAACAATCTTCCTGTAAAACCTCATCACGGACCACTCATCACTGAAGCAGTACTTTGCTGAAGCCCAGAGAAAAAAGGCTCACGTATGAGTTTAGAGAGGTGTACATGTCCACAGTGTCAGTCTAGCAGGTAACCAAGTGAGAGAGCAGAGCCACTCATGTTCTGAATCCACAGGACCTCACTGCTTCCTCATCTTCATCCCTCTTCCTGCTCAGGTTCTCTCCACAGTCCCTAGCCTGAAGAGAAATAAGTATTTATGGAGTAGAATACAGTAATCCTATTATGTAGGAAGCCGAGTTAATGCTGACACACAGTGTGCTTTAGATGCGTGGGCTCCAGAGTTTTGTGTCTGCCCCACTTTCCACTCTCTCTCTCATAGACAGAGATCAGTGACTTTAATGTCTGCACACCCCAGTTTAATAGAGGGTTCTGGTATTCTACTTTGTATAAAAATACCAGGAATTGTTTGACAGCACCAGTGCTGAGGGAATGGGGATTGTCCTAGTTAGGATTACTGTTGTCATGATATAACACCATGGCCAAAGCTGCTTGGGAAGGAGAGGGTTTATTTTAGCTCACACTTCCAGGTAAGTCTAGTGATCACTGAGGAAAGTCAGATTAGGAACCTAGAGGCAGGAGCTGATGCTGAGGCTATGAAGGAGTGCTGTTCATTGGCTTGCTCATCATGGGTTGCTCAGCCTGCTTTCTTACAGAACTAAGGATCAGCAGCCCTGGGATGGCACCACCCATAATGGACTAAGTGCCTCCCTCATCAAGCAGTAAGAAAATGCCCTGCAGGCTTGCCTATAGCCATCTTATGGAGGTAGTTTTTCAGTTGAGGTTACTTCCTTTCAGATGACTTTAGCTTGTATCAACTTGACATAAAACTAGCCAGCACAGGGAGCCTATGGCAGATCACTGAAGGATGTAACCTTTTGAAAATGTATTTGCAAAGTTAATACAACCTACATGAAACAATTGTAGTCATTTAACTTTTATGTTTGGCTTGTCCTATTTTCAGCTACTGTTTTTTAGCTGTTGCCAACCCCTCCACCCCTCCATTCTTCTGAGTATGCGTTTTTGTAAATGCTTTTTAAACTAAATATTCACACACCACACACACACATACACACACACACACACACACACACACACACACACACAATTATTTTTTTCAGAATTTGGATTTTTCTCCACAGCATTAGGGCAGCAGCACCACTCAGGGTCATGCCAGTTGAGGTTTGTACCTCAGCCATGGCCTAACATTGAGCATAAATGTTTGTCAGAAATGGGGGAATCAGGTCACTCTGCTTCTGCTTTATTGAAATTGGACTCCCACAGTTGGCATCGGTACTTCTTAGGACATTCTTCATGTCTGAGAAGAAGGTCAGGTCCCCACTGTGACATGGACTGTCACAGTGTCATGTAACAACCCTGTGGAATCTGTGGATCATAGATGCCCTGCAGCTGGGTTGCCTTTTTGCAGTATATGACAGTGCTCATCTTTGTAGGCCCAGAGTACTCTCTGGAAACATTTTCATTTATTTATTCCGAGAACCTAACCCTAAAAGAAATCACAAAATGAGCTGTTTTCCAGTGCCGTGGAGCGTAGTGATCTCACAGCACCCTGTAGAGAGAGACAGCTGCTAGAAACATGTTGTGTAGGTCCAAGTATGGAATCTACATAGAAACCTTCAAAGTACATAAAAAAGTCACATGTAAGTGGCCTTAGAGTAAACCCTGTGTTGGAGTGTTCCATAGAAGTTATAATAAATGGATTAATTCTAAGGAATTCACTTCCATGGTGATGGATGCTGAGAACCTGCAAGACGTGCAGCTAACAGGCTGGAGACCTAGGAAAGCTGACCTGAGTCAGGGCAGTGGGTTGTGCAAGTTCTCATTGCAAAGCTCGTTTCCTTAAGACCCAAACAGATGAGTTTTTGAACCTGAAGAAAGGAGTAAACTGATACCTCTACTCAGGCAGTTAAGCCTTCAGCTGACTGGGGGAGAGCCAACCTTTGGGACCTTAACCTCAGAAACATCCAGAAGAACAGAAGACCACGTGTGGGCATCCTGTGGTCCAGCCAGGTTGGACACATAAACCCAACCACCACAAGCCCACAGGAGCTGGGTGGAAGGCAGAAGTGAGTCGTTTATGTTCACGCTTGGGAATGAAGAACACTGTGCTGGAGTTGGAGGTATCTTATTGTTGAGTCTTGTGAGGTTTCTGTACATTTGGGATAGAAATCCTTATAAATAAATGCTTTATAAGTATATTAGGCCACTCAGTCACTCACCCAGCAAACTTTATAGGTAATCCTTCCTCAGGCTCCTGGGTGAGCTGTTGGGAAGGCAAAGGTTAGTTCACCTAACCATCCTATCTCTTACCTAGAGATCAGGAAGGTAGATGCCACACTACCAGTTCCTTGATGACTTGAATTGTCCCAGTTCTTGAAGGCTTTTGAGCAGTGTGTTAGCAGCACCCTCCCTGTGCCAGGTTGCAGAGTGAGCAGTGCTTTCCGAAGCCCTCTGTGTGTGTACTTGAGCTGAGCTCTGGGGATAGAGAGGAGAGTGAGCATGGTAGCAGGCATATGAGGAGGCTTCTGGCACGAGAGAGGGGGTCTGTTCAAAGGCCCACAAGCAGGCCTGTGGAGTTGAAGTGAATGGGTAAGCAGTAATTATTGGTCAGGGCCTGGAAGCAGAAACCTGTGGTTGGACTCAGCATGCTGCCAGGGCAGTGTGGACCTTGGTAGCTTGAGGGTAATGATGGGATTGAAGGCCCTGGCCAGGCCAGCCCATGAACAAAGGGCTTTCTGTATAACAACTTGCTTAGCATTAGTGTGTGAAGAGCAGAGTCAGCTGCTACCAAGAACTCAGACTCCCACACCAGGACACATTACCAGGAGAGATTCATTATATTTTTCTTGCATATTTTATTGTATATCGTGTTAAAATTTTTAGTTTGCATGCAGCAATAGTGCAACTGTACAAACTTGTACAGTTGTATGATTTTGACAAATGTAGCGGCAGTGATGGTATAAAGCAATCTTGTCACTTCCAGAGTCCCCTGTGCACTCTTTGGAATATTTCCCATAGCCAGGTTCTAGATCACATCCCCACAGTCTTTTTGGAGAAGCCATTTTGAGGCACTCAGACACAAAGCCTTTTGGATCTTGGTCCATTTTCTTGGAAGGAAGGCTATCTGAATCCATTAGCCTGTTGTTTCTGTTTCCTTTTTGGTTAGAGTGGCACCCTCTTGTGTGATGTGTGCAGTCTGTAATTTTCCCAGGTTGCATGCATCCGAGTGTTTCTACTGTGGGGTGGGTTATCAGTGAAGCTGTGGAAGCATTGAGGTTCGTTCAGACACTCATGGAACTGAGAACAGAGGTCTTTGGTTCACATGATAGATGTGTGTTTGGGGAACTGCTGAACTAACCTGTGCTACTGTCTCTTTGTTTTTGTTTTTTTTTAACCAACCTTTGTGTTCACAGCAGACAACGTACTAGATAGTGTAAGGTGCAGTGGTCGGTGTGCAGTAGGTAGGGTAAGGTGCAGTGGTCGGTGTGCAGTAGGTAGGGTAAGGTGCAGTGGTCGGTGTACAGTAGATAGAATAGGTGCAGTGGTCGGTGTACAGTAAGTAGGATAAGGTGCAGTGGTCGGTGTACAGTAGGTAGAATAGGTGCAGTGGTCGGTGTACAGTAGGTATGGTAAGGTGCAGTGGTCGGTGTGCAGTAGGTAGGATAAGGTACAGTGGGCGGTGTGTAGTAGATAGAATAGGTGCAGTGGTCGGTGTACAGTAGGTAGGGTAAGGTGCAGTGGTCAGTGTACAGTAGGTATGGTAAGGTGCAGTGGTCGGTGTACAGTAGGTAGGGTAAGGTGCAGTGGCCAGTGTACAGTAGGTATGGCAAGGTGCAGTGGGCGGTGTACAGTAGGTAGGGTAAGGTGCAGTGGTC
>JANHMN010000001.1:106760953-106788547 GCA_030674055.1 Rhabdomys pumilio
GTGTGCAGTAGGTAAGGTAAGGTGCAGTGGTCAGTGTGCAGTAGGTAGAATAGGTGCAGTGGTCGGTGTGCAGTAGGTAGGGTAAGGTGCAGTGGTCGGTGTACAGTAGGTAGAATAGGTGCAGTGGTCAGTGTGCAGTAGGTATGGTAAGGTGCAGTGGTCAGCTTGTTAGATGTCATTATTTTGTTTTCTCTGTGGACTGTAGCATCCAGAGAATGGGGTCTTTGTTCCTTAAGGTCCCCCAGAGCCTCGCAGGTGATCTCAGCATATCTAAAGTATAGTGTAGATTGGAAAACAGATTGCTTCATTGTAGTGTGCGCTGCTGCAAGGAAAGGTGATAAAATTACTACTATACTGTCGCTCAGAGTGAGTATGGGTTAGACTTTCCCCATGCATAGATCTCCTGTGAGAAATGTTCACGGAACACCTTTTAATTCTATTGATCGTGTGATAAATGTGTTAGCTGCTCTTCTGTTGCTGTGCTAAAACACCATGAGCAAAGGCAACCTGAGAAAGAAAGAAGGGTTATTTCAGCTTACAATTGTAGTCTACCATGAAGAAGTCAGGGCAGGAACTGAAGCAGAACCATGGAATAGTGCTACTTGCTGGCTTGTTACCCACACATCTCACAGTGGTAGACTCTTTTAGGTCAATCACAAATCAAGGAATTGCCTCCACAGAATTGCCTCCAGGCCAGTCTGATACAGGCACTTTTTCAGTTGAGGTTCCACCTTCAAGAATGACTAGTTTGTGTTAAATTGAGAAACTAACCAATAAATACTATTAGCCCTTGTCAACCTGACACACAAACGTCTGTTAAACCATTATCTTTTCATTTTTGTTTGTCTCCATGATGTCATTCTTTACTGATATTTGTGATGTGAACCAATGTAACTAAATATCCTACAGTCTTTTTTCTTTTCTCTTTTTCTTTTAAAGCACTTTGCAAAATTCAGTGTCTAAGATAGGGTTTCTGTTGCTGTGATGAAACACTGTGACTGAAGTAGCAACTTGGGGACAGAATGGTTTATTTGGCTTACATTTCCACATCATAGTCCATCATCGAAGGAAATCAGGACAGGAATGCAAACAGGTCAGAAACCTGGAGGCAGGAGCTGATGCAGAGGCTATGGAAGAGTGCTGTTTCCTGGCTTGCCATCATGGCTTGCCAGGACTACCAGCCTAGGGATGGCCCCGCCCAAAATGGGCCCTGTTCTCATCAATCACTAATTAAGAAAATGCCCTACAGCTGGATTTTTTGAAGGCGTTTTCTCAATTGAGGTTCTTACCTTTCAGATAACTCTAGCTGTATCAAGTTGGTATAAAACTAGCCAGCCCAGAGACTTTGGATTTTTAAGGAGACTTGGATATTTTAAAGAGATTGCATGTACTGGCAAGTTTTATGTCAACTTGACACAAGCTAGTATCATCAGAGAGAAGGGTGCCTCAACTGAGAATGTGCTTCCATAAAATTGGGCTATAGGCAAGCCTATAGGTCGTTTTCTTAATTTGTAATTGACATGGTAGGACCCAACCCATTGTAGGTGAGGCCATTTCTAGGCTGGTAGTCCCGGGTTCTATAAGAAAGCAAGCTGATCAAGCCTGGGAAAATCAAGCCAGTAAGTAACACTCCTCCATCACCTCTGCATCAGCTCCTGCCCTGAGGTTCCCACCCTGCTCTAGTTCCTGCCTCCACTGCTTTTGATGATGGTATGGAACTGTGAGTGAAATAAACCCTTTCCTCCCCAAACTGCTTTTGGTCATGGTGTTTTATCACAGCAATAGTGACCCTACCTAAGACAGTCTCATAACTGTGAATACCTGTAAAAAACAAAACAAATCAAACAAGCAAACATATGCCCAAAACTCCAAGAGGGAATCAGAATCAAAAGCAAAACCAAACTCCAGCAGTGTAAATAGCTTAACGTTCATCTGGGACTCACAATTTTCTGGGCTCCAAAGAGTCTAGGCAGCTCTACTTCTCCAGCTCTGTCAATGCACAGCACACCCAGCTTGTCTCAGTCTCAGGCTTGTTCCCTTCCACAGCTGCTGCTGTCCTTGGTGGTCATCTCATGATACTGGTATCTCCAAAATGCTGAGGTCTCCATTGCAACTGGACCATACCTTTACCATAGTCTCCTCCTGAGCTGTTGTCAGGGGCCATGAACCTGCCACATGGTACTAGGCTTCATCTCTATGTGACCCCCTTTAATCCTGGGGCTTTTTAAGGCAACTGAGGTTGTCTCTTTATCAATGACCTCTTCTGGCCTCGCACAGTGCCAAGCCTCAGCTGTTTTCTATGACCTTTTTATGCCTTCAAAACCAGTACCACTTGGGAAACTTTTACACATTGCCAAGTTCAACTGCTAGCACGTAGGTACAGACTTAGCCTTCTCTGCACCACCGCCTCTGTGTGCTGACCCTGAGGAAACACTTCCCAGAAGACTTCACTGAACTCAGTGATTCTGCTCTCTTCTTTATCACAGTTGATTCTTCAGTTTCAGCTAACCAGTATTGTCAAATTGATCAGCAAAGGGAAGGTTTCATGTTAGTAGTTCTGGTCTCTTGGTACCAATTTCTGTCCTAGTAGGTTGGTATCACTGTGATAAAGACCATGACCAAAAGCAACTTGAGAAAGAAAGGGTTTATTTCATCTTACGCTTCCATGTAGCATCACTGAGTGGAATCAGGGCTGGAACTCAAGGCAGGAACTGACTCAAAGACCGCGGAGGGGTGCTGCTTATTCACTTGCTCCTTGTGGCTTTCTCAGCCTGTTTTCCTATACTTCCCAGGACCACCTGCCTGGGTGGCACCATCCACAGTGGGTCGGATCCTCCCACTTCACTGATTATCAAGAAAATGCAGTACAGACTTGCCCACACACCAGTCTAATGGAGTCATTTCCTCAGTTGAGGCTCCTTTTTCCAAGCCTAGCTTGTGTCAAGTTGACCAAAAAATCAAACAAGGACAGTAGGTTTCTTCCTGCTATGGTGTCTGCAAAGCTTATCTGTCTTTCTGTATTTAGCACGTTCAGAACCATCTAAGCATTTTATTCCTGACTCAGAACACCAAGAAGGGTGTTGAAATCCAGCTTGATCCAGTTCCTGACATCCTTAATTATGCTGAGTCACAGCGCATACACAGGCAAGTGTGTAATACAATACACACTGTACTATGGAGGCTGATGCTTTTAGGAAATGAGTTACATACAAGATACATTTTTATCTGAAATCTCTTTGCTTTTATAACATTATAACTAATCACTTGAACTATGAATTCCAGTGCCCTTTCTGTGACATTGACCTGTTCTGTGGCTGTCTTACAGGTGTGTGTTGCTCCCACTCCTGGGGATGAAGCCACCCCCGCAGAGCCTCTACCTCTTGGTTGACTCCGTGGACGAAGGCTGCAATGCCGTGGAAGGGGAGCAGACATCACCCAGCCTCTCTGGGACTGTGGCAGAGCTCTTGGCTGGTCACCATGAGTTCTTTCCCCCATGGCTCCTGCTTCTCTGCTCTGCCCGGAAGCAGAGCAGAGCTGTCACTAAAATGTTTACTGGTGAGTGTTGTGTTCTTCAGAACTGGACCCAGGAGGGGTTCTTGTAGGTAGCAAAGTACATGGACAGAGGTCTGAGTGCTACATAAGCCTCCTCAGTCTCTTACCACCACCATACCTTAAGATCATATTTAAAATAAGGTGTGGTGTACTTTAAAACTACTTACATTGGCTTTTTCCGAAAATTCTTTCCCTGAGCTGAGGGGATAATTCAGTGAATAAAGTGCTTGCTGTGCAGACATGAGAACCCCCATACATAAAACAACAACAAAGCCCAGCCAGGCAGGGGAACACAAACCTTTAATCCAGTGCTGGGGAGACAGAGCTAGCCTAGCCGATCAGGAGTGAACCCTAAGGTTGTTCCTTGGCCTCCACATGCATGTACACACACATGAATGTGTACACATACAAAAACAGTCTTCTTCTACTTCCTATAGTAAGACCCAACTTAGGGATTAATTAGCTGTGCCTTTTTTTTCAGTAGTTGTATGCTCTTTACAGCTCACTAGTCATTAAATCAGTATCTCTTGAGTGGCTCCTGAATTTAGTCCTGTGGAGGTTCTTATATCCTTTCTTCATGGCAGGGCTGAGTAGAGCTCTTAGGGCAGCCACAGCAGTATTTGGGTGAAAGCTTGGATGAGCATGACGGTAGCCAGTGCTGTGTGGCAGCTCCTCTGATGGGTGAGGGTGGTCTCCCTCTCCAAGTCACCTGGTCGCATCAGCTCAGTTTATGTTCTATACACATGAACTTTTAAAACTCATACATGTATGGGGGCGTGTGCACTTGAGTTCCTCATCCCATCTAACTGGAGTTACAGGCAGCTGTGAGTGGCCCCGTGGAGATCTTGGGAATCTAACTTGGGTCTTCTTCAAAAGCAGCACATCTTCTAACCCCTGAGTGTGTCTCCAGCCTCAAGCTGTGTCATATGTTTGAATAAATGAGTCACTATAGCATGGGCACAATAGTGCTTACACTGTCTGTGTGACCTCAGGCAGCTTGCCTAAGCTCCTGCTTCCTGTCTGTAAAATGGGGTCCTGTGAGGTGCTAGATATACCCGAGGCAATATTCTAGTCATCTCATTCTCATTTGTTAATAAAAATCAGTTTTGACCTGAATTTTTATTATTGCTTATAAGACTGGGTCCTTGGCTTCACCTGCCAGGTGTTCTTTATTGTGAACAAGTGTTTTGGCTAGAGGCATTTGAGAAGTTGAAACCTCAGTTGAGAACAAGATTGATCTGTGGGGCATTGATTGATGATGTGGGAGGGCCCAGACCACTGTGGGCGGTGCCGTGTCTGGGCAGGTGATCTTGGGCTGTATGAAGAAAGCAGGCTGAGAAAGCATGGGGGCGGGGAGGGAAGAGGCAGGATTGGAGAACCAGTAAACAGAGTTGCTCCATGGTCCCTTGAGTCAGCTCCTGCCTTCAGATTCCTGCCTTGAGTTCCCTGCATGATGGAGTACAAGCTATAAGGTGAAAGAAAACCTGTCCTTCTCCAGTTCCTTTTGGTCCTGCTATTTCATCAAAGCGGTAGAAATCCAAAGGAAGAGGGCAAACCTCCTCTTTGTGCTTTCTTTCTTCTCCCTTTGGCATGTAGGTTGGAGTGTTCTCCCTGCAGGGTGATCATCTTCAATCTAAAACCTAGAGTAAAATCAGGAGCTGTTTGAGTGTATCCGATGAGAACTCCAGGGCAAGATTCTGTTTTGTGTGTTATTTAAAATATTACCCAAGCCTTCAAGCTATGTGAATAAATGCGCATGTGAGACAGATGGGTTTTGTACTTGGAGATGGTTTCCATTCTTATGTATATTCAGATATTCTAAAATCTGAAATGTTCCAAAGTACTTCCTGCCCCTGGCATTTTGGGTGGGATAGTCAACTTCAATTGCCAGAGTGGCACGGCCAGTGACCCTTTATCCTCCAGGCTACTTGCAGTCGCTGGGTAAGGCCATGTGTCCTTTGGACATGAGTCACTTTTGTTCTATTACAGGCTTTCATGCACGCAGTGATGTTCATGCCTGCCTCGGCATGGGGACTCTCTTTGCATTCTCTTCATCCACATTGCCTCATCTGCTTTACTGGCTTGCACATAATACTAGAATGTCCATCCCTTGAGCTTCTCGCCATCTTCCCACTTCCATCACAGCTCAAATAGAACATTCACACACAGACTATGTTTTCCATTCTGTTTATTTGTGCCTTCCTTCTCCATAGTCACCTTCTTCTATACACCCACTCTGTCTGGTTTTAGTTTCTTCGTAGATCTAATACCACTTAAATCTGTCTGGATTTCATGTGAGTATTTAACTAATTATCCTCTCATCTAGGATACAGTTTCCATGAAAAAGGGTTCTGACTGTGTGGGCCCAGACTTTGGTCCTGTCAGGATTCTGACTATGTGAGCACTTGTTTGTAAGCATGGGGTCAGGGCCCTGTCAGGGCACCGACCATGTTTTCACTCATTTGTAAGCAGAGACTCAGACCCATTTGTTTAGCCAGCGCCAAGGAGTGTCATGGCCACTGAAATATTTTACCAAAAATAGAAAAGAGATTTAGTGGGGCCTGGGAAGATGGTTTGTTTGTCAAAGCACCTGCTCCAGAGCCCACATAAAAAAGCTGGGTGTGATAGCCTCCCTGCCAGAGAGGCAGCCCAGGCGACATGCTGAACTCTAGAGCAGTGAAAGACCCTGACTCAAAAGGCTCCTGTGGGCAAGTCCCAGGCATGAGTGTGGTGCGAAGTTCCATCCCCCGTACCCAGTGAATAAAGAAGGTCATTTTCAGAGGTCAGGATATTTACCTTGTTGGTCAGTGGGTGGTCTTGGTTCTGTGTGTTAGTTCAGTTTCTTCCTCAGGAGCTGCAGCTCAGTCAGAGCTTCACACATGCAGGCCTAACTGACACTACTGAGCTAAACTAAACCTTAGGCTCTTATTGCTGACTTGTTTCTGCCACTAACTCTTGCCTTGACTGGAATGGACCTTACTCTGTGGATCTTGATCCTGTGACAGTCTTCCTGTTTCTGCTTCTACGGAGCTAGGATTGTTGGCACAAGCTGTCCACCCCATATTCAACAAATAACTCTTACTGGTGTTAAATATAAATTCTTATTAAATCAACATCACTCTTTAGATTTGGGAAGGATTTGTTTTCGAGTTGTAAATATTTTGCATCCTTCTGCACAGCATCAATTCCATGCCCTTGGACTTCCTCCTCCCATCTCTGTCAGCATCATTTTCTTTCTCAGCTTTGCCAGGAAAGGAAACACTTCAGTATCACACAAAGCCCTGACTCTGACCCCATTAGTCATTAGTCATGGTGGATGACTCAAGCAGCCTTTGTGCCTGCACTTAACTCATTAATAAGGTAAAAGAACCTCCTTCACAGTGCATGTGCAAGGTATGTGTGTGAAAATTTACAGTGCATATAGCCCAGGGCTAGCCCTTTCCCACTATACACCCACTCTGTCATTCAGAGGCCCTGGGTTCAGTCCCCGGTATTGTACACACACAGGAGAGCTGTCTCACTGGCATTTTCTTTAGCCCACTTTGGAGGCATCAGGCCTGGCACTGTGGAGGCCTAGCCCAATTCTGTTTTTGTTATCTCAAGTTTTCATCAGATGACTTTAGTTAATTAGCTTAAATTATAGATATTTCTGCATAATGGGTTGTATAATGTTTCACATGATCAGTCTGTGGGCACATCACATTGGAAACTTTAGAACACTACTACATACCACTTCAGTACTCTTTCTTTATTAGCCACGGGCCTGGGACTTGCTGTGTAGCAAAGGCTGACCTCAAACTCACAATCCTCCTGCCTCAGCTTCCCGGTACTGGAATTACTGTCATGCACTACTTCACCAGGTAGATTCCTTTGTACCTTAAACTGTTTCAGTGACTTGTAACACAATAAGGAAGTGAACATGTAAGAAGAAGCTTGGAGGCCAGTCATCTCTTCAGCCTAAGATGTGTGTGTATGTGTGTGTGTATGTGTGTGTGTGTGTGTGTGTGTGTGTGTGTGTGTGTGTGTGTGTGGCGGGGAGCATTTCCGGGGATATGCTCAGCCTTTCTTTAGGTTGAAAGGGTTTGTTTTATGTTATCAAATTAAAATAATTAAATCTCCAGTTGTCAATAAAGAGCCCAAACCAAGAAGATGCCATTGGCCAAATTATGCTTACAAACCTCCAACACCGTTACAGTGCAGTTGCTAACTGAGAGCTGAAAGTGTTCTCTAAGGGGCACACACATGGGTGGATTAAGCTGGTATTCACCTTACGGAAGAAAAGTCCCGCTGAGCAAATGCACACAAGGCAGAACATGGCCAAGGCTGTGCTGGGACGTGTATTCTAACATGGCTGGCAAACTCTGTTCCATACCCTCCTTGGAGGGCAGAGCCTTTTTCAAAGTTTATCTTCTGATTTAGGTATTGTGAGTGCGTGTGTGCATGCAGTGTAACGGTTATGTTCCCACAATATAAACATAGCTTTGCATATGTGTTATATTATTTTGCTTTTGTTGGCAGATTGTGCTTTTCAAAAATTCCCTTCCAGTATTTGAAGCTTGGGTTCAGATGTTTGTTTTTCAGTGATGTCAGGCAGGTGTTGGGCTCACCTTCAACTTATCCACACTCAGTAACCTTTTGTGACCTACCCTTTGCTCAGTATCCCCATCAAGCATAGATTTTTTTTGTACCTGCTGGTGTCACAGCCGCGTGGTTCCTTCTGGAGTGTCTTTTCTCTAAAAGCTTTGCCTACAGTCACGCTTTGCCCTGCTCACGACTGATTCTGGAACGTCTTCCGCGTGCACAGCAGCCTTGACAAGTTTGTTTGTAGCTGCTTCTTCCATGAGGCAAACGGTTACCTAACAAATCCAGCTCTGTATACTAATGTTCCTCTGGAAGATGCTGGCGTAGTCGGCTTTGAAGAACTTAAGAGTAGCCACACCACTGGCAAATTCTTTAGCTTTGGTTGACATTTTTAGTAAATGGCTTTATTTTTACAGTGCTAGAGTTTTACAAACATAATTTGGCAATTTGCATCTTAATTAGTTCGAGTTATTTCTTGACAGTCTGAGATTTAATTATTTTAATTTGATATCATAAAGCAGTGTATTATAGTGTGACTGGTATTCTGTTTGTATATAAACCACTCACATTAAACCTAAGGCATGGTCAAGTGGATGGGTGGAAAGAGCCAGTGCTTCTGTAAAAAACAGTCCCATTTGTCTCTCACAAATTTGATGCTCAGATATATATATCTTCACAGGGTACTTCTACAGCTGACTAATTCTGTCTGTTTCCACTTAGTGCTTCTTGCAAAGGAGTTGAAATGGGTACCACACTGCA
Source organism: Rhabdomys pumilio (assembly GCA_030674055.1). NCBI lineage: Eukaryota > Metazoa > Chordata > Mammalia > Rodentia > Muridae > Rhabdomys > Rhabdomys pumilio. The sequence continues at coordinate 106,769,846 of JANHMN010000001.1, forward strand.
AGAACAGATAGTAGCCACATTTGTTGGTAGGAAAATGAAATCATTGCTTTGCCATTTGTGTTTTTATATGCAAACTGCTTTGCATACTAGCAGGTCTTGGTAGATTTTCTTATTAGTATAACCCGTGAGTCAGGTTATTTGTATTAGCTCACTTTCTTCATACACATGCCCACCTCTGCCCTACTTACTCAGCTGGGTCGTCTTCTGCAGGGTTCCGGAAGATCAGTTTGGATGACCTTCGGAAGGCGTATATCGTCAAGGATGTACAGCAGTACATCCTCCACCGCCTGGATCAAGAGGAGGCTCTCCGGCAGCACCTCACCAAGGAGACGGCTGAGACGCTGAACCAGCTGCATATCAAGAGCAGTGGGTGCTTCCTGTACCTGGAGCGTGTGCTGGATGGCGTTGTAGAGAATTTCATCATGCTTCGGGAGATCCGTGACATCCCAGGAACCCTGAATGGTCTCTACCTCTGGCTCTGCCAGAGACTTTTTGTCCGAAAACAGTTTGCCAAAGTTCAGCCAATTCTGAACGTGATCCTTGCTGCCTGCCGGCCCCTGACCATGACAGAATTATACCATGCTGTGTGGACCAAAAATATGTCTCTAACCTTGGAAGACTTTCAGCGCAAGCTAGACGTCCTCTCCAAGCTCTTGGTGGATGGGTTGGGCAGCACCAAGATCCTGTTTCACCACAGCTTTGCTGAGTGGCTCTTGGATGTGAAGCACTGCACCCAGAAATACCTGTGTAACGCTGCAGAAGGGCATAGGATGCTGGCCATGAGCTACACCTGCCAGGCCCGGAACCTGACCCCACTGGAAGCACAAGAATTTGCCTTGCACTTGATTAACTCAAACTTGCAGCTGGAGCCAGCTGAACTGGCTTTGTGGATGATATGGAATGGTACGCCAGTCAAAGACTCCCTGTCCACCTTGATACCCAAGGAGCAAGAGGTGCTGCAGCTGCTGATCCGAGCTGGGGCTCATGTCAACAGCGAGGATGACCGCACATCCTGCATTGTCCGACAAGCCCTGGAGAGAGAGGACTCCATTCGGACTTTACTGGATAATGGAGCCTCTGTCAATCAGTGTGATTCCAATGGGAGAACTCTGCTGGCCAATGCCGCGTACAGTGGCAGTCTGGATGTTGTGAATTTGCTTGTCTCCAGGGGAGCTGATTTAGAGATCGAAGACGCCCATGGACACACACCACTCACTCTAGCTGCTAGACAAGGGCACACAAAGGTGGTTAACTGTCTAATTGGGTGTGGAGCCAACATTAATCACACAGATCAGGACGGTTGGACAGCACTGAGGTCTGCTGCTTGGGGGGGCCACACGGAGGTTGTGTCAGCCCTGCTTTACGCTGGCGTAAAGGTAGACTGTGCAGATGCAGACAGCCGGACTGCTCTGCGTGCAGCAGCCTGGGGTGGCCACGAGGACATTGTCCTGAACCTTCTACAACATGGTGCCGAGGTCAACAAAGCGGACAATGAAGGGAGGACTGCACTCATAGCTGCAGCATATATGGGCCACAGAGAGATCGTAGAGCACCTGCTGGACCATGGCGCAGAGGTAAACCACGAGGACGTGGATGGCAGAACCGCTCTCTCCGTGGCTGCGCTCTGTGTGCCTGCAAGCAAAGGGCACGCATCGGTCGTGAGCCTCCTGATTGATCGAGGGGCTGAGGTAGATCACTGTGACAAAGATGGCATGACCCCCCTTCTGGTGGCTGCCTACGAAGGGCATGTGGACGTGGTGGACCTGCTTCTAGAAGGAGGAGCAGATGTCGATCACACTGATAACAACGGGCGGACACCCCTTCTGGCTGCAGCTTCCATGGGGCATGCTTCCGTGGTCAACACACTTCTGTTCTGGGGCGCAGCCGTGGACAGCATCGACAGCGAAGGCCGGACAGTTCTCAGCATAGCTTCAGCACAGGGGAACGTGGAGGTGGTGCGTACTCTCCTGGACAGAGGCTTGGACGAGAGCCACCGAGATGATGCTGGCTGGACGCCTCTACATATGGCAGCTTTTGAGGGTCACAGGTTAATATGTGAAGCTCTCATTGAGCAAGGTGCTAGAACAAATGAGATTGACAATGATGGGCGCATCCCCTTCATTTTGGCCTCCCAAGAGGGCCATTATGATTGTGTCCAGATCCTGCTGGAGAACAAATCCAACATTGATCAGAGAGGCTATGATGGGAGAAATGCATTACGTGTTGCTGCCCTGGAAGGACACCGGGACATCGTGGAGTTACTCTTTAGTCATGGGGCTGATGTGAACTACAAAGATGCCGATGGGCGGCCCACGCTTTACATATTGGCCTTAGAAAACCAGCTTACAATGGCTGAGTATTTCTTGGAAAATGGTGCAAACGTGGAGGCCAGTGATGCAGAGGGAAGGACAGCGCTGCACGTCTCCTGCTGGCAGGGTCACGTGGAGATGGTGCGGGTACTTATTGCCTGCCATGCCGATGTCAATGCGGCAGATAATGAGAAGCGCTCGGCCTTGCAGTCTGCGGCCTGGCAGGGCCATGTCAAAGTGGTCCAGCTCCTGATAGAGCATGGCGCTGTGGTGGACCACACATGCAACCAAGGAGCCACGGCCCTCTGCATCGCAGCCCAGGAGGGACATGTGGACGTAGTGCAGGTTTTGCTGGAGCACGGTGCTGATCCCAATCATGCCGACCAATTTGGACGCACTGCCATGAGGGTGGCAGCCAAAAACGGGCATTCTCAGATCATTAAGTTGTTAGAAAAATACGGTGCTTCCAGTCTGAATGGCTGCTCCCCTTCCCCTGTGCACACAATGGAGCAGAAACCTCCACAGTCGGCACCGTCCAAGATGCAGTCTCTGACCCTCAGGTCCAACAGCTCTGGAGGTACTGGTGGCGGGGATCTGCAGCCTTCCCTCCGAGGCTTGCCCAATGGGCCGGCTCATGCCTTCAGCTCTCCGTCGGAGTCTCCAGACTCGACCGTGGATCGGCAAAAGTCGTCTCTGTCCAACAATTCTCTGAAAAGCTCAAAAAATTCATCTCTGAGAACGACGTCCTCCACAGCCACGGCCCAGACAGTGCCCATTGACAGCTTCCATAGCCTGTCGTTCACAGAGCAGATCCAACAGCACTCACTGCCTCGCAGCAGGAGCAGGCAGTCAGTCGTGTCCCCCTCTTCCACAACCCAGTCCTTAGGACACAGCCATAATTCTCCCAGTAGTGAGTTTGAATGGAGCCAGGTGAAACCAAGTTTGAAGTCAACAAAATCAAGTAAAGGAGGCAAGTCAGAAAACTCCAGCAAGTCTGGGTCAGCTGGGAAGAAAGCCAAGCAAAATAATTCCTCACAGCCAAAGGTTCTAGAATATGAAATGACTCAGTTTGACAAAAGAGGACCTGTTGGCAAGTCTGGGAGTAGCCCACCTAAACAGACTCCAGCTGAATCTCAATGTAAAATCCTAGTCCCTTCATCTCAGGACAGCAACCGTGCCCAGCCACAGTTTCTCATCCACCAGCAGAGCGGCGAGCAGAAGAGGAGAAATGGGATAATGACCAACCCCAATTACCATCTGCAGAGCAACCAGGTCTTCCTGGGCAGGGTCTCCGTCCCTCGAACCGTGCAGGAGCGAGGCCATCAGGAGGTGCTGGAGGGCTTCCCCCCCTCGGAGACAGAGCTGAACCTTAAACAAGCCCTGAAGCTCCAGATTGAGGGCTCTGACCCCAGCTTCAACTACAAGAAGGAAACACCCTTGTGAGAGGTAAGAATGCAGGGCAAAGCATAAAGGAATCAGACTGTTACTCCTCTTCCTTAAAATGCCCCCGCCAGGTGCTCTCAAGGCCCTTCAGTCACCTCCCTCAGTGTGTAATCATGAAGCACATCCCAGCGCTCGGTTCAGTGTGAGTTCTCCAAATCCCAGCACCTATCCAAAGCCCCTGTGTGACACAGGATCAACAGATCTGTATACAGGCGCACAGATCAATGATAGGATCGCTAATAGGTAATGGACAGCAGATGACTGGAAGATACGCTAATATGTCGATAAGTAATAGACATAGATGATAGATTTGGTAGTAGGTGTGTAGGTACATGGATGGTGAGAAGATAATCTAGGTAATAGAGACAGAGACGATGGGTGACAGATGATGTGCAGTCAATGAGACATATATACACAGGGGCCTAATCTGTTCTTTCTCTCCTCTCCCCTTCCCCTCAGCGTGTTAGACTGAATGGGATGTGTTTGTATTTGATGCTGCGTTCTTGTGCTTGGATCATGGTCCAAACCTGTGGCACTCTTTCAGTAAAAATGTATTGGATAAGTAGATGAACAGATCAATATGTCATTTATTAATCCTAAATTAAGAGTTTTATCCCGTATTATCATTCCCTTTTATCAGGAGATTTCTGATGGAAAACAAGGTTCTAAGTGTTTCAGTGTTGGTTTTCAAACACTGAACTGTACCTAGTGGTTAGTTGCTACATGTTAATTCCATGTTTCTCCCAGAAACAGATCATGGATGTAAATTAGTAATCAAGTTTTATTATGATGACTCTTCCAAAAATCTAGTAGTGTTGGCATGTAATATACACAGGTGTGGACCATGGTGAAGGGTGTGGCTTTATCATATTTACTTACTTACGTATTTAGGGGCAAGATAAAGATAGCATATATTGTGTTCAGATTATTAATATTTCATATTAAATAGTGTTTTTATCCTCACCTCAAAAGAGGCTTCGCTGCATAGGTAGAAGTGGGTGGAGAGGTAGCAGGTGTGCACTTCTGCACTCTGGATGCTCCCTGAGAGGCACTTTCCCGTGTTAGGAATAAACTGAAGATTTCTTTAAGCGTCTTGTCTGAAGTACAGTGACTTTATAGACAGCTGATTTCTGGTGACAGTCACACTCAGGCAAGCTAGCATCTACATCTCTTGTTCCTCTTGTCTTTGCTGACACAGTTTTAAATATTGATAGATGAAATATCATTAAATATAGCTTCTAAAACTAAACACCCTTCTTTAAGGACGGATGGATGGTCAATCCAAGGTCATTCAAGAATACTTCTCCAAATTCTTAGTTCTGGTGGTGTGACTCCTAAACTCCCAGGAGCTCTTGTAAAAGCAAAAGACTGTATCTGTGTCAGATACTAAAAATAGAATATAAGGTCAATGTTGGGAGAATAATGAATATTTGTGTATGTACTGAAATTGTTCTTTAGATACCAAAATGCATAAATAGTAAGTGGATAATAATTATTTTATAAGGTCTTAAAACTGTCATAAGAAAAGTGTAGGAATTATTTTATTTTTTATTTTTTCCAGTTTCTAGTTGTATGAAACAGAAGGCATTGTGGTTGAAACAGCCGTTCAGCTGCCAGATGGAAGCCAGACGCCCGCGGCCATGCTGCCGAGACTGTGACTCCCGCCGTACTGTGTCCTGACTTACTGTCATGTGCCTACCCAGCAAGGCTGCCCTTCTCAGCACAGCCCCCATGCTGAAGCAGTCTCCCCCACAGTGGGTAAATGCAGATGTAAACTGCAGCTCCTCCGTACAACCAAACCTGGTTTTAAGTATTTTCCCATTTGGTAAATGTGCATGTGCCACAGTCAGGTGTCCACAAAGGCAGTGTTCGTATTTATTGTTTTCTGCATTGTGGTGTGTACTCAGTCCCATTGATCGCATTGTCTGGTGTGCCTGGTTCTTGTGTATTTAAGAGATGTTACTCAATAAAGCAATTCTTGCAACTGTTTTCTGTCCGCTAACCTTCAGCATTGGATAAAATCAAGCATCTGGGTTAATGCCACATGGAGGTGAAAAATGACTTTGTGATGAATTTTCCACAGGGATCACTTCTGGTGGTGTAGAGAGTCACTCGGGTAGTTTAAAATCTCCCTTTTCCCAATCAAGAACCGTCTGTGTCAGGCTGAATGTGACAGTGCAGGCACACGCCAGCCACTCCAACTGCAGCCACTCTGTGCATTCACAGTGGCTCTGAGCCATCTTCCACCTGCCTGTCATCCCACCTGCAAGTAGATGGACCATCATTCCTGAAGCTTGGACATTCTCAGGGACAGAGCAGTCAGTGCCTGGGGGCATGTCAAACAGAGGCTCCAGGACCAGCTAAGGATGGCTCTCTGTTCCCTGAATCATTCACCGGCTGCCTTCAACTCCTCCAGCTAAATGAAATGTAATCTCTCATTGTAATTGAATGCTCACTGCTCTGAGCTGTTTCCACTTGCCAGTTACTGCATGATCAAATTAGCCCCAGTCAGAACCAATTGGGTACATGTGAATGGCTCAGTGGGATGGATGTTCTTGAATGTACGGATGTGCTGTCTATCACAAGTGATACCACTAACCGTCAGTCACAGCACATGTTTTATTATTTGATGGAAGTGATGGGCCTGCACTTTTCTAGCCACATACTCTTTCCTGTTTTCTTCTTTGCACAATTGCACATAGGATGGAGCAGCTTAGATGGATCGTGCAAGCATTTGGCAGGATGGTTCAGAAGCCAAGGACTGTGTGATCCTTGCGTGAGTCCTGTTCGTCTCCCCAGCCTTGGAGACTCTGTGCTCTCCATATGCAGTTGCTAAGGGGAAATGGGGAAAGAGAATTTGGAAATTGAGCACAAAACCATTGCTACTACTGAGAACCTTGGAATGTTTTAGTGAGAGGCCAGTGATGGTCATTGTGTGTGAAGGGGCACAAGGAGTGTTGCTTGTGGACGCTCAGATGTGTAATTGCTTGCCATGAGTGTTTCTCGCTTGAGTCTTTGTGGAAGCTTTTCCTTGCCTTGTGTTTTTCAGTGTCAGCCAAACTCATTTCCTGTGTGTCATCTGTCAGTCATAACCAGGATGAGGGACAGCTGATGAACTCATTCAGATTTAAGGTGACGAGACGGTTAATGCTGACAAGTCAAATGTGAATGTTTCAAGGATTGAATTCTTGTCCCTATGGGACATTGATTAGTGACACTTAACAGGACTCTTGGAAGGCAGCCTTAAAAGTGTTTCTGAATCTGTTGATAAGTGTGATCACACCCCATTACTGGAACCAGTGTGACTCCTCACACACTTACACACATTTACCATAGAAGAGGAGCCTCTGATTTCCTATTAGGTGTATTTTTTTTTTAAAGAAAGATAACCCAAAAGCTGCCAGATTTTCTATTCACCTTGAATTATTAAGATCATATTTATTTAATTTTATTACTTTTACAAAGTTGCACCTTGTGACCAAAGGGCAAAGACAACGCATTAGGGATTTGTGTTTTCCAAGTGTCTTGTGTCCATCTGTATGCGTATGGAACAGACCATAGGGAAGAACCTGTTGGAAAAAGAGGGTTCTCATAAGTATTCCTTGGGGTGTTTTTTTTTTCTTTTTTTGTTTTTGTTTTTATTATTAATTATGATTCACAGTAGAACAAAAATGGCTTCTGATGAGGACCAGGTTGACCAGGGTGCTGTAGCCAGCCTGCTTGCTGTACTTGTTCATTTTGGAGTAGGGGAGAGGATAGGACCTCAACTGGGAAAAACAATGACTTCTGCTCTGTTACAAAGATAAGAAATGGTCCCACAAATAACAAATGGCTTTTTTTTGAAATTCCAATATTTAAATTTTGTAAATCAACTGTTTAGAACATCAATGTGTTTATAACGTTTTCTTGTAGTGTCCCTTTAAGCTCCTTCCCAAAAGTCAGTATGGTATGATAAGTGGTGAAACATCAGAGAAGTAAGCATCTGAAGGGCTCCAGGAAAGTCGGGGGAAAGAGGACCGGAATCCAGCGCCCTGTGGTATACAGCGAATACCTTTTGTTCCGTCCTTTCCCACCCCTACCAGATCCTCAACCAAAACCAGTCCTTCAGAGACTGGAACAAGTCCTCCTGCTGTTTGGCTATGCAACTGTTTGGTTTGCTTAATGCCCCCTGTCAACGCTTTCTGCAAATGTAGTTTCAGACAAATGCTTTTTTTCTGTTGTTCACTCTGTGTGGGGTGTGTAAATAACCTAAAATGTACATTGAATTTCACAGTGTAAAGTTTTATTTTATTCCTTGTATTATATTATGCAAAAACATCCCATTGTACATGAAGTGCATAATAAATCTATTTGCTTTACAGAAGATGCCTTGGTTTAATTTCATCCTTTAGTAGCATGTACATGATATGCTTACAGTAAGATTTTCTTTTAAGTTTATAATTTTAAAGGACACTGTGGGAGAGGGAATGAGATACAACACTGTCCAAAGGAAGCTAAGAAGCCAAGACTTAGCCTTTATCTTTGCGAAGCTTTGATAAATGTTTGCTTTTCTGTTATCCCTCCCTCTCCTCTGACAGAATTCTTATTGTATCTCACTGTCAGCTTTTTACTGTGACCTGTGTACACACATGCCTCTTGGTTTTACTACACACAGTCTTACCCTGAATATTTTTGAATCTTCTGGAAAAATGAATTGTTTTCTAAATAAAAGTGGGCTCCTTTGGTAAGCCTGAGTCCCTTCTCTGGATATTTGTTTTCCTCAGAAGAACCCAGCATTGGCCAGAATGTCAAGCCCATGCATGTGTGCATATGTGCCATTTGTCCTATATATATCTGTATATTCTGTTCCTCCCAGGGGAAGTTTCTAAGAAGACCAGCAGTTATTTTTCCTTCATGACTTTATAATTTAATGCAATTCCCTAGAGCTCATAATTTCCTGCAGTCATTCGCTTACTCATATTTTTATATACTTGATGGGTTAATTAAAAACAAACTTATTCTAAGCAATTTTAATGTAAGAAGTGTTTGAGCAGAAAGAAGTGATACTTACGGATATCAAAAACACTTGGCCAAGTAGAGTTCAACTGCTGGGCAAAAGAGGCAGCGACTTCAGAGGCTTGGTCAGCAGTTTGATAGATGTCAGTTTCTAGTGAGATACTTACAAATTTTATTATCATGTAGTGTGTGTACTAAAGTTACTATGAAGATACATTTGACTGCCAGTCACTCCATTACAATATAAATAAGAGCCAATATTAAAATAAGATAATTTGGGGAAGAGGGAGCAGACACAGAGACCCACAGCCAAACATTAGGAGAAGCTCAGGGTACCCCACAGAAGAGGGAGATGAAGGACTGTAGGAGCCAAAGGAGTTGAGGACAGCAGAAGACATTCGACACACAAACATCAACTAAGCAAGGTTCATAGGGCGCACAGAGACTGAAGCAGCAATCACAGCCTTCTGGATCCACACTAGGTCCTCTGCATACATGTTATAGTTGTTAGCTGGGGGTTTCTGGGGGACTCCTCACAGTGGGAGTGAGATGTCTTTGACTCCTTTGTCTGCTCTTGGAACCCTTTTCCTCCTACTGGGTTGCCTTGTTCAGCCTTGCTGTGAAGGATTGTGCCTAATCTTACTGCATCTTATGCCAAGTCCAGTTGATATCCTGGGAGGCCTGCTCTTTTCTGAAAGGAAACTGAAGAAGAATGGATCTGAGAAAGAGGGGAAGAGGGAGTGGAGAACTGGGAGGAGTGGAGGGAGGAGAGGCTGCAGTCGGGACCTATATATGAGAGAAGAATAAAAGTAAAAAGAAAATTTAAAGAGGTAATTTGAAATTTGGACCATGTTTAGATTTCCAATTTTTTTTTCAATTTTTTTTATGTGTGGGGATTTGTACATATTTGCCTCTGTCTATGCAGCTGTTTTTGCATGTGTGCATGTTTGTATGATCTTGTATGTCTGTGGAGGCCCATGGTTAATGTCAGGAGTCTTCGTTGCTCTTCACTTTATTCTCTAGGCTGGGTCTCCTGAACTGACCTCAGAGCTCGCCAATGCTAGCCAGCTTGCCCCAGGGGATCCTATCTATGCCTTCTGACTGCTAGAACTACAGGTGGGCAGGAAGCAATGTCCACACAGCATTCATGTGGCTTCTGGGGGTTTGAACTGGCCCTCACACTTCAGCAGCAGGTGCTTTATCTACTGAGCCATGTCGCCAGCCCTGTTTGTCTTTTTGTAGATGTTATAGTAGTAGTCCACTGTTCACTGAATGAATAACATTTTAAAATCCACTTTCCATTGGCTACTTATTTCTGTTTGGAGCCTCTAAAGATGCTGCATGTGTCATGGGTGGATGTATTTCGTTTTCCTAAGATGGACATACTGGGTCTTAGGCCATATGTCCACTAGCGTTTTTACTAATGAGTGCCAGTCTTCTGAAGTGGTTTTATCCATTTCTGTCCCCACCAACTCTGTACAGGAATCTGTTGTTTGATGTCTTTGCCAACAGTTGCTTTGCTTGACGACCCCACCCCGACGCCTGCCTCCTTTGTTTGGTTGTGTATTATTGTGCATTGATATTTGAATCTGTTTCTGTCAGGTAACTGATGATATTAAGCGTTACATAAAATTATATTAGGATATTCTAATTTGAAGAAAACTTACCCATAGTCACCCAAAGGCTCTTTTCAATATGTCCTTTGGGTGATATATGCAAATGTATATAAGTATCTTCTCAGACTCTGTTCTCTTGCTCTAAGTAGCATATGTTAACAAGAAGAGACTCGTTTGTTTTTTTTTCCCATCTGAAGGGTCTGATGCTGATGTCCTGTTTTCTTTAATATTTTGGATGCACTGAATCAGCGATATAACTAGCATTATTGACCAGAGTGACCATTTTCCTCACTGTGTTTTAATCTGCAGCTTTTAACTTCTTTTGATGGGAGTTACCACCATCCATAGCTCCATAAGTTTTCATAGGATATTGAGAGTCCTTGTATTCTCTTCTTGAAGCTTAATTTCTATTGGTATAGTGTGTTTCCATAAGAGCCTTAGAGAGGCTTAAGCGTTGACTGTCAAAATTCCTGTTTGTAGGGCTGGCAAGCTGGTTCAGAGAATGAAGCTACTTACTGTCAAGCCTGAGGTCAACTCTAGATCTCATGTGGAGGAAGGAGGAAAAGCTCCCACCTCCCACAGTGATCCTGACTGTCATATGTGTGAATTGTTTTACACACACACACACGTAATTTAAAAATTTTGGTTTTGTTTCAGCTACTGATTCCATGAATGAGCTCTCATTAACTGAATTGCTTATGTATTTTAGTCTTTTCATTTCCTTCACTTAGATCTTTACTCAGAGTGATGTGTCTTAGTTTTCCACCCACAGCTATGGACAATGATTAGCAGATCTCCCTAGTCCTTTGTTGGTTATTGATATCGTTATAAATGACATTTAAGATTTTATTTTTTCATTAGCATACACAAATACAGTTTGCTTCTGCACAAGTCTTGTTAAATGTATTTTAAAGCAAGGTCTGTCAGTGTTCAATCTTAAGTTGAATGAATTTTGATTTTGATGTTTTTTTTTTTTAAGATGGGCTCATGTAGCCCAAGCTAGCTTTGAACTCACTTCAGAGCAGAGAATGACCTTGATCCTCCTGCCTCAGCCTCCCAAGTGCTAGGATTCTAGGTATATGCTACCATTACCAGAAAGTTCAGGGTGCTTTGACAAGTCTGATAAACTTACTAGCATAATTGCGTTAAATATTTTCTGAGCCTCCCAAGGTTCATTGCCTACACCCAATCAGTTTCCTCCTCTCGCCCCAACCTCTACCAACCACTAACTGTACTTCTTAATAAGTTTTGCCCTTCTAGGCTTGCCATGATGAAATCATAATGCACGTGCATTGTAGCTGCTTCTTTTATTTATATTGTTTGGTTTGGGTTGTTTTGATTTTGTTATAGTCTTGCTATGTATCCCAGGACAGCCTAGTTCACTTGTAGACCAGACTGGCCTCAAGCTATTAGAAATCTTCCTGCCTCAGCATGGTGACTAAGATTCACTGAGCAGCATGCAGGAGTCCCGGATAAAATTATCAAAATTTCATATATGAAATGAAATATGATTATATCTACCTGTGTTTTCCCACTCCAACTCCTGTCTCACCAATATGCCCTGCCCACCAACTTCATGTCTTGTTTTGAGAACTTAAGACCAGTTAGTACTCCCTATGTGTGTCTAGATAAGGGACATCCCCTGGAGCATGGGGATCCTACCAGCGTCTACACCATCAAAATGAATGGCTCTCGCTCCCCAACAACTATCTGCTGCCAATAACTCGTCAGTGAAGGCTGTGGCTTGGAGAGCACTCCTTCCATCTATCCCAGAATTTCAGCTGCTTTGCTCTTCTGCGGGGCTTGCACAGGAAACCATGGCTATTGTGAGTTCATGAGATGGATCCCCATGTTATGTCCAGAAGACTGTCACATTGTTCCTCCCTCTCCCTCTTTCTCTCCATCTCTTCTTATGTTTCCTGGGCTTCAGAGCAGGGAGGCTGGTGAAGACTTTTCCTTTAGGACCGAGCACTGACAGCCTATCATTATTAGCACTTTGAGCAGTCTGCATTGGCTACTACCTGCGGCGAAAGGATGCTTCTCTGTCCAAGATCTAGCGGTAGGGGTATGACACAGATATTTAGAAGGCAACTTTACACCGTTTGAATACGGCTTTTTAATGCTGATTACACACAGCAGCTCACCTTCAGGTCGCCCCTAACATTGTTAAAACAAGAGTTTGCATTTTGCTGGGAGTGTGGCTCAGGGGTGAGTGTGCATTAAGCATATGTCCTGGCTTCTACCCTTACCACTCCAAGCCAACACCAAAAAAGGCAAATGTACTGACAGCTAGGACTTTAGATGATTCATTTAGGAACACACACGGCAGCCCTACAATGTAAGCAGCAGAGTTGGTACCATTATTGGCACTGTTCCTGCTTAGGCTTCTCTGCAGACCAGGATTGATGCAATGCTGTCTTTTCTAATGTTGTCCTTTTTTATGTCTAAGGAAAGTAATATACTTGTGAAAAAAGAGACCGTGTTAAACTAACCATGTGGGTTTTCACACTTGATGGTGCTTTAATAATTTGGCTACCCTATTTCACAGGGAGGCAGAGTTGAGTAGATCCCAGGGCTCACCAGCCAGCCTAGCTTCATTCATGAGTGCCGAGACATTGGGAGAGCCTGTCTCAAAACACAAGAAGAGCACCAGAGGAGTAACTCCCAAGGTTGTTCTCTGTTTTCTACTCACTGGTACACACCTGTATGCATTCACCCACACATACATGCACCAGCATACACACGAACACATATAAGCACATACATACCTCCTTGCCACCATATTTCAGTAGTGTAAACACTCACACAGGCACATACGTAAACTTAAACCAAATGTTGCCATTGTCATTATCTCTCATAAACTTACAAGCTTCACTGTGTGTGTTCTAAGGACACTGCAAAGACTGTCTATCCAAACCTGAGATTGTCAGTTTCCCTATGCAGCCAGTCAGTGGTCACATTGGTGCCCGTGAACAGGCACAGTTGTTCATTATACTGAATACATTTAAAAGATCTCATTCGGATGATATTTATGCCCAGAAGAGCAAAGAAAACCTCCCAAAGTTTTCTGTTATATTTTGCCCAGAAAAATCAAATAACCCTTCTGGTTGGGTCGACAAGAGTTTTCACCGAGCAGTTCAATCTCCCAGGTACTTGAGCTTCCATCTGTCTTCTCTGGACTTTGTCTCCACACTGTGTTAGTAGGTCTAAAATACATATTTTTGTTACTCTTTGACTACTATTGTTACGCAGTTATCTTCTCTTTTGAAGGGTCATACTGATGCATGTTGACATAGTAAAGGTTTATTAAGGTCATTTCAGAAAATGATTAGGGATTTAATTAAATGAAGGGGCTGTAGGAGCTTTCAGTTCTAAGACAATGGCAAAGTTAAGACACACAGGGTCCCTTGCAGACTTACCTGCCTTTCCAGTTACTTCTTCCAACACACACACAAGATTCAGCAAGCCCCATCCTGTCCCTTCCCTTTCTAAAGTAATTTCCTCCTCTTTCACAGCTATATCCATCTTCCATGACCTTAGTCCTCCTCTCCCAGTGAGAGGCGCTTTCTTTTTATACTGCTGTAGTATATTTTATCTTTACTCGTTCCTTTTCTGAGTTATCTGGAGTGGTCTGTCCTTGCTGACTCTGGACTCTGCCATTAGATAGTAATCGAGCCTTCCTTATCCCGGTGTGTTCGGATCATCTTCTTGGAGTAAGTGTTCAATTACTTTCTGTAGTGTTTTCTTTTCATTCAGAAACAGCTGGGTGCTGGGAGACACATTTAAAACCTGCTATTTTAGGCCACCTGACAGAACATATTCTTAGCTTAGCTGTGCTCAAACAAGAACCCAAGTCATAGCACACATGAGTATGTATCATCTCCCCCTGCCTTCCCATCTGTTCTGCTCAGTTGTGCTGAGTGCAGCAAGGGAGCACGCCAGTTACTCATCACTCATGCAAACGTGCCTGCTGCTTGATTGCTTTTAGCAGATACAGGTCCCAACACACTTTGAACTGGCTGGCAACCATAGAGTTGACTTCAGTTGACTTTGAAAAGAAGGTAGAAGCCACTGATAATGTGGGGAAATGATCCATTGGTCCTGAAAGCACAGAGGGCAAAAACTTTCCCAGACACAGAAAGAGTGAATGTAGGCATCTACTTTGTCCCCGTCAGAGGCAAAAGCTTCCTAGTGAACCAGCTCTTTCTGTACATGCCTACCAGTAGTTCTATTGGTTAATAATCTAAGTGTATCCAAGACCAGGTGATAACCACTTTGATAGACAGACATCTGATGTAACCAAAAAAAAAAAAAAAAAAAAAAAAGAAAAAAAGAAAGAAAGAAAGGAAGAAAGAAAGAAAGGAAGAAAGAAATAATAAAAAAAAAAAAAACCTTAAGAGGTAAGATGAGATGGTGAAGCCCAATCAAGAAAGATGATAATTTTACCGTGTCATAAGGTCTGGGCCCTATGCCATTTGCTCTGAATAAGAACACTCTTTACATTTCTTGATGTATTTCTTGGATTTCTTATTATTGTTTTTGCGTTTCTGACACTTAGGACTTCTGTTTGGTTGTCATATTCACCATCTAGTAAAATTCTTAATTCACAGAGTTATTTTTGTGACCTGTGGGGTATTGAGAATTTGACAAAGAAGTTATCATGAAAATGGTTAGCTTAGCCTCATGTACTTCTGAGAGCTCCTCACTTTCTCCCCTCCTGAATTTGATGCTCTGATCTTAATTCTGGACACACAGTTTGTGGCCAAGAATTGCAACATCATCACCTTTCCTTGGAAGCCCATTCATTCCCTGGAAGATTCATTTATTCAGTCCAGAAATACTGATGGAATACTTAAAGCTACTAAATAGTATTCTAGAAAGTGACAAACCAGAGCCTTGTGATATCCTGGCTGATAAAATGGCTCAGTTGATAAAGGGGCCTACTGACAAGTCCTATAACTTGAGTTCAATCCCCTGGAGCCATGTAGTAGGCTCTTTGTAACTGACTCCTTGTAAGTTGTCTTCTGACTTGCACATGTGCACCTTGGTTCATGCAAATCCCCACACAAGATAAATAAATCAATCTAGTGAATAAAAGTATAATTCTGTATACTGCTCTGTTCTTAGGCATGCCTAATAGAATCATCAGGATTATACATGTTTACTGTTTTATTCTCTATCATCTTTTTAGAAGTTCTTAGCACAAAGGAAGTGTTCATTAAATAGCAGTTTGAATGCTCTTACAAAGGTTTCTAACCAGAAAGGAGACCCACAAGGCCTACAGTTGACACGTGTTTTATTGTCTTACCTGTACACTCAGTAGTGTCTACGTTGTAGGCAGGATAGCTATGCTACAGGAACAGGTTGTTCATACCACACAAAACCTATATTCCGACCCCTCAGGGTACTGGCTGATTGTGTTAGAATTCTTTGCGTGAAGGCAACAGAAACCAGCTTAGACCAAAAGGAATATATTTGGAGTGGGGGCTACTAGGAACCCACATAATTCATAGGAAATGTGGAGAATCTGTTCAGACACAAGCTAAGTTCAAGTTCTCTATAGACTCAGAGAAAGGATGCACAGAAATAGCAGGAAGAATTTGTTTAGGAAGTCACTGCACAATGAATGGGCACCCATTGTCTCTTTGTCTTGGCTGCTTTGTCAGTTCCATCGAGGTTACCTGGGGTTATGCCTCTGTTCCTTAACGAGCAGAGGACAGAACACCTGATAATCAAATTCCTGAAGGAATCAGGGTGCAAGGAGGATCAACAAAAAGAACACTGGGAAGATGCAAAATAGAAAAAGCCAACTCTATTGTTCAAGTGAAGTGAGGCATCTCAAGAAAGATGAATGGTCCAAACGTAAACTCTACCTGAAGGCTAGGAGGATAGCCTGCTACATCCTTACAGATGTCAGGAGGCCCAAGGCTGCCTTGAAGACAGGACAAAGAATATTACTGCTCACGGCCCCAGGCATCATGAACTTGGACCAGTCAGTTCTACATGGAGTCAATCAGGATGCAGGCCGGAAGGATGCTCTATCCATTATTCATAATGGCTATGGATCATGCCCCCAGGACCTGGAGGCCTCAGTCTTGTAAAGCAGCTCCTAGTGAACTTACCCTCACTGGGCCCTAGAGAAAGAGAGCTGTTGTCAAGTAGCTGCTTTGTCTCCAACATGTTATTTCTCACACAGACTCTTTCAAAGGAAGGTGCAGAATAAATGAGAATATAAGATGGGCAGAAACGTGAGGGAAGAGTTAATTTCCAAGCAAGGTGAGGGGATGCCTTAGGGTGGATGAAGGAACAGTGGTCCAGGACCATCTGATTTAAATAAAAGATGAAAGAGAAAGCCAACGTTGAAAACATAGCTAGCAAAGGTCAAAGGATTAATGTAAGATGCTGTAGGATTGGTATAAGATCAGGGACACACGGCTAAGAGATCTGGGGTGGGCAGACACGGAGAGAAGCAGGTGTTGATGCCATGAGCAGCATTGGGCTTATACTCAATTGCCAATTGCCAGGCTGGCTTAGCCTAGCAAAAAAAGAGCAGGCGTTCGTTCTCCCATCTGTTTAGCAGAGCATGAAGAAGCACATGGCCTGTCTCTGTGGGGTAAGTACAGGCGGGGAAATCACATGGAGGCTAGTGGAGCTTTACCGGGACTCTATCATAGGTCAGGTTCACTCTGTTGCCTAGTGACAGACACTCACTTCAGATGTTGCTAAGTGAGGGAGCCCTGACCTCCATGGCTATTTTCAGTGAGTTGCCCAAGCCCAATAGCAGGGAGTTTCACAGGGTTCAGAGGAAAGAGGAAAATGTCATTGTCATGCTTTGAAATATTCTCTGCATCAAGCCTTATCGTGTATGGGAATTGCCTTCCCTCGAGTTCCCAGATACTTCCTGGGAGAACAGAGGCTACAGTCTACCTTTGCAGCTCCCAGCCCTTCCCCCAGGCTAGTAATGATCTTACAAACGCCTCCTGTGAACCAACAGTGACACCCCAGAGCCCTAATGGGAGAAGAAGGGCAAGTGTAGGCAAGGCCCCTGGCTCTCCTGCCTGCAGCCATTTCTCAAGCAACCTGTTTCTCAGGGAGACTTCAAGAAACCTGCTCCTGCTCTCTGCTTGAAAAGGAAACCAGTCATTCAAGGGCAAATCATGAGTACTAAATGGAAGGCTCTGGGACTGTACTCTAAAAACTTCATCACAAGGTTATGTGGGCTGGGGGTAGGTGGAACTGTGGGCCCCTGTGTGGGTGGGTGGCTCTATTAAGACAAATTTTAGATACTTTTAACTGAAGATGAAACTTTGAAATCTTGGTGAAAAGTAAGCCACACAGAGCTGGTGGGAATGTAATATAAAGCTTATATCAACTAAAAGGGATATGATGATTTCTATAAAGATGCACTACAACCTACATCTGGAATGTGTCCTCTTTCCTATGCATAGCCCTGTTCAAATCTTGTATAACAAGTGACTATAGCACCTTCTAATATCTGAGAGGAAACATTGACGTTATTACCCATGAAGCTGTGGGGTGGGATGTAGGTAATCAAATATCCTCTACGAGGAAGCTCAGGAATGAAGCCTTGGAATTGATGTAGAATTGTCAGGGTAAGAAGCAATTGCCAGAGAAGAGTGCTCACTGAGGTTGGAGAGGGCCGGGATGGGTGCAGATTTTACATTCCAACGTTTTCATCTTGTCAATCACTTGGGTACTAAGTTGAAAATAGGACCTGTCACTGCAGCGCAGCTAGCTCCTGTCCTGCTTAACACAGACGTTTTTCATGAGAACTTTGTCTTAGATCAGTGAATCCCAAAGCTATGGGTGAACAGAGCCTCCCTAGGCAATGCCCAGTGTTTGCTGAGCTACTGTGCTGTGAAGGTCTGCCTTCCCACCCGACTCCACTTCCTCAGGGGACAGGGTGACTCAGAGTGATGAGTCTCACCACAGGACAGGTCTTAATCCATCCTGAGTGATTTTTCAATACCCATCTCAGCCCTTGAAATTCCATGTTCCTGCTTTCCTTGTGACTTTTCTCACAGCTCGCCTTCCTTCAGGGCAGTCTCCATGACTTTCCATTATTTGAAAGGCAAGGATCACATTACTTCTGCCTGCCACTTGGATCCCAGGTTGTTTTCTCATCAGAGACAGGACAGAATCACACATCTCACTCAAGTCATTTGTATCCAACCACAAAGTAGAGAATCCAGCACAAGACACACAGCCTTCAATGTGGTCATCTGAAAACAGGCTGAGTGTTGACATATGTCTAACAGATCAACTGCTTTCTCTCTCTCTCTCTCTCTCTCTCTCTCTCTCTCTCTCTCTCTCTCTCT
>JANHMN010000001.1:106789421-106808652 GCA_030674055.1 Rhabdomys pumilio
GTGTGTGTGTGTGTGTGTGTGTGTGTGTGTGTGTGTGTGTGTGTGTGCTGGAGGCACTGGGGATAGAACCCAGGACTTCACATACGCCAGGCAAGCCTTCCACCCAGCAGCTGTACCTGCAGATAAAAGGAACTTTGAAAAATCTGAACATTTTCTTCCCACAGAAGACAAGAAATTCCTACATAGCAGAGCACTAAGCAGCCTTAAAGGGTTTTGTTTTTATTTGATTTAAGGGAAGAAAAATAAGGTATGAGTGTGGACATTTTATGCTGCCTTTGCATAAGAAAGATGACAAAAGACCTGTAGATAGACTGTTGGCTGACACTAACCATTGGGCTGAAAGAGGAAGAGGGATAGGAGCTGAGGGGACCAAGACAGACATCAGTTTTCTCAGCTGACACCTTTTATATGTTTGCCTTCCAGACTGACTTCCAGTTTAAAAAGCAATGCAAAACAGCTGAAGGATTCTTTGGACCTGTGTCAGTGCCCCATCTGTTTAAGTATTGTTGGCTGGTTGGCAGACCTCTTCATCTGACTCTGATTTGTAAATCGGCCCATCTGCCTCCTAGACCACCAACTGGAGTGGTTCTTCTCTGAGACAGGACCCTGTGCTGAGCCATGGTGGCAAGCTCCTAAGTCAGCTTAGGGTGGGAAAGGTCTTCCTGTCCCAGCTGCAGGACTTGGCAGGTGTGACCCCTTCCAGTCAGACTGAACTTTAAATCTAGTTCACGTTGCTTTTGTATTATGTGACCTCTGGCAAATGACTTAGCTTCTCTTGCTTCCTTTTTGCAAAATGAAGATCAGACTTGCACTAGAAAGTTCTGAACCACAGGAGTTGAATATATCAGACACCTGCTGTGGCCCTAACCACATGTTTCTGGTATTTTCTTTTATGTTACCTCATTTCCTGCATCATTTCCTACCTTAGCCAAAAGCATTTTAGTTTAATGCACCCAAAGTATAAACAGTGTCTTAGTGTACTACCTAGTTTTATGTCAACCTGACACAATCTAGAGCAGCGACGGAGGGCCATGAACCCTTTGTGGATAGATAGAACAACCCTTCCATAGAGGTCAAATATCAGATATCCTGCATGTCAGATACTTACATTGTGATTTATAACAGTAGCAAAATTAGTTATGAAGTGGCAATGAAATAATTTTATGGTTAGGAGTCACCACAATATAAGGAACTATATCAAAAGGTTACAGCATTAGAAAAGTTGAGAACCACTGAGCTACAGTCATCAGAGAGGAGGGAGCCTCAGCTGAGAAAAGGCCTCCATAAGTTCCTGTGTTGTAGAATATTTGATGACACTGTGAACCCCCAAACTGTGTTATTTACAAAAAAAAAAAAAAAAAAAAAAAAAAAAAAAAAAACCCCGGTTTCTAGTTGTGGTGTGGCACAACCCTTACTATACACCTGCACCTTTAATCCCTCTGGCTGGAATCTAGACAGACCCTTAGTGCACACCTTTGATCCCAAACAATAAAGGTAGTGTTAGTTTGTATAAGGAAGCACTCATGTTTGAAAGTAATATCTAATTGAGTGGCTGACAAAGTGACAAACCAGGGAAAGATTGGACAGAATAGGATGTGGCTAACTCTCACAAGAAGAGAAAGGAAGGAAAAGCTACTTAACAGGCAATGCAAAGAGAAGAAGGAGGTAGTTTTACCCAGACAGTTATAGAGAGATGGGTTGCAGAGAGAGCAAGATATACTCAGGTGAAGACAGAAGGAGCTAGAGAACGAGAAGAAGCCAGAAGATTAGAATAGATTGCCAAAGTTAGTAGTAGGCAAGCAAAGTAGTTCCTTCAGAAGAAACTGAAAGAACATAGATTGAATCAGTCAGTTTGGAGAGGAGTTGAACCAGCAAGCCAGAGATGAGAAAGAACTAGGAATTGGTGAGCTTGTTCAGCAGCAAGTCTCAGAGACTAAATATATCTAGGCGTAGATAAGATTGTTCAAGGCTAGAAGCTTTAAGGGCTAGGCTTTAGTTAGCAGATTGAACCCAGAAGTCTCAGAGAGGCCAATTACTTCAGGAGAATAAAAGCTACATTTACAATCCTGCTACAGTCAAGCCTATAGTGCATTTTCTTAACTAGTGATTGCTAGAGGAGGGCCCAGCTAATTGTGGGTGGTGCTATCCCTGAGCTGGTGGTTCTGGGTTCTATAAAAAAAAGCAGGCTGAACAAGCTATGGTGAGCAAGCCAGTAAGCAGCATCCCCCATGGCCCCTGCATCATCTTCTGCCCCAGGTTCCTGCCCTCACTGCTTGTGATGATGAACTGTTGTATAAAACTATGAGTGAAATAAACCCTTTCCTCCACAAAT
This sequence comes from Rhabdomys pumilio, assembly GCA_030674055.1. Lineage (NCBI taxonomy): Eukaryota > Metazoa > Chordata > Mammalia > Rodentia > Muridae > Rhabdomys > Rhabdomys pumilio. Next base: position 106,791,754 of record JANHMN010000001.1, read on the forward strand.
TGCTTTTGGTCATGGATCATAATACATGCAACGGTAACCCTACCTAAGACACCCATTCACACTTTCGGCTCCAGTTGTTCTGACTTACTCTTCAGTCACACCAGGTTTTCTGTGGCCTTTCTGATGTAATGGTTTTGCCTACAGCAGACAGATCCATGCATCCAAATGGAGCACCCAACCTTCATAAAACACTAATTGCTATTTCACAGCTGTGGTGGTTTAAAAAGCAATTACTCTCAGAGGGTCATATGTGCTTGCAAGTAGTGGTACCATGTGACAGGGATTAGGACATTTGGTCTTGTTGGGATAAGTGTGTCACTGAGGGTGGGCTTTGGTGTTTCAAATGCTCAAGCCAGGCTCAATGTTTCTCTCTTCTTGCTGCTGGCCAATCTGGATGTAGAATTCTTGAGTCCTTCTCCAGCATCATGCCCGTCTGCATGTCACCATGCCTCCTGCTATGCTGATAATGGCTCTGCGCTGAAAGCCAGCTCCAATAGAATGTTTTCCGTTATGATGGTTGCTGTGGTCATGCATGGTGTCTCCTCATAGCAAGAGAACCCTAACTAAGGTAACAGATTTCAAGGAAAAAGGTAATTCTATACAAATACTAAAGTTTTCCCTTGGCGAATCAGGCTTGCTTTTAGGATGTGCTATCATATGATGTGTGATTTAGAAATCAGAGGGAGAAGAGAATTCTATGCCTAAAGCCTGTCGTGATAGTTGTCTTACTGAGGGTTACTCTTGCTACAATAAAACACCATGACCAAAATCAAGTTGGGGAGGAAAGAATTTATTTGTCTTATATTTGCACATTGTAGTCTATCATTGAAGGAAGTCAGGACAGAAGCTCCAGCAGGGAAGGCTCCTGGAGGCCATGGAGAGGTGCTGCTTAATTGCTTGATCATCATGGTTTGCTTAGCCTGCTTTCTTACAGAACACAGGTCCACTAGCCCAGGGATAGCACCACCCACAATGAGATTGGCCCTCCCCCATCAATCACTAATTAAGAAAATGCTGTACAGGCTTGTCTATAGCCTGATCATATGGAAGCATTTTCTCAACTGGGGCTCCCTCCTCTTTGATGACTCTACCTTGTGGCAAGTTGACATAAAACTAGTCAGTACACTGGAAATGAAGACCAAGTGGGTGGAAAAAGAATGGGATGAAAGCAGATGAAAAGCTACATTAACTTTGGCCTTGAGCTTTCTCTTATTGAGTAAAGAACTCTGCTTGGGTAAAGGAAGCCATGAGTAACCCTTGGGTGATGAGTTGGGAACTCTCTTAAATGGATCGCCTAGGCTTGGAAAACTAAAGCATGAACTGTTAAAGAAAAAGAATGGGTGTCTGTCTGCTGTATGGATGTCTGTCTGCAGTATGGGTGTCTGCTGTATGACTCAGTGGTGGAGCAATAGTCTGGAGTGTGTGAGACCCTGTCTCTGTCCCTAGCAGGACTCTTGTTAGGAGTATAAAATGTTCTTGTGATACTGTTTCAGGAAGTACTAAGGCTCATGACTCTTAAAATGGGAGGGCATTGTGTTATCCTTAGCGTATGTCAACACCTGTAGGACAGACAGCCAAGCAGTAGTGGCCTGGGGCTTTAGGGTGATGGGTAAGAAGAGACTAAGGTGACCGAGCAAGGATAATAGAGTGAATTAATATATCTTGCTGCAAGGCAGGCCTGTGTGATCAGGTATGAGGAGTGTGGTGAGGTAGAAACTTCTAGTTTCTTTGGAAAGTTATGTCAAGCGATGTTTTGCTGGGATTCACAGGGAAAGGTTGTCTTGCTAAAGCAAACACGTGAAAGAATGTTTCCCTGAAGCAGACAAAGGTAAAAGGATGTTTTGATGGAGCAGACACAGGAAAATGTTTTCCTGAAGTAGACACAGGTGAAGGGATGTTTTGATGGAGCAAATACATGAAAGGGCCCATGATGAAGGAGTATGAATATGACCCCACAGGCAGTGGGAGAGGAGCACTGAGGACTGGTTTGGTTTGCTCTGCCTCGCTACTCTTCACTAACAACACACACGCATTGGTTCGCCTTACATAGCGTTGTCAGGCTCAACTTGTGGTAACACTGCTATTGAGAGAGACTCACCCAAGAACTGCTCACAAGGTTCCCACAGCAGCCCACCACTTTTGCAGCCTTGCTGATTTTGTGGCTTTGCCTCGGGCCAGTTGGCAAGCCTGGCAGTTTCTTCAGGATTCAACTATAGTTGCTGGTTCAAGGACTGGACTGTAGTTGCTGGTTTGTGTGTGGTATCTGCCTGCCTAGAGGACTGGCCTTTAGCTGCTGAGTCGTATCTGATGTTTGCTACACGACTAAACTGCTACCAAAGAAGATCAAGCTCGCCCCCAAAGAACTATTGCTGAGCAGGTCCACTTCCCCCATATCCTAGTAACTGTTCTCTTCCACTACCTCTGCTGGGTAGTATCTAGAGGAGAGGGTGAACCCTTATTAAAAGTAGGTTGCAAAAAATGTATGCCTACAGTGCAGGTTAGGTGTCTTTCCTTAGATCCCATGTTTAGATTTCAGGGTGGGAGATTGTCTCTGTAGTACCTTGGATCTGAACTGCTCCCTACCCTTAACCCAAGGCTCTGTGAAAGAGGCTGACTCTTTTGCTGAGCACTGTGAGTAGGTTGGTGGCAGCATAAAGAGGTAGAGCCTTGTGAGAGGAGCGTCCTGTCATTGAGGGCACACTCTTGGAGTGATCTGGGACCCCATCCCTTTCTCCTGGACTTCCCAGCTGTAGTGAGGAGGCAGCTTTGGGCTGCCTGCACTCACCATCATGACATCCTGTCTCTTCTCTAGACAAGAGCAGACAAGCCAACTGTTCTAGTAGCTATTGTATCGCTGTGATAAAACTCCAGGACTAAAGCAACTTTAAAAAGAAGCATTTAATTTGCCTTCCAGTTTCAGAGTGTTAGTCCATGTGGCAGAGTGAAGAAATAGCTGTGAGCTCACATCTTGATGCACAACCACAAGACAGACAAAGCAATGGTCATGCTGTCTTTTAACACTTCAAAGTCCACTACTAGTGACACACCTCCTCCAACAAGGCCACACCTCTCACTTCTTCCCAAATAGTTCTATCAACTGAGAACCAACCATTCAAATCTATGAGCCTATGAGGGCTATTTTCTTTCAGACACCACACCAGCCAAAAGAAGCCTCTCTGAAAATAATCCAAAGAGAACCTGTTCTCCATTCAAGTTCACCACCTGGACACTTGTTAACTGTGAGAAAGCCTACTAAGGGTCCACTGCCAGGAAGCAAGATCGTCCCAAAAAAAAAAAAAAAAAAAAAAAAAAAAGAGGAAATTGGGGTTACCTTAAGCCATGCTGAGGAAATGGGAGAAGTAAGCAGTTCTTTAATGAGATAAAATGCACCCCCCTTTCCCAAAATTCTCACTTCCTAGAGAAGTCCCTACATGCCACCATGAGGTTCTTTTGCTTTTCTGGGTCCTGACTCCAGTGTGACTTTCTTTTTCTTCTTTTCTATCTCTTACTTTTGGGTGCTGACCAGAGGTGATGGAGGCCTTTTCTGCCACTTAAGTTTCCTTACTTTCTTTAAAACTCCTGCTCCCTGCCAGGTGGCTGCCGGCTGCCTAACCTCCACGGCAACTTAACTCAGCTTCTCTCTATATTCTCTTCCTCTGGGCAGTGTCTGAGATTTACAGCTTGTCTGCCCTGGGGTTTTTGTTTGAAACTCTTCCAGCTTCTGTTTGAGTCGGTTCTTGAGTTATTTTACTAATGAAACTACAAACCCTAAGAGGGGACCCTGAATCATCTGGTGTCAATTGGCAATCAGGAAGGGACTCCCCAGTATATTTCAGTAATCTCAGCAAATGCTTAGAACTGTATTGGCCAACAATCACACAGCCTCACCATTGTCCCTGAAAAACAAACTCAGAGTAGAATAAAAGGGGACCAGGTTCTGTTTCCTTTCTAAAGAACCTCCTGAGCACATTGTGTAAACATTGGGAATCCCGAGAAGATTCTGTTAACCTTATCAGGGATATGTCTGCCCTGCTGAAGAATGTTTAAAATCAAATGGCAGAAGGGTGTGGCCGACTGTGACAGGAGTTTCTTTCAGTGTGTGCTTTGTAAATGAAACCTCTCCTGTGTTCTCTTCTGACTCACAGGCACAGACTTCCATCATCCTTCCTAGATATACATGTCAACTCTTCACAACTATTTGGAAGAAAATCCTAAAGTGTCCAGTTTTTATAGCAAGGAACTGCAATTAGTTGCTTCACCGATCATAATACATTTTAGTATTTCTCTCCAAAGGGGAAATTAAGACAGAGAGGTGGCTTGTGGGAATGGGGAGGAGGTGCCAATCCAGAGCTGGCACCCTAGGGCTGTAGGCTGGGGAGAAGTTAACCCCGCAGTGGTGTGGACCATTGAGCCATCTGCTTTCCCAGCTCATTTCTCTTTGTTCTCAGTTGAAGCACACTCTGGAAGGAGCTGCTCACTGCTTGCCTAGCAGTTTAGAATCTAAACTAATGACAACAGGATTAAATTCAGTCTGCTTCCCTGTGGGTTTCCATCCTCAGGGTGCCCTGGATTTGAAGAAGGGGAACATTAGCTCAGGAACTGGGGAAATGAGAACAGCAGGCAGAAGGCAGGGGTGGGAGGCCTTCAGGAGCTCAGTGTGTAAGAAATGGACCTTCTTAGGATGTGGCCTGAAGCGGAACGAGACCTAGGTTGTATTGCCAACTCATCCAGGAGTTCAGGTGCTGTCAACCTGCCAAGGTGACCAGAAATTCCTTCCCTAGAGAATCATAAGTTCTGGTAATGTAGTAATCTTGCTACTTTCCTACCCTTTCCCCTCTTTGCAGAGGAGAAATCTCTTGTCTACACACTTATGTTAGCCTAAAAGCCAGGGACAGAGGTACTTTAGGAAGAGCTGTGTTCCAGGTGACATTCTGAGGATATGCTGTGTAACCCTTATGCATTTTACCCTTGCAGAACACCATCAAAGGGACTCGTAGTAATTAATAGCCTAGAGCAAACTAAGAAATCTGTCTTGCAGCACTGAAGTTGTTTGTTCGTTGCAGATCAAGTGGGTAAAACTCCGAGACCAGGCTCTATCTGTACTTGTCTTGAAGGTTATGTTGAAGGGCAGACACAACAAAGCCAGGGGGGTTAGCCAATGGTCCTACCAAGGCCTGGTTTTCATTACTGTCACTAAATTAACCTGACATGGTGACCAGCCCTCTCCGAACGGGAGAGGTGGACTTAGGAAGCTCCAAGACTCAAGGACATTCCCCACCCCCATCTCCAGTTACAATTAAGGTCAGCTTGGGCTTCATGAGACCTTACTTCAAGAAGCAGTCCAATAAAACGTGAGGAAAAAAATAAGATAAAGGTTATTAATATTCTCTCTGAATACACAGCTAAATTTGTCTTTAACAGTTTTGTCACAGCACGAGACTAGTGAGATAGCACCCTGAAAAAGGTACTAGGTGTCAGGCCTGATATCGTGAGTTCAGTCCCAGGGACCCACATGGCAGAAGATTTCCTGATTTCCACACACACGTGTGTGTGTGTGTGTGTGTGTGTGTGTGTGTGTGTGTGTGTGTGTGCATGCACACACACATGCGTGCAGGGGAGGAGGTATAGACACACAAAATAAATACATGTGATAGATTTTTTTTGACAGCCTCACTACACTTGATTTCAAGAATGTAAGAGTGGTACTTCTCAAGAAACTTTTTAAAGGACAAATTTATTTAATCTTGGTGGGAACGACTATGGGAAGAGCCATTACAAGACAGAAATAAGTCAGTGGATCAAAATATCCCCCATAACTGACAAGGGCTCAGTACTGATGGCCTGTCACTAGACCTTTCTGTCTACTGCTCTTTACAGATAGACAACTAGCAGTCAGAAAAGCTTATGGGGGATTCTTGCCAGTTCCAGAGATTGAGAGAGTAGCCTGATCCAGAAAATAAATCCCAATAAATAAGAACTCTACTATGTCTCAGACCATGGTTCAGGACATTCTTAGCTTTGGGGCTAGTATATGCAGGTGGGTTCCTACGTTATTGGTGATGCATTCCACAGGTTTTGACAAATAGTTAAGGATGCAAGGTGGCTCCAAATTGGGCAGTGAATGAATATTAGGGAAATAAAGACTGCTCCAAATTATTGTCTCTGGGTTGGCAACATTCCAGCTTTCCAGGATCACCAAGTTTAGAGTCAATCTTCAGCATAGGTATGACCTTTCTGAGTGATAGTTAAGTGTCCGGTGGTTTTGAATACATAGGGAGAAGAGAGGTTGCCACAGACAATTGTTTGTCTTTGAGTATAGAAGAAAATAATATGGGAATATGGGAGTATACTTATTGCCTTTAGAATGCAATCCAGGTACTGTTTTGATTAGCAACTGATAGAAGTTTCTAGAACATGTATGCCCCAAGGAAAATTACAGTGAGGTTTCCCAGTGATGAACAAAGGAGAAGAGAAAGGTGAAAATTTTTTTAGAGCCGTGTAGCCTTGATTTTTAATCCCTGACATACTCCCTTTTATTCCCACAGATGTTTCTCTAAGGTAAACACACTGAGGATGTCTCAGAAAAGGACATGAGGACCGGAGGCTGTTGTCCTCCAGGACTCTTTAATTGATGTGAACTACAGCTGAGCTCAAGACACACGTGTCTTTAGAGATCAGAAGATCCAGCTGCTGGCAAATAAGCAGGTTTTGAGAATTCACAGGGCAGGAGGCTGGGCTGGCTTCTCCAGAAGGACTCCTTAAGGTTGCTGAGAAGTCAGAACTTTCTTACAGAGCTCTGCTGGGAAAGGGACACTCCAAGGTGTAAACTAGCCATTAGTTTATGACTACAGCTGGTACTTGAATTTTTCTGTGTGTTTTGGATTATCATTATCCTCAGGAGCAAACGACACAAAGGATCCTCTGAACATGCATGGAGGGAATTTCTCAGAGAATATTTGAAATGTCTCCTTAAAGGCAGGGTGTGAACAGCTTTGTGAAATGAGCCCCTGAAGTTCCCAGATAAAGAAGCACTATAGCTTCCACACTCCAACTCACTGGTGCTTCCTTGGCTTCTTCCTGACTGGACGGCTGCAGTTCTGTCCTGCCACCCACAGGTGTGAGATCACGATTACAGTGATGAAACCACTGTGGTCCTCATCACCATGGTGACCATGCCATGCTTCCACTGCTGAAACTTCCATGTGGAGGCTGTGAAGATACCTTCCCACCTTCATCATTAAAGCTTGGTGCCCTGAGTGTCTAAGAATTGAACTTACTTTTGATGAATAATTGAATTTGGATCAGTTCTGCAAGGCCTGAGAGAAGATGAAAACCCCTTTCATACTAAACCCAACAAACAGACTTACTCTCTGGATCTTCGGACGAAGAGGTGGTGTATCATATGTACACTCTTCTTAGCAAGCTATGGATACAGACTAGGAGTGAGAACTGATAAAGTAGATGATAAAATAGATATCTGGCTACAAATGCCTCTTTTGCATACTAGGGGCTGAACCCAGGGCATTGTGGAGGCTAGACAAGTGTTCTTCCACGGAGGTGAAGCCCTACAGAGGTCTTCTGAAAGGAAAGTCTACTAAGTCTTCTAATAACGTTAAGAAATTACTCACAGGGCAATGTCCCTACAGGAAAACTGATGGGTTTTGTTCCCATGGTTTCTGTAAAACCTCATCTTATAGACTTGTTAACTAGTCAGAAAAAAAGCAAAGGCCTAATCAGGGCAGATCTTGGGTCTCATTTTTAAAAGGTTGGGATGATGGTTCAGTGGGGAAAGTGTTTGCTGTACAAACAAGGGGCTCTGGGTTCAGATCCTCAACGACAGTGTTAAGAGCTGGGTGTGGTGATACTGGCCCATGTTCACAGCACTGGGATGCTCTATAAAACAGCAAGTTCTGGAGATTAACCTAACAGCAATGTGAATCTAGGCTGTAATTATTTCAACTTAAAACGAACAGTAAAGTGTTCATTCAGGAAAAAAAAAACCAGTTAATTATGACAGTTTTTAGAGAATGAAAAAAATATATTTTAATTAGAGTTTAAATAAATCATAATTGATTATGCTTCCAGATGTATCCAATAGCCTGGGCCTTACAATTAGAGAGCTAATTAAGTTGAAAATTCAGTTTTACTTCCCCCCTCCGGCTTGTTGAGCTATTTCTGAGCTCTACCTGAAACATGTAAGGGCTTTCTTGCCGCTAGGCAGCACCTGAAGAAAATATTTGAGTACATGCAAGAACAATTGGATGTCTATAAAGGAATGCACAGAATGGTTTGCTGGGAAAGAGATGGCTATCTGCTTGAAGAATTGGATCATTTTTCTTGATTTTGAAATATTTCTATTACACATAAGTGATGCAGTTCTTACCAAAATGCAGGGTGACATAATGTGAGATGTGAAGGGTTGGGGAAGGGAGGTCAAGTTGGCCTATGGAGGCCCAGAGCAGAGAGTCAGGTTGCCACAAGCTCACCAGGTAGCCTGCCCCACCCACACCACCAAAGGCAGCCTGTGGTCAGCTTTCTACATGGAGGCCATGCCTGTTAGTGTGGAGGTGTATTTTAATTCTCGATGACTTAGAGAAAATCTTCCTAGCTGCTGTCCCATGTCTGTTTTGTTGTTGTTGTTGTTGTTTTGTGACAAGAGAATATAGAAAACTTCCTTGAATTCCCCCAAAGGGTCTCATTATAAGTCAACCTTGGAACCTGCCACTAAGGCTGACCTGGAACTTCGATCCTATCTCCATCTCTCCTGAGTGCTGGGATTACAGGCATGTGGAGCTGGCCAGACTTGAAAGTAACACTTTGAATGCGAGGCAAGGACAGAAGGAACTGAGTCCTTCACAGTCCACAGGAACCCTGTGGTGGCCAGACTATAGTAACAGAGAATAGCACCTGTCCACTTGGGTAGACTGCCTTTCGGAGTCTTAGATCTCTGTAGGTAAGAACCTCATGTCATCAGCCATCTCTAATGAAAGCATTCTTTCAGCAGATACAGCAAAGTGACAAAAGTGACACCTGGGCTTGGGTCTGCAAACTTCTACATAAACTTGATGCCCTAGTTTTTCTGTTTTCAAACAGAAATTTATGTTTTAAAAAAAAAACAGAAATTGTTAAAAAGAAATGGATTTATTTGTAGTTTTGCAAAGTGGAGAAACACTCCTTGTCCCACCCTGTCCCTGTCCCCTTTCCTGTAAGGGCACTATAGTTTTACAGAAAAGATGAAAACCAGAAGGTAGGTAGATTTAACAACCAGTACTTGTGTGGAGTCTCTTCCTGGGAGGCAACTTTCTCCTCTGGCCACGACTGGGGCTCCCTTCCCCAACATAGGATAACTGGAGAATCAGAATTCTTTGGGGCCCATTGTTTTCCAGAGACAGGTTTCATTTCAACAAGAGGATGATTAATACAAAACAGAGTATATATAGTGAGATACAAACAAGTGAATTTTTTTGTTATTGACTGTGGTCAGGGATTAAGTAACTGAATTTCTGTGGCAAGCACTCCACATTCTAGAGCATTGCTTAAACCCTGTGCCGTGGTGTCCCTTTGCATGGACCACTGTTTAGTCCCTAGAGACTGGTAGTTTGGAAACAGTACTTCAGATAACCAAAGCTATTAGGTCAAAAAGATAGTCTACTTTTGTTAATTCCTTTGGAATTATAATTAATTTGATCAAAAGATCTGGGTATTAAAATATGTGAATTTTATTAAGTTACAAAAGTCATTGTTTGAACTTCTAATAAAACCATGTAATCTTTATGGAGAAGTTTATGAATTTATTCACATTCTCATCAGTTAGCTCTGTGTTCTCAATACCAGGAACATTAGGACCAGGCTCTGGGTGCGTTAATAATTAGATTCTTTTAAAGACTAGTACTTTAATTATTTAGGGTCCTATATTCTAGTTCTCTGCTTGAGGAGTATGTCTCCTTCCACACGTATGTTCAGTGACAATTTGCTTCTCATAGATAAGAACCTTCTCTTGCCTGCTTGTGGTGAAGGAACATGGAAGCTACCATTATGGGATCTGGAAGTCTGCCGTTGGCTGCCATTATTCCAACCAAGTAACAGAGCAGAGTGTCTAGAGATTTTTATGGAGTTCTTTCACTTTCCTTTCGGATCTTTTGCACAGAACCTAGATCTGTTTTTGTTCTCTGTGGATGACTTGTGAGACCTGTAGAGCAACTGAAAGCCACCGTGGAGCCCAGCTTCATCATCGATGACCACGAATACAACTTTGTGCGGCTGAATTCATCAGCAACAGCAGGATAAGAAACCAAGATCAAGGTGCAGCTGAGTATAGGAGAATCTTCAGGGATCACCCACCAGAACGGGAACTCATTCCATTCTGTTTTGAAACAGGTTCTTACCAGTCTGGCCCTGAACCCCTGGCTCCAGAGATCTTCCTGTCTCGCCCTTCCACGTAGCTAGGAGTACACATATAAGCTTGAAGCAGAACAACATTAGGAACCCTGCTTACTAGCTTGTTCAGCTATCTTTCTCATACAGCTCCGGTCTACAGGCCTAAGGATGCTACTGCCCGGGGTGGGCTGCTCCTCCTACATCCATTATCAGTTGAGAAAATGCCTCACAGATGTGGCAACAGGCTAATCTGATTTGGGCAGTTCTTCAGTTTAGGTTATTTTCCTGGATGACTCTAGGTTATATCAAGTGGATTGATATAACCAGTGGTTGATGGTAAGTAGGATGCCAGAACCAGAGGCAGCTGTTACCTTACCATCTATGCCCTGCTGTGAATTCTTCTCCTCTGGGAACACAAGAAGAGACTTCTGGCTTCAGAGATTGGGATCCTACAGAATGTGGGAGAAGATATCTCTCCCCATGACAATATGGAATTGCATGTTTGCCTCTGATTAAGTTTTCCCTTGATGTCCTCCTGACTCCAGCTGAAGGGCTTTCTGGCTGTTCTCATCTGTAATGTCCTCTCCCCTCTCCCTCCATAACTGTGCATAGTCACCACTACCCTTGGGAAAGGCCTGTCTTGCCCTAGGTCAATAGTGAATTAACATGGCAAAATGACTGCTTTTGCTTCAGTGATTTACTGCTGCATAGGAACCAATGGGTCTTAGTATATTCATGGTACTATAAGAAAACACCAGAGATGGTGTGGTTTATGAAAAATGTCTCTGAAGCTTGAAGTCCAAACTCAAAAGTGTTCAGTATATGATGGAGATCTGGTCCCTCTTGACTTCTTGTGTAGTCAGACTCACATGCAAAGGGTAGAAATGCACGAAGGGTCTCATTTTGTAGAAGACTAATTGCTTACAGAAGAGCTTTATAAATCAAGAGTCCCTAAAGGCCTAAAATCATTTCAACATGAATTTGGAGGAGAAATGACCAAAGTTTCCTTTACAATGAATGCAATGGCTTAAGCCCATCTGTCTTCTTCTTCTTTTAATGGAAAATACATCTTAAAATGGATTGTGTATTTGTGTGGAGTAGTGTGTGCACATGAGTGCAGATGCCCTCAGAGGCCAGACATTGGATCCTCTGGAGACATAGGTGCAGTTGGTTGTATGCTGCAGACTTGCATGCTGGGAACCCATTGCATGCTGGGAACCAAGCTCCAGTTCTCTGTAAGAGCTGTAGCAGGGTCATCACTACTGAGCAACCTTCTAGCTCCAAGGCAGCTTGCTCTTGATGACTGGTGGATCTCTAGGTTGTCCAGGCTCAGTGGAGTTGTATTTCCCTATGGACATTTGAACTTCACTCCTGATATGGCCCCCCCGCACACTGGGGCTGCCCACATAGATGAGACTATCACAGAATGGAGGAGTCACTGCTGCAGGCAGGGAGCTGCCCTTGAACTGGTACAGTGTCACTCAATGATATTCTGTTAGTCAAAATGAGGAATTAAGGGGCATGGGAATAGACTCTAGGCTTTGACAGGTATGTGGAAAAGACGAGGATCATAAAGCATGTGGGAGTTATTGTTACTCTTGGAATACATTAGACAAATTAAAAGGGAAAATATTAACATTAAAGTTTTAGATGATTTGGTGACATACAAGCAGCTGTTTGGGGTGAGAAGATTTATAAATGACAGAAAGGATCCAGTGTGGTGGCTCACACTTGCAGTCCCAGTGCTTCATAGCAGAAGCAGGAGGATAGCTATTTTGAGGACAGCCTGGGCTACCTAGCAAGACCTTGTCTCTAAATAAACAAATGAAAGAATAATTTTTTTCTGGTGATAAACAGGTTTTTAAAACAAACCTGTTTAGATTTATTTTTTGTTTCTATGAATGCAAGTTTTATTATTCATGTACTGTCTATAGACATAAAACCCAACAGCCCCCTGCCCCAACAAGGAAGCTGAGAAAACATTAACACCAAGAGCCTATGCTAGGGACTCAGCAATCCTATGACATGCCATCTCTGCTTTGGTACTCAGAAGACAGTGTGAGACTTTCCAAGGCTTCCAAAGCTTTGGGGAGTCAGGGTCATTTTGAGAGGACTCCTCGGGGTTCTGCCTGGTGGTCCCTCTTGGTGTCCAGCAGCAAGCGATTGCACATTTCCCAATTCTCATGGGCCTTGGACATCCTCTTGAGCTTCATCTCATGCCTTTTCTTGGAGAACCAAAACCTGATGTATCCTTTTTTGTCAGTTTGAGTCTATTAGCCAAGGCCTCCAAAGTTTCCTCCTTGGGGTGTCAGTCTGTCTTGAAGTACGTTTTTAGCTCCTGGAACTGCTTATAGGTGAATCCAAAGTTTCCATTCCAGTAGGAAGAACTTGGGGTTCTCTCGGTCTCAGTTACTTTTATCTTGGTTGCAGCTCACTTGACTCCAGTTCACACCTGTTTAGAATTTTGCCATTTACAACAGAACAGGAAGTTACAATGTACATCCAGGGTTCAACTAAGGGTAAGTTAAAATATCTTCATTAAGAACCTCTGAATCTAAGTTGGAAAGAAGGGGGCTGCATGGAGGATGCTTTAGTGACAGTGTGATTATCAGAAGCCAAAAAGAATCAATTTCCTTCTAGTCTAGAGTAGCTAAAAAGAAGCACGCATGGTTGTTTGCTGAGCCCCAGACTGTAAGTGAACCCACTTTCCCCATTCTGAGAAGGTATGTAAAGTACTGTTGGCTGGGATTGGAACAGGAAAAGCTGAAGGCTCTTCTCATGTCTCTTGGCTTGAAATGTGTTTCAATTGTGTCCGATTTAGATTCTTACAGTGTGTCTTCAAGTTTTCATTCAGTGCTCAGATATCCAAGACATATTTTCTTTAACTGTTAGATTTAAAAGAAACTTTGATTTTACTTGGCTGCCATCTTTCCATCCACCCACAAAAGTGCACATGCCTCTTTCTCTGAAGTTTTGGGATTTTGATGAGGTTACAACAATTAGATGACATCTACCCATGGTAGCTGTCCCAGATTCCCTTGCAGGACAACGTCATTATGTAGATGCTTCGGGAGTTCTCTCAGAAGGCTCCCTGAGCCCGCTGGTTGGGTGCATGAAAATCAAGTCCCTGTTCTTGCTCATTCTAGAACTACAAAAGCTCACTTTCTGCTGCTGCCTGTCCTTTCCTGTTTACTGAAGCTAGAGCCAGTCCTCCAGTGCTGGGCTCAGGGACTTCACGAAGCATCCTGAAGATGTTTCCAAACCATTTTTACTCCAAGGAATTTTCTTTCCTTTATCCCTTTCAGAACACAGAAGGTAAACCTTTCCCCTGCACTTGTTTTCCAGATTAGACCCAAGTCCACTTCTCAGCCTTCCACAAGACTGCTGTCAGCAGAGCACAAATGGCCACAACCCGTCCCCACAGAGTTTACTCACCCTAAGCTATTCCATCTCCCAATGTGTAGGATTACTTTTCATCTTGAGGTGAGGAGAGAGACAGGAGCAGAAAGCAGACTCAGTAGCATTCCACTTGAGTCATCAAGTATTTGTGCCTGGGTTTCCTTGTGGGCAGCACTTTTCTCAATAAAGAAATTGAGACTTGACCCTCAGAGACTATCTTTTGTCTCCATGAGCACACTTCCCCTAGAAGTCAAGAGATGTTGTATGGTTTGGGATCTCTAATGCCAAAGGACCACAGGGAACCATAAACACAGAGGCTAGAATGGTGGGCAACATCCTAGGATAATATTCTACCACAACATTGCATTCTCCAGCCCAGAAAACCCAACTTTATGCTTTAATGTAATAAAGGGGAAGTGTTGGGGCAAGTCACAGGAAATTGCTGATGCTTGGCTATTTTTTTTATTTTATTTTATTTTATTTTACTGGAAGAGGCAATGTTCAAAGCATGGTGTTTTGTGCACTTTACAAACAGTGTCTGTTCCTCGTCTCACTAATGTAAAATTCCAGGGACTAGAGTATCACTGTTATGGTGGCAGTGAGAAGCCAGGAAAAGTGATGCTCTGTCTCTAGACTTGCCAACAACTTCAGGGGTGAGGCATCAAGGTGACAACATGCCAGGTGATACACCTGCCAACCTGCTCCAGGTCACGCTGTTTGTCTAGATGATAGGAAAGAATATAACTAGAAATAGCTATAAGAATATAACTAGATTCAGCAGCAAATGAGAAAGCTGATCTCACTCAGGGTTTTGTGTTCTTGGCTTAGCAATGGTGGACTTCAAACTATCAAAAACACTGACAAAGAGTTAAATCATATTACACTGCCTTGCACAACAATGGTTAGTGTTGCTTATGGGGAGGGATAAAACCAGTCTTCCTCAGGAAGGCAGATTTGATTTTATTATTTTTGTAATTTATAATTTTTATCACATATATTTATTTTGTATGTTTATGTGTGCTTGCTTTTGTGCCACAACATGCATGTGGTAAGACAACCCGTAGGAATCTGTTCTCTCTTTCCACCTCATGAGTCTCAGGGATCGAATCCAGGTCTCAAGTCTTGATGGCACGCACTTTTACCAGCTGACCCATCTTGCAGGCCGTGTAAAGCATATTTTTATGCCAAAGAAATAGAAGAATGGAGAAGCTTGAGGATGTGACCACTGTTTGTTTAGATGACTAGAGACTCATCTACATTTAGCAAAGAGAGGCAAAAGAAAAACCTTGGAAAGTGTAAGTTGTATTTATGTAAAATAATTCTAGGATTGAGATTCTTGTTCCCAAAGCAAAAATTGCTTTGAAAGCAACAAAATGAAAAACATCGCTATTTATAAAAAGATCTGGGTTTCCACGAAATGCCATCGGATGAATTTGACTTTTCAGAAGTAGGTCACTGAACCAACTTTTTAAAAACTCAAATACTTAACAATACAGAAAAATAAGTAAACGGAGGTTTTTACGAATTTTACTACTAATTAGGTGAAGGGAATTGTGGGAAATAAGGAGAGGCAGCCTACTGCTTAGAATATCTGACCAAGATTCTAAGTAAGCTAGCCAGATATCAGCACCCAAGACATGGCAGAAACTGGACCTTAGAATTACAGTCACATTGACACAAGAAAACTTGTCATTTGCCCATGGACTGGCCATATAATTGCTGACTTTAATATTATATACAACTTCCAAAGGAAAAAAAGCACTTGAGTTTGTGTGTCATTTTAAGAATTGTAGTTAACTGATTGAGCTTAACTCATAAGACCAGAACCCTAAATTAACATTTTTCCCCTCAAAGAAGCTGAAAGAAGAAGGCAGTTCACAAAGATAAGGTTACATAGAGGTTTTCTTTTATGAAATTCTATGCAAACTTTGAAGCATAGTTTGTATTCATCCCTCTTTGGACACAAACCAACTTCTTTCCCTGTACCATTGTCTGCATTAGACAATAATGTGCACGCTGTAAACATTGTGAAAGGTTTGAGGTTTTAGTGTTGCCCTAAAGCTCCGGTGTGGAAGGTTGGTCCCCAGAGCAGCAATGCTTAGCTATGGAGCTTTCAGGGAATGATTTGATCATGGGAATTCTAACCTCTTGCCTCATTGGTCAGTTGTTGGTTCACAGCTTGATGAGGTTGATGGGACCTCCATTCCTTTTTTGGGTGCTGTTTGCAAAGACATGACATGACCTCCTTTGTTGCATTATATGTCACCCCACTTGGATGTCTCCTCACCACAGGCCCAGAAGCAATGGAGTCAAATGAACTTGGGCAGGGCATTTGCAACTGTGAGCCCAAAGGAGATCTTTTCTCCTTTAAGTGACTTTCTTAGGCATGTAGTTATAGAAATCTAAGCAGGAAGCTATGTAAAATCCTCATAGTCTTATTCTGCTTTAAATAAATACATATGTGGTGATTAATATATAATTAAATATTTAGTAATTAATTAGATAAATACATTCTTCACTGTGTTGATTTTATAGTGAATCTCAAGTTTTCTCTTTGGTGATTAATCGATATGCTGAAGTTGTTTGGACCATTTCAGGTACGAAGACTTGATGCAAGGAGTTTAAACTTTGTCCTGGTTAAATTTTTGCCAGCTTAACACAAGCTAGTGCTATCTGGGAAGAGGGCACTTCAGCTGAGGACATGCCTCCATCAGACTGGCCTGTAGGCAAGCATATGGGCATTTTCAGGATTAATAAAGATTGACATGGACCTGTCCAGCATACTGTGAGCAGTATTACCCCTGGCTAGGTGGTCCTGAGTGTTATAAAAAAGCCCATTGAGTAAGACATGGGAAGCAAGCCAGTAAACAGCACTCCTCCATGGTTCCTGCTTCCAAACTCCTGCTTTGAGTTTTTGTCCTGACTTCCCTTCCATGGTTGGGTGTGATTGGGATGTGGAACTCAAATAACCCTTTCCTCCCCTGGGTCTTATCACAGCAACAGAGAACACAGGAAGACAAACGCATCTTAACCCTTCCTGTTTAAACATTTCTAATCCATGTTTCTTCTTCTTCTTCTTCTTCTTCTTCTTCTTCTTCTTCTTCTTCTTCTTCTTCTTCTTCT
>JANHMN010000001.1:106808662-106879279 GCA_030674055.1 Rhabdomys pumilio
CTCCTCCTCCTCCTCCTCCTCCTCCTCCTCCTCCTCCTCCTCCTCTTCCTCTTCTTCTTCTTCTTCTTCTTCTTCTTCTTCTTCTTCTCCTTCTCCTTCTCCTTCTCCTTTTCCTCCTCCTCCTCCCCCTCCTCCTCCTCCTCCTCTTCTTCTTCTTCTTCTTCTTCTTCTTCTTCTTCTTCTTCTTCTTCTTCTTCTTCTCCTTTTCTTCTATATATTTATATATTTTTTAATATTTTTCTATTTATTCTTTTTTAAAATGTTAGTCCATTATATAAGGTCTCTCTCTCTAATTACCTTCCCATATCTTTATTTATACAATAAACCCTTAAGCAGCAATCTAAGCTGGATCATGAAAGCACAGGCTTTCCTTCAAGGCAGCAATGGCTATGATGTAATGGTTGGACTTGGACTGGTCCATAGCTCAGTGCTAACCACATGCAAGCTGGATGCTTTCCTAATGTGTTGTAAGCTCAACTTTGCCACTTAGAAAAGAATAAATGCTAAAATAAACAGCTTCTGAAGAAGTAGGCCATTTCTAAGACTACAGGACTCAGCTTAAGCTCCTCCTTAAGCTAAGGTTTACAATTTAGGGAAGATATACCTCTCTGGCTCCTGTGTGCAAAGCCAATGTCATTATTTACGTGGCACTTAGCAGTTCTACTCTGCTAAAAGGCTGGGATGTTGTCATCAAGTTGAGGGAGTTCTTGTCCTACTTTTCTTATTGCTATGACAACATACTTGACATCTACAACATAATCAAGCAAGGAAGGATGGCTTTATTTTGGTTCAAAAGACATAATTCTTCATGGCATTGAGAGCATGGCAGGCAGCAGGGACAATAGGCAGCTAGTTACATTGTGTTTGGAACCAGGAAGCAGAGATTGGACAGGAAGTGGAACTGCTTATCACACCTCAAAGCCCACCCTCAGTGACTCACTTCCTTTAGCAAGGCTCTATTTCCTAAGGCCTCTGCACCTTCCCAAACAGTTCCTAAGCTGAGGATCATACAATCCAAGCCCCCAGCCTGTGGGAGGGACCACTTCTCATCCAGACCACAGCAGTTGCCAACAGAGAAGTCAGGAATAAGGCAAAGACAAAGTCAGGCAGTAGCCCTTATTTTCCAGTATGAATTAGAGTAAATCCCCTCCAGAATGAACCCCCTTACAAAAGTCAACAGTTCATCTGACTGCTTGCCATGTTTGCAGAGAAAAACTCCTGAAGGCAGATGTTCCAAGAGAAAGGAAATTTCCTCAGTATCCATACATACTGTTTCAGATCTTTCCATGACATCTAGATCACAGACATGTTGGCTAAAAGCAAATTTAATGGCTAAGAAAATATTCTGTGTGCAGAAGACCCAGTAAGAGTTTCTGAGGCTCCTGTATTTTGCCTCCTGTATTCTTGGTTCAGCTTTTTTTAGGAAACAGAGTGTTGCAAGAGGGTTCACTCTGGAGTGGTTTACTCTAATTCACATGGATGGATGCTTACTCTCCTTCCCTTCCCTCTCCCCATTGTCTCCTCCTTTCCTTGTTTTCTTACCTACTCTCCCACTCTCTCCCTCTCTCTTTTCCTCTCTTTCTTGTTTTTCCTTCCTCCTTCCAGGTTATTCTTACTTCCCTGTTCTTTTTGAACTCTTGAGTCTGACCCCTGTGTGGCTCTGGCATGGAGACAGAATGGCTCTCCTGGAGAGCCTTGGCTGTCTTGGGTGACATCTTTCAAGGGCATGCAATTTGATATACAGTTCTTGCTCCAGTTGGCATCTTCTGAGTTCTGGACCAGTCCCACCCAAGCAAATGCTGTGCCCTGAATCTTGAAACTGGAGCCGAGTGTACTTGAAGATCACCCTTTTTCCAGGGGTCAAAAGTCTGGATGACACTTGAGAAGCTGTGGAGCCAACCCAGATCTCACTTCCTAGTTCTTAGACACACCGGATAACGATGACTTTTGAGCAACCAAACTTTACAATTGTCTTATTAAACAAATGACTGTGTCAACACCCTTATTTCTCTAACCTACATAAGTCAACTAGCCACAGATCACACAAAGCTTAAGAGTAAGCCATAGAGAATTACGGACAGGTGGGTATTACAGAGGATCTAATTTGTTGTCTAACAAGGACTGAAAGGGAAGGAGCTAGAATAAGCGAAGAAATTTTTAAAGAAAATTAAAGCTATAATTATGAATAATTAATGAAAAGAAGAGTAGTTGGGGAAAGAAAAAAAAGAAGAAATCACAAGGGAACAGGGACACTTATAGGCTGAAGATATTAATAACAGAGTAAAATCACAGGAAAACAACACAGGCCAGGCCAGAACCATTGTTAACAATGGTCCATGTTTCTTCCCCGCTGAGCTGCTAGAGGTACAGGCTTTCTCCCCAGGCCTGGTCCCTTGGCGGTGGTGGCAGAGGGAGAAGAAGGTTAGTAGGCTATATCCTCACTGAAGTCCAAACAGCTTAGACCAGAAAGGGCTGCTGTAGGTTGAGTCCTGCCTCCTTTTTCCCACCAGCAGCCCAAGCAGTGTTAGGGCGATGCTGGGCTGATCTCTTGAGGGTGATCTCCACATGCCAGTGATACCAGCAATTCAGTGGGTGCCTCTAGCTGAGCAGAAGGCCAGCCCAGGTCCATGCCCTCTCAGAGGCGCTCAGCTAGTGTGGGCCAGCTGTGGGAAAGGTCCAAAAAACTCTGGCTCTAGGAGTATAGGAAGCTGTCAGTCAGAATAAAACGCTGTGCATTGGAACAGCACAGATGAATCTGTATACTCTGGCCAGGCCAGTCATGGCTGCTCCCACTTATGCTTGCATTCATACAGAGCTGGCCTTGCCCCCTCCCCTAGAAGCCAGGACTAGTTCCTAGCTGTCAGTGGTTTCTGCTCCCATTAGGAGTGGGGCCACATAGATTCAGAACTCTGTAATCTATGTCCATCTCATAACCAGTTTTCTGTGTTCACAGAGTGGGCTCTCATCAAGCTAGTGTAGAGGGGAGATCTTCAGGTTTAGAGAGAAAAATGCAGACTTCTGTTCAAAGACTTGACTAAGTTCTCTTAAAGTAGTGCCCCCATGACAGGAGCAAGCTAGCCCTGCAGGGGGTGATTTTCCAGCCAACTGCCTCTTCAGTTCAGAGGGTAACTGCTCTCTGCCTAGCTTGTTATGGCTGCCTCTCTTTCCTTGAGACTTTCCCCTACCGCTTTGTCCAGTCTTACTGTGTATTAATTGCTTTATAAACCAACAAGAAAGTGTTTGCTGTTTTCTTATTGGTTGTTTAGTTGGCTGTTAGGTCCTGTGACTGTCCTGTTCCAGTCCTTTCTCCTTAGTCACTGATAATGTTTCCCTTAGAACTTGGGTGTGGGTGTTCCTACTCCACCATGTTAGCTTCAGGTTCTGGAGCACCATGGCTTTGATGTCTCACCTCTGAAGCCACATCAGATCTTCCCCAAGAGCCTTTTGGCAGTAAACAAGTGAGTAACAAACTTGACTAGGCTGTCTCTTTCGATTGTAAGTTGACTTCATTATTGATAGTGAAATCTTTTACCATGTAAATTAGAGAGTACTTCCTTGGTGTTTGCTCAAAATAGTCCCAGGGAGCTGAGTGGTTTTGAACTCTCTGTAGCCAAGAATCACGTGTGGATTCCTGATCCTTCTGACTCCACTTCCCAGGTGCTGAGACTGGAGACATGTGGTTGTACTTTGCATAAAATGCACATTCAGTGGGCTAGTGAGATAGGTCAAGGGATAGAGACCTTAGTCATGTGAGCCTGGGGACCTAGTTAGATGTCTACGGAAAGGTAGAAGGACAGAACTGACTCTTGAAAGTTGTCCTCTGACCTCCACACAGGGGCAATGATGTGAATGTATGTACACACACACACACACACACACACACACACACACACACACAACTTTAAAAAATAACCACTTCACCTCCATGTGATAAATTCTAGAACTTTCGGTGAAAAATCAGAAAGATGTGAAATATCAAGAATGGCTGCTCATTCTTTAGTTGTGATGAGAAATTCCATATCTAAACTATTTTGACTTAAAATAAACATCCATTGGCTCTTTTCAGCACATCCTTTCTGGTGACTGTTGGGCTTTTGAGCCCATATCCAGCCAGCCCAGTTTGGCCATCACCTTATTCTTACACAAAGTACATTCTGAGTAAGAACTCTCCTCATGTCCACTGCTGCTGCACTGGGGGTGGGGGATGGCTTTATTTGTTACTTTGGTGGGGTTTTTTCCTGTTTCTAAGTAAATTTCATCTATTTTTTTATTTTTTGACTATGACTAAACTTTTTAATTCAAGGATTAGGGATTTTTAAAAATTCTAGACTTCATCCCTATATGGCTTCCTTGAAATGCTAAATTAGTAGTATTTTAAGTTAAAACATTCTGAGATTTATAAAGTCTTTAGTCAACTGTTGGGGGGAAGAGCTAAAAGCCACTTTTAGTGACCCTTCTTCAACTTTTCTCAAGGTTCTTGGAATGATCCAATGATCGCCGCTGACCAGTCTTTCCCTAGAGTATTGATTTGCATTTCCACATGAAAGGGCCTGACGTATTTGAATAACTGGGGAATTTTGCTTGGATATTCTTGGTACCTTTGATTACTCCCACAGCTTACAACACTGTCATTAAAAATCAAGATGAAGAGAAAAACCTCACTATAAATAAACCCATTTCTCTCTGCATTTCTGAGTTTCTCTGGGTTTCAGTCTTTCTATTAAATGGAGCACACGGGAGCTGGAGAACGTAAGAAGCCACACTTGGTCACTGTGCTACAACTGGAAAGTGTCACTGTGAAGTAAATGCCAGCAATCAAAATGTAACACAGGGACGAGCTCTATTTTTGCCTTAGAGTTTGAATTGTGCTGTGATCTGTTTTAGATCAACAAGCTGGAGCTCTACGAACCACAGCTTCTGCCTCTCACAGTGACATGCAGTCACCTTAAGAAGGGGCCCCTGAAGCAATGCAGAGTATGAAAAAAAGAGGTTAAGCTGTGCTAGGGACACATTTGGAACCTCAGCAGAGGCAGAGGCAGGAGGATTGCTGCAAACCTGAGGCTAGCCTGGACTACAGAGTAAATTTCACATAGCAAGATTTTGTCTCAAAACAAAACAAAACCAGAAAGGAAGACAGGGAGGGACAAAAAACAAAACAAAATCAAAAACAAACAGATAAAAAAACATACCCAGAGCGGAGATATTGAAATTACTTTGAGGCATAGACGGTGAGCAGTAAGCAGGAGCCCAGAAAGACAAAGCCCACAGGCCCTCCCGTCTGTGGACTCTAGTCTCTACTTTTAACATAGGTGCATCTGTATGGGGATGAACAGATAGGGAGCTAGAAAGGATAGGAAAGCCCTACCCATCAAAGGGGAAAGACAGAGCCTGAGGGTAGACTGCATGGTGTATGACTGTGCATGGCACTGGACCCCAGAGTGTGAAGGGTTAACCTGATGTCAGGCCAGAGGCAGAGACAGGGGTAGGGGGTTGTTTTGTTTATGAAAAAGGTTAAATAGTAATATCATGTATCAGTAGACATACAAGGGTAACTTAAATGAGAAATGCCTCCCTCCCCCCCCTCCCCACCATAGTCTGGAATATTTAAACACTTCTTCAGTGAGACACATTATTTGGGGAGGTTAAGGTGATGAGGTCTCCTGAAGGCAGTATATTGCCAGGGGCAGGTTTCGAAAGGAATTTTGTCTTGTTACTTCTAGTTTGTATTTGATGTTGAGAATGTGAATTCTCAGCTTCTTGCCCCTGCTGCCATGCCCGTCACTTGGTGCCGAGTTTCCCTGCTATGATGAACTCTTACGCATGTGGAACTAGAAGCCCACAGAAGCTGTTCTGCCCCTAAGTTCCTTTTAGTCAGAGTGTTTCATCACAGCCACAGAAAAACAACTTCACAGTGGATAAAGCTGCTCCCAGAGGCCATGCAGCATTCAGTGAAAATCCCTGTAAGCTGTTGGTCAGGGGGCCCGAGGACTCTGGAACAGTTCAGGCCACCAATGTCAGCTCCCACATAGAACTGGGTTGTAAGACTCTATTGTTGAAGACATCACAAACTCTTTTTGCAAAGCAGAGAATTTGATCTCAAACTGGACTTTACAATGGCATTTACATCCTGAGAGAGTAGTCTTGTAGGGAGAGATGTTGGCTGGGTTAAGTAGCAACCAGGGACATTCAGATAGCTGCCAGTTAGTTAATCTTTTTGATGTTAATCTTTTCCTTCTGAGAGTGAGAAACTTGGATGAATATGGCTCAGAAGCCACCATCACCATCACCAGTACCAATGCCATTATCACCATTACCACTACTCCTACCACCAGCACCAGCATCAGCATCACCACCACCAACATCAGTACCAGCACCAGCACCACTACCAGGGTCATCGTCGTCTTCGTCATCATCATCATTATCATCATCATCGTTTTAGTTATTTTCCTACTACTGTAATAAGACACCATGGCTAAAGCAGTTTATCAAAGAAAGAGATGATTGGTGGTGGCTTACAGTGTCAGAGGGTGAGTCTGTAGGAAGCTGTCCTTGCTGACACCTGACCATGCGTGTAATAACAAAACCGCACATGTGCAGCGACTTGGGAAGGCCTAATTTCCGACGTCACATCCGCCACTGGACTGCGCATGTCAGTGGCAGGGAAACCTGGGAGTTTGAGCAAGCAGCCAATCATAATTGTCCACCCCAAAGGGTATATAGGTGGGGCAAAAGTTCAACTCTCTCTCCTTCAGGCATGGGAAAATAAAACACGTGCTGCGATAGAATCCTGCGTGTTCGCGTGAGTCCCTGCTGGCGGGGATATCGTGCAGATTACAGTGAGTCCATGACCATCATGGCAGGGACCATGACAGCAGGCAAGCAGACGTGGTTCTAGAGCAGTAGCTGAGAGTTACATCCTTTCTGAAAGTAGGAGTCAGAGAGAGAAGGCTAATCTAGAATGGCTTAGGCTTTGAAATCTCAAAGTCTTCCTCTCAGAACCTCCTCCCATAAGGCTATATATCACCCAGTCAATCAACACTACACCATTACCACCATCAACACCACCATCAACACCACCACAGTCATCATCATCACCATTATCTCACCATCGATACTGCTACCGCTCTCACCAAGACTACTTTCTCTACCACTCCTCCACTACCATCAACATTACTACCACCACCACCAACTACCTCATCAGCATCACCAACATTACCCCCACTCCTACTGCCAGCATCCCAACCACCGTTATCACCACCATCACTACCCCCACAAAAGTTTTAGATAGGAAGCAATAATTTTATAATTTGGTGTCACTTTTTCTTTCCAACGAGGAGTATATATTTTGCAAGATCAGGCCAGACAAAATTCCTGCAAGGAGGGGCAAAATGGGAGCAAAGCCCTGCCCATGGCAGTTGATAGCTGTTGGGAAAAGGATTGACTGTTTTCTTTAAAGGTGTGGCTCCTGGTAGGTTGATGGCCCTCTCTGGAAAGCCACACCTTCAAGGTTAGATGGGCAGTATAAACTACTTGATAGACTTAAAAAAGGGGGCACAAAGTTAGGTGGGGAGGGAAGAGGGTTGGTCTGAGAGGAGGGAGAAAGACGTGAATGAGATCAAAGTGCATTGTATGAAATTCTCAAAGAACTAATACAAAATGAGAAAAACGAGTGTCAGCTTTCTGTTTACTAGTACAGAGTTTAGTAAGTACGCATGGGCTTAACTCTGAATGACTCCAGAAGATACTATGCATTTTATTCAGTGACAAACAGGTGAAAAAGCAAGCTAAGGTTCATGTATTAGCTTCTCTGGCTCCTTGTTTTTCCTTCCCTCCCTCCCTCCCTCCCTCCCTCCCTCCCTCCCTCCCTCCCTCCCTCTGTCCTGCCCTCCCTCCCTCTGTCCTGCCCTCCCTCCCTCCCTCTGTCCTGCCCTTTCTCTTTTCTTCCTTCTTTCTTCCCTCTCTTCTTTCTCTCCTTCCCTTTCTGTTAGAGTTGGGAATCTGGGAATCAAACCCAGTACCTCCTGCCACCCACATGCCAAGCACATTTTCTACCCTACAGCCACATCACCAGTCCTCAGCCTCATTCATTCTCAGTCTCTCAATAACTTTTATAAAACTGAAGGGATTATAACATGCAGCGGAAAATATAAACATAAGTTATAATTTTGAATTAAGTGCTTTTAAAAAAATAAAACTAACATTTTAAGTTAACCACTGAGAAGTATATTACAAGCTGACTAACGGAAGCTTCGCCTGTCAATCAAAAGGCCTATGGCCAATGAGCTGAGGCAGGATTAGAGAAAGAGAGAAAGAGAGAGAGAGAGAGAGGGAGAGAGAGAGGGAGAGAGAGAGAGAGAGAGAGAGAGAGAGAGAGAGAGAGAGAGAGAAATGAGGAATTCTGGGAAATGGATTCAGGAAAGGGAAATTTGCCCAGACACAGAGGAAGATGGTCACGTGAATCTGAGGACCAGGTAACCAATCGTGTAGCCCTCATATTGCGGTATGAGCTAGTTGGGGAACACAGCCAAGGCATTTACTCATATGTAATCCAGTCTCAGAGTCATTATCTCTGGGAACCTGGGAATGGGTAGAAAGCACACAGCTACACAGAGACTTTGGAGTTGTCCCCAGCTTCTGTAGATCCCCATACAGGCCCTTCTCCCACACGTATATGAGAAAGTAACCCTAAATCTTTATGGCTATAGCAAACAAAAATAGCTATCAATGTTTCTGAGTTTTTTCTTTCTAAGGTTGTACAAAATGATGTTGATGTAGTTTAACTCTGGTGGGAAAAGTAAGATATATCAGAGGGTCATAGGGAGTAAAAGTCCCTAATGAACAATACCTTACTTTCAGGGTTTTTTTTTTTTTTCTCAGATTGGGTTTGCTTTGTAAATGGGATATAGTGACCATTTTATAGCCAATCCATAATGATAAGAAAATATAACCACAAAGACATATAGACATCACATAAGGCACAAGACAAACACTCATGAATACTTCATGTGCTCTAGGCTGAAAGAAACAAGTGTGAACTATCAGACACAAGACCACAGTGATACCTGCGCTGTTCCGTTTCAAATTAATCCTCATGCCACATCCAAGGCCCTTATAGCAAATAGAAACACTGTTTACAAGTGTCTTAAACATCGTGTAACCAGGGGACAATGTGACTCAAGTAATTTGCCATCTAATTAGGTCTCTTCCTACTGACGAGTGCTCTGACTTCAACCTCCCTCCTGAGTATGTGGATAATTTCTTCAGATTCTGGTGATCCAACTTTGGAGATTAGCTATTATATTTTATTTTTAGAACAGTTTTATACTCCAAGAAACATTGAGCTAATAGCATGAAGAACTCCTCTTCAGTTCGCCTGGGACATTTGCTATGGCAAATTAACCAGCGCTACCATTAACCAGATCTGTCATTTGTTCCAACTTCTTTAGCTACCCCGACTTTTCTACTCTAGAACTCTAGTGAGAATTTTGGTTTCTTTAAAGACCAAGTTGTGTTATGCTAGTATGTTTTGTTTTAATCCCAGGCATGAGCTAAGAGGCTGCTTTGCAGAAGGTAACTATGATTTGTCTCATGCACTAGCAGAGGCAAGATTTTTGCCAGCTGCAGAGAGTTTCTCTCTCTCTCTCTCTCTCTCTCTCTCTCTCTGTGTGTGTGTGTGTGTGTGTGTGTGTGTGTGTGTGTGTGTAATTCCAGAATTTTGAAAATTCCAGAGACCAGAGGAGCCAGACACCTGTCCCAAGGATGCTGCTGCTACTCCTGCTGCTAGTTCCTGTCATGGCTTGTCAGGTGGTTGAAAGCAAAGAGACAAGAAGAAATTGGATATCCTAATGATGAAGATTGGACTTGTCCTAAGGAACTCAACACCACTAACCAGCAGGAAGTTGTCTAATGAGATCTATGTCCTATTTCCCCTCTGTCCTTCTTTCTTTTCTACCTAGTTTTGGAGGGGTGTTGGAAGGGAGGGATTAAGGTGGAATAAGGTTTGGAGGGGTGGTAGATATAAGAACCCAATAAAATAACCCCAAAGTACACCTGTAAATAATAAAGTAGCACACACAAACACGCGCGTACACACATACACACACACACACACACACACACACACACACACACACACACACAGACATACAAGTGCACCTACACAGCACCTCACGTAGGATACCTTGTCAGCTTTCATACTGTCTCTATCAGCCGGGTCTGCGGTGCAGTAAAGTCTCAAGTCTCCTCTCCTTGATGACAGACAGTCCTACAAGCATGCTCAGATGCTACGTAAAAGTATGCTATGCTTGCTTTTCTCACTGCAACGAGGAAATATCTGACATAAACACCTTAGAGGAGGAAAATGCAGGTTTGAGGCTCTGGTCCATCACAATGAAAAAGGCATGGATGGAGGGATGACCAGTCCATCATGGTGAGGAAGGCATGGGTGGAAGGATAAGGTAGCTGCTCACATTGGGTGCACAGTCATGAATCAGAGAGAGGCATGTTGGGGCTCAGCTCATTCTCTTCTTTTGCCTTTTTTATTCAATCCAGAAGCTCAGCCCATGGAGTACTGTTGCCTACATTCAGAGTGGGTCTTCTGTCCTTCAGTTAGATAGAAACGCCCAGAGGTGTGTCTCCCAGGTCATTAAGTTGACACCTCAGGTTACCACACCTTAGCTTTCCACACTAAGGCTACAGAGGGAACTGCCTTCTTCATTTCATTCAAGGTCACGAACTGTCCTTATGACTCATGATGGCTGATGTTGGAAATGTACTGATGCAGTTGTTGTCTAGTTTGGGGACTATTAGTTTTATTTGACTTTTTCTCTAGTCTGTGACACATTCTGAATGAGGTCACTGTAGTGGCTATTCCTGGTTGTCAACCTGACTATATCTAGAATGAACTACAATCCAGAATTAGAAGGCTCACCTGTGATCCAGATCTTAAGGGTGGGAGATACAAGTTTCTGACCTGGATCTTGACATGGAGATCTTGAGGCCATGAAACACATGAGATAGTGGCCATGAAACCCAGGAGACTAAGGCAAGGAGATCTCTGAGTTCAAGGTCATCTGGGACAAAGCAAGTCCCAGATCCAGGCATGTTAGTACGCACTTGTAATCTGGGCCACACCTTCTGCTGGAGACCCACATAAAGACATTGAAAGAAGGAAGATTCTCTCTTCTTTACCTGCTTGCCTTATGAGATTGAGCAACTGCTAGATTCTTGGACTTCTATTCACAGCTGCTGCTGACCATTGTTGGGAAGTTGGACTACAATTCCCTTACTACACAAATTCCCTTACTACACAAATTCCCTTACTATATAGAGATTACCTATAAGTTCTGTGACTCTAGAGAACCCTGACTAATACAGTCACATTTAGGAAGTGGAGAGTTTGTCCCCATGCAAGGCAGATCTTCTGTGCAACTCAGTGGAAATCCTAACAAGGCCACACATCCTAACAATTCTCACACAGTTCTACAAACTGAGAACTAAACATCTGAACCATTCTCATTAAAACTACCACAGTGGCAATTAGTATTCCTATTTTGGTTACAGTTACCTTTTTAACAAAAAGAAAACTGTGAATGTATTCAATGTGTACTTGTATATTATGTGTGTATGTGTGTAGATAGAGTGTGTGTGTGTGTGTGTTAGTTGTGTAGCATGTATGTGTAGCACATGTATATGGGTGCACACCAGTTGGTACATGCATACATGTGCCTGTGGAGGCCAGAGGCTGACATGGGCTATCTTCCTCTATTGCATTCCACCCATATTTCTCTGCTCTTTAAAGTTATTCCCATGACAGAGCTCTTTGAAATATCCATGTTTTAATGTAAAGCTCTACCCCAATAGAGCATGCCCAGTCTTTCTGGGAGCAAACAATTGAAAAATCAAAAAAGCTCTTTCAACTTGAACAATTTCTTAAGTTGCATGGTGGAACAAGGCCTGATTCGTCTCCTACCAGATCTGAGATATGATCTCTGAAGTGTAGTTTCACAGTAATTGGCCAGGTGACTCCACAGAACCTTGAGGGCGTTAAAACAACAACAAAAATAAAGATTGAAAAAAATGTGCCATTTTAAAAGAAAAGTCTACAATTACCTTTCCAAACCACTATCTTAAAACTTCACTTTATAGGGGTTTTCTAGGGAGGGGAAATGGGGGAAGGGGATGGCATCTGAAATGTAAATAAAACATCCAAAAAAAAAAAAAAAAAAAAAAAAGAAAATGACAAAAAAACCTTTCACTTTTGTTTTTTGGTTTTTGGGTTTTTTTTGGTAGATTTTTGACTACCCTTGTTTCAAAATAAATAAAACTAAAAATCAAACATCCCTCAAAACAACAACAAAAGCAGAAAACAAAAAACAAAAACAAAACAAAACAAAACAAAAAAATTTCCCTGTTTCTCAGAGTCTATCTGGAATAAGGGCTGGTGGGTAACTTAGAAAATATGTAAGCGTTGGTGTCTCTCTTTACATTATCCATCCCCTTTGCTTCCCTAAAACAGTTGGCTCAGACTTAGCTCTGTATGTCTTCATCTTATCATTTAACAAATGTTTCGTGCAAGGCTGTAACAGGATAAACTTGGCTGGTGGACGAGCTCCATTTCCTTGACCCTCTTTCACCAATTCAAGCACTGAAATTCCTTTAGCCTTATCATGAAACACAGAGCAAGCTATGGGACCAGGATGTTTATGTATGGTGAGGACATCAGAAGTTCCTGAATTAAAACCACTGCCCTAGTTGACCAAGTGAGGCCAGGATGCCGGAGCAAGCAGAAAACCATGTTTTGAATTCATGCCTAGAACTAGTGGACAATTACCAAGCATTAGCCAAACTCTAACTTAAAGAAAACCCTTCTGCTCACTGTTGATGGAAGAGTTAGGTTACCTTTGCAGTCAGAACTAGTTCTCATTAGCGCTTTAGCTGAAGCTCCTCCTGCTTAAAGCTTTGCTCCCTTTTAGTAGAAAGTGGTTGGGCTCAGCTTTATAGCTTCCCTGGCATAAGAGGCCACTGCCCAGTATCACAAGGAGCCTAAATCTCAACAGCATATTAGAAAATACAATAAAAAATGAGCAATGGGCCTAATAGCATTCTCAAAAGAAGATATGTACATGGCAAACAGATCTATAAAGAAGATATCCAACATCATTAATAGTCAGGAAAATGTGAATCAAAACCAAAATAAGCAGCCACCTCATTTTAATAATCATGGCCAAGAGACAAAAGATAAGAAAAGGGAAACTTTGGACAATGTTGGAGGGAGTGTAAGGTAGTATGGCCATGCCTTTAATTGCAGCATTTAGGAAACAGAACCAGGTAGATGTCTGAGTTCAAGATCTGTCTACAGAGCAAGTTCCAGGGTAACTAAGTTTAGTCAGGGAAGGAGTTGGAAAACAGAAAGCTAGTGATAATGCATAGAACAATAAGACCATGTTCCAGCTTTAGCAATAAGCAGAACTTGGTAGCTTTGGCCATGTGGCTCTGTCTTTACTGTGGAGAGCCGCGGTAAACGGTGACAACATCCGCCATTGAAACATGGCACTCGCACCTGACACTCGTGGGTAAACAAGTAAAATTGCACATGTGCAGTGGCGAAGGACCGCCAAATTACCGCCCAACCCAGGGTGTCATACGGGGTTTGAGCAAGCAGCCAATCAGATATGTCCACCCCACCCTAGGGTGTATATAAAGCAGCGCCATCTTAGGTCTCTCTCTCTTCCTCCACACATGGTAATAAACACGTGCTGCAGAAGGATCCTGGTGCCCGCGTGCGTTCTTGCCGGTGAGACGATTGTGCGGGTCACACTTTACAGTTAAGGAACTAAGGTCATAAAATGCTGATTCATGGGATAATCAAAGGGACAATCAAGGGTATATAGGTGTGTGTGGGTACCTTTAGAAGCCAGAAAAGAGTGTCTGATTTCCTGGAAGTGGAATTACAAGCAGTTGTGAACCACTTAACATGGGTTCCAGGCAATGAACTCAGGTCCTTTAGAAGAGCAGCAAGTATTCTTAGCAGCCATGCCACCTCTCTAGCTGACATTTTGAGTTTTTAACCACAGAGAAATGACTTGAGTAGACAAGTAGGTTCAACCCTACTCATTACACATTAAATAATTCATACACGTATCAAAACAACACATGGGGGTTGCAGAGATGACACAGTAGATGAAATCACTTGCCACACAAATGGGAGGACCTAAGTTCTGATCCCCAGAGCTCACATAAAGCCAAACCAAAGCATACTCCTATAATCCTAGCACTCCTATAGTGAGATGTGAGATAGACACTGATTCTACCTGGAAGCTCACAATCGAGCCAGACTAGCACATATAGCACCAAAGAACAACTGACCTTATTTTAAGCAAAGTGAAGCTGTAGAGTGACACTTGAAAGTCGTCTTCTGACATCCACATGTGTATCATGTCATAAATGTACCTACACACACACATACACAAACACACAAGTCGTACAGTACCTCATTAATATATACAACTTTTATACTTCTGTGAGTCATTAAAAACATGTTTAAGTTGTAAATGTTGAGAAATATCTTTAATTGATAGAAATTGACAGTGTCATAGCTTTTCTGTAACATTTTACCATTACGTGGGGCTTTTCAGATGAGAAGGTGTTAAGTTTATCTGATGTACTAACTTAACATAGGAAACTGCACCACCCACTTTTGGATAATGCTTATCAGAAATCCATTTGCAATTTTTGGAAGTAAAATAACTTACCATTTGTTCATGAATTGTTTTAAATTTAGAAATGCTTCCTCTTCTGGGGAATTAGAAAATGCCAAATTTTTAAAAACTTTATTAAATAAAATTATTTGCAAATTTGAAGGTGATTTTTTTTTTTTTTTTGAGACAGGGTCTTAATTCTGTAGTTTTGGCTGACCTAGCTTTTACTATATAGACCATGGTGGCCTTAAACTCACAGAGATTCTCCTGCCTTTGCTGGGATTAAAGGCATGTACCACAACTGTCTTGAAGATAGCAATTTAAATTAGCTGTCTTATTTGTCCACTGTGAGGGCGAATTGTATGAGGCCATTTCTGGAAAATCCTTAGGTTTTCATTTTAATTATCTGAAGTCCAATTGGGCATACTGTATAGGAAGTGACATAATTCTCTCTGCTGTAGAATTAGAACAACAGCAAATCACCTGGGCCCCTTATTTAGTCCAGGTAGAACCTGGAGGCTTGCTGTTGCCAGACACACTTAGAGGTGACATACATGTCCTGGGTGCTTGTGTACGAGCTGGAGTTCCTCTCTAAACACCAATTACCATGTCACTTTTTAGTAATGAAAATACCATCGATAAGTCTATACCATGAAGGTAGTCCCTCAGCCTTCATGGGCATCTATATTCATGTATCACATTTTAAGATGGACACATGTGCAAGGTATAAGAGAATTGAAGTCTGTTCCCAGATTACCCAGTTAAAATCCTATGTTACGTCCTGTCTGTCATCTGTGTGACTTGAGAAGCTCCTCTCTCTCCAGTCTTGCTTTTCTTCTATAACCTAACACTTCTTTAAGCTGTTGTAAGAAACCGAACATGAACAAATTTCACAGAATCCATGCAAGTCAGAAAGATTGCCAAGCCTTGAGGTTTCATTTATGTAAACCTAATTCTTATGTGATGGATCAGAAATTCAATGTCATCTTCAACTACATAGAAAGTTCAAGGCCAGCATGGGCTACACAATACCTGTCTCAAATATACTAAATTCATATCTAACCCAAACAAACAAACAAATGAACAAACAAGTCCAGAATGCTGACAAAATGAATAACAGAATGTCTATAATAACGAAACAACAGCTTAAGATGTCAGCATATTAGAGCTCTGCATGTTTGCAGATCAAACTGCCTGCATGGCATGCAAATGTCTTCCTCTTCAGGAGCATCCTTTTGGAGGTCTCATGTGTTTTCCCATTATATCCTCTTGGTGACCCTGAAAGTGTGTGGCAGGCACCTGCTCTTCAGGAGGGAGGAGGAACTGGAAGGAGGGAGTTGCAGCTCACAATGAATGATCCAGCGGGAGAAATGTGGAATCATCACGCTTCTTAACTTGCCTTTACAGCATTCATCTGGTTGTGCCTGATGACATTAGTGCAACTGGAGAGATGTAAAATAGAGCTAGACTAAGCTGTTTCGGATGGACTACTACAGTCAGTACTCCCTTAGCCTCTCAGTTTTTAAAATATAGATCACAAGAACTGTGCGGCAGAGTTCTCTTTGGGAGTAGTTTCAGATGATGTCCAAGTGAGGGCGTGCAGTTTGGTAGGGCATCCCTGCTGCTGCTTCCTGAGCAAGCGCTGGCTTTGTTTCAGTGGATGGCTTGTGTTTTGTAGACATGGTGGATCTATAACTGTCTGGAAGGTACAGGCTCCCAGCTCAGGAGCTCCTGTGCGTCTGCTCCGTAGAACTCTGTCTCAACTTCCCCACACACGGTGTGGGAACCCCAAACTGGTAAATCAGTAAAGAATAGATATGTTTCATTTTATTGCATCTGAAGGCATAGATAGGAAAATGACACTGTGCAGTTAGTGTATAGAATCTGTAGCTAGCTCTCAAAAGAAAAAAGAAAAAAAAAGGGTGCTTTTATTGTTTTCCTGGAAGACAAAAAAAATCAAATGGAAGCCTTTGGAGTGGAAAGAGGGCTCAGTCCTCAAAGCAGTTGCCACACAAGCATGAGGCCTTGAGTTTAGATCGCCAAGAGACACATAAAAAAGCCAGGCTTGGTGGTACATGCCTGTAAGTCCACCTCTGGAAACGCGGAACCTGGGTGATGATCTCTAGGGCTAGAGGGCTAGCCAGGCAGCCTAGCCAAATTCATAAGCTCCAGGTTCAGTGAGATACCCTTTCTCAAACAATAAGGTGGAAAGTAACTGAGGGAGACACTTAACATCAACCCCAGGCCTCCACAAGCAAGCACATACATATGCAGACACACGGGAAGATGGACGCGTGTACATACCCCCTCCCGGCACAATACACAAAATTAAACCCAGAGGAAAAGGCTACAGGCTCCTAGAGAAATGAATCTTCTAGCTGGAAACTGAGTGAGGAAGTCACACTCATCACAGAGAAAGTGAAGAGAAAAGCAGAGAGGAGGGAAGAAGCAGAAGAGTTTCAAACACTAGCTCCAGCCTTGGGAACTGGTAACAGACACTAATGAGCCATGTCAACAGCAAACCCACACTTGATTAAGGGGTTAGCGCCCTTCGAGCTTTCTTCCGAGAAGCTACTCTACACAGGTTAATCATCATTCCTCCCCAGCCCCCAGCACACA
The DNA here is from genome assembly GCA_030674055.1 of Rhabdomys pumilio. Taxonomy (NCBI): domain Eukaryota; kingdom Metazoa; phylum Chordata; class Mammalia; order Rodentia; family Muridae; genus Rhabdomys; species Rhabdomys pumilio. Next base: position 106,825,981 of record JANHMN010000001.1, read on the forward strand.
AACTAAGCTTAGTTCATTTATTCATGCTCTGCTCCTATTGATCCCTTCCTCCATCCACTTATCCTCTCAACAAATAATTTATTGACTGTTTTTCCAAGAAGAATCCTTTTTCATGTTTATCTGTGGTGTGGGAGACTGGCACCAAGCGCTATGCGCTGACTAGAGTCTTCCCAGCACACTTACACCTGTCGGCAAATGAGGCTGGAAAGCTACACACATGTTGTTCCTGAGGGGGCAACATGTCTCCAGGCACAACCTTCGCACATCAAACACTCCGTGAAGAAAGAGGCCAGCTGGTGTGTGGAGCTCTCCCCCAGGAACCCACTGTGCCAAAGCTGCTCCAAACAAAAGCTCCCGACGGCGCTCTGCTCCTGGCGAGGTTTAGGTCAGCAGGAGCTTTTTCCGGGACTCCTTTTTAGGATCTTCACAGGAGAATGCCTTCCTCCTTTGCGTATGATCTTTCCCCTTCCAGTGACAAGGTGGATACACAAGGAGGTGATAATTGATGTTAAGTTTATGCAGTTTCGCTTCGCTGTCACGTCCCAACTTGAGCTGCAGACATTTCAAGTTTCTTCTGGTGAATCATGTCGGTGCTGGGTGATGGATTGACTGTTGCTCTTTGAAAAGATTCTCTGTGGAAGTCATGAACCCTTCACTCAGGCACTTTGGACTCTCTGGGATAGCAACTGTCTCTCTCTCTTGTACTACGTGCGTTTTCTAACTGTCTTAATCACACTCCTCTCCCCTATTATTGATCCTATGGAATCGATCATCAGTGGACTGAGCTTCCAAATCCTTCTGTGTGACACTTGGCTAAAACCACACGAGGAACTTTTCACCAAGACTTGTATTTAGCAGAAAACCCAAGTGTAAGTTCATGATATACTGGGGGGGGGGGGGGGGGTTAGGACCAAGATTGATCTAAATACTCGTGATATATGCTTTAATGGTTTCCTTTTAATTTTTAAACCTCGAGAGTTAGCTTATGTGTTATAAAATATTTTTAGTGTAAATTTCTGTGAATTTGGTTAACATACACATTCTCTACTATTACCATAGGGGAATTCAGGGCCTGGGGGGACAGATCACATGCTAAAGTGCTTGCTGGCCAAGCTTGCAGCGCTGAGGTCAATCCCTAGCACCTAGGTAAAAAGACACGCTGACCAGCACTGCGCACTTGCACTGCCAGAGCCTGAGAGGCAGAGACAGAGACTGGAGGCTCTGGGGTTTGTTTGCCTGGCAGTCTAGCCGAGACAGTGAGCTCCAGGCTGTGACAAAGGACTGGAGAGGATACTTGACCTTGATCTCTGGCTTTGATACAAACAGGTGTGTATCTTACCTTCACGAACATGTATACTTGTACACACACAAGTACACACACAAGTACACACACAAGCACACACACACATACACACACACACACACACACACAAGTACACACACACACACACACACACACACACACACACACACGAGTTCAGTTGCACCCCTCCCTAAACAGCCCCCGTAGTCAAAGCATAACTGCTCTCTGCAGCCCATCTGCCAACAACTGTATGGTTTCTGCCTCTGTAGCTTTGCCTTTTTCAGAGTGCGGACCACACAGTGGAGATTTGGTATGCTACATTTTGCATCTGGATTTTTCGCTCCATGGCAGAGTCATGAATTTTCTTTCCTGTGGCTGACTTACACTTAGTTACATATGTGTGCCACACATGCATTCCCAGCTCAAAGGCATTTTGTTCTGTACTTTTGGGGGTGCCTTGAATTAAACTGTTACAAATACCCCATGCATGTAGGATTTGGTGTGGAGCACAGGACTTTGACTTACTTGATAAACACATAGAAATTTTCTCACTGAGTAATATGGATTGTATATATTTAAACTGATAAGAAATTCTCAAATTGGCTCTTATACTAGCCATGTCATTTGTGATGCTGTCTGTAGTGCATACAACTGCATCATTCGTAACATTATCTACAGTATGTGAAGCTTTGTATTTGTGATGCTGTCTACAGTGCATGTAGCTACATCATTTGTGATGCTGTCTGCAGTATACGAGGCTTTACATTTGTGATGCTGTCTGCAGTGTATAAAGCTGTATACTTATAATGCTGTCTGAAGTATAATCTAGTTTCAGTTCTATAATCTGTGAATGCTAGGAACTGAGATCTTTATCCACGCCCCTTCCTCTCTCCTTCTTTCCTTTTTAGCTGTATAACAAAGCAAGTGTTCCTTTGTTCATCTTTTCTATTTATTCTGTTATGTTCTTCTTTACTTAATGTCTTGTTTTCTTATTAAAATTGGAGAATTTTATGTAATCAATAATGTACTTTTTAAGATTTATTTTATTTGTACTTATGTGTATATGTCTGTATAAGTATATTCCATGTATCTTCAGGTGCACTTGAAGGCCAGCTGAAGTCACAGTCGGTTATGAGCTATCTCATGTGGGTGTTGGGAACAAAACTCAGGTCTTCTGGAGGGACAGTAAGATCACTCAACCATTGAGCCATCTGTGCAGCCCCACATACGTTATTTCTTATTTATTGTGTACAAACTTAACATAAATAAGTTTTAAATTGCAACAGAGCTGAGAATTATATGTTTCTAAATTACTGTCTCTGACGGTTAGTTTTGTCTAATTGACACAAGCTGGCGTTATCTGGGATGAGGGAACCTCACTTGAAGAATTACATCCATTATTTTGGCCTATGGACATGTCAGTGGGACTTTTTTTTAAAATTAATAAGTGATATAGGATGGCACAGGCCACTGTAAGTGACATCATCTGTGATGACTATTTTTGGTTATCAACTTGACTACACCTGGAATTAATTAGATAAAAAATTTAGGGCATACCAGTGAAGGGATTTACTTAATTCTGACATAGGAAGATCTGCCTATGTAAGGACATGGAAGAAGTAAGCCTTTGAAGTTTGCCTGCTTGCCCTTGCCTTGCTAGCAAGTCTGTTCCTTTATTGGCACTATTACCTAGTTCTTCAAGATTCCAGTGTCTACTGAAGACCAGCTGAGACATCTAGCCTTAGTCTCATGGGCTGAGCAGAAACTGGGTTCTTGAACTTTTTGTTCATAACCAGCCATTGTTTGATTATCTGGACTATAGCCTGTAAGTCATTCTAACACACCCCCTTCTCTCCATATATAGAGCCTATATATAGGCAGTAACTTTTAAGCCAAATAAACCACTTCCTCCCCAAGTTGCTTTTGGTCAGAGTGTTTTATTACAGCATCAAAGAAGCACAATAATCTACTCATCTTTTCTCCTTCTCTTCTCTACCTCTACATTCGTTCTTCTTTCCCTTTCTCCCAGTCTTCTCTCTCTCTCTCTCTCTCTCTCTCTCTCTCTCTCTCCAGATCTCCCTTCCTTCTTTCCAACTGTCTTGTTTTCTTTTTTTTTTAAACAGTCCAAAAACCAAAACCAACTGAATAGATGAAACTGTTAATATTTCTTGGATACATAATAAATAAAGCCACAGAAGAGAGGGGAGCTTTCTAGGGTCTGTGAGCTAGCCATCCAAAGATGAGCAGATAGCCTTGGGTCCAAGAACAGCTGATATTGTTCTACTTTCATTCATTACTGGTTAAGAAATCGTTGTTGGTACAGTTAGTGGACTTTTTCTTATGTAAACACTCTCTCTATATGGATGTTTCACCTGAATGTATGTCTGTGCACTATGTGTGTGTTTGATGCCACAGAGGCCAGAAGAGAACATCATATTCCCTGGAACTGGACTTAAGGAGGACTGGAAACTACCATGTAGGTGCTGGGAATTGAACCCTTGTCTTCTGCAAGAGCAGCTAGTGTTCTTATCTGATGAGTCACTTCTCTAGTCCCAGGTGCTTTTATTTGATTCATATTATAACGGCGATCCAGACCTTAGCACAATTCCACTGTGGAAGTATCATTCAGGCCATAAAGCTTAGCACACAGACAGCACCACCAGCCAAAATGTGCACAGACTTATTCCATCAAAGTTCATAGTTCTGGAAAAATCTCTAAATGTACTAACCTTGCTTTTTGGCTTCTATAGTTCTGCTTCTGGCTAACATCTTTTGTTAACTGAAGAATGAGGACATAGTTTTGTGCTTAAAAGTTCACCCTGAGAAATGTTTGGTGCTACACTGTAATCTCAAATACCCAGTATAGTCTCTCTCTGGCTAACAGACTTTCTACTGGCTTAAATCTGTGTCAGACCAGTTTTTTTTTTTCTGGTAACTACCCCACAACAATGTGAATACAGGCTCTCATAAGATTTACAATAGCCATTTCATAGCTGACAGATGAATGGGCTCCAAGGACAAAATAAAAATGTAAATTCAACATTCTGCAGCTATTTCTTGTTCTTAAGCTTAAAGCACCCTTCTCTCAAGTGACCAATGTCATATCCAGGACTGTGACTTACACAGTTGGCACAGGGCTTGAACCCTCTCAACATGGGTAACATGCTTGCCAACAATGATGCTTGTTGACCATGACCAAAGTTCCCAGAGGCTGAGAAGACAGAGCGTTCTCCAAGCGACTTCATTTAGGTCAAAATATTATTCCACCTTTTGAGTCTCAGACAGAAAACCATCTCTTCATTTTGTGTGGGGTTGAGCATCCCGCAGTTTCACCCTCTCTTCTGAAGCTTCAGGGGCTATAATACAGGGCCTTGCAGGACTTCAGTGGTGAATGACTTCCTAAGAAGGGATATTATTATTATTATTTTTTACATTTTATTTATTTTTATCTGCACCATACTGTGAAGTATCTTGGATGCTTTGTTTCTCAAAGGCAGGATTAGACCATAGACAGCAAAGACTGCAGTTCTATGCTTTAAAACATTTAGTCAAGATTAATGTCGACACTCTAGTTACCTGGCATCTCCATGGACACCTCCACTGTGAGGCTCTCAAAGAACACGAAGCCCCACAGTGGTATAAATAAGTCAGTTTTTAAAGCTATTATCTGCTTTAGATCAATCAAGATGCATGGAAGGCAACAGTGTAATAAACACAACGAAGGGGCCCTTTGTGTTTGTTTGTTTTGACAATAAGATCTCAAGTCACATAGAACTAATCTGCTTTAGAAAGTATCAAAGCTGAATTCTGCTGCTTTCTTGGCTCTCACCCAGTTAGCTATTGACAATGAAAAGAAGGAAGTGTTTCCCCTCTGCACCCCATCTGTCTGTCTTCACCCCATTCCTTCAATCCTGCATATGCATCCATGCTGCCTGGAGATCTGCCCACAGCCACATTATGTGCTTTTACTTTTAGGTATAATTCTTATACTTAACATTCTGTAACTTATAATCTGACTCTTGCATAAATATCTTCTAAAAATATGTGCTGGTGGCTACCCTCTCAGAAGCAATCTTACCAAACGGCTCATTTTCCCTAAGATGTGGTAGATTGCAGAAGACAGTTGTTTCTCCGAGTGCAAAATGCTTGCCCTTTCAACAGTAAAGACCAAAGACAGTTTTCTGGTTGGTTTTTAGTTTCTCCCTGAATATTCTTGGCTGCCCTCAGACATATAGATAGAGAAGGCTGTCTTTGAATTGTTTCTGCCTCCTGAGTGCTGGGATTACAGGTATGCATATATGTGCACCACCATGACCAGCTATGTAAATCCTGGCTTAATTTGGTTTTTCTTTTTCTTCTCGTCTCATTTTTTTCTTCTTTTCTCTTCTTTTCCTTTCTCTTCTTTTTTTCCTTCTTCTCCTTCCTCTCTGTCTCTGTTTCTCTGTCTCTGTCTGTCTGTCTGTCTCTCTCTCCCCTCTTTCTCTCCTCTTCCCCCTTTCTCTCTTTCTCTCTCTCACTATGTGGCCCTGGCTAGCTTGGAACTTGCTATGTAAACCAAGTTCCTTGGCCTTGAATTTATAAGCAAACTACCTGCCTCTGGCTCCTAGATGCTGGGATTCAATGTGTATACTACCACACCTCATGAGGATGCTCTTGTATTGAAAAATTATCTGTGTGAAAGGATTAAAGTATATCATAAACCTTGTGGATATTTAATTTCTGCTTGGTATTTAGGTTACTAAACAAAATAGATTGTAGACTATGTACACATGAAAAAGAATTTCTCAGTTATCTTCCTCCCTCCAACCAGTTTGGTTGGTATGAGGAGTAACTTTTCCTGGGGGAAATCTGAATGTACATCTACTCACCCCAGATAAGGAACCCACACCAAAGCAAAATAAAGATACCACCAAAGTTCAACTTAGTAAACCAATGAGTTTTATTGTGGTTACTTACAGAAGGGTGAGTGGGTAATGGGAGTACTTATAAAAACAGATAATACTCAAAGACTGCTGAATCATCAAAAGCTCATCCTAGCATGGGTGATGGCTTATGAGAACTGGACCCCTGAAGCTGACTGTAAGATTTTTGGCAGTTCTTGGCATCCACAGTAGTGTCTGGGTTTGGTGACTCTAGATGGTATAGATCCTCAAGTGGAGCAGGGTCTGGATGGCTCCAACTGCATATGTAGCATTGTCTTGTTGAGCATCTATGAGAGGGCAGGTCCTTGGTCCTGTGATGGCTCAGTCCCCCAGTGTAGGGGAATGCCAGGGCAGGAAGGTGGAAGTGGGGGAACACCTTTATAGAAGCAGGGGGAGAAGGGATAGGATAGAGGTATTCTGGGGGGAGGGTGTGGAAACTGGGAAAGGGGATCACATTTAAAATGTAAATAAAGAAAATATCTAATAAAAATGTGCTGAAAGTAAAAAAAAAAAAAAAGATTCTTGGCAGATTGGATGAGATTGTCTCTTTTAAACAGCTTGGCTCTTCTGAGCCTTTTCCAAGCAGCACAACTAATCTAAGATTGCCTCTCAGCTGTCCTTATTGCTTCTATCAGCACCAGGAGGAAGGTGCCCAGTACATCTGTTTAGTTTCAGGGACTTCCTGAAGCTAGCAAGTTGTTTATTTCCTGAGTTTTATGGAGCTTTCATTTTGAACATCCAGAGTCTTAAGTAGCTTGCCTGAATCTGAAGTGTTTTACTTCCCTTTAGAAACCTCTAAATCATTCATTACCTGAAGGATGGGAAGATCATCTCAGAGGAAATTGTGTGGTAGTTCCAAAGACAGAACCTATTCTCTGCAGACCAGAGTAATAAAATTTAATACAGAATTGAGTTATTTTAATCCTATTGGAGTTATGAATATGGGATATAAGGATAATAGCTACCAAGGGTCAGAGGTTGACTGTGAATGCTTCAGAACTATTGTTCTCAACTAGAGATCATTTTTTTTTTCCTGAATGGAACTTTCTGAAATGTTTGTAAATTTTGATAGAATCAGTGGTAGAGAAGATTTCTGCCAGTTTCAAGTGGAAAGAGTCCTTACATTTCAAGTCTATTGCTCCAGGTAAGGTTGGTGACACCAGAGATAGATAAAGCCAGGGGTACTAGTCAAGATTTTGAGCAGATATAATCAGTAGGTCCTGAGGAGAACAGGGGTATCCCAGAAAAACACTTGGAAAAAGCTCTGTAGGAAGAAAGACAAATGTGGTTTTTCTGGATAGGAATGGGAGAAGCAGGATATACAGAGTTTAGGACTGGCTAGCTATATTTACATGTGACACCCTGGTTGGAGTCACATTTACTATGACTGGTGCAGACTGTGGCATAGGCTGTCTAAAGGCTGTAATTGGTCTTTGGTGGGCCAAATTGAGGACCTCCTAAGGGGCATCCTACAGACAAGAAGCATCATCTACGAGATTTAAAGGTAATGGAGACAAGAGGGCTGTGGAAGATGGGGTTGGGATGGAGGAAACAGGTTGCTGGGGAATGTTCTAAGGAGCTATACATCTTGATTTCCCTTTTCTTTGCTTAATGTCTGCCACGTATTCCTAATGTTGCCACCATGACACTCTGCTGCATGTGCCTACTGATGCCACCATTATTTTCTGCTACAGGCTCTCAGTGACACCACTATGATTGGTGCAGGTGCATGGGACTCAGCAAGTGCAGACTAAATGCTCTGAAACCATGAGCTAAAATAAATCTCTCCTCCTTTAAGTTGCTTTTCTCTGTTCTTTGATCACAAAATCTCAACTAATACATCTAGGAAATACCTGGGTGTGTCTGTGATGTGTTTCTAGAGGCAACTGGAATGTATGAATGCCCACCCTGAAACTGGGCAGCACCCTCTACATTAGACAGTCTTGCCTCAAGACATCAGACTCCGTGCATTTCAGTCCTCAAAAACTAGAGTTTTAATTGTCATCCTCCAGGAATTTTCAGGCCTCCAGCCTTGAATTGTTTGTTTCTTCTATTTGTTCTGTTCCTCTGGTGACCCTCCTCAAAATGAGTATGGTAAGAATAACAGGATAAAAGAGAGCAATTGTTTCACTGGTGAGCTTTGAAGTCACATACTCCCTCAATTTTCATTTTTGTTATTAATAATTATAATAATTAATAAATATAGATAATTGATAAAAATGTAATTACAAAAATGTTTGTAATAATCAAGCCTAGAAATAAAAAGCAGTGTGAAGTGGAAATTCTGTTTGCTTTAGAAACTCAGTGGTGTCTTGTGATGTTTTTCTGGAAGTTGTCTTGTGAAAGGATATTTTGTTGAAGCAGACATGTGAGAGGGCATGTAGTGTTTTGCTGGAGTGGACCTTAAGAGGGTATGTGATGTTTTGAAAGGATATAAATATAACCCCGCAGACAGTGAGAAGACATTCTTGCATTTGCTATACCTTGTAATGCTTTGCTGGTCTTTCCTTCATAGAAAGAAAGGCACCAAAAAACTTCTCTTGGTATTCTGGCTGATTCTATTCTTGCCACTTCTGCTGACTCCATGTTGATTCAGTGGGTCATTGTGGTTTCTGTTAGACCGAGCCACTGCTATTGATTCGTGTTTTGTGTTTTGTGTTTTGTGTTTGCTGTTTGACTGGATTAGCACTACTGACTATTGTTTGGTGTTTTGCGAGTGGACTGGACTGCTGATGTCCTGACAGTGAACATTAGTCTGTTTACCTCTAAGACCTATTAATTTGGAAAACTTTTCCTCATTAATCTATGGTAAAATTTGGCCTTTTGTCTCAAACAAGGGATTCAACAGAAATGCAACCTTCTGCTGAAAAGCTTGGAAACTAGATTCTCCTAGGTGTCTGGACAACCACACTGTTCCCTAGCTTTTGCCAGGGGAGCAGCCCCACCCTTCTGTGTTCCCTGGTGATACTGCTGACCTGAATTCATTTCATACTGGCTTTTCAGTCTCTAGTTAGAATCTTGGCTCTCATTAGAATCCTGGTTATATCTCTCCTTTCCTTCTTTTTCATCCCTTTGAGACAGAGCTATGTTGGCCTGGCTGACCTGAAACTCACTATTTAGACAAGGATGAGACCAAATTCTCAGAGATCCACCTGCCTCTACCTCCGAAGTGCTGAGATTCAAGGCCTGCTGGCTTTCTCTAGTCATCTTTTTAGCATTCTGTACTCCCCTAATTTTCTCCCTTGCAAATATTTTTTTACACTGTCTCCTGCATGTATGTGTGTGTGTTTTCTTGTCTCCGTGTAACTTCTCACTTTCAGACTGCACATTAGTAAATATCATACATTAAATGCTGTGCAGATTTTACCTGTGACTAGAAATGCCTCCTTGGTGTGTCCTGGTGTCTTTGTGAGCTAGATACTGAATGCATGAATTTGGATGTTCTTAGTTGCTTTTCTAGCATATAATTTCTTTCTAATACTGAGTGGCAGGGGAAAAGGTTTATTTTCTGATGCTAAAGGAAGAAGGAAGCCAGGAGTAGTGCACACCTTTGAACCCAGCACTTAGGAGGCAGAGGCAGGAGAATATCCATGAGTTCAAGGTCAGGCTTGTCTATATAGTGAGTTCCACAAGAGCCAGAGGTATTTAGGGACACCTTATTTCAATAACGACAACAATATCCTAAGAGCCTAGGGTGCTCTCATAACGGGGGCTTTACAGTTTTGAGATGTCCAGGAAGGTGGTGATAGTTTTAGCTGTTGGTGAGGAACTTTGGGTGGACAATATTGCACAGTAGGAAACATACATGGAGGTAGAGGAGGGAAGGAGAGGGAGGGGGAGGGGCGGGCGAAGGACCACATCATCAGAGAAACTCAAGAGAGCAGGATAAAGGGAAAAAGCAGGCTAGTTCTTGTAGAACTATCCAGCTTCCCGGGGAACGAATGAATTCACTCCTGTGAGACCTCACCCACTGGGCAAGATCAACATTAATACTTTCACAGGAGGACTCTGCCATCTCCCACCAGTGCCCACCTCTTAAAGGTCCCACCACCTCTCAGCACTACTGCATTGAGAGCCAAGCCTCCCCCAAGTGAATGTTTGGAGAACAAACCCTATCTGACTCACAGCAAGCTTCCTATTCTGCATTTGCCCCTAGCTGCCTCCAGCATTCAAAGTCTGAGTTTCACTTAGTTGTCAGATGTGTCCTTTCTTGTCTCCTTGTCTCGTGTAGTTATTAATGCCTGAAGCATTTCCTCAATCAGCGGGCTGTTTTCTCTCAGCCTCTGTATGAGAGTGTCTTCATGGTGCCTTTTCGGAGTTCCCAGATCTTGACTGTGCTGTGACTCAGCCCATGAGACATTCATTTCTGTTCAGCCTTGGAGTTCAGGAAACCTTCTTTCAATCTGTAACTGAAAATGGGCTTTTAACCGTGGTCAAAGCTGGCTCGTGCTTTATTATGTTAATATAGAAAAAAATCAATAATCATTCCAAATGACCCCAGTAATTACTGAAACTAGAGACAGGTAGAAGGTTCTGTTCCACCCGACTCTTGTATGAGGCAAGATATATTTTCTTTTCCTCAGCTGATTCTCAAAATTGTCTTGCAGGTTGGCTCAATGTTTGTTTAGTTCAGATCACTTGTTTTTATCCTGGCTTGTAGCCTCTCTTCTGAACTGTGAATGCTATGGAGAATAAACTCATCCGCTTAGGTCATTTTCCATGGAAACCAAAAACATTGATTTCTTACATTTCTTCTTCAGAAGGGAGAGAGAGAGAGAGAGAGAGAGAGAGAGAGAGAGAGAGAGAGAGAGCGCACTGATGAGAACAAGATGTTAATTGCTTTTTGGTTGAGGATGTTAACCATACCGTTACCCTAGAACAGCATAGGGAAACAGAAAAGGAAGCATATTTATCTGAGTTTAATGAAAGTAGAGAAAACATTGGCTGAGTGTTCCAGTATTTTTATCATTGAATAGCCTACATTTATTCGGTTTTTAAACTTAATTTTTAAAGCTATATTTGTTTATTCACATGTATGCATATGGCTTGCACATGGAAGTCACAGGGGAAATTGGGAGAGTCTGTTCTCTCCTTCTGCCATGTGGGTTTCAGGGACTCAAACCCGCTTCGTCATGAGGAGTGGCAGCAACAGCTGCTGGCCTTATTCAGTTCTTCAGTGTGTGAGTTTGTGTGAAGGTGATACCTAAGGCAGCTGCACTACACGACATTTGCTGACATGCTGAGTATTCTCACAAGACAGGAATTATTTCCTCTATTATTTTTTTAATTGCTGTTTTAGTTGTTAATTAAAGGGAGAGGCATCTAGGTAGCCCTTCCCTTTATATCAACAACCTCAAGAGCCACCAGTAAGCTCAACCACTATAGCTCCAGGAAAAGGAGCAAGAATCCAGGCAGCTGTTCTGCCCTAACTGCCTTTGAACTATAGCTTGCAATTCTTCAGGGTTTTCAGACCTGGCCCAGTGCCTGGGCCATTGTGAAGACATATTAGATTTGATGAGAGTGAATGAGCGAGCATTTAGTGGGTAAGAAAGCCTAGGCATCTAGAGACTTGAAGTTTGAGGAAAGGGCAGATAGAAACTAGACCCAAGGAGCCCGTTCTGGGGGAGTTAAGGGAGCATTGAGTGATTGTGTGTTACTGATAACCAGTGCAACCGACCCATGGCAACGGGCAAGCCTTTCTTCTGGGTAGGGCTCAGAGGTACGCCAAAACCTTCCAAGTAAAAGAGTTTATGGAGATAGACCAGTCTGACTCAAACCTATCACTTGTGGTTTCCTCCTCCTAGAGCAAGCCAGGAAAGCAAGCCAGTAAGCACCATTTCTCCAGGGCATCTGCTTCAGTTCCTGCCTCCAGGTTCCTGTTAGAGCTCCAGACCAGGCTTCTCTTGATGACGGACTATAAGCTATAAGCCAAATAAACCCTCCAGCCTCAAGTTGCTTTTGGTCCTGGTGTTTATCAGAGCAACATGAAGCAAACTAGAACATTCTATGTAACACAGAGATAATTATATCAACAAATAAAACCATGTAAAAATATGAAATACTAGAAAGCTTAAAATGAAAATAATAAAATATCTACCTTCTTCCATTCTGTCAATTTTTATTTCTACTCAATAAAAGTAATTAATATTAAAATTATGTGACTGTTCTCAAAAACAAATGCTTTTTAAGAAATTCATCCATCTCTCTGTCAGAAATGTGTATGTTTAATTGTTTTAATGTTTAGTTTTCCCTAAAATGTTAATGGCTTCATTATAATTTCATCTGTATACTTCAGTTCTTCTAATATGAATTCTTATCCTATATTAATGAATTCATGTTTATGTAGTATACATATGGCATGGCAGTCTGTCCAAGATACCCATGAGAACCTCTTTCTGTAAGTGATTTATGCACAATTCTGACATTTGAATTCTACACAATTACTTTGTCCTTGTCTATGTTTTAGTCCTGGCAAGCAACGGCTTTCTCAAATCTGTTGTGTTCACGACAGTGAAAAAGTTTGCTTCCAAATACCATGATTAGGCATTTATATGTTTATAAAGTCAGGTGATGCATAGTGCCTTGTGGTGACTCTTTATAAGCCCAGTCTTCTAGACAGGGGCAAAGGGGGCACAGAGCAAGCATTCCAGGGCACAGCTGATGACATTAATGAGAAGCAAGACAGAGCTTTCTACTCAAGGGAGCATCATCTTCCTCAGAAGGACAGGAGAAGGTCTAACTATGAAGGAAGGAATGCAGGGAAGAAACATGTTGACAGTTGCACAAATGGTTAGCATCTCCTTTCACTTTGAACCCGTGTACTTTCTCAACAGTTATCCGTGTGGTTTTGTTCTTGACAGATTCCTAGTAGTTAAAGAGTGTTCCTGGTTCATTCATATTGGTGGAAATGGGTGAGCTTAATTCTAATCTGCTTTAGTTACTTGGCCATGGCTTGGCTTCCTGAAGGTTGACAGCATATACTTGATAACTCTGGGTAGGGTCATTGATAGAAAGCCTGCAGACATGCCAGTCACTCTGCAGCAGGTGAGGGGTAATGTGTTTATTGAGATGGATGGAAACCATGATAAACACTGGCAGGAGATCCACCTCACATGAGAGCAAAACTAGCCTTATGGATATGTAGATTAACTGCTTGGCTCTTACCCATTCCAGCCACATTATGATCCATGGGTTGAAAGTTTAGTCTGTCCTGGAGCTTTCACTGCCTTGCTGTATTTCCATGTGTGTGCATCTTAGTTCTCAGAATGCTAATCCTTGTCACTTCTAAAAACGTGACTTTGACAATGAGCAGCATATAGTTATTTATGTTTACACATGGTTTTTATATCTATAGAATATATATGCTTAGGTATCAGATATAATAGCTATAATGAAAGCCAGATGTCTTAGCATACTTTTATAATGTTTAATGGAACAATAGATATAACTTACTATGTAGAACTTTAAAATATCATCTTAATGAACAAGAAATATTCTCCTCTACCAGGTCTTTTATGTGCTCTGACAATAGCTGGTCAGTCGTAATGAAAAGAGCCATTAATCTGAGAAGCGCATAAGAGCTGAGGGTTAATGATGACTCATGTTAATAAGAAAGAAAAAAATGAAATAATAGAATCTTCATTTTATATTTTATAAATGGAGGCTAATTTCTTTTACACACGATAAATGTCTTTACTAGTCACAAGTGCAAACAGTTGGCTGCACCTTGTGTGCAGCCCTAGCATGGGGGTCAGAGACATTAGGCCGCGCTAGCTAAAACGATCTCCAGGTTCAGGAAGAGATCCATCTCAAAAAAAAAATGTGGCAGACAATAAAGGAAGACATTCAATATTGGTCTTTGGTCTACACACACACACACACACACACACACACACACGCACATATAAGAGAGCACACACACATACATGACTGTTACATAAGTTTTTAATGTCACTGCAGCCTGTCTGTATAAATTATTTTCATACTATAGTTTTATACTAATATTTTTATGGCTGACTATAAATGGCTCATTTGTACAGGTAGCTGCTCTCCTGATCTTAGTATTCAGAGCCCAAGTCAGGGCTGGGTATAGTTTCAGGAGGCAGAGACAGGTTAGAGCACTGTGAGTTTAAGGTACTAGCCTGGTCTACATTGTGAGTTCCGGCATTATATCTCAAAGGACAAAAAAGAGACTAATCTTTAACTTAATGACAAATCATTCTTTCATAGCATAAGCTGAGGCACAACATGGTTACTGGTGTAGAGAACTTGTTAAATGAAGTTTATTCACTCTGTGGCCTTTGATTTAATAGTTTAAATTAAATAAATGTAATTAAATAAATTAAATAAATGTAACCGTGTTCCTTTTACCTCACTCTGAAGTTACACTTGTTCTGTGTTCTGTTGAGACTACACTACAGCTTCTCATATTCACACAACTGTACTTTAAAAATTGGGTACCTTCTGAAGAATTTTGTATCTCTAAATGTGCTAAAATGATAATTTTCACAAATGTAATTTGTTTTTCATTTCGAAAATATCACATTTTCAAAGGTATACCAAGAAAAAATTTACAACACTTCCTTGTGGAAAACCGGGGCAAGGCTTACAGTTAACAAAACTCATAACATAATGTTCCCACTATGTGGAAAGTAAAACGAATGAGCAATTCTCAGGTGAACAGAACCATTTCTTTAGCTGATATTGAATCTAAGATAAAAAGAAACACAAGTAAAAATTATGTGTACTTCTGAAAGTATAGTTTTACATTTGGAGCTGTAAATATCTGATAAAACAGGAACTTCATTTTCTTTTGAGACAAGAATATAACAACGTATGGAAGGCGTTGCTCTACATGGTTGGATTTTTATCACACCAGGGAATATCTGCTTTCTCACCGGCAATGGGCCAGACAGCTGTGAGTTTCTGTAGGCTTCTTGTTCTGCCATAATCTTCTTGGCTCATCTTCAAAGAAGTTCCCAAGCAGAGTTCAAAGTTCAAGTCATGACGTTCTCTCCCCAACCCAGACAGGAGATGAGATCTCTGTGGTGAATCCAGGTAGGAGGTAATCAGAGTGGGTGAAGGTAACAGAGATGGCAGTTTGCTTTTGGTGACCTCCCAGGAAGCCACTGTCTACCAAAAGAATGCAAATGTACCTTCCATTGGCTCTCTCTGATAAATTGCAGATGTTTTTATTGTTTCAATGATTTCCTTTAAGAGTTACAGTTTTGGTAAAGTGAGGCTTCCCTACCTCTGAGCCAAGCACCTACCAATTGCTGTACTGGATTCAGTGTCTAAAACTACAGATAACTCACAAATCAAATTGGCTTCAGTGGGAAGACACTTTCTACTCTGTGTTATGGTGCCCAGATGCAAGCTGGTTAGGGTTAGTTATGTCTTCAGCTCAAACAAGAATGTCACCCCATTTTTAAAATTAGAATAAGGACATGTGTATGTTTCTAAACAAATCAATGGTGAGTGTGGGGGAGAGGCTATAAATTGTCCTCAGACAAATCAAGTTCTTTTTTTTGAGGTGACATTAATTCTTCAAACATTGCCTCAACCCATCAGTGGGTGATGTTCAGAAGGCAGTGGGGCACTTGTGCTAGTGTCAGTGTGTCATGTCCCTTTCATCTTGCAGACATACGTAACACCTCTTACATAAATTTGGGAAATGTTCATTATAGTAAGTGTGGTTGCACAGACAGAAAGCAAGCATTCTAATGCCCTAGGTCCCTTTAAAGGGTCACTTCCTGAGGACATTTAATCCCTGTTGTTCTGGCAAATCAAGTCATGTGACAATATAGATTAGAGGTGTTGAGAAATGCCAACTTGTACTTAATGGTTTTAGTTTAATCCTTAAATTACACTCTAAGCATTATTTTTTACATGTTTTTTTGTCATATTCTTTCTCTTCTTTTTAAAAACAAATTAGCCGTGTGTTATAACAATGTCTCAGTATAATTAATGTAAATATGGTCTGTGGAAGCATTCAAGAGGAAGGTGAGAAAACACCATCCAAATTAAAATGTGGCAACCCCCCCAAACAAAACCAATAATAAGACTCCATAGTGGTTTCTATAGCACCCCTTCTCCCCCTTCACTCCAAAAGCCACACTGTGTTTAGATTATTGAATTAAGTTCCCGTTTCAGAAAATGCATTTTCAAGTTTAAGATCAAATACTTATTTTTCTCCTTTTTTATTTATATCTAGATAAATGTGCCTTGAAGCCTTAAGGAGTGGATTTCCTTACTTCCTAAAGTATAGATTATGAATCTGTTGAACATACAAACATTATTTGGAGTTCATCAAGGATCTGTCATTGCACCACTCCAGTTGTTTCAAATGTTTTAAATGGGGGGAAACATTGTTGACGAAGATGGTCTCCACATCTTCAGACCCTGGACAGTATCAGCGCAGCCTTCTCTATTCGTGGAGAAGGGGAACAGAAAAGGAGAGTGAATCCCGAGGTTGCTGCGCTCAGCACTCAAAGCTGGTTTGTGAATGAGTCAGGTGTCCGCTTTCCTTCTCTCTCTAGTTACATATTTTCTGAACAGTCTGAACATGCCAGGTCCTGGTTTGGGTTCTGGGAATAAGTGGTAATCACTACACATGAGAAAGTTCTGTCATCTCATGGAGTCTACAATCTTGTGAGGGAGTGACATGTCTAAAAATGCTGATTTGGTTTAGAGGAAAAGGGAGTGGTATGTCCCTGTGTGCCTGTGCTTTCTGTATATGAGACACAGTCGATTTTATAGGAATTGTTCACTGAGGATGACATTTGAGGAGTACTTGAATTGCTGAAGAGTAAGACATGCTGGCACCTGTTTTTAGAGTAGGCTTCCTGGAGTCTTAGGCAGGGAGCCGAATGCTCAGCATGCTGAGGAAGACTTCTGGGAGGCCACGGTAGGAGATGAAAACAATAATGGCTTATTTCAGCTTAGGAGAAGTTTGACTATTAAGCTGTGTAGTCAGTGATGGGGTTTGAAAGAGGTTGGTAGGAAGACAGAAGTATTTCTGAGACTATTTTGAAAACAGAATTGAACGAAATACAAAACCATGAAAATGTGTTATAGTTTCCTTTGGGTGCTCTGCTCTTACGACTATAACTAAAAAAGAATGATAAATGGAGGGTTAAATATTTTGGGACAGAAAAAGAACGCTGGACTGTGCCTTGCCAAGCATGTATTCTAACAGCTGCTGAGGCTTCAGCTGAGTGACCGAGTGATGTCCTTTCACAACTAAAGGTTTATTGGCAAATGGCATTGGCTAGAGGAGTGCCAAGCTTACTGACTGATTTGTAAGTAAAGTTTTATTTGGACCGAAGATGGTCCAGTTGTGTGGATATTATCTCTTGCTAATTTTGCATCATAGTAGCTAAGGTCACCCAGAGACTGGGTAGCAGAGAAGATGCTTGCTGACTCTTGGACTAGGAATTCAGTGAGTGAAATTAGGTGTAGTTTAAAAGAATCTGGAGTACTCCTTGTAGTAAGCAGATCAGAACAGGCAGCTAGATCGAGGTGGGGGGAAACGGCTGTGGTCCTGAGTCCTAAAGATTCCTAGGAGAACACACTCCTGCCTTTACCTTTATTAATCAAGAGAGAAAAGGCTATATCATAAACATATACTTTCCCTCATTTTGCCATACCAGTATTCCTTTATTGATGGGTTTGTGTGTTCATTTACTCTTTTGGTTTTTAACTCATTTGTGTATAAGCACAGGCTTAAAGACAAGTTCGAACGGTGTATTAGAATGTGAAGAGTACAAGATTGTCAGTTGTATTTCTCCATTTTATTAAAATGAAGAAAATTACATGTAAAGTTACAAAATAAAATTTTTAAAAAGATTTAAGTGAATGTATACCCTTTGCCCTTGAATCTCACTCTGATTTGGAGCTGTGAAAGGCATAAAGCCAAGATGAAAGTGTCAGGAAAGGCAAAGATGTAGATCATCCAGAGATTGGTGTTTAGTGTTTGATTGCTTTGGTCTGTGTTTAATTGCTTTGGTCTATTTGATGGACTGTACATACACAAAGGGAAGTAAGGAAACAGTGCAAAGAAGGTAGGAATGGCAAGCTTAATCTTACAGCTCTGCCTTCCACATTTCTCAGTATCCTTAGGGGTCAGTGGGATGCCACTAGAGTCTAACTGTCCCCAGGACTCCCGAGGGACCACTGGAATCATCTGCCATCTTGTTCAATTTTCCCTTCACTTTACCTTCTAGTCTCTCAAATCTCCACTTAAGTATAAGTTCTGGAAAATTTCTTAAACTTTTATTCATTAAACTGTGAATTCCTCTTCCCATTTTATAATCCATCTAAGTCAGTGGGTGTCCTGTACTGCATATAAGAAAAGAAACAGACCGTGTACAAAACTTTAATAAAAACAAACAAAATGAAAATATATTTTTCTTTGGCCTCCTAGAGTCAGCAATGAGCAATTGAAAACAAATAGTCTCTTCCTTCTGACTCAAGCATTTATGTTCTGGAACCAGCAGGAAGCAAGACACTGATTTCCTGTTTCTACATGACTGGGAAACTAAAGGAGGGCAGATAAAATCAGGGACGGGGAAGGGTATGAGCAGAGTGGCAAGAAAAAGAATGACTTGTGCAAGCACACAAAAGAAATACCATTTAAAACCAACTCTGGAAGATGAACAAGCAGGTCCAGCTTAAACCAAAGGTGAAATGGCAGCCACCAACTAACTGCTGTCATCACCAAGGCTCTGGCTTTACTAATCCAGTGATTTATAAAAGTGCTGGGTTCTTCATTTAGTAATTCCACATTCAGGGCAGTCAGGTTGTATTTTCAGAATCTAGGGCTAAAATCCTAAAGAAGAATGCAATCATTCTTATCACCATAATCTACTTTCATCAAAAGTGTTTATCAATGGAGCAATGGATCTCTGCAAGGTTCAGGGGTCTTAAATCCAAAGTATACATTCTAAAACGATGTTCCATATTGGTTGTACTATTTATACTTATATCGTCGTTGATACAACTACCTTTTGGTTTATACAAAAGGCTTGTTTTTCTATACAACAAAAGGATGTTCTAAATTGCAGATTGTGTGAAGATGATTTCCACTCAGGTCCCCAGGAAGCTCTGAATTAAGCAGAACTAACAGATGGTCTAGTTAATATTTTCTCTGAAAAGACCCTGAAGAAACAAACCTCACTAAGGTTTACTTATGCTTATCGGAAGTTTGTTTGTGTTAAAAATAACATTGAGATGTTGGGTTTCAGGATGTTTGTGGGAGTGGGTTTTACAGGCAGATGTGCACATGGTGAAGGTGGGGGACTAAGAGCTGTTCATTTTTCTTCAAGCAGCAATTTGCCTACAGTTTTCTGAATCTCTGCTCACATTAAAAAAGGTTTCTCTCATAATTCATGAGGTTGCTAATTTAGATGACTGAAATCTACTTCTTGTTTGTCTTGCTGACATATCTAAATATTAGTTCCCACATTGAAGACATCAGTGGCACACACAGCCTCTTGGGTGTAAATGGTCTGTGTACTTGTTTTCCTTAGATTTTCTCTCATTCCTATTTTATCATGAGGTTTAAACAGCCCAGGGGGTCCACAATGTGCAGTCCACATTGACTGCAATAGTTATTGTCCCACAATCCTTTATTTACACATTCGATAATGAGGATGTCACCTTTCGTTCTGTCATCATTCCAAGAATCCTGATAATTTTTACCCTCAATAACTTGGTTTTCTAACCTATACACTTTTTATTGGTAAGTAGATGATAGACACGTACCTTCGCCTTGCCTTGCTTCTGCAGTGTCAGAAAATTATTCCCCTGGTACCTCATTTTTAATCTCCTGATAATAAATTTTCTACCAATTGAGAAACCCTTGGAGTACTTTTTTCACTTTGAGTGGAGACCTTTTCTCAATGGATTTACTGTCAATGGTTCTGGAACTCAAGAAAACTCAAAGCCTGCCTCACTGCTCAGTTATCTCCCCTCTACACTGTCATATCCAGAATCCTGGTCCTTGACACTCCCATGAGCATCCTTGCATTCCCATGCTGTACCTCTTATAGTTTCAAACAATTGACATCTGGTCTTTTGGAATGCATATCATATAATTTCTCAAGTGTCTGGTGTAGCTCTCAGTGGGATCTGCCCTTCAAATTTCTTATGACTTGATTTTAAATCAAAGTAAGATTTTACTCTACACAAAACCTCTTTTAGCCAGCATCTGACTCACTTTATGCTCCCTGGTGCCCCCTTTCTCTCCCAGTCTTTTTGTATCTTCTGCTTTTCCCTGTCACTCATTGTCATCCAGATTTAAGTACCATCCCATCACATTAGAGCATGTGTGCTGAGATGCGAACGCAACCAATTTCATTTTGCTCTGTCAGTTGCTTCGCATAAGTGTTGCCAGTGGGAGGTGGAATAAGTATGGGTGGGTGTAGGAGAAAAGAGAGAGAGAAGGGAGAGGGAGAGGGAGAGGGAGAGGGAGAGGGAGAGGGAGAGGGAGAGAGAACAAACAAAAGAAGCTTCCCATTTCTGTTTCCTTCCTAAAAGGTCACCTTCCTGAGACAACCCAGTGGTTCTTCCTCACCTGGTGGCGGGTGTGTTAACCCCATCAGCATTTGAGTTCTGGTGGCCAGCATAGGCCAGCTTTATCCTTTGACTCTACCTTCTAAGTAGTCTAGTTTGTTATAGTATCTCTTTCAGATCAGAGAGGATATCTGATCCAAGTAGGCCTCCATCTCAGTGGACTGAACTGCAGTGCTCTGGGGGCCACCTCAGAATTCTCTTCTGGCTTTTTCAGATTATTAGTGAGAGTGATTCATTCAACATGAGCCATTCTTCAGTTACATTCTCTCTGATTAAATAATAGACATGATTTTGCCTCTTAATTGGATCTGAGGGGAGACACTGATTGGCCGTTCTGTTTCCAGGGCATTCCCCTTCACTCACTAAGTATGGAAGCCGGTGGTTGGAAGAAAGCTACATCCCTCTTACTGGCTGATGCTGTGTACACAGGATCTGACCACCCCACACTCCACCCCTGCATAGAAGAAGCCCAGCCCCCAGTGCTCCAGACCTCATCTCAGGATCTGTAAAGATACTGTCCTCTACCCCCACACAGCTCCCAGTAACCCAGACCCCATCTCAGGATCTGTCAAGATGTCACTCCCCACACCCATTGTGGTGGTTTGAATAGGTTTGGCACCCATAGACTCGTGCTCTGAATGGTTGGCCCATGGGAAGTGGCACTATTAGGAGGAGTGCCCTTGTTTGGAATAGGCATGTCCTTGTTAGAGGAAGTACATCACTGTGCCAGTGAGCTTTAAGGTCTCCTAGTGTTCAAGTTCTGCCCAGTGTAGAATCAGAGTCTCCTCATGGCTGCCTATGGATCAAGATGTAGAACTCTCGACTTCTCTAGTACCATGTTGGTCTGCATGCTGTCTTTCTTTCTGCCATGATAATAGTAGACTAAGCCAGATCCAATGAAATGTTTGCCTTTATAAGAGACACCTTGGTCATGGTGTTTCTTCACAGCATCAAAACTATATAGGAGAATTTCAGCTCCTAGTACCCCAGACCCTGTCTTACTGTCTGACAAAATATTGTGCTTCTAAGGGTTATCCAGGAGCCCATGAAGGGTGTGAGCTTCATTTGAGCTTCATTAGCCTGCACAGGAAGAGGAGGAGCAGCTCAACATAGGGAATGCAAATAACCTCAAACACTGGGGAAAGGTGTCTGCAGAATGGTGGCCTGTCCTAAATCCTCAGGCTTCTTCCTTTCTTTGTGATGAAGTCTAAATGAGGTAGGACTTTTGGAGGTGACTAGGTCATGAAAACAGAGAAGCCAGTGCTCTTGAAAAGACTCCAGAGAGACCCCAGAGGTGTCCTCTGCCCTGTCTCCTGTGTGTGTTCAGTGGCATGCTAGCATGTTAGGAAAAAAGTCCTGGCTGCAAGTCTAATGGCTCCTTGCTTTTGGATGGTGATGAAGCTGTGAGGAGTTGTACTTATTTCTTTTGTTTGTACACTGCCTTGCCCAGAGTATTTGGGTACAGTAGTCCAAATGGACTTGAATGAAATACTGTTTATTTATTTGTTTGTTTGTTTGTTAGGGTCACACTCTGTAGTCCAGGCTGTTGTGGAACTCAGTATGCAGCTGAAGCTAGCCTTAAACTCAGCATTCCTTCTGCCTCAGTGTCCTGATTGTTGGGATTACAGGTATGAATGAGCCTGCACAGATTTGCTGGCTTTTAGACAACAGAAAAACATAAATCTGTTTCCTCTGGATGCCATAATACCTCCACATGGTATCTCTGATACCGGGCTCATGCTTTAGAAGCTGAGGCTTACAATGGTTATGTTCATTCTGACCAGCATCATCTGGCTGGTGAGCAGATGTCAAGCCTGACCCTTTCCCACCACCAGGCTGTCCAAAGCCACAGACCGCTTTCCTACTTTTAATCACATTTTCAAACAAGTTAGAATTTTATGAAAATTTAGAACTTCTTACTCATCAGGGTAGTTGTTCAGTTGTTACTGGGATTAAAGTAGTTGTATCCTTAGAAACTAAAGGTAATGACTTTTTTTCAGTGTAAGCAGGATTTTACATTTAGTAATAGCCACATTTAATATGTATATATACTTATATTTTAAACACCATTTTATCTTCCTATGACTCTTTGGACATTGGAGTTGATATGGGAAATAAGCAATCATTTATTCATAGATTAAAAAAAAACTTTTGTTGATTCTTTCTGAGTTTCATATCATGTACCCCAGTCCTTCTCATCTCCCTGTTCCCTCAAATCTGCCCATTGCCTTTACAACCTCCCCCTCTAAAATAAAAAACACACAAAAACAAACAACTGTGGAAGCTGTAGTATGTTACAGCGTGTCCCACAGTCTATCCCTCTGTCTACATGTCTTCACCTGCAAATGTTCATTGCAATGAGTCCTTGGTCTGGTTCCAGATGTCTGGCTTTTGTAACACCATCAATATTGGATCCTCACTGGGACTCCTTCTGGTTATCCTATCATTGCCCTGTGTCATGGAGATCCTGTAGCTTTAGATCAGTGGACTGGCCCTTTCACTCATGCCAACAGTTCACAGATGATGTAGATTTTGGGTGTGCCAACTCAAAGCCCTGGATCTGGGCTTTAGTGGTAGCTAAGCTGGCCAGTGCAATGGCACTCCCTTATCTGCATCACAGAGTGATCTCTCCAGTCCTAACTTGGCTAGCTTACCCAATGCTGCCATCAGCATGAGGTAGGGTCAGCTCTCCTGTTCTCACCCTTGGGTCCTGTTCACCCGCAGCCATGCTTCCAGAACCAGCTCCATTGTGTTGCCCAGTTAAGGCACAGGGCCCATTTTCCCAAGCGCTGTAGCCATCCAGGGGCTGGACCACCTCTTTCTCTCTCACACCCTTAGGACCTGCTCATCTGTATTCCCTCTACCAGGGCCAGCTCTACTGTGCTGCTGCAGGTAATGAGGGAAGAGCACACACCCATGCTACCTCATGGGCAAGGCCAGCCCAGCCCAACACGCATGTGTTCTGAGATGGGGTCTTACTTTACAGCAGCCCTGCTGCTTACTCGTAGTACTTTTAAGGGATGGCCTTAGAATCACAGAAACCATCCTGACACTGTGACAGGGATGTGATTGAGCACCTAGATGACAGGCTTGAGCTAACACCCTGACTCTAATATTTGCACTGTGTGTACAGTTGAGGGTGTCTAACCTTTGAACAGTGCATCACCACAATTTTGGGAGCCACAAAGGTCATGTTTAAGAACCACATGATTAAGTTACAAGAAAAGTCATTAAAAACATCTTGTAACTTTTTAAATAGGTTTACAGTTTGCGTTGGGTACACTCAAAGTCTGTGGGCTGATACTTAGACATGCCTGTTCGGGGCTCTTTTTTTAGGCAATAATTTGTTAGTCATTACAACAGACACTGGAGGAAACTGTTACGGTCACATTTCCATTTTCATAAGGAAACAAGTTAGAACCCTGAGATTGGGGAGAATTGTTGATAGAAACATCAGAGTTAAACACAGGAGGTCTGGATTCTGTTCAGAATCTACATTATGCATCAACGCTACCTTGTTTCTCTAGTATTATACTTAAATCATTCGAGTCCAGTTTTTTTTGCATTTGTGTATGTGTATTCCTGTGTGTATAAACATGCGTGTGCACGTTTGGGTGAAGGCTATGGGTTGATGTTGGGTATCTTCCTATGTTGCCTTCCACTTTATTTTGTTTGGTTTTGACTAGATTGGTTGGCCAGCAAGATCAGGAGATCATCCTGTCTCCAGTTCTCTGCACTGGGATATCTGATATGTGTCACTAAGCCAGCTTTTTATGTGGGTCCTGGGTTCAAACTTAGGTCCTTGTGCTTGTGTAACAAGCACCGAATCTACTGAGCCATCTTCTCTGCCTATTTTCTCACAAGTTGGAAATATATTAAAAACTTAGTTGGTGCTAACTGCATAGTCAGTTGTTTTGAGCAGAGTAAAAGGCACACTTACCCTTGCTCTTTTCATTTCAAAGCTCACAACTTTGCTTATGAATGAAAAATAAAATTGACATTAGCTAGAGTGTACAACTTTTGTTATAGTCTTTCACATATCAGATACATTGTGGCCTTGAAGATTGTGCAGTATTGCATTCAGAACAGTGGTTCTCAACCTTCCTAATGCTGTGACCATTTAATACAACTCTTCATGCTGTGGTGACCCTCAACCAAAAAAATATTTTTGTTGTTCTTTATAACTATAATTTTGCTACTGTTATGAATAGTAATGTAAATATTTGTGTTTGCCAATGGTCTTAGGCAACCCTGTGAAAGGGTCATTTGACCCACAGGAAGGTTATGACTCACAGGTTGAGAACCCCTGATTTAGAATACAATATTACAGATAAAGTTATTATACAAATTCTCTGAAGGGTTGGTGGCATAGGTCAGTAGTTCAGTGTTTCTTAGAAGGCACAATGGCTGGGTTTGAGCTCAGCTCCATCCCTATACACAATTTATTTTGATGATTTTTATATGGTATCCTGTATTAGCCTTTTAATCATATTGAAGATGGTTGGTTCTGGTTTTTTTTTTTTTTTTTGACATAAAATATTCATTCTTCAGTGATTCTGTGATTCTTGTTTTCATTTACCATGGTCTAAATATGTGTGTAGTTTTGTATCACCTCTGTATCATAAAAAGTAGGCAATGTGAAAGTGTGGAGATGATTTACTTCCAGTACTTAATTCAATTGGGTGGACAGTTCTAAAAACAAACCTTAAAATAGTTGTCTTAGAGGTACAGAGTAATGGTAATATTTTTGCTTTAAGAGCAGTGCCCTGACTCAGGACACACTGGGCTGAAACTCCCTCCTCTTTCCCTCTCCTTCTCTCCCTCTTCTTCTTCTTCCTCCCCCTCTTCTTTCTTTTAATATTATTTTTAATTTTATGTGTATGTCTGTACACAAATGTAGATATGGTTGCCATGTTTGTTCAATACCCACAGTGGCCAGAAGGCATTATATTCCCTAGAATTGGAGTGACAGACAGTTGTGAGCTACTTGTGGGTGCTGGGAATGAAATCCAGGTCCTTTGCAAGAGCAATGAGTGTTCTTAACCACTGAGCCATCTCTTTTTTTCTAAAAAAAATTGAATTGCCATTCTCCCAGCCCCCTCCATTCTAAAAGCTTTGAGTTGTCATTTCTCCAAAAAAGCCATTTTGGATAATTTAATGAAAGTAAATCTCATCACTGGCAGAGGTCATAGCACATTCAATTAGCTCTTGGCAAGACTATTCAATAAAACATGTCCCTGAGAGAGTGACTTTGTGGTTTAAAAGGGAACAAGAAATAGGTGATACTAACTCCATGGGATGTTTTCCTGGTCAACACTGAAAGTCAATGGACAAAGAGTCAGCCTGGGAACACGGAGTTCAGAGGATCTGTCTTCCCCTCCAACGACTGCATCTGCTCAATGAGTCATGTGAGCTACTATTAGTGATTCTATTAACTTCAGTTCTATTTCTTAGTTGCCATGAGAAGTATTAAAATACATTGCAACCAACCAGCCAGCCTTATTTTCTATCCTCTGATTTGCCAGGAATATAGACTCAGAGGGACCCTTGTTAAGTGTACTAGTTATCATGAGCATGAAGTATTCGGGAGTTTCCTGGCAGACATAAGATAAACAAACACACCTTATCTTGTCTTTGTATCATCCCTGTGGTGAAGGTGAGATGAGTTCCGCTTTGTCGATGGAACTTCTGATGCTAGACGTATCTAACCCAAATTCACGTGGCTAGATCATCAAGCTGTCATGCCAACACTTCGTGGCTGTATGCCTGGTAAATGTGCCCTGATATACATGGTTGGGTCCTCAAGTGTCATGGTGGCCCCCTATCAAGAGACTGAGAATGATAGCTTTGCATTTAAAATCGGCACTGCACAATATATAGTTAAATGGTGAACATTATGAGAGTAACTGGAGAGTATAAATTTTCATGATATTAAATATCAAGTAAAGAGGTCAATATATGCTGAAGGAGAAATTAAAGAAGAAAATATCAGGGTTTTATACTCTAGTAGTGAGTTTATAAGGGTGCTCTAGAGGAATAGAACTGATTGAATGGCTATGTATATTAAAAAGGGATACATTAGCCCAGAAGGGGAAGGGGTGGGCACCAGAGCGACTGCATCATGCTAACGGTGTGGTTGCTCCATCAGGATCTCCTACAGCGAAACCTATGGTATTTAACTTTAAATGTTGCAGCTTATTCAGTAGAGATTAATGAAGACACTGCTGTCTGATAGCTTAGGTGGTTTGTTTGTTTGTTTGTTAAATGAGAGATTTGGGCTGGAGAGATGGTTCAGAGCATTTGCTTCTCTTGAGAAGGATCTGGATTGCATTCACAGCACCCATGTTGGGCAGCTCACCACTTTCTGTAAGTCCAATTGCAGGGGACATAATGCCTTCTTCTGGCTTCCATAAACACCTACACTCAGATGTGCAGGCACGTGCACACACACACACACACACACACACACTATTAAAAAATGGGGGCTGGAGAGATGATGGTTCAGTTGTTATGAGTGCTTTATTTCTCTTCCAGAGGACCTAGTTTTGGTAATTTATTACCAGTGAGGGATAGCCCTGTGTCTCAGATCTCAAATACTTTTTTTTTTTAATTTGTGAGAAAAGGAGGGAACCAGGGCTGAGGTTCTGTCATTGTTGAGCTGCCTTTGTGAGAGAGCGACCTTGATCTTCCAGGAAGTGGGATCACATTAACCTCTGCTTTTCAACTTTTAGCTAAACATCCTTTTCATTTGGGGGTTGTTTGTTTAATTAATGTTACATTATAGACTGTCTGCAACATTGAGGTGCTTGCTTAGTAAGGAGGTAAAACCGGAAAGCTGTTGGTTAAAAGAGTTATTTGTGCCAGATATATAGAGAGAGACATGTTTAGTTAAGGTTTAGTCTGAAGCCACACAGTCTGTCTGTCTATACTCTTATTTTAATAAAGGAGAAATTCCAGTATTATCTAGAGACTTTTTCTTTACACAGACCATAAATGTGGTTTTTATTACTATGAGCAAACATATTTATTACTCTTTGGACATCAGGATGAAGAACCATTGCATAGGATTATTCTGGAAAAGATGTAGAGAAAACCTAAAATATTTCTGTATAGCTATATGTGCAAAGGACCCTGAAAATGGCCCCAATAGAAAGTCAGTGGATATTGGTCTGCCCGGTCAGGAGACAGGATAAGTGTTGGGAAAAGGTTTGTATTCTGCAAAAGTTATGTTTAATGAGAAATTTATTAGCATCTTTTGTTGTTTTAAAATCACTAATGAGACTTAAGGCTAGTGAACATCCTCCCTTTTTTTCTTAAATAAGAACAAAGTTATAGATTTTATTTATCCTTTTTTTCTTAAAAAAGAACAAAGTTATAGATTTTATTTATATGTTTTTATTTTATGTGTATGTGCCTGTATGAGTTTGTACATAGCACACGTGTGCAGATATCTGTAGAGGTCAGAAGACATCAGACTTCATGGTACTGGAGTCACGGGCAATTGTAAGCTACTGGATTTGGGAACTGGTGACTGAACCCAGGTCCTCTGCAGGAGCAACAAGCACTCTTACCAAAGGGCCATTTGTCCAGTCCTGAATTTTCTTGTTTTACTTAATAGGAGGCTATGAAATAATTAGATTTAATAATATAAAATCACTGCCGTATATAGTTATCTGGATAATTTTGTGTAATTACAAAACTTGATAATTATGATTCAGGTTTCTTGTTATTTTATTATTATTAAGGTATAATTTACAAGTAGCAAAATTCACCCCTTTTAGTGAACATTTAATTGATTTTTGGTGAATGAACACAGTCATGTATCCATTACTAAAGCAAGACCATTCAAGAATTTTATTCATAGTCTTCAAACCTGTCTTGGTCTTCATGTCTTCAGGCCCTGACATCTACTGTTTGCTTTTATCTTGCTTTAGTTTTTGGCTTTTCCAGAGCCAGACATCCTGTCAATGTTAGTCTATGTAAGCACACATGTGAGTCTGCACATGGAGCACACACAGAGCAGTTTGTGAGTTAGTAGTCCATGTCCTCCCAGCTGAGCAGAGTTGAGATACAAGGTTTTGCCACTGTATATCTGTGCATTGAGTGACAGGGTGTGTCAGACAGATGCCTGCAATGCTCATGTACAGAAATTTACATGGAGTCAATGCCTCTTTTCTTGCTTGCCCTCACACAACAGTGACCACAAACACAGATAGCAGTGTGGGTAACATAAAGCCATGTGGGAAAGTGTTAAGGAAATAATTATGACCACACAGACCTCATGTAAGCACCTCAGAAGAGCCTGGAAGTCCTTAGATTTTTGCCATCAGATTGGTGATCTATAAAATCAAAAGATTTCAGCCTCAGACCTTATTATCCTATGCTCCTTGCAGGAAGTACGTGGATTATACAGGGTTTACAAATATCTGTCTCTAAGTGTGGATGTATAAACCCCACATGAATTCTAGCTGATGAAATTGTGCAGGGATTGATATTTTATTATTATTTTATAGATATTTACTAATTTTGAGTTTAAAAGACCTATGAAGGAATCTTTTCAAGATAGCATGAGGATGTGAGCACCACACAGTGATTCTGGAGAACTGAAGCTAAGTGACCGTGTCACTCTAGACCTCCATATGTAAATGGTTCAGTCTGAAGGGGCTGTAAGCCAAATTCTGTGTCCTTCAGAATAAGGAAAGGGGCTGAGTGTGGTGACCCACAACTGCAATCCGTCACTGAGAAGGCAGAGGCAGCAGCTGCATATCTGTGAATTTGAAGGCAGTCTGATCTACGTTACATAATGAGTTCCAGGGTGTCAGAGTCTACATAATGAGACTGCAGTGTTAAATGACACAGGACATCAAGACCATCCCTCTGCTCCACTTACGTCATGATGGTCATTCTATCAGAGTGAACACTGAAGAAAGCATTGGCTGATGAGAGAGGCTTGAGCATAGGCAGGACCAAACAGTGCTTTTAATCAGAAAAAGAAACTATTAGATTGACAAATCTCTACTATGGACTGATTCTTCTGGGTACAATTAGGAGGGAATCCTAGGAATTTCCAGCATCCAGGAAGCTGGGGAGGGTGCAGAGTGGGAGCACACAGAATCCTCTGGAGCCTCCCTCTACTTCCGGCCTTCTGCTCTTTGTAAGGAAAATACTGAAGTCTGCAGATGCTTCTTTAGATGTCAAAAGGACACTTCCCTGGATTCCTTTGATTGATTGAGAAAGGCCTGGGACTTTTATCAGCTGATACTTAGTGTGTTCACGGAACCCAACTATTGATTCCCTTACCTTGCTGGTCTGCACTCTCTGAAAATGCACTTTCTGTAAATGCAAGCAGTAGCTGCTAGCACACCCTTCTTCAAGGGCCTGGCTGTCTTGCAAGAGGAAAGCAGATACTCAATGGAGAATCTGACCTTTACATTTCTGGATAATGTAGGGGCAGATTGCCAGTTAAATGTTTTTTTTTTTTCCTTCCTACAATGGAGCTGATATTTAGAACTGAAAATTCCAAGCAATTATATCACACTTGGACAAATGGTTATCAAAAATATCTAACAATTGTTCTTGATGGCTTGGGGCAACGAGCTTGACACTTGCTAGGAGGCTAGCACACAAAATCTGCTTGCCAGTATCTAAATACAAATAGCAATTAAAGCACTGAGGTGTGTGTGCTAGTCTTTGCATATATGCCAAGGAGTTGAAAGCACTATGAACTCTTTGGGGTTGAGAAGTACTTGGCCATATGTGGATGAGAAGACCCATGATCTGGCATTTCCTCTTGCATAAATTAAGACAGAATTTTTAGCCAGATTCCTGGAGTTTTCTGGAGATAACTTAGATCCCTGCCTTGTTCCCGGGAATAAGAAATCCATCCTTACTGTCTCTATACTTGTGTATGTGGCAACAGCTTCAGATACATTAGAGTTAGGTGGGAATCCTAGACTACACTCTAGACATCTGAGCTTAGTCTGTTCACTCAAGCCATTCCAAACAAAGAAGCAGTTTTGCAAGCTTGTAATTGGTGAATAAATGAACTTTAAAATGCCATCATTTCCTATCAGTTTTCCCTTGCTGGTGCTGTTTCTAAACCCAGGGACGAAGGCTACAAAGGCAACATGAGCTGATTTTCATAGATAGGTTTGAATTTCTCAAGATGCTCCTAACAGAGATATTTAGTGTGTGTGCATGTGCATGAGTGCACACATGCATACATTCCTCTGTGTGTGTGTGTGTGTGTGTGTGTGTGTGTGTGTGTGTGTGTGTGTGCTCTCGCATGCTCATGCACAAACAGCTGGCCCAGAAGAAGAGAGCGCCATCAACATCTAGGCAAGAACCAAGCCATTAGGAAAGTGCCAGAGTCTCACACAGCTCCATCTTGGGAAGCATCAGAGTTGGGAAGAGTCATTCAAGCAGGAATCACAGATACATCAGGCATTTGAATCTGAATCAAGGATTCTTTTTGAGTGTGCAGCTGTGTGCAGCTGTGATGTATTCATTCAGCAGACAGACATTGGCTGCTTACTTGCTGCTGAGACAGCTAGAGATTCCCTCACCTCCCACAGATCCAGTGTTCCCTCCAAAAGACATTCAGCACTAGGGATACTGGGAGACACAGTTGCCTCCAGGTGGGCTGGGAAGCCCAATTAATTACTCATCTATGTCTAAAGTATCTGACTTCACTTTCAAACCTGCACTGACCTCAGGAGAAAACGATCCATCATGGCAGGAGGATACTGCATTGAGTTTTAATATGGTGGGTTCTATTCTCACCTCAGACATTTATTGCCTGTTTCCAACACTCCTTCCTGCAATGCTGGAATGTTCCCTGGCTACTCTAGGGATAATGGAATTTCAAACCCCTCTTCACTCATTGTCAGAATTAAAATGGAAAATCAATGTGAAAGCACTTTATATCATTTGAACACACTACAGAGGCAGAAGAATAGACAGTGCACTGTGTTACAGGAATATGACTTAGTTGGGTATTACCACACAGATACATTTTAGAGATTCTTATAAAGATTAGTATTTTAAATAGTTTGTGTTTTAACCTGGTTTGATAAACTTATCGCACATCAACTTTGCTTGTCAAATGTACACCCAACTAATGATGATAAGAAAAATAAATGAAAAACAATATTGCATGACACCAAGCGTTTATAAGTGTCAATTGTGGTACAGCAGCTTAGAGCATTCAAAATTATCTGCAATTAGGGAAGAATAGGCATGCAAACCTTGTTTACTTTGTTGAAATTTAAAAACAGAGAAGAATAAACCGTGTCTATTTTTTGTTGTTGTTTTGCTGTTTTTCTTTCTCCCTTTTTCTTTTTATCTTACTTTCACTTTATTTATTTATTTTTTGAGACAAGATTCCATGAATCCTAGGCTAACCTTGAATTCACTACACAGCCTCCACATCCTGAGGGCTGGGATTAGAGCTAGTGCCACAATGCCCAGTTTTATGGAGTGCTTCAGGTAAATCAAAGCCAGGGCTGCTTGTATTCTAGACAAGCACTCCACCAACTGAACTCCATACCCAGGTGAAAGCATGTTCAATTTCTGAAAATGCAAACCTTTGGCACGACGCCAGGGATGAGCTCTGCATCCAAGTATGCAAATAGGGTCATTAAAAGATATGCTATAGAAAATGACTTTTACAGTTTCTTGACAACGCAGGTTAGGAGAGAAGTTACTGTGTGGTTCCACAGAGAAACACACCCGCTGGCAATGGGAGCTGCACAGAGAGTCAAGGGCAAAGGTTGGCTCTCTGCTGCTCATTGCCTTGATGAAGGAGAGCAGTGTTTTTTAGGGAGGGCAAAAGAAGACAGGCTCAGATGGGGAATGTCTGATGACTTTGTTTAGAACTCGGTTTTTATTTTGCAATCACAGCAAGTGAGATGAAAACCTTGCCTGCTCAGGCAGCATGAGGGGGAGAGATAAGCACTCTCCTGTCAAGGGCTGCTGCTGACCTCTCTGCAGTAAGTAACAAGAGCAAGCAGAACTTTGCAGCCTGCTGTGCATTGTGGAGCTGAGAAATGAGAAGGAAGGAAAAAAAAATTTAAAGAGAAATGACATACATTCTGTTTGTGTGAGCTTGTATACGTTCAGAGCACTCAATGCTGCAGGAGGATTAACTGTAGACAGTTTGCCTAAACAGCATTGTTGGACTACCGGGTTCACACTACATCTCATATACACAGATATGTTCTTCTGGTGTAATTGGGGACTGGAATTTTATTCTGATAGCAGGTTTTTTTAAATGTATTAACGACAGAATTAATGAAACCTTTTCTGCCCTATCTTCCCCTCCTTTGAGGGCCTTTGAAGGAGATGACCTCTCTCTGTGGAACAAGAACATTCTAAGCTCTCGTATAGTACTCAGGAAAAGGAAAAACAAACTGATCAGAGCTTGACGGAAAAATAAATAAATATTTTTTTCTCAAACTCTTGTCCCTTCATTTTCTAGATCTATAATTCTATAATGTTAAAAAGTCTTCTTGGACTCATTTATGCATGGGGTTTATACACAGGGTTCCTATGCATTGTTTTCAAATATTTGAAAAATTCCCACCCCAAAGTCTATTTTTTCTAAGCCAGCATTTTAGAACGTAAAGGTGAATTTCTTGTTCTATCTAGCCTAGTAACTTTTTACAACACCTTGTCTGTATTATGCTTCATCTTCATTGCCAACCTGACTAGACTCAGAGCTTAGTGGGCATCAATGAGTCTCTAGATATATCTGCAAGGGTGTTTCTAGAGGGCTTTACCCAAGGGAAGAAGACCCACCTTACAAAAGGGTGGCAGCCTCTCATTGGCTGAAAAGAGAAACAGAAGAAAGGCAGCCAGCACCAGATGTACCAGTCTCATGCTCCTACCTGCTCCTTCTCCACTGTGATGGATTGTTCCCCAAACCTTGAACAGAAACAAACCTTTCTATCTTTAAGTAGCTTCTACCAGGTATGTGGTCACAGCATTGAGGAAAAGAAACAACACAGCTACTATAGCCCTATACATTTTTCTGTTTAAAACAGAATAAAATCACAATCAAGAAGAAAGCTTATTGAATTACTATTTTACACCAGGATGTTCTCACACGTGTCTGAGGAAACATGTGGATGGAATGACACTTCTTTCCTGCAGGGGCTTTTGGAAGGTTGCTATGAAGCACTATCTTTGGTCTTGGAGTTCACATCATGCATGACATGGCTCCATACTGAAACCCTTCTCAAGTACAGGTCTGACACAATGCTGAGAAGAAGGAAGAAGGCGACACTCTACCTGTTGCAGAGTTCAACATCAAAAATGAAGTTTAACAGGAATAAATAACCCTATGCTAAAGGCAAAGCTTCCAATCACATAAGTTGTAGTACGTGGGCAAGCATGCTGTACAGTAGAGGAATGGACGGAGCAGAATAGTCCACGTGCTGGGACCTAACTCGGTAACCATAGTAATGCCTCAGCTGAGCCAGAGGCAAGTATGAGCTCCACACAACTGAAACTCCAGGATAGCCCAGCTGTTGAGCTGCAGACCTGTCTCTGCAGACTTGGAAAGTGGAGGCAGGAGGATCAAAGTCATCCTTGGCTACATTGAAAATTCCGAGTCAATCATGGTATCCTGCCTCCAAACAAACAAACAGGAAAAGGGAAAAAAAATGAAAGCCAGTTGTAATAATAAGAAAGACAGCTCTCTTCAGCAGAAATAATTAAAAACATGAGTTTGGGGAGCAAAAAGAGGTTTCTGCATTTCCTCCACCGTAGCTCTGTTATTATTTGAGTATTTTACTGAAAAGGAAATGAAATAAATCTTTATATTCTTTGTGAGTTAAAACCATTTTCTTTAATACTCATACCTGCATATGTGTTTGGATCAAATAATTTACCTCATATTCCTTCCCCTCTTGTTTCCCCCTCCCCTCCCTACCACCACTTTCCGTCCAGTGCCCCCTCCCCTCAGTCCATTGTGCTGCCTGTATGTGCATGGGTGTGGTACTGTCCTCCGAAGCAAGGACAACCTCCCAAGGCCACACCCTGAAGAGAACTGACCATTCTCTTCCAGCAGCTACTAACCTGTTCCTCACAACCTTTGTGGGTCAAAAGTTTTATGAACATGAACAAGCCGAAGCTTTTATTTTTTTAAAAAGCATTCTGTGTCCTGGGTTTTAAGTATAATCTTGATTTTCATAATTTAATGCTTAGTTCCCTGATCTGAGAGAAATTATATATGCATATTTCATCAAGTGAGTGTTAGTTTACGCTCATGTGTAATTTTGAAGGATCCTTCTAAAAGTTTTTTTTTTTTTTTTTTTTTTTTGATGAGGTATGGTCTGAATGAAAGAAACACAGAGGAAAGCCAAAAGCCAGCCTAGGTCATTCTGGACTCAGTCTCCATGCTGGGAGTCTTGTTATTGTGGCTTATGGTAGATATATATCTTTTCAAAGCTAAGTTTTCAGCCTTCATGAGAGAGCATGGGATGTTGCAGGGTCTGGCAGAGGGCTGTCTGTCCCTGACGGTCTTCTTGTGACAGCTAAAGACAAGTTTTCCATTAGAGGTGTGGTTTCAAATCCAGCTCATTATGGACAGTTCCCTTTGTCAAGTCTCTCTTCTATCTTTGTGACGCAGCAATGTCATCCTCTGATAATCAGGTGATCTGAAGCTCTACCTCCATGTCATGTGTTCTTTTTCTAGAAGGAGCATGGGCTTGTGATGGCTCTGACCACTGGTGCAAGTATCAGAACGTCTGCTGATTTCTGCAGCTCCAAAGCACACAGCAACACCACTACGGATAGATTCTAGATGGAGGGAGGTTTTTGTTCAGTTTTATCAGAAACTTGAAACCAATATGAATTGTGTTTGCTTCTCTATTCCCTGGATGAGGGTATGTATATGCATGTGTTGGTATCTGGGTGCATGTATGGGTATGTATTGAGTAAGGAGAAGGTAACCCGGGCAACTAAGTTGAGAGCAGAGTTAGAGGTGTTGGGCAAGGTGTGAAGGTAAGAACACACTAGCTAAGGGAGGCTTAGAGCCCAGCCACTGAGCCACAAGGCAGGTTAAAAATGAGCTCTCTCTCTCTCTCTCTCTCTCTCTCTCTCTCTCTCTCTCTCTCTCTGTGTGTGTGTGTGTGTGTGTGTGTGTGTGTGTGTGTGTGTGTGTGTGTTTCATCCATGAATCCAAGGAAACCAGGATGCTGGCTGCCAGCGCAGTACTCCTGGAGCTTAAAGTAAGGTAGTAAAAACTACATGCTACAGATGGCATCTAATGTGGGGCAAGAATCCACTATTAATTTAGAAATTCTTAGGTGGTATACACATACTCAAATGATATAAGTCTAGGAGGAGGGGAGAATTGGTTTCTCGGTGAGCTGAGCAGAGTCTCATAGCTCTAGGAACAAAGCCACTGCCAGAGACAGCTTAAGCCAAGACACTGGGGAACTCCTGCTGTTCAGACAGAATGACTGGTTTCCTGAGAGCTAGGTGGGAGGCAGTGAGAAACAAACCATAAAGCTGCCTGTCTTCAGCCATCAAAAATATAAAAAAAATAGATTTTTTAAATTTTGATTTAATTGTTTTAAAGAATAGCCAAGATTCAACTCACAGACCACATAAAGTGCATGAAGAAGGAAGACCAAGTGGGGATGCCTCGGTCCTACTTAGAAGGAGTAACAAATATTCAAGGGAGCAAATATGGAGACAAAGTATGGGACAGAAACTGAAGGTGGGGCTGTCTGGAGACCATTCCACCTGGGTATCCATCCCATGTGCAGTCACCAAAGGTAGACACTGATGTGGATGTCAGGAAGTGCATGCTGACAAGAGCCTGATATAGCTGTCTCCTTAGAGGTCTGCCAGATTCTGACATATTCAGATGCAAATGCTCACAGCTAACCATTGAACTGATCAAGGGGTCCCCAATGGAGGCATGAGAGAGAAGACTGAAGGAGCTGAAAGAGTTTGTGGAGGAGAGCAACAATACCAACCAACCAGAGCTCCCCAGGGTCTAAACCACCAGCCTGGGAGCACATAGGGAGGGACCCATGACTCCATCTGTATATGTAGGGGAGGATGGCATTGTCGGGCATAGGTGGGAGAGGAGATCCTTGGTCCCATGAAGGCTGAACACCAAGTGGGGGTGGGAATTTGAAGGTGGGGAGGTGGGAGTGGGGGGTAGTTGGGGGCACATCCTCATAGAAGCAGGAGAAGAGGGGATGGGATAGGAGGTTCCTGGGTGGATGGGTGGAATGGGGTAAGGGGATAAAACCTGAAATGTAAATATAATATTCAATAAAAAGAATAGTAGGGAGTATAATAGTAATTGTTTAAGTGTTTTTAAATATACAAATATTAAGCTCCATAAAAGATAAGCAGAAGGGAATTTAATTAAAGTAAAATACAGAGATATAGAAATATTTCTATTTCTTAAAACATTAGATTGAAGGCAGAGGGTAGGAAGCCTAACCTATCTCAGACATTAGAAATTTAGGTCTTGAGAATTATATAAATAGAGAGCCTGGAAATAGGCTTATACAGTAAGCAGAAGGGAATGTTTAAGTTTATATTATGTAAATAATTTAGAGCTTGATCTCATGAAGGTCAGGACATGGGACAGCAGAAGCACTGTCTCATCAGTTAACATTTATTTAGATTTCTTTATTTGCTTTGAATTATTTTAATTATCAAAATGAGTGTGATTATGAGTTTGGTGGTTATATTAAATTTCCTCTGGGAGAGAGGTCAAGATAAACATTTAATGATTTCCAGTTACTGGACCAAGGACTTGTTATTTAGGAGAGAGGGCTTTGGACCCCTTCCAGTGTCATGTAGGTCAGATATGACAGGGGAAGACCCCTGAAGAACTACAGAAGTTTGTAACAATCAGTCAGACCAGGTAAAGGTTCACCGTGCCATCCTTCACATGGCCGGAATGAAGACTCATTATAATTGGTTATTGATAAGATTAACTCATAAAAAAGACAGGTGTCTTTCACCTGCTCAAACAAGGAGCAGAATTTTATCCTTAACTGATTTGTGAACCCTGCACAATCTATACAAATATCTTAATGGTACTAAAATTTTGGTTGTGAGATTTGAATATTGCAAAATGTACATCTCCGACAAGATTCATCCACGGGGACAATGAACTAACCTGCTGTTCTAGTTTCCTGCTTCCTGGTGCTGCCCAGAGACTTGGTTCCAGAACAGCTTTAGGATGGCTGCTAATTTCAGGTCATCTGGCCTCATCCAACTTTTCAGACAGATCCAGTCAGAACTTCATTCAAACTCTGAACCTTCCAAACACACAGAGACTGGATAACAGACACTAAAGCTAGCTTTCTTATGTCTAACCAGTTTTTTTCCCCAATTTTTCTACCTCCCACCCCTTTAGAGAATTTCTCGTGGCCTCTATTTAGCAGGAAAAAGCTATAGAGAATCATCAGTCCAATTCTCTGGGTTTGAGTGTCTGGTAATACTTATTTTACAAATTATGGATAGGTTGTTATTTTAAGGGATAATTTTGAATGGTCATAATTTTGAACAGGAAGGAAATAGATGGGATGGATTACTAACTTTTATTTTTGAACAAAGCATCGTGTAGTCATAGTCTTACATTGATAAAAATCTTTTAACTGATGCAAAATTGAAGTTATAATTTCTTACATTGGTAAAGAAAATATGTATTGATATAGAAATAAGGATTTTATTGGTATAAATCTGTATATTGATACAAAATTTGAAATTGTTATTTTTACTTTTTGATAGGCATTGTCCCTATGTAGCTATTTACGAATACAAGGTTTTGACTCAGTCCTTCTGATAGCTGCTTTACAAACTCTTCAAGATGATTAAGTTATGCAAGTTAAGGGCCAGATAGCAAACTCATGGTTATGTTAGATTCTGATTTAATTATAAAAGTGCTTTCAGTTTACTCAAACAAAAATAACTAAGAGTAGTTAAGGTTTAACAGTTCAGAGATATTTTACTTAGTCTTCAAAAACATCAGAAATCCACATTTAATGTTATTTAATTATTAAGGATCTTTTGACCATGAGACAGGTCTGCT
Organism: Rhabdomys pumilio; assembly: GCA_030674055.1. Taxonomy (NCBI): domain Eukaryota; kingdom Metazoa; phylum Chordata; class Mammalia; order Rodentia; family Muridae; genus Rhabdomys; species Rhabdomys pumilio. The sequence continues at coordinate 106,864,850 of JANHMN010000001.1, forward strand.
CCTGGTAGTTCCCCATTCCCCTTCAAAGAAGGATCAAGCATCTTTACCTCCAGGCAAGGTTGAATACTATGGATAGGTAGCCACTAGACAGAAATTGCTTATATCATCTGTAGACAATATAATGTCCAAAAAGGAAAAACAGAAGTGGGACAGTCGACTATCTAAGCTCTGCCCAAACAGGGTAAGCCATTCCTTCATACTTCTTGCTTCACCGAAGGTCTTCCAGATGGTTCCAGGCTGGAAGACTGAAGATAGATGCTCCAACATTATAAGAAATTAGGGGCTGTCCAGGTAGTCTCTATAGTTGTTTAAGTTTTTGGAAGCTATGTTTGGGGCTTCCTATGTACTCAGGCAATATTTAATTCATTCTTGGATTTCTGATGTAGTTGAAGACTAGTTATAGTCTCATAATCAAACTCAAGTTGTTTAACATTGTAAGAGAGAGAGAGAGAGAGAGAGAGGGAGGAAGAGAAAGAGAGAAGTTATAGAGTAGAAGACATAGTTTTCATATGGTGTTACAGACTAAAATCTAAATGTAATTCAGGGAGAGAATTATAACTCGTTAAATTAGCAATGATGGTGCAGTACTCATCTAACTGACAAGCACGATGGACTGGATGTTAATTGTATATCATACTTTGTAATTTACATGATTGTTATGTTTTTTTGTTCAATTTATGTCTGAGAGAGCAGTTTTTGGGGTTTTGTTCTTGTTTTTAATTAGACGGAATAGGTTAGATATAGGGGATGGTTCTGGTGCTTTGATCAGAAATCTGTGTGTGGATGCTGAAGGTCCTGATCCCCACCTGGTTCTTGAGCCATCATTAATGATGCTAGTGGCCAATGGCTGGGTGGAACAGGCCAGACTTCCAGGTTACGGCAGGCAGGCCAGGATACATAGTAGGAAGAAAGGGATTCACCATTCTTCAGAGGCAGAGCCACCAGCCATGTGAAATCTCAGGTAGAGTGGCCATTGGCAGCTTCCCCGACTGGACCTGGAGTAGCAGGTGGGAGATTTGAAATGCAACTGAGCTGAGGGCAGATGCAGGGTGCTGAGCAATAAGAAGGTAACTGAGCAACTAAGCTGAAGGCAGAGTTAGAGGTGTTGGGCAAGGAGTGAAAGTGAGGGCATGCTAGCTGTGGGAGGCCTAGAAGAGCTCAGCTACTGAGCCATAAGGCAGGTTAAAACTGAGTTAAAGTGTGTCTTTCATCTGTGGATCCAAGGAAACCAGGGCAGTGGCTGGTTAATGTGGTCTGCCAGGAGCTTAAAGAGGGATAGTAGAAACTACACACTAGAGTGAGCTCCTGTGAGCTCCTTAGTGAGGTACTGTCTGTACTCCTTGGTAAAGTGACTGTTTCTGATCCATGGCAAGATCCTAAGTCTGCTCTTTGGCAAGGTACTGTGTCTAATCCTTGGCTAGGAATTGTGTCTTCACCTTGGTGAGGTACTGTTTCTGCTCCATGGCAAGATCCTAAGTCTTCTCTTTGACAAGGTACTGTGTCTACTCCTTGGCTAGGAACTGTGTCTTCACCTTGGTGAGGTACTGTGTCTACTCCTTGGTGAGGTCCTGTGTCTGCTCCTTGGCTAGGTCCTATGTCTGCTTCTTAGTGAGGTCCTGTGTCTCCCCCTTTACTAGATACTGTGTCTACTCTTTTAATAGGTGCTGTGTCTGCCTCTTGAGAACATATACCTTTTCCACAATGGAAACAGAGAAATGCTTTCAGGTCTACTGAGAACTATGCCAGTAAGTGGTGAACAAGCCTTGTTACTAATCAAGTGAAGCCTAGTAACTTCTAACGGGAGTGGTCATGGTAGAATGCTCATGTGTAAAGCTAGACAAGGGTGGGTCAGAACATGGACAGACTGCAGACCAGATGGACAGACTGCAGACCAGATGGACAGACTGCAGACCAGATGGACAGACTGCAGACCAGAAGATCTGAACTCTGACAAGGGACTCCAGGGATCCAAACCCTCATCTTCTTAGAAAAATAAAGACAAGTTATGTTGACTAGGAGTGTCTGAAGGTATGTGAGCTAGTGTCCATGGCTTGCCATTTTGGTTGGCACGTATTAAACAGTGCACAATTTCTGCAGAAGACAGGATGCAGCATAGAACTAGTCATCTGTATGGCTTGAATGTAAACCATCCCCCATAAGCTTATGATTTGACTGTTTGGTCTCCAGGTGTTGGCACTATTTTGGGAGGCTCTGGAAACTTTAAGAAAAGAGATCTAGCTAGAAAAAGCAGGTCGTAGTTTTCATGGGTTCTTTGGAGTCTCTTGTTTTGGCCACTGACTCATCCCTCTGAAACACTAAGTTAAAATGAATACTCCCTCCCTAAAGTTGCTGTCAGAAAATCTCATCACCATGAGACAGCCATGGCTCATTTCTTGGCTGTGGCATCCTTGTCACTGTGCAAGTCTGTTTGAATAATCTGTATTTTCATAGTGTTGCTTTATCCAGTAAAGAAGGCAATGTGGTCTCATCTTATGTTCTGTTCTAGATCACACTAGCACTAACCCAAGAGGGAAAACAGCATCACTCCCACCATGATCTAATGAGTAAAGGGTGAAGAGAAGCTAAAGCCACGTCCATTAAGACCTGAATGAAGGTACCCACTGCTTTCTCTTTTTTTTTTACTGCTCAGGTGAGATCAAAGGAACAAGGATCCTTCGAGTACAGTGAGAGAGAATTCTGTGTTTGTTCTGAATTACTGATTCCCTCCATCATTCTAGCTCCTGGCTTTAAAAATGTTCAAGTGGAATGGCTGGCTTTTCTTTCTGCAACAACTCTCAACCTCAGAGACACATACCGTTTAAACAGGAAATGTGTCCTTTGGCCTTGAAGTAGATAGGGCTAGTGATGAACCTCTGCCGGCAGCTTCTAAAATGCCTCAGATGTGGTTTTCTTGCCACATGTGTCAAAGAGAAGCTGGCTACTGGAGCCGCCCTTATTTTTAGTTTGCAGAGTTTTGCTGCCTGCTGCGGTCCCATGGTCACCTGTAGAGCCTTGTGACGCACAGTTTCTCACCAATCACAGTAATTATTTTCTTTTTTTTTTTCTGGGAAAGTTCCCACCCTCGTTTTTGCAAACTCCTTATTCACAAAGCATGCGGAAGGAATGGAGCCTCTTTTCATATCTCAGATATTTCTGGCCTTCAAGGATGGGGAAAGAACTGAGCAGAGCAGAGGTTTCAAAAATTCAGCTTTAATAAATGCATGAGATATTTAGAGAACACAAAGGACAAAGGAAGCAGTCGTCTTCCCCTGTGTAAGGGCTTGTTGGGTTGTCCCTGCTGCTGTCTTTTCTTGCTACTAGGTTTTTTTTCTGTTCTGTTTTCCCTGAGACTTCTGAGAGCCACAGTTGGCAAGCTATACCTGATTATAGGACTTGCAACAGGACTGTCTCTTCCCCTAAATTTAAAGGGGATTCTTGTTATTAAAAAAGAGGGCAATAACATACTATTTGAACACATTAGTTTGGGGGAACAAATACGTTGAAGAGTTAGAGTTTTAAATTATTACTTTTTAGAAAAACCATGTAATTTTAACCCATACTTTTTCCTAGCAACAAGAGATATTGCCATATTTCAGTTACTTCACAGAACTCACATAAAACTTGAAGCTAAAAGGATTATTTCCTCCAAGTTATAAGAAAAGCCTGTGGTTTCATTGGTAGCTTATTCCTAGGAGTGCTTCCTTCCCATAAATTTAGTTTCAAAAATCTTTGCAAACTCAGTTATTTATGTGGGTTGGCAAAAAGAAAATCCCTATTATATTTGTGATACGAAAAGAATATTTGAGCATGACAGAAATTTGTTTCTGATTGCAATGGATATTTTGATGGATATCACCCAATTAGGTAATATTGGCTAGTTTGTTCTCTGTATATCAGACTGAAATTAACTCACTCCAACCACCATCTCTTAGTATTTTCAACACACAGTTTGCACCATTATGCACAGTCATTAAAATACTGTTTCATCTGATAGCTAAGTTTCACAGTGGTGTCTTGCCTTTACCATACCAGGGCTGTAATGATTCGTGTGTGCAATTTTATATGCACAGTAGCCATCTGCTACTGAACCAAACAACATTCCCACAGCAAAAACAGGGTGTTGAAAAAGCTCCAGTAATTTCAAAGGGTCATAAGGCCAGGCAGGAGAGAAACCTTATCTTGAGCATTCTGACTCTACATGTGCTGCCAGCCCAGATGAGACTATGATGTCACTTTAGAGTCCCATGATCCTTGTTTCCTCTCCTTTCTTGATAAAAGTGTTCCTCAGTTTTGGATGATGTTTAGGGTGTCAGGTTTCTGTGTTGAGGTGTGTACACAGACCTATATGTATACATGGTGTATGATTATGTGTATCTGTATATGAAGTATATGTTTTTATGTATATGTACACATACACACACACACACACACACACACAGCCCCAGCATGTCATCACCAGCATGTTGTGTGCACAGTACAGCCTATAGCCATGGCAGGATGCAGCTCCAGGCACTTCACTTTGGCTCTCTGGGTCATCCTGTCTTCTCTTCCTCTGAAGACCCTGCTCAGTTTGCATAGAGCAGTTCATTATCTTTCTGTAAAAACATTTTCCCCACATGTGGTTGTCAGTTATGTAAACTCAACACTCCTTTGAGAAGAGTCACCACAAAACTGGGACAAGCACTCCAGGGGACCAAGACCAGGACTACTTCTTAGGGATAATAAGTTGGTGAAACATTGAAAACGGAAGGAGAAAACTTAACACTGCAACTGAAAAGTCAGTTCAAATGAAGTAACTGTGAACAGATTACTTTTGTTGTGTGTAAGTAAATAATACAACGAACTACAGTATATTTCTGCTCACAATCACAATGGAAAAATACCTACTATAAACTTATGCATGCAAAATCCTGCATGTACAGATTCATCTACCTGGTGAATCTAATTAATTAAATTATTTAATAATTTTCTATAAAATAACAATGATTTGGGGTTTTTGAGATAAGATCTCACTGTGTAGTCCTGGTTGTCCTGGAATTTAGTCCTGGCTGACCTGGAACTCGCTGTATAGACCAGGCTGGCCTCAAACTAACAAATTGCCTGACTGCCTCACCCAGGCAGACATGGGAGTCTTATTAAATTTGGCAAATTCCACTCTACTAACTCTATTATTAAACTCTTAAAACTGTGAAGACCTTCCACAGTGAGGTGTCTAGACACAGTGAATGCTCACTTCTTTGTTAATTGTTTTTCCAGTGTGCCTGGTCTCAGAGATCCTTTGACTTCTGCCTCCTGAGAGTTGGGATTAAAGGTGTGCGCATCTGTGCTCAACTCCTGGAGATGTGTTGATCTTGTAGGGAAGCTGTATCACTCATAACCAGCATACCATCCTTTATTTGGAATCCAGAAAGCTCTAAAGTCATAATTCATATGCTTACGATTTAAGAACTTGTGACAGAATACATCTATTTTCACAGTATACACCTCTATGACATGATTTTAAAAGCCGTACACTTCAGTATTTCCAAGAGCCTTCCTTTTAAGGACTGAATTGATAAAAGTTATGAACCTCATTACTCTATCTTAAAAAGCTATTAAAAATAAAAAAATGGAATTTTTATTTCCAGAAGGCCCCAGCTAAAAGACACTAAACTCGGACTCAACAGACACCTCAAAATATCACAGAAGTAAGTGGGAAGTCAGTGATGAGGGCACCGTGCGTCCCACTCTGCAGCTACAAAGGAAAGCTCAGGCCAGTGCATTCATCAGCACCTGGGGTCTAGGGGACAGGCTCTAACAGAACTGAAGTTCCCTTTTTTTCCAGAGTTCAGGAATGGAGAGGACCGCATCCCACTGTTTTGGGCTAAGTTAGCAGACTGCAAGCTGTGGGTGGTCTTAATGGAGAAACATTGAAATATTAATTGCTACTAGGAACAAGGGAAATAAACACTGTATTGAACAAATCAGGGGTGTGGATTGTCTTACTAGACAATCCTTCATACATGCAGATTGAGCTCACTTGCTACATAAAGATGCATAGTTCGGAAAAACTGCTCACTTTAAAATTGCCACAGAGAAGAGCTGACCTGGGCCCTGTACATTATTTGCTGATTATATGCTATCAAGAATAGATGCAGTGAACAAAACATCCATCCTGGGACTTACTTTTAATGTTCTCCAGATCTGATCAGCTAGATTCTGAAACTGAGTCCACGTGCTTTTTTAAATGAAATTTGTTCAGAGGGCATTAAAAGAAATAGCAAAAGACAAAAACCAAGAAAACCCGAGAAATCAGAACATAGCTCAGGTGGACAACTTATGTAAAACTCCAGGGAGTGAAATCCCAGGTGTGGAGTCTGTCTGCTGAACGAGCTCACCTTTTCGCAAAGAGCCATAACCAGGAACCACTGTAAAGCAGACGGGCTGGAGTGGCCGACAGAAACACTTGAACAGTAGTGAAGGCAGCAGATGAACAAACCAGTACTGGGTTAAGTCTATAGCAATGAGAATGGGGATGCTACAAGGGTCAGTAAACTGGGGTGTGAGATTCCAGCTACAATCTCTTCCCAGCTCCACTCTATCCATGGAATTATAGGATACTAGAGTATGAAAAAAGAAAAGCATGTAAGCCCTACTGATTGATGTAGGTAAACGCCTGTCTCTTTAGGTCTCTCATAGTAAAGCAATATAGCAAGGGTGTCCATTGACAAAAGAAAAGTTAGAGCAATGTATAGGGTAGTTGTCAAAGAACTGGTTTACGATGTTTGCTGAGTACATTAAACTGATTTCAGGTTTTTAAAAAGCAGGTAACTGACATTTTAATACATCTATGCATTGATATAACATTAAAAAATATCGTTGCTACTTCATTGCTCTTAAAAGATTAACATTTACAATTGCAGTAAAATAAAGTTTAACAAAGACAAATGTCTTTAACATTTAATTTTAATGCTAACCTAAGTTTTTTTATTAATTTTTTGTTTCATGTCATGTACCTCAGTCCTGCTCATTTCCCCATTATCCTTTCATAATTGCCCTTCACCCTTGCAACCTCCTCACCAAAATAAAAGACACACCAACACAATCCAACCAACAAAGCATAGAAAACCTCTCATTGTGGCAGCCGTAATGTGTCACACTGTGTCCCAAGTATCCCTCTGACCACACATGCTCACCTGCAAATGTACAGTGCAATGAGTCATTGGTCTCATTCTAGGTCTCGGGCTTCTGTGACACCATCAGTATTGGATCCTCATCAGGACCCCTTTGGTTATCCTGTTGTTGCCCTCTGTTGTGGAGATCCTACAGTTTGGGATCCGTAGAACTGGCTCTTTCATGAGTTCCAACTGTTCACAGATGATACAGTTTTTGTGCTGGGCAAACTCAGAGCCCTGGCTCTGAGCCTGGGTGTGTCATGTCTTCTAACACAAACACCTTTGCAAAGTCTCCCTCTTTCTACACAGAATGTTTTATGCAAAGAAATCAAATCCCACTTAGAGAAAGTTTAATTGCACAAACGGAATGCTGAGGTAAAAGTAAGTTGTTAGCATCATTTCTACAAGACAAAGTGGGTGAGTGGCATACTTTTACCCAGCAACAACAGCAACTATTTTTAGGAAGATAAGTTGAGATTTCATTTTGAATAAATTAGATGTGAAACCTCAACGTTGAAACCAGCTTGGCAGTCTCTCATCATGGCTACCACTCATGCTATTATGTAAGAAACCTGAGAGAAGAATTTTCCCCATGCATTTTTAAAATGCCCACAGTGACATTCAATGATACTTAGTCATGTCAACACAATCTTAATCTCTTCAGATGAAATGCTATTTGAGGAGCAGCCGTGCCAACTTGCCTGTATAGTGATTCCTCCCCAGGACCCTGGCTTCTCCCTTCAAGACCATGAATTTGATATCAGTCCCAAGGATATCTGTAGTATAGAGCTATAATAGACATCTTTCAAAATATATGACCCATACAGTGTGCTTAGTATACTCCAGTTTCTTCTTTCCATGGTACGTGAAATTATATGATATCACTCCAGTGATAGATTGACCTAGTAATGAAGATTGCTACTGCTTAATGCTATGGAAAAAATAAAATAGTAATATGGGAAAATAGTAATTTCTTTTAAAGTTTTATTGAGTGTATGCAATGTGCCTAAAGAAGTGGGCATAGCCCTTCCTCATCCATAGTTTGTGATCTTGTTGGGGAAACAGGACTACAAATAGGTCATTGAGATATGAAGGAATGCGGAGACAAGAATGAGGAGCTGTGAGGAGCCAGAAAAGAAGATTTGGAGTCAGTGTCAGAGACTATGAAATGTCCAGTTGTGGCCAGAGAGACAGCTCAGTGGTTGCTGCTCTTGAAGCAGACCCAAGTTCAATTCCCAGAATCCAAATTAGAGGGCTCGTGACCATGTGTAACTCTAGCTCCAGGGAATCTGACACCCTTTTCTGGCTTCCAAAAGTACCTGGACTCAACTAACATCTCTCTCTCTCTCTCTCTCTCTCTCTCTCTCTCTCTCTCTCTCTCCACACACACACACACACACACACACACACACACACATACACACGCATACACATAATTAAAAATAAACACATAGACAAAGAACATGATTAGTGTTCACTGAGAATGTTTTAAAGAGCAGGAACTTCTAAACTATGACCCCCAAGTGTGAAGAGATCCAGCAAAATCTACCTTTGATGTGTTGCTTTTGTTCACTAATTACTAAATGGAAATAATTCAAAACTCTGCTATAACAATCCTCATCAAAGAAATCGTGCCAACATTATCAGAACCTGTAGGAAATAATCCAATTGATTGATTGTGTGTGTGTGTGTGTGTGTGTGTGTGTGTGTGTGTGTGTGTGTGAGACAGGACATTGTATTACTTTCTGTGAATGGAAGCCCTAGGACGAAGCCATCCACACTTCATGAAACTATAAGGCTGACCAGCTCATTGAGCTTCATGGCTGTAGAAAACTGAGATGTTGAGAGCCAGAGCCAAAGTATTGTATGCTATCTGTAGTTTCCTACATAGCCATTCACTGTCCACTCCGATGCCTGACCTAGCACACTTGTGATTATTGCATGAATTTCTATAGCTTATATTAATTTAACTGACGGCTGGCTTCTACCAGCCCAAAGCTAAGAGTGTTCTCAAGCAGCACCTAAAAGCTACAGCAGGAGCTCCTAGGTTTTCTGTAATCTACCTACACCCCGCTCTCACCCAAGTATATGAAAATGTGTTGGTCTGTAGCTTTCTGTTGTTTTATAGCTCTAAACAGCACTTCACAGGACTGTTAAACACATTGAGATGCTATATTTGGGGTAATGTGAATCTGCATTCCTGGGCCCTGGGCACTTATATTTGATGCCAGAAAAAAAGCATTTCTTCTTTTCTTTGCGATAGGAATTCTGTTTTGCATAGAAACTTTTTACAAAAGCCTCATCATGGACAGGACAGGAAAGTGTCCTGGATAAAGTGTAAGTCAAGTCAGTTTGTTTGTCCGAAGACCCTTGTATATTGCTACTTACGAGGCGTGATGCTTCTGGAGTCAGTAACTCACTAAGCAGTGTAGATTCGGTGATTAGTTAACGATCTGGAACGTGCTGTTTACAGATGTAAAATAACTTAAATGAACTCAGTGTACTCTTAATAAAACACAAGGATTCAGAGTCTTTGCAGCTTCCTCCCTTGTCTTAAACACATGAAGACTTCACAGTTGCAGGCAATGTGAAGCACCTAAAATCCATCGGGTATAGAAGTGTATAGCAAACACATTCAAAGTCCTCACTCTTAAAGAAATAGATTTGTCTGCAGGAGGCCTGAGTGACAGAGCACACAGGCATAAGCTGGTGCTGATCTGTCTGTTGCATATTGAAAGCAGGACTAGGCAGATAGGAAGGAGGTCTTGAGCCTCACAGAGCAGCAGCAGGTTAATTTCTGTTTCCATACTTGTGCCCCCCTCCCCCCCAGTCCACCACTCCAGACTAGCATATGGCCTTTTTCTTTCCATTATTCTTCTACAAATGCATTTTATTATGTAAACATCTCACTAAAGAGAGCTGTGAACCTGGACAAAGACCACAGACAGCTCTGTGGCCAAGTCCTAGGGAAAGCTCCTGAAAGGCATGGCCTGTCTCTACTCTTACTTACAAGCACGCTTCTTCCTTCTCTGTCCTGTGAGAGGCTTGTAACTATTTACTCTTCCCAGTTCACAATCCAGTTCTTATCAGAAGTTCACACTTGGTGGTTTCCCAGCCTTGTTTACTGTGCCCTTTTTTGGGTAATTATTTCTTCATGTAATTAAATATTTTTGACAGTGTGACTTTTGATGTCTCTAGTCTCCATCGCTGTAGAGAGCCTTGCACATTTTCAATCACTCAACATCATCTTCCTGTCTTAGCACAAATTTCCTTTTCTTTCTGATGGTATGGAAGCACTTGTGTCTGTTAAGGTCCAGCAGTAGACTGTAGTCAGTATAAATGAATCAAGGTGTGAAAACTGGAATATTTGGAGCTGATCAATGGCAGTGTCTTAGTTAGAGTTTCATTACTGTGAGCAGACACCATGACCAAGACAACTCTTATAAGGACATGATTTAACTGGGGCTGGCTTACAGGTTCAGAGGTTCAGTCCAGTATCATCAAGGCAGGAGCATGACATTATCCAGGCAGGCATGGTGCAAGAGGGGCTGAGAGTTCTATGTCTTCATTTGAAGGGCACTAGGACAAAACTGGCTTCCAGACAGCTGGAACAAGGGTCTTAAAGCCCATGTTCACAATGACATACTTTCTCCAACAAAGCCACATCTCATAAGAGTGCCACTACCTGGGCCAAACATACTTAAACCACCACAGGCAGGCACAGGACTATTTTGTCATGAATCACCATAAGAAAAGTTTAAGAATGGGCTAGAGAGCTGGGCGGTGGTTGCGCACGCCTTTAATCCCAGCACTTGGGAGGCAGAGGCAGGCGGATTTCTGAGTTCGAGGCCAGCCTGGTCTACAGAGTGAGTTCCAGGACAGTCAGGGCTATACAGAGAAACCCTGTCTCAAAAAAACAAAAAACAAAACAAACAAAAAAATGGGCTAGAGAGATTGGCTAGTGGTTTAGAGCACTTTTTGTAAGAGAGAAAGAGAGAGGGGGCATGGAGGCAGAAGTTCACGTGTCTCCACCAGTCAAAGATAGTTTACATAGCTAGGTTTTACACTTCTGATTGAGTATTACCATATTTATAAAGCCTTTGATTAACATTTAAAAAAATTGTATAAAAGCAAAATGGAAAAGGGGGCACGGGATAGGGGTTTTCTAGGGAGGGGAAATGGGGAAAGGGGTTGGTATCTGAAATGTAAATAAAATATCAAAAAAAAAAAACCACTTTTTGTTTTTAGAAAAAGTTGGTATTTGTCCTGATGGCTTTCAATCTTGCTTTGTTCCAGTATTTTCACACTTTGTCTCCATTCCTTCCTTTTAGTCTGTGTCATTGTGTGTTAGAATTGTTTAATTTGCTTTACATTTTACAGTTATGAGTCTCAAAAAAATTTGCTTTACATTTTACAGTTATGAGTCTCAAAAAAACCCCCAAAACCCCAAAACAAAACAAACAAACAAAAAAAAACCAAAAAACAAAAAACAAAAAACAAAAAACAAAAAACAAAAAACAAAAAACAAAAAAAACCCTTATGGCTTTCGGGCTTTTGAACAGTTTGAGACTCTGAACAACTATTGGAGTTTTTGTAGTTGGAGTAAGTGCATTTTACAGATATGATATATTATGATATGGCCACAACCTATGGGGGCAAGGAAATGAGATGTAGTGGTTTGAATAAGAAATGTCCCCTATAGGCTCAGGACTTTGAACACTCAGTAATTCATTGGTGGCATGCTTGGGGAGGTTCCAGAACCTTTAGAAGGTGGAGACTTGCTGGACGAAGTCTATCACCAGGAGCGAGATTTTCTGTTTATCGACTTATCCCATGCTTTGTTCATGTCTGTGCTTTCTGTGTGTGGCTGAAGATGTGATATCTCTTCTCCACATTCTGGCCACCCAGCTGATACCTGTTCTGAAAGATATCCGTACCGCCCCTGAACACCTACTCTCCTGTGTCACCCCCTTCCCCACATCCTGCATTTTTGTGTTTATAATCCCCTGTGTTAAAAAGTAAAAGTTATGATTTAATAATTAAAAGAAAAAGAATATGATGCCTGGCCATCTAGCAGTCCCAAGACAATCTCATTTTCCAGAAGCCAAGTAGAGTTCTTGAATCAATTTAATTTTAGATCTATTCCCTGTATTTAATTTCAATAACTTTTTTGTATTATACCACAAAACAGTGGTGTGAAAGCATTCTTTGTCTGAGATCTTAGATCTGTTTTAAAAACCAAATGAGAACCATTCAATTAAAAATAAACAGTTCAAAAAATAAGTGTGTCAGGTAAGTTAATCATTTGGAAGAGTGTCTGGCTCCGAACCTCTGGCTTTTGACAAAGCTACGCAGACCCTGATCTGGCTGCCCAGAGCTTAAGATCCATTAAGTAGGAAGCTGTTCATAGGAGGCTAGATCTAAAATCAAAAGCTGGGCTTGATGAAGGAGATAAAGACAAAACATGTGGATTTTAAGGATGATGAGACATTAAAACCTGGGCTACACCATTTGCTGGGATTCATGTCTCTGACATTCTCTGAAGCTCCCTTCCATCTTCCTGAGAACATTGGCATTTCCTGTCCTTACCCAAGGAGAATGAGGAAGTAGCTAGAGTTGAAAGTGGGGTAGCCCATAAGGCACCCAGCTTGGTGCTACTGGAGTAGTGGAAGGGCTTGGTGGGAGGGCTTACGTCACGCCACTGGGGTGGGGTGTTCGAAGAGATTATAGAGACCATAGCATGGTCCTATATGCTCAGCTTCTCGTCTGTTGGAAGGAGAGTAGCCCGCCTTGGTTAAAGCACTGTGGTGGGAGCCAGAGTTAACCTACACTGTATCTCGTATTCCCCTCTCTGGAGCCTCTGACTACCAGCATGTGTTTGGTAGGTTCTTCTCTTTGGTTACACAGACTCTGGAACCTGTGACACTGCTTCTCAGCACTCTCCAGTGGCGGGGTTCTGACATGCTCTGGCGGGAACAAGAGCAAACATTATCAGGCAGGAAGCCTCTCGCCCAAGACCTGGCACATTACTGGATTTGTATGTATTATCTCTCAAATTCAAATAAATAACATTTCAGCATGTCTTGTGCCAATTTTGATGAGGCATTTGATGATCCGGGAAAGTTGAAATACCGGTCTTGTTAGCAAATATTTGTTTAGAGTGAAAGTTTCAGGCAGCCCCTCAGATTTAAGTGTGGTTCATGCTCAGGAAATCGATGACTGTGAAGCACCATCAAGCAGACATCAGTAGTCATCTTCCTCAATCTGAAGCTGACCTGTTATCAGCTTTCCTGTTGCCTAAGTTTCAGGGACACAGTGGAGACAAGATGATGCTAACTGCCACCTTTTGTTCCTTTGCATTGTATTCCACTGACCCTAGGGCTGCAGGGTGACAGTCATTGAGAGGTGCACTCTATTCTAAAGCTCCCTTATATCTTCACCCTCTCTGCCTGTGCGTGACGGTTGTACTCCATCAAATTATGTCCCAATTTGTGATTATTATTCTTGGTGCACCCCAGAAACTTTGTGCTTCACTGTAGGGGTGGAGCTGTTTACTTTGAGGAGTGGCAAGAGAGCTGAAGTAGCCTGGAATTTTGGGGAAGAAATGGAGACTGACACCCACTGACCAGAAGGATCCCAGTGAACAGGCAGAATGACTCTTCCACTTAGCTAGTATCAAGGCAGCCTAGGTTCTGAGGATCCTAGAGCGTTGTGACAACAAGAGACCAGGTATCCTATTCCATATGCTGCGTCAGAGGCTTCCAGGGTACTCAGAATCTTTCCCACCAGTATTTAAAAAAATTCTACCTGAGCCAAAAAATGGACTTATTTGTTAATGTGGCATGAGGTCTGCGTGGCTGTCTTTACACAGTCAGCTTCTCTCTCAGAGGTGCCTGTGTGAATGTATCGATTGTGGACCCCAAATGTACAAAATACAACTCTATTTTAATACATAAAAACTCAGTTATGCATATATTATAAATTGTGTAGTAGAGACTTACTCAAATTGGCCAGAAGCCTTCTCTACCAATTTATCACTTCTCTAAAACTTGGCTAACGACTAAAGATTCAGTAGGCATCTGTCAATAAAGAAGTACAGAACTCCCCAAAGTAGCAAAGCACTTTATGTGGCATGCAATGTAAATAAGCAATTGTTGAGGCTGGGTTGCTTGGAAGACATGTGTCTTAATATATAGTTTTCTTTAAAGTTTTTATTACACTTTATTTAGTGTGTGTGTGTGTGTGTGTGTGTGTGTGTGTGTGTGTGTGTGTGTGT
>JANHMN010000001.1:106879289-106910876 GCA_030674055.1 Rhabdomys pumilio
TGTGTGTGTGTGTGTGTGTGTGTGTGTGTGTGTGTGTGTGTGTGTGTTGCTCATGTACCAGGGTGCATGTGGAGAGGTCAAAGGTCAACTTTTGGGAGTTGATTCTCTTCTTCCTTCCATCTGTAGGTCCCAGGAATTTGTGATCATGCCTTTGTTCACTCAACCATCTCTCCTTCTCCTGTGCCTAAAACAAATGCTCAAGTATGTATGAAGGTCATTCTGTCTTCCGCTTCTGCTGCTGCTGCTGCTGGTGCTTCTTCTTCTCCTCCTCCTCCTCCTCCTCCTCCTCCTCCTCCTCCTCCTCCTCCTCCTCCTCCTCCTTCTCCTCCTTCTCCTTCTCCTTCTCCTTCTTCTTGTTCCTTTTTCTTCAGACTGTTTTTTTGAGACAAAGGTTTATGTAACCAATGCTGACCTGAACACCTGATCCCCCCCTTTGGTGGAATTAAAGATAACTCTGCACTCAGCTCTCAAATATGCTGTTCCAAAGAAAATTATATATGTATCCCAAATTACAGTCTACTTTGCTTTTACAAAGTTAAATGAATTTTTGTATTTTTTTTTATCTACCTGCTATTCATACAGGGAACTCCCTGCTGCAGGCCTGGGGCCCTAAGGGCACAGGGCTAGAGTCTTCCATCTTTTTTCAATGTCTCCCTCGGTCTCAAACACTTAGATGAATATCTTCCTGCAAGTTAGGTTGGAAGTTTGGTTAATCAAGATATTTGTGGACAGCACTCTTGTCTTACAAAATTCCTAATGCTTGTTGAAGTTTTAGCAGACATCCAATCTGCTTCTGGGAGGCATCTGTGTATATCTATGAATCTATTCCTCTCTCAGTGACTACTTATTCTAGACGCCCCTGGCTCCACATTTGTCTATTATATGCATTTCTATCTGTCAGTGAAGCCGATTCATTCCTCTCTTGAATTTTATTTTTTACTTATTTATGGACAAGAAAATGTAATATGCCCATTTATTCATGAAAAATAAACCCAGTCAATAGAATACATTTTAAATTCCCTGTAGAGGGCAGCTATAGTTTAACTCTGTTCAATTATTTTAGTCTTTAAAACTGATTACATCTACATAGCATGACATACACTATTGTATGAGAAAATAAATAAAACCTCCTCAAAGATGTATTTAATTAACACTAAGGGAGCAACAGCAAATTTGGTAACTATGACCAGTTGCATATGTTGTTAGGGGAGACATAATGATTACTCCCTGAATTATTTTATCAGACAAACTAAATTTATTAATAACAAAATTATTGGACAAAATTTAAATTTTTCAAAAGAGACCGTTAGCAAAGAGAGAATCAACAGGAAGTCAATGTTTATTTTCAAAAACCTGAATAGAAGTAGTGCTTATGTGTATGTGGGGGAGGGGGCAAGCAACTCTTTCCCGTGGCCTGCAGAATAACTCAGCAGCATTGATGCAGGGGCTTGCTAGTCAAATTAAAGCTGAGGATAGACAAACACAGGCTGTTCGTAGCCATCAAGCTGGTGATTCACGGATTCTTCCTAAACATTTAGAGCTTTGATCATATCACTGGTTCCCTTCAGCTTCAGAGTCGTCCTAGTAAGGATTTGAGCTTAGATTCTCCATTAACAACTTTCTGGCCAGTGTTACTGCAACAAGACACCCTCTATCTTTACTTTCAGTCATCACCATGTAATATGCACCTGGTTCTCAGGTTATAATAGGTCAATCCACTTTGAGTACTGTTTCTCTTTAAATGTAAGTATTATTCCAGATTTTTTTTTTTTTTTTTTTTTGCTGGCAAATGATAGAAATTCAACCCAATAACTTCAGGAGAGAGAGAGAGAGAGAGAGAGAGAGAGAGAGAGAGAGAGAGAGAGACTATACTGGATTTGACAAATTTGACAACTAGACCACAAAATGAATGCAGTGGCTGAGCCCAGCCTCCAGCTCAGCTTCTCTGGACCACGTCCTCCATTTCTGTGTGACCCCTGATTTCTCAGGCTGGAGAGGAGCCTGTGTAATTCTCTTCCAGTGACCAAGTTACCACCTACTAGCATTGCTTAAGGACTTGAGTGTCTCTCACTGGCTGACCACAGCATGAGAATGAAAGCCATTGCCTGATAGCAGAGCGAGCCTGGGACACACTTCCTTCCCTACCATGTTGCCCTTTAAGAAGCCATGGATGTTGTTCCTGTCCTAACTGAATTGAAATCCACAAACCTTAACCTTGGCCTTCTGAAGGCGACAGTTCAGGGCACTTTATGAAATCACTACTCACAGAACTGTGGGACGTGTTAGCTAGTTCCCAAGCACATTAGCATCACCACAAGATGCCTTCCAATGCTGGACCCTCACCTCAGTACACCCACTTCTCTCACCCCCAAAGTGGCAACAACTTGCTGAGCATAAAGCGGGACTTCACTGTTCGCACAGAGCCCCAGCCCAGCACACCACCCATCAGTGGGTAAGCTCTCACTGTCTTGATCTTCTTTTCCTCTTTAGGGCAATGACCAATAATGCACCATGAATGTTTGTGCTCTTTATCACGTGTGTTTCTGCCTTTGTTGGGACTTAAGCATCTTCACCTTTCTTGACTGTGAAGTCAAGGCTTTCATCTTTCTTGACCAAGAAATCTTTATGTCTCACTTTTTGAGGAATGACCAAATGTCATCTAAAGCCCCCTGAACTATTTTACCTCTGTACAAGCAAAATGTAAATATTTTAATTTCTTTACAGTATCATCATTATCTGTATCTAGCCATATTGTTATTCTTGCTGTCATGGTGGGTCTGAAGGGACCATTTCACTGTGTTTTTTATTGGCATTTTCCATAGTTAATGTTTTTAATGCTCTATTAGCCACTGAATATATTCTATGGAGAAATAGCTCTCCTAATTTCTTTGCCTCTCATGGTGGGTTATTTTCTTTCTATTATTGATCTGTAAGGGCATGTTATATATCACAGATACAAGGCTCTTGTTGGATACATGTCTTGCAAGTATTTTCTCTTAATGTTCTACATATTGTCTTTCATTTTTCTAATAGTATTGTTTGTTTTGTGAAGCAGTCCAAGCTGGCTTTGAACACCTGATGCTTCTATCTCTACCTGCCAAGTGCTGGGATTACATGCATGTACCACCACGCTCAGCTTTGTGCTCTTTTAAGCACAAGACGTTCTAATTTTTATAGGACCCAACTTGCTTGTATGTCTTTTCTTTTCTTTCTTGCTCGGTATTATCCCAGTACTTATTGCTTAATCCAAGCATGCCAAGACTCATGGCTGCTTCTTGTAAGTTTTGCAGGTTAGCTTTACATCCGTGTTTGCAGGTCAGTGGAGATGACTTTTGTACCTGCCATGTGGTAAGAGTCCAGGATTATGGTTGTGAGGCAGACACCCAGGTTTCCAGTGCTGTTGTAAGGCTGTTCTTTCTCCCTGCAGTCCTTGCATTTGTAATGGTTTTCTTAGTTACTGCTCTATTGTTGAGGTGTTGATGCTTAGCTTATCTATCAACTTAATATAACCTAAAATGACCTGGAAAACAAAGAACCAGTTGAGGAGTTATCTAAACGATGTTGACCTGAGATCATGTCTATGGGGCATTGTCTTGATTGATTGATTCAGGAAGACCCAGACCAATATGGGCATTATCATTCCCTGGGCAGGGGCTTCTGAACAGAAAGAGAGGAAAACACTAGTTGAGAGTGAACAAGCAAGCAAGCAAGCAAGCAAGCAAGCAAGATAGAATCAGTGTGTTTATTGTCTCTCTGTTCTTGATTTTGAGTCCTATTCCTTAAGTTTCTGCCTTGACTTCCCTACAATAATGAACTTTGAACTTACATTATAAACCAACTAAGGCTTGTCTTCCCTGGGTTGCTTTTTGGTCAAAATATTTGATCACAGCCACTAGGACAATGTGTTTGTCTGGTTTTGGTAGTAGAACCATACTGTGCTCATAGATAGAAAATGTTCCTTTCTCCATCTTTTAAAAATAAGTTTTTGAAGGAGAATTTGGTTTCAATTCTTCTTTAAAAGTTTTTGGGGATTCTTTTTTTTTTTTTTTAAGAACTCATAATTAAAATCTTCTGATCCAGACCTATATGCATGTCTGTGCTCTTTCCTTGTGTGTGTGTGTGTGTGTGTGTGTGTGTGTGTGTGTGTGTGTGGTATGTGTTTGTGTGTTTTGTATATGTATATACATCTGGAGGCCTGAAGTTGATGTCTGGAATCTTCCACCTTACTCTTTGAGGTAGGGTCTCTTAATCAAACCCAGAGATCCCTAAAAGGGATTGTCTTGATAGCCAGCTTGTTCACATCTCCACATTCCAAGGCTGGGATTTCAGGCAAACTCCATGCTCAGTCATCACTATGTGGGTTCTGAAGATGCAGACTCTGGTCCTCTTGCTAACACAGCAAACACTTAACCTCTGAGCTGTCTCTCCGGCCCCTGTGTGAGGTTATGATTAAGGGAAAGAAGAAAAAACAAAAACAACAAATCCACCATGGACAGCTGTGTGCTAAAACTAAACAAACTTCCCAGAACTCATATCCTAGAGATGGACAAACTGTCAAATCTCAAGATAAGATGGTAGACTCCAAGAGATCTTTAAAATGTGAAGAGGAATCACAAGAAACTCATGACCTTTATCATGCTTGACCAGACCCTAAAAGTCTAGGGATAGCGTTTGCCTTCTTGTTTGTTTGTTGTTTGTTTGTTTCACAGCTCCTGTTTGTTGATGATCTTAATTAGTTAAGACATTACTTACATACTTTCCTTAGCTTTTTGCATACACTTTTCTTAGTTCAGTGAGCATGGGTAAGATGGGTGATTTGTATATTAAGTCTAGTGCCTTCCTGTCCTCAGGTAAGTTTTAGGCCAGCTTCTTATTACCTTTCCTTATTACCTTATTACCTGATCCATGCTCTCTGGTTTCTTTGCTCTGATGTTTGAGATCTTTGGTGTTTAGTCTAGGCATGAGCTTCCCTGCTGGTCTTTTCATTTGCTGTTGTTACAGGTGCCTGTTGTCATGGCTGCTAGCTCTATGTGTTCCCAGAATTAAGTCTCTCAGTTCTATGGTCTTTCTCTGAAGTCACTGTGTAGGTAACTCAGTGGCCACATAGTAGTAGCATAGTGTTTCCCAGAAGCCTTAGGTCAGCAGCTCTCCTTTTGTGAGCAGCTCACTGCATGTTGAGGCCTGGCGTCCACACTGTGGCAGACTGTTTTCTCAACTCTGCTTTGACCTTCAGTTCTTTCTCAGAGTCGAGCGAGACTGCGTGCTTTGAGCCTTATTTGTTGTCTCCCTGAGGGAAGATAATCACAACCACACAGCAGCCTTGGCTTCCAGCCTTCAGTCTTCTCACTGCTGACTTGGTTCCACAACTTTCCTTCAAGGTCTTCATCTGGCTTGAAGTTTATCCCTGTCATTACCAGCATGTCTAGCACCTGCAATAGCAAATGACTGGTGTAAATTATTTGAACAAATGCTTCCAGAAAAAAGGTCAACACTGAGCAAGCCTGGATCCAGGTCAAATGTTGGCAAACTCTCGATGAGATCTTGGGAATTTCAATTCCAAAATCACCTATGGATCTTCCAGCTAATGACAGTTTCATTCATTCATTCCTTCCAGTGGCTACTATTTCTCTCCATGGTGGCAGGCTATTAGCTTTCAAGATTACCTCTCAAATGTGAAGAGGGGAATTAAAGTAAGGTAGGCACTTCACGGATGTTTCTAATTTTATAATAATTTAATAAATATACTTTAACACAACTGTAAGCATTTAGTTGATTTATACATTCATGCAAATATTAATTTTGGACAGTATTTGTGATGGTCACCATTAATTGTTACCTTGTCACAACCTAGAATCACATGCAAAAAGAGTTTCAATACATGCATTGGGTTGGCCTATGGGCATGTCTGTGGGAGATTGTCTTAATCCATTTGAATGAGTAGACCCACCCATTTTGGGCAGTACTATTCCCTAGGCAAGGGGTCTTAGACTATAGAAGAATAGAGAGTTGGAGCTGAGTACAAGCATGCGTGCATTCATTTCTCTCTGCTTTTGACTATGGATTCGATGTGACTAGCTGTCTTAAACCTTTGCTTTGGATGATCCAATGATGGACTTTGAATTGTAAGCCAAATAAGTTCTTTCCTCACTTATCATGATTCTTGTGTTGCATCTTATCACAACAACAAGGATGAAACTAGAATAGCGGGTCTATTTTCTTTTATTGTGTTCAGGGTATCTGAAGGGTTTTATCCTGTGTTTCCCTTTGATGTCAGCTGTCATCTGAAATCTTGTGCAAAAGACTTGAAACTTTCCCCCCTTTGCACTTGTAGCCATGAATATCTTAACCAGTATGCTTCTTTGATACTGATCTCAGGCGCGCGTGTGTGTGTGTGTGTGTGTGTGTGTGTGTGTGTGTACTTATATAGACTAGTACTAAAATTCATAGAGATCCATCTACTTATGCTTTCTAAGTGCTGAGATTAAAGTCATGCATCACTTAGATGGTCAGTTCTGGTTCCAAAAAGCTAGTTCCTAATTCAGAAATACCAAGATCATTTGATTGGCAGAATCTGCATCCTCTTGTCCCAAACAATGACTAGTGTAAAACCAAGAAGCCCCTTGATTGTCCCTTCCAAGTGGTTGGAGAGAAGATGCAGGGTAAGGAGAAAATCCCACCTGGACCATACAATGGAGTCCAGAAGAAGGGTTTTCCCCAAGTGGATGTGCTACCTGCATGCATTGATGCTCATGGAAAGCGTATCATTGTGCAAGCAGGCAGCATCCATAGAGAACACAAACATCCCCTAGCTTGGGTTTTTCCCTCCTCCACATTCCACAATTCTTCTTATAGCTCACTGTACAAACCTAAACTATGTTAGAACCTCACAAACCACTGGCTCATCATATCTGCATCACGTTGGTTCAAGGGCTTCTGATGGGTGACGAACGTTACAAAATTACTTGGAGAATGACATCCTAGGCACCACAAAGTGTGCACATGTGATTCTTCCTGGATAATGGAAATGATGCCAAGCACCTAGCATACCATACGGGTACAAACACATCAACCATCAAGCCAGATTTTTTTGTTGTTGTTGCTGTTTAGAAATTCTGATAAAATCATATTCACGGTTACACTTTAATCAATTTTGTATTTTGCTTCTGAATGTTATCATAATTTCAAAGCTTAGATGATGATTTATATTTAAAATTTTTGTTTTGCTTTTAGGAAATGGGATTTTTTTTTTTTTACTCAATGAATGGATTTTGATGAAAATGGCTTTCAGAAATAATTGTAAAAGTTAGATTCTTATACATAATCATAAGCCAGCCTTTTACATTTTAATGCAGGCTTTCCTTCCATCCATCTGCTTAGCTCAAAACGTTACTCACAATTCAAACAACAGTGCTATTAATTAAAACAGGACAGGGTTCTTGACACAAACAATAAATGCAGAAATATTCTAAACAAAACACAGAAGGATATCTGATGTCCTTTGTGGTCTAGCCCTATTTAGGCTAAGTGCATAATTTTAAATGGTTCGATATCCAACAACAGCAGTGAAGAAATCATTCCAAGTCCCCCTTCCTCATGAATAAATAAATATTTCATGATTCTCAGAGTGTCAGAAATTCGATCTCATTCCATATCCTGTCTTTTGGAGTCACTGAGTCACTCCCTGTGCAAGCTCAGGGACTCAGGAACATGGGACAGACAAATGAGGTACCGTGTGCAGCTACTTGCTGTGTTCCTTGTCTCCTGTCCCACCAGAACACAGGTCTGCTGGGTCTATCTAGGCCCTTGATAATTGTTCAACCAGGCAAACTGTCATGGACTATTTTTAAAGCTAGACATGGTCTTGCCAACTGTTGCTATCCATTTGATACAAAAGTCATAGGAGTCGCTCTGGGACTGTAGTTCTCAACACTTGAACGTCTTCTTAGGTGGAGACTTCTTTGTGATACATTCGTCTCTGAGTACTTCTGGAAGTGTTTCCATGCTTTGAGATGAAATTTGACCTTTAAAAAGTTTGAAATTGCATTTGACTTTAGTCTAAGGGGGTGAAGAAAAACTAAACTCTTCTTGATCCTGAGCACCATGGAACTTCGTCTTAGGGCACCAATGAAAACTTGCATTTATAGCCTTTGGTTGAATTGATAAGTAATTACGTTATAGGGCATTGCTGCTTTTGTAGCTCATTATGATACTTGACATACTGGATGCAGTGACCCATGCCAGTAATCCCAGCATTCAGGAGGCTGTGTTCGGGAGGATCACAAGTTTGTCTGAGTAAGGTCAAGATGTTTAACTACTACTTGGTTCTACAAGTATCACACAAGAAAGTAAGCCAGGAGGGAAAATCCATTGAAGCTAATTAGGAAGGTCCCTGAGGAATGGTTAATGATCACATTTCTCTTAGTTTGTCATTTCTTTGCAAAAGGGATTTGTCCCATTCCTTCCACTTGTTAACAATTATTGTTCTATTAGAAAAGTACATGCCGGGCGGTGGTGGCACATGCCTTTAATCCCAGCACTTGGGAGGCAGATTTCTGAGTTCGAGGCCAGCCTGGTCTACAGTGTGAGTTCCAGGACAGCCCGGGCCACACAGAGAAACCCTGTCTCAGAAAAACCTAAAAAAGAAAAAAAAAGAAAAAAAAAGTACAAAAGCACTAATACAGAAACATAGGAGGTGTATATTAGTTTTCTGTTGCTGTGATGCAACAGCAGGACTGAACAGCAAGGCAGGGAAGAAAGAGATTGTTCAGCTTATACTTCCAGAAGGAAGGAGTACTTCACAGCAGAAAAGGCATAGGTAGCAGAAGGAGGGAAGTCCTAGTGGAAGGAGCAGGGAGCAGCAAGATCACATTTCATCCGCACACCACACACATACAGAGAGAACAGGAAATGGGGCCAGGTGATAAAACCTCAAAGTCTATCTCAGTGATGCACTTCCCCCAGCAAGGCTCTGCCTCCAAGATCTTCTACAACCTTCCCAAACTGCCTCATCAGCTGGGGACACCAAAAGACTCTGATGAGATGAGCTACAGAGAGATTCTTGGACCTGAGGAGATGGTTGTAGGTTGTACAGATCGATGCTGGAGCATAGCATTCCTAAGTCATCACCTGTGGCAGAGTAAGCTTACCAGTGACGATGCTGCTGCTTGAGTTGCCGGAGCTTTCTTTAGTTAAGTAGCCTCTCACTCATCCTCCTGTTAGTCAGGGCTTTCGTTTGTTGTGGACTCTCTTTTTGGTATGTGCGCGCGCACGTGTGTGTGTGTGTGTGTGTGTGTGTGTGTGTGTGTGTGTGTTGTATACATGTACATCTTCCCATGAAAATTCTATCATACAACATTGTGCTACCTAATTTAATGGAATTTTTATTGTATACATGGTCCATGTATATGGCGATAACCGCCCCAGTATTTTCTGCACACTCTCATGAATAACTTCCATTCTTGGCCCCACATTTTGCTAAGGATATTAACACCTGTTTGAAAGAAAGGGATGGGAATGGTGGGTATGCTTCAGAGAAGCCACGTTACATCAATCAAAATCAGCTGGGGAGAGATAGTAGCCTGGAGCATATAATACTCATTTGAAAGAAAACAGCTACACTCCTGGTTTCATATATGCAAAAGGTAACTGGACAGAAGACAGCTACTTGCTGCATTCCAAAGTTTGATATGGCAATCA
The DNA here is from genome assembly GCA_030674055.1 of Rhabdomys pumilio. Classification (NCBI taxonomy): domain Eukaryota; kingdom Metazoa; phylum Chordata; class Mammalia; order Rodentia; family Muridae; genus Rhabdomys; species Rhabdomys pumilio. Next base: position 106,888,986 of record JANHMN010000001.1, read on the forward strand.
AGAAATGATTTAATGGAATGTATAACCCTATGGTTTCGATTACTAACAAAGCTGCAGGCATGCATTCCTCTGTGTGTGCTTGTGTATGTGCGTGTACACTGCACATGTGTGTTTGTGTGTGTGCTCATGTGTGTTTGGGCATATACAGGCCGGAAGTTGATATCAGGAGCCTTTTTCAGTCACTCCCCATCTTTTGAAACAGGATTTCTCACTGAATCTACACTTAGATAGTTTGGCTAGGGTCCTTGGTCAGCCAGCCCGCAGGATCTCTGTCTCCTCAGTACTGGGTTAGAGACATCCATATGCCCTGGGGCCTGGCTTTTACATGAGTGCTGGGCATCCAAATTCAGGTGCCAGGCTGGTGTGGCAAACATCTTTCCCTCTGAGCTATGTTCCCAGATCCCTGGTCCATTCTGTTGAACTCTAGTTTTTCCTTTTTCTTTTTGTTATTGTCACTGTAGTATCTGAGCTACAGGCACAACTGGACAATAGATACAAACATTTTCTCACCTTAAAACAGAAGCAATTACAGACAGCAACAGACAACCAACTTGAGAACAGCTGACTAGAGAGTTCCTTTTTGGTGCACTCTCACTGATAGCATGTAAATATTCCCCTTTATCTGTGTCCCTGTCTCCTTTTCCACCTGTGTTGGTTAATTACAGTAATTGAAATCTGATGCTCCCCTTTCCTTCTCTCGTGCATCATATTGGAACTCAAAATTCAATATGTATTATGACTGATCAACACATTCACAATGCTGCTAATTAAACTAAAACCACTTAATGCACGTTTTGATGGAGTAGAGATTTCAAGTCAGAATATTTGAAAATATTTCTTTCTAAAAATCTATCTTGTTTGGCATTAAAACAGCATTTCTGCTACATTAGATTTCCAAACTGAAATTTAAAAATCTTACCAAATAATTATTCACTTTTCTTGTTTTGTTAATGTGCCAGATTTAAAAATGATACTATCTGTTGGTTTTATAACATGGAGAGTGTCATAACCATAGTGGTGGTTATTTCTAGGAGGCAGTTTTAAGTGTTATTTTCTTTTCAGTAAATGTGTATGCTTTTCAATTTTCTCACTTAGACAATACATAATTAGGAAATATGTAACCATAGTGTTTTTTAAAGAAATTTTGTGACAGGGGTTAGAGACTCCAAATATATATCATGTGTGTGAATCATGTACATACAGAAGCCAGGAAAAGGTATTCCATCCCTTGGAACTGGAGTTACAGATGGTGGTAAGCCACCATGTGGGTGCTGGGAACAGAACCCAAGTCCTTTTCAATAGCAAGATGCTTTTCTAGCCACTGAGCCCTCTTTCCTGTCCCTCACCCCTGGGGGGTGGCAATAACATTTTTTTTTTAAAATGGAAAAATGAAGACTATTAATATTCATTACACCATCACTATTATCTTTTATTGTTAAGGAAATACTTGCTTTCTGAAAACATTCAGACTATGCATGTATTTTGCTTTACGTTCCTGGCCCCAAGCTTGGCTTTCTAGGGTATATGCTGCTAAGGGTACTTTGTGTACTCTGTAGACACCCATATATGTTCACTGACCTCAGAGGAAATTTCTAAGTGTGAAACACACAGATTGGTACATGTGAAATGATGAGGAAAATGTGCCAATTACTCCCTTCACTGGCCTAAGATGAAACCGATTACAGGTGCATCTGTTTGCTCCTGCAGACAGAGAGCTGGTATGTCTGTGCCTATCAGCGGAATGCTAATGGACGGGGACCCTGGACCACATGCCCTGCCTTTTCATCCCTTCCCCAGGAAGCCTGGTAGGATAGGGATGAACATTTAACCAGGCCCATTCATCCATGCAAGCCCCCTGACTAAGTCTTAAATTATTCTGGAGAATTAGATAACACATTAAAACATACCAGAGAAAAGCCACAAACAATCTTAGAAATGACTTGAAGTCTGCTGAACATATTGTCCTCTGTGGCTTAGCAGTCATTTCAACCAGTACGATGTATGAAGCAGAATGAGTTTTGCAGAGGTGGCAAAGTAGAAAAAGAAGCTGAAGGCTTTGCTTCCCTCTATACTCACCCACTTCCCTCCAGTACTTGAGTGTGTTCTCCTGCATGTGTGCATGTGCTTGTGCATGCCTGTGTGAGTTTGTGTGTGCGTGTGTGTACAAGTGTGCATGTGTGTGAGTATGCCTGAGTTTGCATGTACATGTGTATGAGTTTGCATGTACATGTGTTGCACAAGTGTACGTGTGTGTGTGTGTGTGTGTGTGTGTGTGTGTACATGCATGTGTTTTGGGAGAAAGCTATAGCAGGATGTGAGTGCAGAGAAGTTGCCAGTGTTACTATTTACTTAGTCTTTCTGAAGCCAGGGTGCTCTGCAGTGGTCATCATCTCAGAAGTGAGCATCATTATTCAGTAATTGGTAGTGTGCACAACTGTTAGCAGCAGGGATGGTGACACCATGGAGCTCGGAGCTCCAGTGTGAAATTGTCCACATTTTTTAACCTATTTAAACAAAATTTTAAAATATTTTTGAGAATTTCATATACATCACTGGCATCTTTCCCGATTCCAACTCCTCCAACATCCCCCCATCTCTCTAAAATTCATGACTTACACACACACACACACACACACACACACACACACACACACACACACACGTGAACATGTGTATGTAGAGGCTTGGGGTCTCATCCCTGAACAAAACTCCCATTCTTAGCAGCAGTTAGTGGTCCAGATCGTCACCTGGGTGTGGGACCTTGCTTCAATCCATGTTGACATGTCGACTGGTATGGCCTCTGCAGGTCTTATTTAGTCAGCCATATTGTTGAGATTTTATGGGTGCAGCATCTGTGTTAGAAGATAATATCCAGCAGTGATTATCCTGGTCCTCTAGTCTTCCCACTTTGTTCCCACTCGATGCTCTCTGGACCTTGGGTGTAGAGAGTGTCTTACAGATTTGAATTTGGGTACCCCATGGTCATTTATTTTCTGTATTTGACCATTTGAAGCTCTCTGTCATGGCCTGAACTTGTTGCAAACAGAAACGTCTTTGATGAGGAGTGAGAGCTACTGTTACCAAGAGACCACATGGGTAGGGTTTCAGCTGGGCCTGGACAGAAAGGGTGCCCCTTGGGTAGAGGCCCTGAATCAGACTCACCAAGAGAATGCCTGACTTTCAAAATAGATTTAAAAATTTCCCATCCTGTAATAATTCAATAGTTATTTTAGAAAGAATGTCTGCTGGAATCTTTTTACACATTATAATCCTTTAGTCCAGCTAGATAGTTCTCAAGTGTGTGTGTGTGTGTGTGTGTGTGTGTGTGTGTGTGTGTGTGTATGTGTGTGTATGTGTGTGTGTGTGTGTGTGTGTGTGTGTGTGTGTGTATGTATGTGTGTGTGTATAAAATTATAACCCAGGGCATCATGTGAAATAATTCAAAATCACTTAAAGAAATTTGAAGGATAGTTTTGGTTGCAAACAAATGAAACTTTAGAACAAATGTAAAATGTATACCACCTAAGAACCTTCTTTAGATAGGAAGAGCTTTGGGGTATTTAATAAATGAATTCCAATTTTTTTTTAAATAGATGTTTCTCTAGACATTTGTGTCTGCTGGATCTCACATTTCTTAGCTAAGTTTCTGTGGAGTACTTATCACAAAAGCAAGCACTGAGCTATGCCACGTCTGTGCGTTTATCTGCCCCAAGTTTATCTCTCAGGTTCTGTCACCAAAAAAAAATTTTTTTTTAACTTAATGTCTTCAGTACCATGAGCCTTACTTAGCATGTCCACTGGATGGAATTGCAAATACATTTCAAATCTTGTTAATGATAACAATCAATTCACTCCAATCCAAAGCATTATTTCCTCTCCATTTCATTAGTAATTGCCCTGGAATTCTGAGCCAGGTCTATGATTCTAGGTGCTTTTAGTTGTTTCCATTCAATAGAGATATGAGAATGGCAGCTTGCAAACTCTGGAGTAAACCTTGTGGGGTGGAGCACAAACACAGATTCAGATGCTGATGTGAGAGAGGAGCTCAGCCTAGGCCAGGTCACTATTGCACCTAAAACTGCATCATGACTTCCCTTCTATCTCCATCCCTATCTCTGTCTCTTAAAATGATCCTTCCAACCAAGTGAACATGCCATCCCACCATGTGAAAGCAGTGACCACATTCCAGGTACCCTGCGAGTGGAGCTCAAATGTACATGATGAAGATGCCTCTCCTCTCAAGACCTTTTCTTTAGGGTAGAGACAAAAGCAGGGAACTTTGGCATTGCAAGATTCCCACTCTATTATAGATAATAAAACAGAAAGATCTGTCCACCACAAAGAGATGGGATGGGACGTATTTCCTCTGAGATAGTCAGCACCTGGGACTCGGCTATAGTAATCATACCAGTGGGACCCATACTGCAAAGTTCTGTCCAGAAGAGAGTGAACTTTGCTGGGATGTTAGGCCTGTAGCTACAGACTTGGTGGCTATCAGAGTTCCAGAAGCTTTTGGAAAAGCTCAGGGGGATCTTCCTGTTTGTGGTATGGACTGTATTTTCTGGTTCCCCATGAGGGTTGGGGCATCTTTTCAGTATTTCAAACTTTCCCTCCCCAGTCTCCTTTTCCTGGCAGGATTGCATATTGGGGGATGGTGACTGGTCACAGTTGACTTCCCTCCTCAGTGGTGGGTTCTCTGCCCTCTTTGCTGGGGGCTGTGCTAATTACACATTCTGCTGCTTCTTAATTAAATTCTTAATCTCTATGGGCTTTTATAACAGAAAGGCTTTAGTTCTAGGCTGCAGGAGAAAAAGGAATGTAAGAGCAGCAAATAACACACAAAATGAAACCATTCATAATTGTTTAAATGAGAAAGCTGGCGTCTGCTCATTCCATTTATTCTGCTATCTGTAGAATTTCTCATTGAATGCAAGAATAATCCCCAGACTCAGCAGCTTGGGAAATGCAATCTTATATAATACACAGACTCCATAGATCTGCAAAATCATAAAGAGTTCAGCCATCTTTGAATGCAGGCTGAAAGCTCACAGTGGGGAGGAGTGTGTTCGCAACATTCCCAGATAGGAACGGCCCTCAAGACTTTATTTTGCACAGATGTTTGTCCATCTCTTCCTGTTTCCCTGAGGGTTTTATCACCCCAGCTCATAGAGGAAGGAATCCAAGCACTCAGCACATTCAAGTTCATATAGCCACTCAGCAACTCCATCAAGAGCAGACTCTGACTCCAGTTCCTAAACTCATGATGGAGTCCCCTGCATGCCAGCTCTTGATTTCCCCACTGTGTGACCTCCCAGATGGCAGCCACTTTGAAGGCAGTGTCTGTATGTTCTAGTGTTGTGGATCTTTTCAGATTTACCTGCCATGTGAGATTTGCTGTTCCCTTTGCTACTGAAGGCTTGTCTCTGCTGGGAATGTTTCTCTTTGCTCACAGCTCAAACGTCTTCCCGGGATGGCTTTATGCCCTCTAGTCCTCTCCTTTCAGAGGATGGTGTACAGCCACATTTCCCTCTGCAATATCGCAGAATGGACTAATGCCCAAGAATTTTCTATCTGCTTTATTCATTTGCCGACTCATTATTTATTGCAAACCTAAGGGCTCAATTTAGCTTCTTACTCTACCCACTTCCGGATCCTGGTTCCATATTTCCCTTTTCACTCATGCCCCTAATAATGACCCACTTTGCCACTGCCTGAAGACTGCTCCGTACATGCAAGACTCTGTTCTGTACACACAAGGAGGCCAGGGCCTGGACACTGCAATTTGACCTTGTATGTCTGCTGTCTACAAGTTCACAGTCACAAACCAAAATGCTTATTTTAATCATTTGTTCTTGTAATTACCTAGAAGGAAGTCAGAGGCTCATAAACACTAGGGAACAATTCTACCATTGAGCCATGTTCCCATCCTTTGATTGAACCCTAAATGCCTATGAATACAGTTAATCACATTTATTCACTTAAAAAATCATTAACCATATTCGGAAGTTGAACATGTTTTAGTAATAGTTATAGAAAGTCACAACGGTGTCCTTTGCATTTGCTACAGACACAAGTATGTTTGATTAAAAGACACACTGTAACATTACTGACATAAAACCTGCCCCTTTTGTCTTCCTTCTTTTTGTCTGCCTTTTAAAGCTGTGACCAGCTAGACTACAAACTCATAAGGAAAGCAAGGCTTCCTTTGACCATGCAGCATGGAATTGGTATAGTAATCAGGTATTAGAAAAGGTACACTTTCCTTGTGTCTAGTCGAAATGAAACCTCATAGTCTGTTGCCTGACACAGTCACATTTCTTATGTCTGGGCTGAGAAAACAAGACCTGCTTTTTGCTTTATGTTCCTCCAAACTCCACATTTACTTTTAAGAAACATTGTTGAGGCTTCTTACTTCATCTGTACACTTGATTTGTGCTGAGGAACTTGGACAAAACCAAATTGATCTTCTACTTCCAAAAGGAAAGACTCCTTCTGCAGAGTTTCTGTACACATTCTCTGTATATGAACACAACTGTCTTCTCTTTTCGTTAAGTCCCATATATGAAGTAAGTTCAGTGCAAGCATTCAGAAAACTCTTCTAAAGCTTAAGCCTAAGAGAGCTGAACAAAGCAAACGTGGCCGATCCTTTGCCAGACCAGCTGTGTGCATCTGCTCTTGAGCTTGGCTCTTTCCTCTGGGCTGGGAATTGCATCCATATTTCGCAGGGAACACTGGCCATTTGTCCTGGGAACAGACTCTGCCGGTCAAAGCTAAACAGTGCCGGCTGGTTCCCGTGAGAGGGACGTGATGCTTCTAAGACAAAGAAAACTAGAAACAGAGCTGAGCTCATTCTCTGGCGGGGTGGGGGAGATGAACTAGAAACCAATTCAATCTATTATGTGCAGGGCTTTTTCATATAATGACTGTAATGACAAAACATTACAGTATATCCTTTTTTTATATATATATATATAACTTGAAAAAGAACACATTTAGGGAATTAAAGGTAATGCATGACATTTGGCAATATATCCTGAAAAGGTACACTCTGGATAAAACTACTTCTATCAATCTTAAATTTTTAATGAAAACTTGCAATTTCTTATTTGTGTTAAATGTATTAGCTAAATCCTAGCTTTTAAAATCACATAGGGGTCAGAATTAGGTTCCAAAGCACAGATATGAAATAAAACAAAACAGTAACAGAGAAGCCCAAGCAGTGGAGTACAGATGTGCGCAAGCCTAGCCATGAGCAGCTAGTGGTAACTGACGCAGGGTTGATATGGCTGCCCATGCTCAGGGCCTTAGGAGCTCCATCCCAAACTTCAAGGATAAAAGAAGCCGTTGGAGCACAGCATCAAATCCTAGTCCAGACAACACCAACAGCAACACTAGGAATTAAATCACCCCACCCCAACCAGAACATATGCAAATATTATGGCATCATTTGCATATAGTTAACATAGCTGCAATCATATTTGCATATGTAAGGCTCTTTGTTTCTTTCCATTTACAAGACATTTTTTTCATATCCATAGTTCCCATTGCAGCTGCACTTTTGTACTCCTTGGAGTAGACTGTCACAATTATAATCATTTCCCCTATTCTATGATGATTTGTGGCTTCTGATTTCTGTATAAGTAAATACAAACAAAATCTTCTGCGAGAGGAGGGTTTTTTTGTTTGTTTGTTTGGTTGGTTTTTTTTTTTCCAAAAGGGTGAATCTTAAGAAACAGGGCAGTTAAAAGTAGAAGAACACTTTTACAGTGTTTAGAGTATACCATACCTTCACGTTTTCACAGAGTAGACAATCAGAGACAGAGGCCAGACAGGGTTGTGCAGTGGAATACTGTCTCATAAAACCAGTGGCCAGTGGTGTAGCAGAGGGGTAGGAGGTTTGTGTGATAGTGTTCTATTGCTGTGCAGTTGCCATGACCAAAGCCGACTTTCGGGGCTTACACACTTCAGAGGTTTAATTCACCATCATCATGGTGGGAAGCATGGTGCCGCATAGGCAGACATGGCGCTGTAGGAGCTGTGAGTTCTACGTCTGTATCCACAGGCAGCAGGAAGAGGGAGACACTAGGTCAGGCTGTAGCTCCTGAACCGTCAAGGCCCACCCCCCAGTGACACACTTCCTCCAACAAGGCCACACCTCCTGATGCCTGTCAAGTAGCACCATTCCCTGATGACCAAGCATTCAAGTCTATAAGCCTATGGGGAGGTGGGGGGACATTCCTGTTCGCACCACCACAGTTTGTATGTAGGCTTGAACGAGAATGTTCCCCAAAGGCTCAGGTGTGTGAGCACTTGGTTCCCAGTTGGTGATGTTCCTTGGAGAGGTTATGAAATCTTGAAGATTTGGAGTCTTACTGGAGGATGGATGTCACTGGTGACAAGCTTTGAGATCTTACAGCTTTGTCTCACTTCCTGATCTGTTTCTGCTTCTTTGGATTGGTCAGCTACCTGCTTCCTGCCTCCATGCCATGCCATGCCATTCTGTGCTCTGATAGACTCTATCCCTCAACAACAGCAAGTCAAAGTAAGCCCTTCTTCCTTGACTTGCTTTTGACAGGGCATCTTACAGCAATGGAAGAGTAATGAGTACAGTTTACCTAGCATGCACAAGGCCCTGGGTTCCACCCCTAGACCTGTCAAAGACAGGCCCCTCAGCAAGGATGTGAGTGCTGGGCTATGTTCATTGCTCCCTGAAAGGCATTAGCTAGAATGGGTAACCTGACCCTGTGGGTAAAGGGTGGTACCATGCTTGTATTTCTCTGAGCTCTTTGTGCATTGGTCCACTTACTCTGCCCCCTTGAAGAGCACTGCACAGCAGCATTTAATATCAATTCCAATCTGGGTAGTTTTATATTTGCTTTAAACATCATATATGTATATGTTCATTATATATTCACAATATCTAAATTTTATTCTCTGTTGAATATTTAATTTATTATGTCTTTTTTTGGTTCAAAACTTTTGGAAGCTCATTATCTACACTTTTAGATGCTTGTTTAATTTTATTTTATTTTATTTTATTTTATTTTATTTTATTTTATTTTATTACAAACTTTCTTATGTAGCCCAGGATGTCCTTGAATTTGCAATCCTCCTGTCTCAGCCTCCCTAGTGCTAGGGTTATAGGAACATACTAAAGCTTTTTACTAGGTTCTTCCTCCGGCTATTGAGTAATGTTTATTTTTTGTTTTCGTTTGACATAGCATCTCATGTAGCCTGGGCTGGCCTTGAACCCCCAGACCTTCCTTGCTCTGCTTCCTGCAGTGCCTGTTTATGAGGCGCTGGGATCAAACCCAGGGCTTTGTGCATGCCAGATAAGCACCTTGCCAAACCGAGCTACCTCTCCAGTCCCTAATTTTATTTTTCCAGGGTATCTTTTGAAAATATGAAATTTGTTCTATAGTATATAATGTGGATTGAATTGCATTTCACATTGATACTGGACTAACCCAGCATCCTTTAAAAAATAATTTTAATATCCCCATCTACTGTTGGGTTTACTCATCCTGCACCAGGTGGTTCTGTACACTTGAGGGTACCTGGAGTTTGTAATGGCATGGCTCTTTGTGATGTGACTCTTCACATATGAAGACCTCGCATTCAGTTGGTAATTGTCTTTATCAATGTTTGGTTGCCGTAAAGAGCCACCATGACCATGGCCGCTCTTATAAAAGAAAGCGTTTAATTGAAGCTTGTTTACAATTTCAGAGGTTTAGTCCATTATCATCATGGTGGGAAACATGGCAGCGTGCAGACCTGCAGACACACATGGTGCTGGAGAGGAGCTAGTAGGTCTACATCTACTGGCAGCAGGACAAAAAGAGACATTGGGCCTGGGTGGGGCTTTGGAAACCCCAAAGCCCACCATCAGTGACACACTTCCTTCCACAAGGCCACAGCTCCTAATCCTTGTCACATAGCACCACAGCACTCCCTAATGACCAAGCTTTCAAATCTATTAGCTCCTGGGGGCCATTCCTATCCACACTACCACAGTAATGTTTAGTTCCCTTGTCCATTCATTGCCCAGTCTTCCTTCATCTGACAAATATTAGCTAATCATTGGCTTTATCCAACACATAGCCTATGAGATGGGCACAAAGTATGTTGATGGCTTTGAGTAACACGACAGATGAGGCTCACAAGTACATGGCCTTGTGTCAAGAATTCCATTACCAATAAGCAAGAACCGTTCCCATTTTCACACCAATTTCCATGGTTTGTTTCCATGAAAACATGTCAAAGTGGTAAAATTTTGATATTGTTTTGCACTCTGGGCAGGAATGGACCAGTGGAAACACAGGGCATGCACAGAATGAGAGTTTGCAGTTCATCTGTGAATGACATTTTGACTGACCAACTAAGGACACATACTTTGGATGTGCGATTGTTCCTTACCATGTCTCTTAGCAACCATGGCCCTTCTGCTGGCCACTGTAGACAGCTTCTTCAGCACAAGAGGGCTCCTTTGTAAAATCCTGGTTTTCCTTCTTTGTCACAATTCCTTCCCAATAAGTCCTTTTGTCTGCCTTTTGGATTACAATTGTGAACCCCTATGAAGGGTTCATATAGACCTTCTGGATGACATGAACTCTGGATCGAAGGTGGTGACAAAAGTGACCATAATCAATCAGTGAAAACCTCATGCCCCTGACAAGGTGGAGAGCCTGCCCCTCCCACACACGTTCCCGGAAACTGCTCAGTGTTCTCTCGCTTTCTGTGCTGTAAGTGCTGTATTGGCTTTTGATACCTGGAGGCTAGATTCGTGAGTTGTACTGACTGTAACACTGTAGTATTCATTCCCCTGCTGCAGCAGAGAGTGGCAGTTTTCCAAAAGTCAAACAATAACAGACACCACGGGCAAAGCAAGAGTCTTTTTCTTCCTGGCCCCTGCATAGGGTGCACACTTGCTCAGACAAATGACCTCTCTGAATTACACGAAAAGGTCAAAACTTATCATTTGAGTCAACCATCAAGATATTCCCTTGGATTTTATTAATTACAATTTCAGTTGGGTATTTATTTTTTGGGGGAGGAGTACATTCTGTGATTTAGACACTTATTAGAATTGTGAAACTAAATGAAAATAGGCCTACCACATGGTTACTTTTTCGAGTAACTTTTCCTGGAGTTAAAAAATGATTGTTTTGTATTCTGTCTCTTTATTAATGAACATGGTTATGTTCACTATATGACTATATGTCTTTGAAAATAGCACTGTTAAGTTTATACAAAAGTAAGGCCTTGTTAATCCCAACTAGGGAAACACGTAGGAAAGAGAGCACCTGTTTCTGGAGACTACACATGGGCCAGGTGTGTCTGCGCTGTACGTGTGTTAGCCCTTCATCCTCAAAAGCAAACCTCTCAGTGACTAGAATGTTCTTTGTTCTTGTGAGCTTCTCCAGTGTTTAAACCCACAGATACCGAGATAAAAGTGATGTTAAATTGAAATCATGAGGTTTATTTTGCTGTGTTTCAATGTTTGTTTAGACTCAAACTATTCTTTAAATTAAGAATAAATTAAGAACAAATAAAATAAATTTGCTTCATCTAACCTGGAAGCTGAAGTTTAGAGAACAAATTCTCAAACATTATAAAATCATCAGCTGGCCCCTCTCTTAGCTGAATTTTTTTTTCCTCTGAGAATGACACTATTTTCTCAAGAGTCTGAGGTAAGACAGGAAAATTGTCCGTTTTCTTTGCAATCCTTGTGTTTCTATTATATAAAGTATTAGGTTTGCCTCGTGTTCAGTTTCAAATGCTTTGCCATTTAGCTGCTGAGATAACTCCCAATCAGTCTCCATCAGATAAGGGAGATGGAATTTTCAAGACATGTAGTGTCTGCCTGTGGTGGTCAAGTATCTGTGATTTCAAAGCTAACTTTTCAGGCTCCGTGGGGTGGGGGTGGAGCACTGCTTTCTTTGTCAATATGTTCTTGCCCAGTTAGGCTGCTCAGATGGGGAACTGTCAGTGTCTCTCCCTGGTAAGCTACTCAGGTAAAGAAGGCCCTGGATTTAGCAGTAATGTTGAAGACCAAGGAGAAGAGGGCCTGATGCAGTCTACAGGGTTAGCTATCCTGCAGGGTTAGCTACTGACTTGGTGGAATGCACATGGAGACTGAAATGCTTTCCAGGAAACAAGCAGCTGAGAAGAAAGGGTGTTAGTGCTCCCCACTGGCCTGCTGGGGTGTCTTCACCCCTGGAGCCCAGTGAAGGCATTAGAGCTGAGCAGAGGGGACTTTTAGCCACAACTGATTCCAACAATAGAGAAGAATGGATTGTAGCTGCATCTGTGTTCCCAGACAAGAGTGTCACCCATCTGCAGGCCCAGCCTGGGTTAAGGGGGGGGAGGGGTAAGCGATGCTGGGTTAAACTGGGAGGAAGGAAGATCCTTAGCATAACTTTAAATCCACAAACTGAACCTCCTGGGCCAGGGAGCTGACTCTTGGGGTTATTCTTTCCACTTTCTGGCTCTTGTGCCCAATGTTTACCAATGTCCAGTTTGCTACTTATTTTCATTCTTTTACCTAATTACTCTGCCCTAAAAACCTATGGGCAACAAATAACACTCAAGCTAGACAATGAAGCTGTCTATGAGACCCAGCTCTGCCTCCAAAGATGTGGAGATCTCAGACAAGCCAACCCCAAAGTAGACATACAGATGCTGTCCAGACTCTAAACTGGGATGTGGTAGGATATCTCAATGGCTAAGTCTCTCTTCCTCTTTTTTTTCCCTTTGGTTTCCTTGTTAGTAGTGGTTTCCAAAGGCTCTGGTTTGACAGAGAAGTTTTAATTCAATGCGTGTGCCTTTCTTTGAGTGTACATTGTGAAGTAATTAATTGCCTAACTGAAAATTTTATTTTAGAAGGTTTTCAGGGGACAGTTGTCTATGCAGTCATCATATGTACAAGTGAGCTTAGCAGACACAGGAATTTTTTGTCATGTTGGCACCAGGATCACTTCTAGTTTGAGGGTTGGGACAGTGGAGTGTGGAGTATAAGGAGTGAAGTCAGTGAGGGTTCAGACACATGCACACGGTTTGAACAGCCTTAGCTTCTGTCACAAAAGAAGACTCTGAGACTCTAAAGATGGAAAAAACATTTCTAGAGGTGTTTCCTAACCCCCCCCCCCCGCGTGCGCGCACACACACACACACACGTGTGTGTGTGTGTGTGTGTGTGTGTGTGTGTGTGTGTGTGTGTATCTTTGTGTTGTGTGCCTTAATTCAGGTTTCTATTGTAGTGATGAAACACCTTAACCATAAAGAAGCTGAGGAGGAAAAGTTTACTTGGCTTACACTTGTACATCATAGTTCATCGTCACCCAGGGCAGGGACTCAAGCAGCACAGGAACCTGCAGGCAAGAACTGAAGCAGAGGCTACAGAGGAGTGCCGTTGACTGGTTTGATCAACCCATGTCTTTATAGAACCCAGAATCAACAGCCCAGAGGTGTCCCTACCACCAATGGCCTCCTGAATCCTTGTACTTCAGTTGCCATTTAAGAAGACGCACCACAGGCTTGTCCACAGATGATGAGTCTAGATGATGCATTTCATCAACTGAGTTTTCCTCTTCCCAAATGATGCTAGCTTATGTCAAGTTGTTATAAAACTAGTCAACACAGTGTGTCTGTCTGTCTGTCTATCTATCTATCTATCTATCTATCTATCTATCTATCTACCTATCTATATCTGTGTATGACTGTGTATATGAGTCACTGTATTCTTGTGTCTGTGTATGTTTGTGTATGTATGTGTATGTAAATGTGTCTTTGTGTGTATATGCGTGGATATCTGTGTGTATCCTTGCATGTTTGTGTCTCTCCATGTATATGTGTATACCTAACACACACTCACACATGCCTGAATGTACACACACACACACACTCCAGAGGGAAAAAATGATCCCTAAACTGATCTGAAACACCATACCCTGCCTTTATTTTCTGAAGACCGTTTCTGAGGGAGCCCATGGCAATGAGATGAAAGAAAGATTAAAGTGTGCTGTGAGGAGCCATTTGAGTCTTCCTTGCTCCTGAATTGTGTCTGCATTCTAAACCGGCCTCTAAGTCCAGCTAAAGCCCCCAAACCTCTGCTGGGCTTTTGATCAAGTCGGAGTTTAATCCTTTCCATTTCAGATGGATTTGCTCTAAGAATAAACCGTTGCATTAAGGAAGACAACTCAATCTTTACTGAACACCAGGGCATGGGCTCTTTCTTTGCTTTTGTAATTTCTGAGAATTCTTGCATTGAAATATTTTTCCTGAGTATGTGAAAAAAAATTTCAAAAATCACAATGAAGTGTCTCTATCAAGATTGAGGAGTAACTGTGTTAATTACCCTATGGACATTTTATAGGCTGTGCTATAGAACTAAATACCATGTTGACATTCTAAGCCACCTGGGCTATGGAATAAAATCTGCCCTAAAAAAAAATAAAAGAAACTTTAAAGCCCTCCACTGTTACCCATAAATATATAATTATTAAATACATAATTATTATTTGCCAAATTAAGAGTGACATGGGAATTAAAAAAAAAAGATAAACCTACGAACAGAAACAAAAATTTTCATCATGCTTTTGTGTGGTTGCTTTGTAAATTTCTGTTGTCTTTTTTTTTTTTTTTTTATAAGAGCCTGACAAGTCACAAGTAAGAAAAAAAAACACCATTTTCCTGACCAGAGCCTTTTACATAAATAATATATTGTTCTCTTCCTCTCCACCAGAGTGAAACAATAGACACTTGGAAGGAAATGATGTCAGCCCCCCTATTGATAGAGACACACTACACTGGAGGAGACACCACACTGGAGCAGCTTCTGGCTTCTGCAGCTTGTCATGGTGACTGCAGGAGCTCCTGACAGTTCCGTGATATAAAGTATAATTGCATTATGACCCACTCTGATGTAATTTCTTATACATAACGTGTCTTTCAGTATGTATCCTTTAACACAGATGAATATGAATGCCAAGGAAAAGGAGAACAAAGAAAACCCTTGGGCAGTGGGGTTTATAGCTCTGATGTTTATAACTGTTTTGATTACATCTTGAAGCCTGACAGTCATTCTGAAGCCTTTCCCAGCTCTGGAAAACAATTCTGGCTGGGTTTACAGAAAACTGTGGGAAAAGAATGGCATTTATCACCTTAATCATATTGAACTGTAGTTAGTGAGACACTCACCATGCACATGAAATAGTGTAAGGAGGTTGGAGAAGGATCTCAGATCTGTGTGCAGCAAATCTGCAGCGTCACAGCTCTGTATGTGGCAAACTTGCAGGGTCACAGCTTAGTGTGCGGCAAACCCATCTGATTCTCAGGAAGTATCTCCTCCCATGGATATTTCAGTGGTTGTTGATTGGTGTTCTGGCTCAGTGACCTATTTCATCAGTTTTGCAAACTAGAGTCAAATCTCCTCATAGTCTTTAAATTAGTAGTGTGGACTTTCCCTGAAGAAACTTTACCATGGAAATCACTTTAAAGAGTAAACATGGGCCATGGTCTGTGCATATTTTGACATGGATTACATTTGACATGACTGATATGGATTACTATTATTAATAATTGTTAATAGTTTTAAATTATTATTAACAGGCCATAGTTATTAGGGGAGGCTTCTCTTTCACTTGTGTTTGAAATGAAAAAAAAAATAGTATAAAGGCGTTTGTATTGATTCCATAAGAAATAGACCTGATTCTGGAAGCCACTGCTGTCTTGGCAGGTAGGACACTGAAATAGACACTCATGTTATGACAGAATGAGTTTACTCAGAATGGATGGCTATGTCCTTCAGTTACCAGACATGATGGGCCCTGGTCTCTAAAGCTCCAGAGTGCTCAGGAAGGCTTAGGGACAGAGATGCCGCTGCTGTACCATTCTTCACTGCTCTCTCAGGGGCGGTCACTGAGAGACCCACACAGGTGCAAACTTTGGGAACTGGAAAGCCTCCGAGGTAGAGGTTTAGAGTCAAGGATCCTGGTGTGTGGCATCTGCGGAACTTCCTGCACAGAATCTCACAGGCCCAGATCTTAAGACAGAGTAGAACGGGACACAGGTCCATGACGTGAAATGATCCTGAACATCCTTTGGTTGGCTTCATTCTTCGTAGCTTAAAAAGTGTCTGTCAGGGGGCAAGGAGTACATAATAAGAGTAATACTAATGCCTAGTGAGTCAGTATTCTATAAATAGACCTAATCTATTTATGCAGTGGGTACATTAGAAGACAAAGAAAAAGGAAGCCTGAAGATGGCTCATTTGGTAGAGCCCTTGTCTAGCATGTGTGCAACCATGGGTTATATTACCGGTACTACATAAAATGGGCATGGTACTGCATGCCTGTGGAGGCAGAGAATCAAGAATTCATGGCCATCCTTCTTTATACAGTCAGATGAAGGCCAGCCTGGGCTATGTGGGTAACCTTTTCCCCTTAAAATAAAATCTGCAAAACACACACACACACACACACACACACAAACCCAAAAAAACAAAACAAAAAAACCCAAAACAACAACAAAACAGTCCCAGCTCACAGGTGAAGAAGGTACCTGCTGCTAAGCTTGAATGTCTGAGTTCCATCCCTGGGACACATTTGAACATGCACAAACACACACATATATACACGCAACACACACATATACATGCACACAGATATACACACATATAGATACATGCATAGACACAGACACACATACACACACACACTCTAAAAAAATAAATGGAGAAAAAGCGAAGGAAGAAACAAAGAAAAGACAAAAAGGAGAAGAAGAAAAAAATACAGGAATACAGACAAATAGAAAGGAAGGAAGGAAGGAAGGAAGGAAGAAGGGAAAAAGGGAAGAAGGCAGGCAGACCTGTCTAGGCGGTGCTATGGTCTCCATCTGAGTGTCTGTGTGGAAAGTGTGGCTCCCAGCTGGGGGGCACTTCTCAAAGGTAAATAAATTAAAAAGGCACCAACCTCATGAATAAGTAATCTATCAGCAGTGCTTATTGAAGAAGGGATATCTCTGGAGTGGGCCTTTGAAGGTATTTCTTGTTCATGGGCTCCTCCTCTATGGATGTTTTCTGTTATCCTGAGGTGAGCAGTCTCCTGTGCCATACGCCATATGTTCACCCACCTCAGGCCCTAAGTAATGGAATAAACTCCCCATGGACAGAATCATGGGAGTCGTGGGCCACAGCAACTTTCCATCCCTTGTGCTGATTTCTCCAATTCTTTGTCACAGCAGTGAGACAAAATGCAGAACTGGGCAGACAGATACTTTTTTTTTTAGAAAAAATTCAATGAATTTTCTCTTAAATTACTTTCCTCTGTTCCCCCTCCATTTCTGGCAATTCAATATATGCTTCTTTAAGTAAAGCACTACACAAAGAGATAAAAAATAAATCTCAGACTAGGTGTATGCCTCAGTTATTCCTGTTAACTTTCATAACAGTAAGCTCAGATATACCTCACATAATATCAGAAAAGTTGAGCAAGATGGCCGAAGTACTGATGGAGGACTCTGGAACTGCCATTGCACTGTGGTCTGTCTCCTGAGCATCAGTACAGACTTGATCTGGTTTTGACTGGTTTACAAGGAATCAGCTTCAGTTACAGCTAATACACAGCAAGCCACAGTCCTCAGTTTTTGAGATAGATTCCTGCATCAGGACTTCTGAGACTCCTAATGTATCTGAAGAGATTATAGAATGGAATCAAGAGATGCTGAGGGAAGTTTCATCTAGAACATGTTTTTATTTTTTTTGTGTGGGAGGGTGTGTGGTGACAAGGGTGGGGACAGATTTCAACTATTTAGAACTAGCCCTTGAATTATTTAAATTTATTTTCATAATTAATGCATAGAAGTCTGAAAATATAAATGATACCATGCGGTTGCTTAATTAATTAATCAAGGAAGAAAAGAGAGATGGAAGGAGAGAAGAAAAGAATAATATAGTCAACAACCCAAGACTCCACTTGAACCTGCAGTAAATACACTTGCTGACCACCTCTGCCTCTACCCCTATGCTTTGGGATGAGAGGCATCAGCATGCCTTGCTGCTTAAATTAATTACAATAACACATAGAGATCACCTGCTATGGTACTACGCAGACTATATTATAGGCGGACAAAGAACATTTTCATTTTAAAATTGCATTTATCTCAGAGATCCAGTGAGCATGTAGTGTTCCTCTCAGGGAGAGTTAGGACCAGCTCAGCAGTCACCTGCTTTGCAGATCTTACTGGAAGCTTTAGAAACTGCCTGGTGGTCACATGACCCAAGGGAGAGTGTAGTGATTTTTTCAACATGATGATTCTTTCAAGGTAAATGGTCTGATTTTTTAAAACAAAGCACCATAGTATGTGGGTGTGTGGAATGTCGATCTAGACAGGAATACTCAGCAAACTAGGGAAGGAAGAAGGAGAGTCCTAAGTGGACTGACCTGGCTTTTTACTTCACCACTTCCTATGCTCTTCACCATAGCATATGTGTGCACATTTTTATTATGTTCAGTTTTAGTAGGTGCTTAAAAATAACTATTGAAGGATTAGCTTCAAGCAAATCAGCTTATGCTTCAAGCAACCCAGTTTTCGAGAATTTTGGACAAACTGATGTACTTCCCAACTCATCACCTAAGGTGAGAGAGTTTGCCAAAGGCATTCCTCACAAACATTTTTTAAAAATTAAAATACTTAAAAAGCTCCTTCTATTCAGTTACTTTAAGCCAGTTTTCAGATCTATTCATAGACGCTTAAACTGGAAGCAGCTGTGCAATGGATTTCAGCTAAGTAGCAAATAGGTTTCAAAAACTATATGCAATTTTTTTTTTTTTTTTTTTTTTTTTTGCTAAGCCTTGGCTGGGTGAGGGTAGGGTCTGGGAAACATCCTAGACCAGAGGTTAAGATCTGGAATAGACTGTGTCTTGGTTAATGATATAGAAGGAAGACAGAACACAGGTCAACAACCAAGAGCCAGCCTCCTGCAGTGAGTCTGTAAGTATGCAGCCTAAGTAAACACTCTCACCAGGATGAAAATTGAGCAAGTGTCTATTGGAAGGGGTGCTGGATGAACTGACCCTGGAAGGTGTCTAAGGAATGTAGAGCATCTCAGATAAGGAGGGGAGCAGAGTTAAGAGGTAAGGGCTGCAGAAGGTAGGGTGAGTTTAGAGGGACATAGTCCTGGGACACCAGGCACAAATGAGACAATCAAATGAACAACATACTTCAGGCAGGAGTGCCAGCCTGAGTCAGCAGCATCTGTGCATCAGCTGACAAGGACTGGGAATGAACCCTAGAAGATCTTCCAACCAGTACCTAGATATTAACTGGCAGAATAAAGATTAAAGTGTGGTCTAAAGACCAACCCAATAGCCCAGGGGGCAGGGAGGTGCCAGCCTGATGTGGGAGCTCAGGCCTCTGTCTCTTACGTCTATGTGCCTTCGCTGTTGGGCCTGGAGCCACGGACCGTGTGACTGTCTGGAGGGCACAAACCCAGACAGACGTGCCTCCCCACATTTTGTGGCCTTGAATTTGTGTCCACATGGTGAAGAGAAACACATGTCTGGAGTTGTTCTTCATTACATTCAGAGAAGAGACAGTTGCAAAGCAGTTGGGAAGAGAGGGGAGCCCTAAATTATTGAGCACTTTCAAGCTGAGACCCTGCTCCAGTGGGTTGTAGGAGGCTCATGTTCAGTCGCCTGGTATCTGATTTAGATCATGGTTTGTAAAGTCTGTTGCACTTACAGACGATTTCCCCCTTTTAGATCCCACTTTTTGTATAATAACCTACGTGCAGGGGAAAGTTTCCTAAGATAAAGTTTTATTACACTTTCTGAATCTTCCTAGAAATAACTTTTTTCCATCCGAGGGTTAATTCTGGTATTCCTTGGAAGCCTGTACCAGTGTGGTTCCTTGTCACATTCTAAACAGTTTCTAGAGGCACAAGAAGTCCTTATACCAGGGTCTCTCGGTGTCAAACATCAAATGAACTTTCTAGAAAGCCTTCGGTTTGGTGTTTGCTTTAAAAGGACGATACCTTGGTGTTTAATGGAGTCTTTTCAACCCACTGGAGCAGCACGAGAGTAAATCACACATTTACTTTGAGGCTATGTTAACAGTGCTACAGATGGTCCTTAAAGTAGCACATAGCTTCAAATGGAAAGGAAGGAAGAAACAGAAGACATGTTTGTACTCTAGTGAAGGTCACCTGATGTGTGGTGGCTTCTAACAAGAGCCACCATCTTCTGAGGAAGAATATCCACAAGAGAATATTCGTTCTATTTAGCTAGAAAGAGTTCCATTTGCAAGAGAGTTTGACTAATTCTAGTAAGATTTTCTAGTAATTAAGAACGGCTTTGTATTTGAGTTCTGATTTAGATTATGGATTAGATTACTGTTTAGTTAAAAGAGGAAACTTTGCTAGTTGTCTCTCCCTGTCTTGATTCAAAAGTATAGGCTATAAAGAAGTCTTTAAGAAGTGAGCTGCTAGCAAGGAATTCTGGGCGGGGAGGAGGCAGGAATAAGGATTGGATGCGCACACTCAGAAGAGCGTGTACAAGAAAGTGGTTTCCCACGTCAGCACCTATGCCAATTGGTTGTCTCCAAGAATAAAAGTTTCCTTGGCAGGAGCCTGGAGGAACATTCTCTCCTGAGGCCTCCAGCTTTGAATCTTACTAAAACTCCCAAATTAGAAGTCAGCTTCCTGTGAGGGCCATTTTGTCAAGCTTGCACTGTAAGGACTCTGAAAAGCCTACCTGCTCTAAAAGGCAACTGGAAAGTGCTAACCAGGCATGTTGGCAGGTACCTATAATCCAAGCGCCCAGGACTCAGGCAGACCCAGGAGAAATGTTCTGACTGCAAGGTCACCTTGAGCCACAGAACCAAAAAGATGAAAGTCACCAGTAAACAACTAAAGTGCCAAAGCGGAGCATTTATAGTGAATCTGATACTATGTGAGGAAACTTGCACAAACAAGCAGAGAGGATTTGAATTAGAAAAGACAGGAATTGAAGTTCATTCAAACTTTTGACTTCTCTGAAATTTCTCAGTATTAGCACTTATAATGTAGGACCCGTGGCTCAGTGTTTACTGGGTTGTGTGTTGTTGTGTCTCAGCACAATTGAATGTTTCCAAGGACAAAAGACTTGGAGGGAACCTGGGGAAGAGTTCTCTGATGAGCCGAAGCAGAAGGGAGGTCTTGTCTCCTTTCAGCTTTGAACTTTACTGTTCTGTTTTTTTTTATTGGGTGCCATAATGACATTAAGGGCACTTACTCAGATGACTAACAAATACTAGCCCAGAAACCCCAGTCTGTACAGAAAGGGAGGAGAGGGGATAACGGGACAGCATCCTGGATCTACCTCTGTGATATGTGATAATATCTGAATTTCAAAATGTAGTCATCTCAAATCATTTTCCAAAGTGATACTCAGTCTTTAGAGTATAATTCTTTGCATTAAGGGATTATCCATTAAACTGTCCATTAAATACAGGCTTTCCAGAGTAATTTAATTTCTCAGATCATGTCCCAGTATTGCCACCTGGCTTTTCTTCCTTGTTCCCAAGGATTCTGCCTTTACGTCACCTCTAAGCTGACCCTTGCCAGGTGCATGTCAGTGGCAGCCATTACACTGCAGAGTAAGGTGAAAGCTTGTCCTGAGTTAACATTATCATTTCTTGTCCTAGATTCACTTCTGTTGCTGCAATAAAACACCTCCCATTAAAAGTAACTTGAGGAGGAAAAGGCTTACTCCTCTTACAATTCTAGATTGTGGTCCATTGCCATATCCAACATGGCTTGGGTCTTGAAACCTGACTGGGGTTAAGGAAGGAATGGAGAAAGGTTTCTCACACACACACACACACACACACACACACACACACACACACACACAC
>JANHMN010000001.1:106910886-107004633 GCA_030674055.1 Rhabdomys pumilio
ACACACACACACACACACACACACACACACACACACACACACACACAGGGGCACCAACTATGATACCACCAGCGAGAACCAGAACATCAGCATGCTTGTGTTTGTTATACATAGCACCTTGGGAGGAGCTGGCTAATCTCTGTGGCTGATTGCAGGCTGAGTAGTCACAGGCTTTAAGTATCCATGAGGAGGCATCTGGAGTAGTCATTCATAAACACTGGTATTTGTACATGCTGTCCACATTCCATAGGACCAGAACAGAGGAAGAAAGGCTTTGGATTCCTCTGAATCTCATCCCAAGGAAAGCTTGCTACTCCTGTGGGTCTGAGGCACTTGTCCTTGATAGGGACACATTTACTCAAGATTTCATCTGCTCCACACAGTCTGTTACTTTGCAGAAATCATGGCAGCAACTTAAAGTGCCCTGCCCACAGCCAAGAGCAAAGAAAGAATAAATTCAGGAATCCTGCTTTCTTTACTATTACATAATGCAGGGCCCAGCCTGGAGAACATACTCAGTCACATCCAGGATAGGTATTTCCACTTCAGTAAATCAAGACAATCCTCCACACACAGGCCCACAGGCCGTCATGATCTACTCTAGACAGTTCCTCATTGGGGCTTTCTAACTTTTGTTCAGTTGACAATGAAAACTAACCACTGCATAGAGTTGCAACAGTATCTTGGTAGAGATTACTCTTTTTATCCCCAAACAACAAGATAAATAACCAAAGAGAACAGAAGGAGAGGAAGTTAGATGGTCACACCCACTACCATCATTTAATAAATGAAAAACTGTTTTTTTTTTCTAAATTTCTAAACTATTTGCTTGGATTTTGGCTGGTTGACACATTATGAAGAACCGAACTCACTGGATAGCTAAACTTTGAATTTGTATTCTTCCTGGGAGATTCAACTAAAGACTGAGAAATGAAACAGACTTCTATGTCTAGTTACCATATTAAATCCTAGGCAAACACGTAGGAGAAAAATATGCATTCTTCTTCGTCAAATAATGAATTATTTCTGTTTCTTCTAAAGACATTAACTTTCTTTTTAGGCACCAAGGCTTATACAATTAGAGATCTTAAAAGGGAAATAAAATGAGCTTGCAGTTTAGAAATTACTTATATATAATAGTTTATTTAGAATAAAAGGAGAATAACAACAAATTGCAAGATTTTTTTTTCCTCCAAGGTTACAAATCCAATGAGACAAAAACCTCAACGATCGTTTTAGCAATTCTTTGTACCCTTGGAGTGCTGCGACAATTTTACCATTCTTTCTATGAAGATAGTAGGAAGACAATTTAGTCTTTGTTAAACATAGTTGAACAAGTGTTTTTGATAGTTTAGAAATCTTTTTCTCAGCTCCACTGATTGTTATGGAAAATGATAGACAGGATTATGCCAAATATATGGGGGACACTTTCTGAGAACATCCTTTGTGGTTAGGAAGGAAGGCTCAGTTAGGAGAGTGCTTGTTTACCTTGCGAGCAGGAGGTCAGAGCTCAAGTAGGACACCAGGGTGCTGTGGCCTATAGCTGTGACTCAGAGCTAGATGTGTGAGCCCGATCTGGGGAGCTGGAGACAGGGCTATCTGAAGCTCTCTGGTCGGCTAACTTAGCCTGCAGGCTTGGCAAACTCCAGGTCAATGAGGGACCTGCCTCAGAATACAGGGTGGATGAGTTTGGAATGGAATATCAGTCTCTGCTTATAAGGTTAAAATGCCAAATCCCACCCCAAAGACGCCAAGTAAAGTATTTTTGGTTGACTTTGTCAGGTAACAGCTTCCCTGAGATGGAAAATATCTAGTGATGAAAAATATCTAGACTATATGTCACATCTCAGGGATTCTTCTCATTGTTTGGACCAACTAACTCCTTTTCTTAAAAACACCCTTCTCTTGTTGTATAATACACGTGATGAATTCTGGGAGTTTCTTAGCGCCTTCCCTTTTTGTTAAGTTTGTTTGTTTGTTTCTTTGTTTGTTTTACTTGCTTGTTTATGGCACATTTGTGCCATAGCATTTGTGTGGAGGTCAAAGGACATCTTGAAAGAATTTGTTGTCTCCTTTCAACAAGTGACTCCTAGGAGTGGAATTCACATGGTCAGGCTTGTCAGGAAGCACCCTTACCCACTGACTTACCAGTTCTGAATAAACATGTGCTTTCTGCATGTTCCTCACTAAAAGAACACTGAGAAAGATAGACTAAATACTAGTTGTTCAATTTTTATCACTGGTAATTTTACTTTGGCATATCCTCCCCTCAAAACCTGTCTATATTAACTAATTGTATGTCAACTTGGCACAACTTCGAATCATTTGGGAAGAAGGAACTTCGATTGAGAAAGCGACTCCAACAGATAGGCCTGTGGGTGATGATGTTAGAGGATTCAGCTCACTGTGGATGTTGTCATCCCTGGGATGCTGCTTCTGGGTGCTAGAAAGCAGGCTGAGCAAGCAGTGGAGAGCAAGCCAGTAATCAGCATTTCTCTGTGGACTTTAGATTATTAGTTCCTGTCTCCAGGTTCCTGCCTGCTTTGGGCTTCTGCTATGACTTCCCTCAGTTCTGGACTGTTACCTGGAAGTGTAAGATGAATAAACCCTTTCCTTCCCAGGTGGCTTTTGGCCATGGTGTTTCATCACAGAAATAGAAACCTTAACCAAGGTACTCATTCTATCTTTTCTCTACCAGACACTATTCTCTTCAGTAAAGAGAGACCTCAGAGTGCAGGGACAGTAGAAGCTTGTGTGTTTGGTGTGGGGTGTGTGGAGTATACAGGATTGTAATTGTGGGAGTGTATGTGTTTGTAGAGGTCAAAGGTCAATGCCAAGTGTCCTCAGTAATTTTCTTCCACATTTACTTTCTGACACAGGGTTTCTCACTGAACCTGAAGTTCAGCTATTTGGATAGGCTGGATGTAAAATGAGCTTCAGGGATCCTTCTGTCTTCACCGCTTCCCCCAGCACTAGAGTTACAGGTCACCACTGTACTGTCCTGGGCTTTAAAAACTATGGGTCCTGGGTATCTGGCTTCAGGGACTCCTCCTGCTTGTATCATAGGCAGCTTTATCAAATGAACCAGCTTGTTTGCCTTATTTTGCCATTTTAAAAAATAAATGATAGATTAGTATACAAAGTATTGAGTTTCACCATAACATATATATATATCATGGCCCTCTAGCACAATGGCTGATTCCCTTCTTTCCCTGTTAGCTCTGCCTTCTGCTTTCTCATCAAATGCATTAGCTCACCTGTTCCTGCCTCCTTCAGCATCCCTTCTTCCCTTCTCTTGATCCTTTCTATAGTTTCATGACCCACACACACATATATTCACAGTATACATTTACACACCCATGCACATACACACTCATTCACACATTCATGCACACAAATACATTCACGTGGACACACTCTGCATTTGCACTCACATACACATGAACACACACGTGTGCACACACACATACATTCACAATACACATGTACACACCCATGCACATACACACTTACTCACACATGCTTGCATACAAATACACTCATGTTAACACACTCTTTACTCATACTCACATGCCCATGAACACACACTTGCACACACACATGTGCACACACTTGCACATCCATGCACATTCTCATGCAAATACTGATACACGCTCAAACACATGCACACACTTAATTTTCAGTCCAAGTTCAGCATATGAGAGAAAACATGGAATCTGCCTTCCTGAATCTGGCTCATTTCAACATTGCAATCCATCTAGCTTTCAAAAACAGAAGTAAACTAAACTTAAATAACAACAACAAAAAACCCCAATGTATTATTTGCATATATTCACTGTGTAGTGGTGCTAGGTTTCATGAGGATATTTTCTTCCGAGCACATCATCTTCTTTGAAGATGTTTGGCTCATGCCTCCCCGATCCCCTTTGGCCTCTTCCTTCCTCCTGGCCTCTTCCTTCCTTCTGTTTCCTGTCATAGATAAACCAAGCATTCACAATGAGAGAAAGCATGCAGTGTTGTTTTTCTGGATCTGGCTTCTTTTGTTTATTCTTAAAAGTATTTCTGTTGTTTTGGTTTTGAGGCAGAGGCTGGACTCGGGGTCAAAGTACAGATCCTCCTGCCTCAGCACTCCTCAGTCCTCAAGCTATGCTTCCAGCTTGTGTAACACCACAGAGCAAGATTGAATAGCAGCTTTGAGATCAAACACATCAGGCTCAGAATTAACCTGATTATAACTAAGCCCCACTATTAGTTATACTCTGCTTGGACAGTGTTACCCTAAGATGCCAGGTCTCCTTCATGTCCTGGTCCATTCTTATTGAGCAAGTGTCAATGGAAGGAGGGAATATAATCACGTGATCTCTTTTTGTTTGTGTGACCTCGAGCTGTAGCCTTGCGGGCATTGAGAAAGCCCTCTAGGTCTTTCCTGAGTAACCGGTATAGGATCCTCTTCAGTAGGTAAAACTCACAGAGTCAACTCCCTCCCCTGTCTTGACCTCCACCCACTTTCTGTCTCTATCTAGTTTTCTGACTTTTTGTTTTGAGAAGGGAGAGACATGGATGGAGATTGAAAAAGTCAGGGTGTAAGATCTTTTCTGCAGTTGGGAGATTCTATTTATTTTGCTTGACAAAGTCTGGCTTTAAAACAAGGGGAAACAGTGCTGCTCTGCCAGCCTCATCTCCCATTGGTTGCCAAGGGTTATGTAATGGGAAAAACAAGTAGGGAAGGTATGGGGCACAGGCTGGCTGTCACCATCTCAGTCTTCTTTCCACACCATGTTTACAAACATGCCGTGTGCCCAGGCAAGACAGATGCCACAGGCACCCACTGCCAGCCTGGCGTCCTCATAATGTCTGGAAGAGGAGCTAGTCCAAAGTCAGCATAGACATTGGGCAGATGGCAGTAGGGTGGGAGGGCTTCCCCAAACTGAGCCAGGCAGAGGGCTCAACGCCATGAACTCACAATACACATTATGAAGACTAATAGACATTCCAGAGCAGAATTTGTTCCTGCAGAAAAGAACTGGCTTTAAAGGGCTAAAGTGATAGGCAGTCAGCAGATGCGGAAGCCTTTGGTTCCCTATTTGTTTCCTGACACTCCTGCTGGGATACATTTGGGAATTTAGCCCCAGAAGTTAGTGTGTTGATAAAAGGTAGCTTTGTTGGACTTTAGAGGCCCTGAGACTGCAGCAGGCAGAACTCTTCCTGAGGCCTTGAGGTCTAAAGGCCATGAGGCATTTCCCTCCTTGCAGGCTCCTCCAATTCAGAAGGTCAACGAGCAAAGGCACAAACGCACATCAGTTGCATATTTGTCTCTGTCTCAGTCAGGTCTGAAGAAATCCGCAGTACAGGACTCTGTGCATCCCAGCAGAGTACTGAAATGGCTTTCCCCTTACGAACCACCTTGTAACTCTTCCTCCAACTTCACACCCAATCTGTGCTGCGTAGGAGCCTAGGTGTACAGCACTGGGACCTGGGAGGCGAAGGACCCTAGAAGTAGCACTCAGTCTTGCTGAAGCCCACCTGCTTAGTTAGTGTCTCTTGCTATGAAGAGACACCGAGACCAAGGAAACGCTTATAAAGGAAAGCATTTAATTGAGGCTGACTTACAGTTTGGAGATTTACTCCATTATCATGGTGGGAATCATAGTGCCACGAAGGCAGACATGGTGCTGGAGAAGCAACTAACAGTTCTGGATTTGGATCCTCAGACAGCAAGAAGAGAGAGTGAGCCACTGAGTCTAGCCTGAGCTTCTAAAACATTAAAACTCACTCCCAGTAACGCATTTCCTCCAACAAGGCTACACCTCCTAAGAGTGATGTTGGAAACCCCTACACCCAATAACCTGGTGACAGTGGCCATGCCAAATATGATACATTTTTAATATTGTCTGGTACGGGGAGTTTCAAATGAAGTCTATGAGCATTCACTATACCCCTTTATAAAGCCAGTAACTTCAAGGCCTGTCCTCTCTCTCCTCTACTCTCACTCAGAGGCAGACTTTGTCTATTCGCCCCTTCCCTCCACACAATCTGTTATGTGAGGTCTATTTCATGGAGTGACTTTGTGGCATTCTCTGACCCCAGTTCGCCAAGGTGCCCTTTCTTCTATTGCAAACCCCTAACACTGGTGCTGTGGGAGTCAGCAGAGCACCCTGGTACCTGCATGCTTCCCCACCTTCATCTAAGCTACACTTATCTTATCTTATTCTTATCTTATTCTTATCTCCAGTCCACCTGCAACAGACTCACCTTCTGTCTTACTGATTTCTGGGCACCACATCCGACGGCACCAATTGGTAAGTTTTCCCTTTGGTTGGTGTAAATACTTCTGTGGATCAGAGGGAGTGGCCCTGAGTATCTGACATCCTCTGGTACTCTCAGAGGCAGAGGCCCTCCCAGCCACAGTCTGGCTTCTGACTTAAGAGCCTCTAATCTTATTCATCTTTGCAGTTGACTCTGGCCTCAATACCTCTTAGTTAATCGATCAAAATGGCCACCCAGTGGCATCCCAAATCCTGACATTATCAAGGACCTCTACAACTACTGCCAGGGAAAATGGAGAGAGAGAAATGTAGAAAGATTACCGATGTCCAAGTTTTCTCTTAACTTCACTCCAACCCTTCCCTCTGTTCTCCCTGTTTTCCCACTCAGCAGGTAGCTCTGAAGTTTGAACAAAAGTGTTTTTCTACTACTCTAAATCCTGCTAATGAAGCCCATCACTACCACCACCACCACCACCACCACCACCACTGGCCTCAGTTCATAGCTCCCTCTCCTCTGGTTTTTCAGTCTTCTTTTTCTTCTTCTCCAGCAACAAGCTACTTTAACCATCCTATTCTAGCACCCAGTTTCACCCCACCAGGAGCCTGCAGTCCCACCAGTACTGGTTCCTACTAAACACAGTGGGACTTGCTTCTATCTCTCCTCACCTGGTCTAACCAGACCCCAGTTCTATCTTTGCAGGAGGTTTCCAGGGTGGATGGCCTGGCCAAGGTACATGTTCCCTTTTCATTAAGTGAACTCTCTCAAATAGAAACAAAACAAAACACACACACACACACACACACACACACACACACACACACACACAAACACACACTAGCACACTCGCACACAATCAAACAAACAAAAAACAAAATAAAAACCTAGGGTCTTATACTTTTAACTCCTCTATTTTCATTAAAGAATTGCAATACATTACACAACCCTACAGTCACACTTTCCATAACACACACACACACACACACACACACACACACACACACACACTTCTAACAATCTACTTCTTAAAGCATGAAGGTGAGTTTGAGAGCAGGCTAGAGTACATCCAGATGAAACCCACCAAACTAGAGCAACATACCAGGCCAACCACCCAGGGGCTGAGGCAAGATCACCAATGAAGGTATAATACCCCAGGAGACATTCTAGCTAGAGATCAGTTTACAACTTGCTTCTTGGCCAGTCTCTGTAAGGCTGCTCTTAAATCAGCAAATTATGAGAAACTCCAAGAGGTCACCCAGGACAAACATGAGAACCCTTCTTAGTTGCCAGAGTGCCTTACAAAGGCCCTTTTACAGCATACCAATCTAGACCCCCAACCCAAAGAATAAACATCTTCTCATGACCTACTTTTTTCCCCAGAGTTTCTCCAACATTAGAGCCAAGCTTAGTGCTTGATGAGAAGACCCCTAACTCTGAAGGGAGAAGTCTTAGTGTTGACCTTTAAAGTGCACCAAGGAGAGAGGAAAAAGCCTGAAAACAGGTACCAACTGCTGGCTAAGGCCATTCAAGCAGTTTTAACGGGTGCCTGGGCTTCTTGGGCTTCTAAGGCTCAAGGACCATGGGGTCCCTGCTTCAAATGTAGTGAGGAGGGTCATTGAGCCCAGGCCTGCCCTAATCCCTACAGGACCACTCCAGCTATCTCCCAAGTGCCATCAGGAGGGACACTAGGCTATTGATTGCTCCCATATCCCTCATATCTGTAGACATCAGACCCAGATCATCCTCTAGCCGACTTCTTGGCCTAGCCACGAATGACTGGAGGGGCCTGGGCTCCTTGATCCCTGTCATCTCTGACAGAGTCCCAGGTAGTCATAACAGTATCAGGGTGACCTTTCTTCTGAACACTGGGGCCAATTATGGTGCTGATGGAGTTTTGGGGACCTGCCTCTCTTTTTTTCCCCATTGTCAGAATAGAAGGACAGCCTTACCAACCTTGCCAGACTCTACCATTCAGTTGCATTTTCAGGCATGTTCCTCTCACCCATTCTTTTCTGGTGGTGTCAACCTGTCCCATCCATCTCTTTGTTGGGAAGGGATCTTATAGCCAAAATGAGAGCCTCTATTTCCTTTGATCTCCCATTCACCTGACTCCAAGTTTGCCAGCACTTCCTCTCCTCTTTTTCCTAGCTAGACAACCTACTGATTTGAACATGTCATTTTCTTTGCCAGGCTTCCAGGTAGACCCCAAGTCTGGGACACCCAAACCCCCTCTGTTGCCACCCCTCCCCCACTGCTGTGGTCATCATCCAATTACAGAACCCTATCCATGGAGCACATGACTATACCACAAGAGGATCTGGCATGAAGCAGTCAAGATAGAACATGTCCAACCCATGGAAATCTCAAAACTGAGACTGGCAGGAGTGATGCTAGCTCACTCCCTCATTCCATGTCTGCCTTGGAGCATATGACCTAGAGACCTCCAACCAGGTGGTCACAGGATAGCCCATGGAATGAGGCATCTCAGTAGCCTTAGACTTCAGCCAATGACCTTTTTCCTTCCTGGATACTTTCACCTCCTTGCCCAAAATGATATAACCCTTGGTTCACCCAGAAAAAAAAAGTGTGTGCATTCAAATCCACCCCAACAAAGAAGTATGAACAAGCTAAGATTATCTCAGAGAGCTGCTTTGTTAAAGTTATAACATTAAGCTCCTTGGAGAAACCTCCACCACCCTGCACTTGCCCACGATTGGACAAGGGTCCTGTTCCAGACTCTGCTTAATCCTTCCATCCCAGTGTGCAATGGTGGCTTCTGAACCCTGTGAGTAGGAGAAAGTGGCAGGCATCCAGTTGAACCCCTCCTAGCCTGGTGTGCAACATCCAACACCCCGAGCGAAAAGGCAGACTGTGGACTCCACCCATTCCAGACTTCACGCTTTCCTCTTCGAGCCAGTGTACACAAAGTATCCCAAGAAGAGAGGTGGAACCCAGTACCATAGCTGGCACTGGAACACGGGGCTCATTCAGCTGATGCATACCATACCAACCCAGTAATCACCCAAGCTCAGTACTGCTCCAGAGCCTTAGGGGATGTAAGCTTATCATCTCTGACCTAAGAAAAAACTACTTTGCCCCACATCTTCTCCTTTTAAAAGCCCAATACTTAGAGTTAAAAAGCCCAACAGAAACTACCACCTGGTTCAACATCTTCAGATTGTCCATTTTGCCGTGGTCTTCTACCCTGTTGTAGTTAAGTCTTACACACTCCTTTCCACTATTCCCTTGGGTGTCTCCCATTTCTCAGTCCTGGATCTCAAGGATGCTTTCTTTGTTTCCCTTGATACCCAGCCATAAAACATCTTTGCTTTCATCTGGACTGACACTGCCACCTACCTCTCTACTCAATTCATCTGAACTGTCCTACCCCAGGTTCCTGGCCAGGCCCTGACTTTGCCTCTCCCCAGTCTAAACTAACACATTATATAGATGACCTCCTCTGCAGTCTGCCCCCCTCAAATTAACCAAATAGACACCTCTGCTCTTTTGAATTTCTTGTCGAGACAGGACTACAGAGTCTTACTCTCTAAGGTCCAACTGCCCTCCCCTTAGATCAACTACTTGGGACTAACCATTTCTCCAATCCACAAAGCCATTACCTTGGGTAAAAAACACCCAATGCAGTCTGCCTCATAGCCTCCTCCATCAAAGAAGAGATTTTATCATTCCTATAAATATCTGGCTTACATTCCTACATCCCCCCTTTTACTTTTTGCTGCCCCCTATAGGAGGCAGCCCTCATCCCCTAACATAAACCTCTTTTCACACCCATTACAAAGTCCTTTCAGAAGCTCTAACAGGCTTCTAGCCACAGCCCTACACCTCCGAGACCTAATCCGTTCCTTCTCCCTCTATGTAACAGAAAGAGAAATGTACTATTGGGATCTAACACCACCAAATGGAAACTTCCTTTGTACCCATGGCACACATGTCAAAAAATTAGACCTTGCCACCCAGGGATGGGTACACTGCATACTCCCTTTAGCAGCCAACAAGCTCCTTATTTGAAAATACAATAAATAAATAAATAAATAAATAAATAAATAAATAAATAAAATGACTTTTGAGTCACCTGTCACTATCTTCTTTTATCACAATCTGTCTCCTTAATCTATAAAGGCTTACAAACTCCACCTCCCTCCTGACTTTTCTCTCTCCAGGTAGAAGATACCACCCTTACTTCTCAATCACAACCACCTCTTATTATCTGAAATATCTTCTGGTGATCAAACATAGACCACTCTCCAACTCATTCTTGCATTGAAACCTTAGAGGAACTACTACCCCACCCTTCACTTTTACAGGAGAGCACATTGCATAGGCCATCTATATCTAGTACACAGATGGCAGCTCCCTTTATACATAAAGGGGCCAAAAACAGGCTATGCCATAGTCAGATATGGAGGTGGTTGAGACACACTCCTCTCTGCTCACACCACTAATCAGCAGGCTGAACTACTAACTCTCACCAGTGCCTTCCTATTGGCACAAGGACAATCCCTAAACATCTACACAGACTCCGAATATACCTTCCATATCCTTCTGTCACACATTACCATCTGAAAAGAGAGTGGGTTACTTACAACAGAAGGATCAATAAATAACACACCTCATTATAACCATGCTACAGGGCTCCCATTTCCCTATGGCTGAGGGAATTGTCCACTGTCAATGCCATCAGACCTGACAATTCCATCATCTCTGAAAGAAATAATGAAACTGACAAGGTGGCTAGAGCTGTGGCCTTTGGAGGCTCAAACCTGTCTTACCTATACCAGGACATCCTTACATTACAACCCATGTCCCTGATTTTGTCCTATCTACATCAGCTCTTTCATCCTAATAGCTAAGTCCTGTCTCACTTTGTTAAAATCCACCTGCAACCCACCCCTGAGGATTTGCATTTACTAAGGTCTACTTCTGCTCTTATAAAATCTATCAAGTGTCAGACCCCAACTCTAGTTTTCACAGCCCCCCTTTCCTGATCACCAGGCCAGAGACTCCCCAGAACCAGCTGGCAACTTGGCTTTACCCACATGTCTACAGTCAAGCACATTGGATACCTCCAGGCCTTGATGGACACCTTAGGGTGGGTAGAGGCATCACAAACAAAAGGGCTCAGACATTCTCCTCAGATCATTCCCTGCATTGAAATCCCTGTCAGTTGGATAATGGTCCTGACTTTACCTCCCAGATTTCCTAAACTCCATCCAAAGCCCTCAACATTCTTAGCATTTCCATATCTCCCACTATCCCCAGTCCCCCAGGAAAGATACAATGAACTAGCCACTCCTAAAAATGCACTCTTGTCAAACTGTCACAAGAACTTTCATCGGGTAAAGCTCTTACTTCTGCCCCATTCTCAGGCTATGGGGTCTTCCCAAGTGACCGCTTTTCATATTCCCATTTGAGCTCATGTAGAGATGACCAGTTCTGATCCACAGCCTTTCACACAAACCCTTGCCTTTCCCTGATCATCTGCTCACCTCTTACTCAGTCAACTTCCTCCTATGGAACTTTCCTGACCACTACCTACCCTAGCCACACACTAACTCCTGTTCATCCCCAAACAACATTAAGGATCAGGTCCTTCTCTCCCCTCCACAGCAATGTCTCTCACCCTTCCCCCTTAAATGGCAGAGCCTCTTCAAGATAATTTTTGTAACACCCACAGTCACTGTGCTTGAGGCTCTCCCTCACTGGATTCACCCATCCCAACTCATGTCCTTTACTTCTCTACTTTAAGAAAACTTCCCTTCCTACCCATCATCTGAAACAGGACCCTGCTCCCTCAAGTTTCAGAAAACCCTGAGATCAATCACCTTGTCCCTGGTTCCAGAAGAATGAGGCTTCACTTTGGCAGCTGTGCTTGACTCTACTGGATCAGATATTTCCTCCTTACCTCTTGTCTGCTTCTGTCCAGGGTAACTCGTACATGGAGATTTGAAGTCCAAGAAACCCTCACTTATAACAAACAGTCCCTCCAAATAGGGAAATTTGCTTCACCCATCTCCTTCCTTTAATGACCTTTTTGCCTGCTTCCTCTGTGACCAGTCAGAAGGCCATTGTAAAGAGTGGCTAGATACAGATCTGGAGGTTGCCTATGCTGGTCCTTTAATGCCATGTGCTACATCTGATTCTTTCTTCTGTGGACAAAATGGGCCCTCGACCTCCATATCATGGACCCATGGGGTTCCAGCTGAGGAATGGGTGTTGTCAATAACCTCTACCATTTCTTCAACCCCTTGGCACTTGGTGAGTATGATTAAAATCCAGATATATTCCAATTATTTAAACCCTGGAGATAGGGGAGATAGAGATGAGTCAACACTCCTCCTGGGCTGTAAGCTCTTTAACATCTTTCTCCTAAATAATTCAAACGCGTCATTTTGTCTCCTGCTTCATACTCTGACCTCAGACTACCAGCTCCTTAAGGGCTATTCTGGTGATTGCTCACTTGGCGTTCTTCTTGGGACCAGCTCACCACCATCACTTACAGCCTCTCCCACACAACCTTTGTCAAATGACCAACTGTTCCAAGTGTGGTGTTGCCACGACTCCTACCTTTTTCATATCACTTTCTTTGGCATGGAAAACTGCTTTAAGACATCCTGGACATATTTTGTAAGGGCATTAACTTTCTTAGATTTCAACAAAACCCTAACCCCCCTCCCCTCCACCTCAGCCCCAGTGCTCTACAGTCCACAACACTTTCACTCGTTGCAGTAATCAAGACTACCACTACTTATCTGCTAATCAGTGTTTCCTTTCCCCATGTTCAGAGTGATACATGGACAAGAGCCTCTACCAATTCCAGTTGTGGATGCAATAGCTGCCTGACATAAGAGGGCAGTTCAAATCTTGCCTTTTCTGGCTGTCACAAAAATGATTTCCAATGGTGCCACTGGGACAGCAGGACTCCAATGCTGCCACTGGGACAGCAGGACTCCAATGCTGCCACTGGGACAGCAGTGATCACTTTGCTAACCCTTTATCATCCGTTTTCTTTCCAGTTCCTCCAGGCTCTCCAACAGGTGACCCAAACCACACTTCCTTCAAGGACATATTGACTCCCTGGCTGCAGTGGTACTCCAAACCCAACAGGGACTAGATCTTACAGCTGGAAAAGGTGGCCTTTGCCTCTTCCTCCCAGAGTAATTCTGCATCTATGTCAACAAATCAGTACAGTACGAAACAAAATCCAATAACTTCAAACAGACCTCCAAAATCATAAGCAACAACTCTGTCTACATCCCCTGGGCTTTTGAGAATCCCATATGAAAATGAATACTGCCCTTCCCAACTCCTCTCCTTCTCACTTTCCTGCTTTTACTAACTGTACCATGCCTTATCAATTTCTTCTCTCCATTTCTCCAGTGACAAATTAAAAAATAATCTTTCATCAAACAGTTAAGTTATTGTTACAGGACTGCCAAACCTCAGCCACAGATTTAGAAGCTCATGATTACCAAATATGTCCTGAAAGTGACAGTCAACAGTGACCCAAAGACGTTGACATCCCCAGACAGCAGGAAGCAGTCTGAAGAGCACGGTACCCCCACTCATACCTATCAGTCATGCCTAAATATTTTCTCACCTTTATAATAAATAAGAGGGAAAGATGTTATATACTCCCCCCACCCAAGCTCACCTTTAGTAACTTAACAACAGTGGCCATGTCATCACCAGCTGCATGGGTGATACATTTCCATTGTCTCATATGTCATACCCCTTAAAAAGTGCTTGCCTTCACAGCCTCTTCATAACCTCACTCAGAGGCAGACTTTGCATGCCTCCTCCCTTCTCTCACGACACACCAAATAAATCTTTCTCATGTGAGGCCTGTTGTAGGATGTGACTTTGTGGTGTTTCTTATTTCCAATCCACCCAGGTACGCTTCCTTCTGCTACAAAACCTTAGCAAGGGCTACTCCCTCTGAGCCTACGGGGCCCACTTTCATTCAAATCACCACACCTAATATCCTCCATGCCTGGGGGCAGGTCCTGCATGACATGGAAGGACTGGGGGCAGAAGAGGCATCTCCACCATTAGCATCCAGGAGGGGCTGGTCCCATATGGTGGCCTCCATGGATGACTTTGGCCAAGAAGGGGAGTCAGCCCTAAGAAAGGAATTTCCAGGACCAATTACTGGGAGCTCAGTACTCTGCTCCACAGCCCTGCAGTTATTTTAGGGGAAGCTGTGTCTTTAAAATATTTTCAACAATAATTAAAAATATGTTCTATAAAAAACTCCATGTCTAGGAGTGATCTGTATATGTGTACATATGTGTGTGTGTGTACATGTGTGTATTTATAGGTATGTGCATGAGTGTATGTGTACATGTGTGAATAGTTTGTATGTATGTGGGTAGGTGCATGTGTGTGTATATATGTACATATGTGTATATTTGTGTATATATATGTGTTGTCCATGTATGACTGTATTTACACACATACACACATTATGTGCACATATACAAGCACAGAGGAAGAGACTGGCTCTGACCTTGAGTGGGATGAATCAAAGTGAACCATAGAGGACAAAATAACTAAAAGCATCTAAAGTTCAAAGACTCATTTGAGAACAACACTCTTTTTTAGAAAAATTATGGAAGGTAAACCACTTTACACTGCATCAACCTTATGTGAGGATCCAGGGAGCCTGTGTCTCAGATTTGCCTCTTAGGTTTTCTTCCTGCAGAGACAAGCAAAGATACAGCAGGAATCCTTGACTCTGTAAATATCGCAGACTCAGGAACCCAGTGACCCTGCCTGAGTTCTTTCCTTTGCTCTTATTATTTATACACACAGAAAGAAAATAATCCTCTTTCATTGTGTGTGTGTGTGTGTGTGTGTGTGTGTGTGTGTGTGTGTTTAGGAAGGGGGGCAAAGTACTTCTGTACAATTAGTCAACATGAAATTTTTTCCCTAAAGAAATGATAAATTAAATATTTACCTCAGAAAGTATTTCTGTGCCAAGACGATTTATATTTAGAAGGTATTTTAATGATTTTTAGGAACACAACCAATCAACTTTAGCTACAGAGATTTTAAACAGCGCTGGCCATGCTGTATTTCTGTCTCTTGGTCTGGGCATTTATTCCACAAGGGTGTGTGTTGATTTTTGTTGTTGTTATTTTTTTTTCTATTCTCTGTTTGTTGAGTGAATGCTTTTGGAAAAACAAACAGGTTGAGTTCCTCGGTGCTCTCAGGCAACCCCTTCTGTTTGCATTGCATTCTTCATGGGTTGGGTACCCAGTACAACAACCGGCCTCAGGGCCTTATGTAGCCCAGGCTAGCCCCAAACTTGCTATGTAGCTGAGGACGATATTGAACTTCTGATCTTCTTACCTCTGCCTACTGAATACTGGGGTTACAGCTGTAAGCCAGTGAGCCTGTTTTATGTAATGATGGAGATTCAACGCCCACAAATGCCAGGCAAACACTTCACCCACTTAGCTACTTCCCACCCCCACTTATACAGAACTAAATGCCATTCTAAATGAAGATTTTTCTGGGTCTCCATATTATTCCAAACATTTCACCCAAGCATAATCATTACGGCCAACCAAACATCAAACACGTATCATGGGGAAAAATAACCAGTTCTGTAGCAATCTGGAAAATGCACTGTTTATAAATGTTAGAGCTGTGCATTTCTGTAACTGGAGGTTCCAGTGAAAGGACATTAGTGAAGGGCAGCATCATTGAGGGACTTAGCCTGGGTGGGATCAACAAGTCATGTAGGAGAGCAGAGAGAACAAGATATGACCTGTTCTTTTGTGTTCTAAAAAAAGTATCCTGGAAGACCATGAATAAAACAATGCTGGCTGAAGCAGAAACAGCGAGAAGGGTGAGCTTGCTTCCTCCAGGAACAAGCCTCTGTGTTTTCCTTTTGCCGTGTGATCTCTCTGCGTCTGCAGACATTTCTCTCAAAGTGTGGACTTTTGCTAGACTTCAGATTTCTTTGGTCCAAACTCTGGGGTTTGGGTGAGGAAGGGCAGCTGGGGCAGCTGCTGGAGATGGCGAGTAAAGCTTCCCCAAGTGAGCGTAAGTTTTTTGTTTTCTTATGGGAGTCTTTTTACAATGAACCTGCTGATGTAAAATGATGTTATAAATCTGGCTGAATGTTCTTCTCAGGGAAGGATGTAGAAAACTTGCAAGGAAGTTGACCGTCTGTTTCCTCCACGGCACTTGACTGATCTGAGCTTGACTGAGGTTGAGTTTACTGAGTCAAGTAGACCCAAAGTCAAGTAAATAGTTGACTACAACACAAAAGTAAACATTTGGCCACAACACAAAAGGAAACAACCGGCTATAACACATACTAAACGCTATTTCATCATTTCAGTGAACATATTGCTATCACACAGTCATTTTTGTATTATAATGCAATTGAATATTAATTTTAAATTGTAGTTAAAAACAAAAATAGACAGAAAACATTGATGCTCAGAGAGATATTGTTTTCTGTCCAAATGTGTGGATTTCTCCCCCAGAGAGCTCTCCTGTTGTTTATTGTTTGTTTGGTGGGGTCTGGCTCTTGGCTGCTGTGAGTGCCAAGTAACCAAACCAGGGTCTGATTTGGTTACTGAAGACATTTTCAGATTTATGAGCTCAGGTAACCTGTCCACCTCAGCCTCTTTGTGCCACAGGTCATCTGAACTGTCCCTCTGCCTCTGTTTTTACTTTGGCCCTCTGCCCTTTCCAAGCCCTTTCTGTTGAAGAAAGACTTTCCTAGGTTCTTTTTAGCCGACTGGAGGACAAAACCTTCCATTGTGAGGTTCCGGCCAAAACAGAAAAGGAAAGCATGCTTCTGATTGATGCCATCCATCAATCCCACCATGCACGAGCCCCCTCCGTACTCTCCACATGTCTCTCTGGACCCTTCTTTCTGACTTCTTCAGTCCCAGCTTTGGAACAAACATCTCTCTAGGCTTCTGCCCTTCTAGTTTTCAGGAGGGAAGTGAATATTCTTTCTGAAACACCAAAACCAGCCCTTATAAACTGCTGACCAATGGAAGGCAGTGGTTGCAGCTTCTGCTGTTGCCACCACTTAATTTCACATCAATGGCCACTTGTATAAAGATGAATAAAAGAATAAAGACAAACAGATAAACAAGTACAAAGTTCTTACAATCCATTCATTTAAAAATCAGTAAACCGGGTGTTATGCGGGATGTTGGGTAGACATTTAATC
Organism: Rhabdomys pumilio; assembly: GCA_030674055.1. Taxonomy (NCBI): domain Eukaryota; kingdom Metazoa; phylum Chordata; class Mammalia; order Rodentia; family Muridae; genus Rhabdomys; species Rhabdomys pumilio. The sequence continues at coordinate 106,928,372 of JANHMN010000001.1, forward strand.
AAAGTTCTAACTTGATCTGTGCTACTGACATGAGGAGAAAGCTGTGCCCTCCAGAGTAATAATGGCATTATTGCTATGGGGATAACCAACTGTTTTATGATTGTATTTGAGGCCTGCTCCATGGCAGGGAACTGATGCTGGTTCTGTAAACCAAGAGCCTGTGCTTGGGAAAGGCATAGCCTTAGGGAGGAAACGTATTACTGTTGTTTTGCTAAGTGGTCACATTATTAAACTGCCTTCTAAATAGTTATGTTTATACCCATAGACTAGTACAGTGGCCAACTTCCATCAGAGAAGCTTCTTTCTGCAGTGTGCAGTGGTGACTGTTCTTACATGACCAGACTGCTGAGAATAAGGGCTTGTCCATATATGGGAGAGATAGAGCACCTTCTTCATGGCTTAGAGAATACTGCAGAAGAGGAAGCAAGGAAGAAGGTAGGAGTCTTAAATACTGCAGGTAGGAGGTTAACACAGCCATTACAAGTGGCAATAGGGAGATTTCCTCAAGAATAGAAGTAGACCCACCATGAAGAGGAGTAGTCACTCCTCTGTTCATGCATTAGGATGTATGTAGTTAGTAGGTTGGGAACACAGTACCCACTCCTGCTCAGCTCCCTTGGCACTCACAGCTGCCAAGAGCCAACACACAGCATCAATCTGGGTACCCACAGACGGGTGTCTAAAGGAATCGTGGCGTAGGTACAGAAAAAGTAGAGAAAGAATGAGTAGGTGGAATGTCTCCAAACACGGATGATGAATCATGCTGACATGCTGACTGACATGACCTGGTCCAGATTTGCAAAATGCAAAGAAGATAGGGTTGGGTTTTTTCCCCCCCAGGGAGCAGTATGTCTGTGAGAACAATCACAACCATTTGCTCATCACCATCTTGTTAACAGCTCAGTAGACTGAGGCAAAATGGTAACATCAATGCTAGACCCTCTCACATACATACGAACACATATTTGTGAGCACATATGTGCGTACACACATTTAAAGACAGTAATAAAAGAACTTTAGTGTCTGAAACATTAGGGTCACCCTTGCTCTTTGACTAGAGTAGCATTACCTTATGTGATGGTTTATTTATGCTCGACCCAGGGAGTGGCACTATTAGGAGGTGTAGCCTTGTTAAAGTAGGTGTGTCACTGTGGGTGTGGGCTTAACACCCTCTTCCTAGGTGCCTGGAAGTCAGTCTTCCGCTAGCAGCTTTCAGATGAAGATGTAGAACTCTCAGCTTCTCCTGCACCATGCCTGCCTGGATACTGCCATATTCCTGCCTTGATGATAATGGACTGAACCTCTGAAAGTGTAAACCACCACAATTAAATGTTGTCCTTATAGAGTTGCCTTGGTCATGAATGGTGTCTGTTCACAGCAGTAAACCCTAACTAAGACTCCTTACATTCAACTTCCTCATTTTCCAATCTGATTCCAAAGCAGAACACAATTTGATTGAACCTCGTTTTTAAAAAGTCATCTGAATTATTTCGGATTAGAATTTTTGTCTTAAGATAGGATCTTACACAGCCCAAGCTGGTTTCTAACTTACTATGTTGCCAAGGCTGGCCCTTGAGCCCCCAGTCCTCTTGCATATATTTGCCAAGGCCTATCCCACAGGTTTAATCGTGTCTGTATTGGTTGATGTCTCTTCTCTTAGAAGTGTCTCTTCGTGTGAAGAATTTTGGAATACCACAGGCAGCATTTGTACTTTTATGTTGATGCTATAGGTTATGGTGACATCTGTATTTTATGAATACACACAACTGTTGCTTTAAATCAGGCAAGCAGACAGGGATACCCTCTCACACACTTATCTATTCCCCTATCTGGGACCTGGAGGCTATAACACCCAGAACCTCAAAAAGTGATGATATTTGCAGTTAGGGCTGCTGCTGCTGCTGCTGCTGCTGCTGCTGCTGGAGTTAGTTAAACAAGGTCTTAGTTCAGTGTGACTGTAATGAAGACAGGTCCAGGGAGGTTGATCTTGGACCTGCACAGCTTCAGGGTAAGGAAAGCTGAAGGCTGCCAGCAAGACAGCAGGAGCTGGGGAGAAAGGAAAGCCTGTCCACTGGCTTCAGCATGAGCACAATGCCCTGATTGCAGTCTTGCAGTCTCTGGAATTACAGCACAGAGAATTTCTGTGGTTTAAGAGCCCCAGTTTGTGATAGGTACTTTGTTATGTCAGCCCTAGAAAGCTACCCTATACATTCCAGACTGCTTCGAGCTGGCCGCCAAGGGTGTGTCATGTGCCAAGAATTCTCATAAGTCTGTCAGGTATTTCCTAGTGTTATTCAGATTTTACAGATTAAGAAACTGAGAGCCAGAGAGATAAGTCAGCTGACCGGGCCCTTCGTGCCTAGAACGTGGTCGACTCTCATGGGTTGGTTTTGATTTCTCCTCTCAGCACATTCATCATTAGTACAACTTTGAAGATGAGGAAATGGAGAGCAGAGAGGGGGAATGACCCTCCCCTTATCTTTTTGAAGCTAAACACACTCATTTCCTGTGCACTTTCCCGGGAGGTTATTGACCCACGTAGTTTCTTTGTTACTTTTGGCCTTTCCTGATTAGACAACCTACAACTCATTTGTGGACCTCCAAACCAAGCAGGAAAGCTTGTAAAACTGTGACCCACTCCACTGAACAGACATTAACCATTCCAGCACCTTCCAAGGGTTACTCTTGGAGAATACATGAGCCCACTGCTTACTTTTAAAACTGATACTGTTTTTACAGTATAATAATAACCACTGTTTATTGAGCACTACTGTTTTTCAATACTAGGCACCCAGTACAACTTTATTTAAACTTAGCAAAAGATGTGGAGGGTCATTATTATTGCATTGTTTTTAATGTAAGACACAGTTGGATCTCCAAGCTCAGTCCTCCATAAAAGATCTTTGTATGGAAACTGTGGGAATGGATGAGTGAATTAAGCAGGTAGCTCACCTCACACACCACACTGGAAACATCACCTCATGCAGCACACTGGAAGCAGCGGGCTTTCTCTAGTTATAACCAACACCAGATAAGCAGATCAACTTGTCTTCCCTCAGAATGAAGACACTGTGCCAGCCCTAACCTTCTTTCCTCACAGAATCATTAGCAAGACTCACCGAGGATCTCAGTGGAGTCTGTGGCAATGTTCATTAAAAGTCAGATGACTCTATTGAAGGTTCTGAAACCCCTTTAGTGTGGAATACTCTTCTCTGTAAAAGTCAAAAAAGAGGAAACACAGCTAGGTGGATCCCACATAGCAATAGAAATATGTTTTTCAGAAAATATGAGTGTTATACATAAGCGTGATGAGGTTAAATGTGTATTAAACTATGGTTATGAAAATAAAGACAGGCTCTCTGCTCCTCCCTGTTCCAGACACATCTGCATCTTCTTGTGCAGTGCCAGCCCCATCCCGTAGACAAAATAGTGAAGGTCGGTGTGAAAGGATTTGGCTGTACTGGGCACCTGGTTACCAGGGCTTCCTTCTGCTCTGCACTTGGCAAAGTGGAGATGGTTGCCATCAACGACTCCTTTATTGACCTCAACTACATGGTCTACATGTTTCAGTATGACTCCACCCATGAAAAATTCAATGACACAGTCAAGGCTGAGAATGGGAAGCTTGTCAAGAATGTGAAGCCCATCACCATCTTCCAGGAGTGAGATCCCGATAACATCAAATGGGGTGATGCTGGTGCTGAGTATGTCGTGGACTCTACTGGCATCTTCACCACCATGGAGAAGGTCAGGGTCCACTTGAAGGGTGAGTTCTAAAGGATTATCATCTTCTCCCCTTCTGCCAATGCCCCCATATTTGTGATGGGTGTGAGTCACAAGAAATATGACAACTCATTCAAGATTGTCAGCAATGCATCTTGCACCACCAACTGCTTAGCCCTCCTGGCCAAGATCATCCATGACAACTTTGGTACCGTGGACAAGCTCATGACTATGGCCCATGCCATCACTGCCACTCAGAAGACTGTGGATGGCCCCTCTGGAAATCTGTGGTGTGATGGCTGTGGAGATGCCCAGAATATCATCCCTGTATCCACTGGTGCTGCCAAGGCTGTGGGCAAGGTCATCCCAGAGCTGAACAGGAAGCTCACTGGCATGGCCTTCCATGTTCCTACCCTCAATGTGGATCTGACATGCCGCCTGGAGAAACCTAACAAGTATGATGACATCAAGAAGGTGGTGAAGCAGGCATCCGAGGGCCCACTGAAGGGCATCCTGGGCTACACTGAGGACCAGGTTGTGTCCTGCAACTTCAACAGCAACTCCTACTCCTTCACCTTTGATGCTGGGGCTGCATTGCTCTCAATGACAACTTTATAAAGCTCATTTCCTGGTATGACACTGAATACGGCTACAGCAACAGGGTCGTGGACCTCATGGCCTACATGACCTCCAAGGAGTAAGAAATCCTGGACCACTCAACCCAGGAAGGACACTAAGAGCAAGGGAGAGGCCCTCAGCTGCTGAGGAGTTCTTTTTCCAACCTGGCCCCCAACACCGGGCATCTCCCTCACAATTTTCATCCCAGATCCCCATAATATCAGGAGGGGCCTAGGAAGCCCTCAGCCCTCCCTACTCTCTTAAATACCATCAATAAAGTTTGCTGCACACCTACTCAAAAAAAAAAGAAAGAAAGAAAGAAAGAAAGAAAGAAAGAAAGAAAGAAAATAAAGATAGTGTATACAGTCTCTATAGTTACCTCTGTCAACTAGGCCCATGGAAAGCCATATAATATTCTGTGAAGTTCTTCTCTGGAGCCATGCCAAACGTAAGAGGTTAGTGGATAAGCTGTGAGGCATTCATGGCTGTAGAGTTGCGAGTCTTCCCTAAGCATGCTCCTTGGAACAGTGCAGACCAATGACTGGTAAAATGAAGATTAATTTTAGCACCTTCTAGAAACACATTCTCCTTGGAGAGGCTGCCTGTCAGTCAAGCACGTGTTCCCTGAACACTAATGTTCACTGTGAGGGTTTGTGAGTTTATCTAACTGGGTTAGGCAGCTGATGCTTTGTCTGGAGCTCAGATTTCCCGTTTCCAGAGCTGAGAGTTAACCTCTAACTCTCCATCCCATGATTCCATTCTGTAATTTCAGAAACTAGGACTATGTAAAAGACTTCTTCCAGAATTAGGCTTTTGAGAGACGAGAACATTTTTTTTCTTTTTTCTTTTTTCTTTTTTTTTTTTTTTTTTTTTTTTTTTGTTACACAGTGGGGCTGCTCCCACAGAAGCTTGGCTCCTAATTCCCCTGATTCTGGCTCTTTCTAAAACCACATGGCTAATTGAACTGTGTGTTTCTTTATTAATGAAGATATTTCATGCTTCTAAGAAAGAACACATCTCAAAACTCCTCCTCCTTTTTCTCCTCCTTCTCCCGTCCTTCCTTCCCCTTCTCCCTCCTCTTCTATCCCCCTCTTCCCTCCTCTTCTTTTCCTCCTCTTCCCTTTCTCCTCTTCTTCCTTCTCCCTCCTTCCATCTTTCTCCTCCTTCCTTTTTCTCTTCTTTCCCCTCTTCTTCCTCCTCCTCCCTCCTCTAACCAGCATGTAGTTGCGTTTGTTCTCTGTAAGAGTCTATTATGTCAAACCAGTATGGGGATTCTAAGTCTGCTTTAGTTACTAATTAATTGTATATTCTAACCCAGACTTTAAAGATAGCATGCTCTCATTCTGAGATCTGACCAATGAAGTATCTAAATGAAGTGCTGAGAACATATAATCTTCAGACTAGGAACTAACAGTTGTATTTTGGAAGATTACACACGCCTCTTCTAAACAGTTGCCCCTCTGTCATGCTGTCTTAAGAAAAGATCACAAACCCTACAACAAGTGAGCTAAATTGGCAGTTTGGTGGCAGGAAGAACAGCTGGTTGTGTCACAAGTCAAGTGTAGGGAAATCTTAATGATGGGTGCTGGGCACAGGGGTACTTGGTGCAAAGTACCATCTTCTCTCAATGTTTAAAAATGTTCACAATGAATGCTTGAAACTTTCTGCTGTTAGGATATATGTTTTCTATACTTACATCACATATGTTAATAATCAAATCTTCCAAATGCTTCAATGACTTGCATTTTGTAATTCTTGATATGCTAGGCTATGTTCTTCCCGATTCACCCAGCATGGTTTTTATTCCATCAGCTGTGCTCTGTACTTTCACATCATGACTGTGGAACATGTCAAATTCATTGCAGCTGCAAACAGGTGGCATTTTAGCAGTTCCCAGTGGCACTTAAGAGTGTGTTCAGAATTGAATGAAAACATGATTTGACTGTAAAATTCACTTGAGTGCCTTGTGATGCTAGAGTCAAGATGGGAAACCTTGCAATAGGACACGGCCCACTCCATCTTCCCATTAAAGAAGTGTCAACAGCCTGAGTGAGTTCTATTCACCTGAAGGTATCCCAGGTGTGTGTCTCTGGCATAGGCACAGCTCTTGGTTTAGATGAACTAAATCACAAGTTGCTTGTCAAAGCTAGTATTTTGTTGTCTGTGAAGCAGACAGGTTGTGGGCCGTGTTCAGTGGACAGCTGCAGCCTTACCACATCAAAGATCAGGAGAACAGCTTTGGTTTGACATCTTGAAAGAGACACCTGTGGTATGGAAACCTCAGCTGCTCACAGCAATGGGAGTGGTGCCCTCCTAAGAGGCTGAACTGTGGACATGGCCATAGCAGGCTCAAGGAACAAGTCTGTGCCCTGGTGCTAAGAATGTGAAGCAGTCTCACAGCAGTGAGAAAAAACACAGCCTAACAGGCAGTGGCCAGAACCGGGAGTCGGGTGGGGCATGGGAAATGATGGGGGAGGGTGTCACTGAGAGACTTGTTATATTTTAAGACATACTTGAGATTCCTTCCTCCCGGCTTCAGGAACAGAATATGGAACATTATGAAGTTAGACTTATGGAGACGTGTTAAGAGGCTAAGACAAGGGGCACATGCACATATCCCCTGACATGCACAGGAGTCTGTATTTCTAATATTCAACACAGATTTTTTTTATTTTTAAATGGGCAAAAGACTATTAGATAAAGCTTTGGATATGCCAAAAGCTGCTTTTTCCCTGTGTGTGGGCTATTTTCTTTATGGTATTTAAAACGAAATCCAAGGCACTATGCAGACTGGGCAGACAGTGCACCACTGAGCTACGTCATAGCTCTGCTTTTACATTTTATTTATTGATGTTTTACTTCTAAAAGCTATGTGTACGGGTATTTTGCCTGCAGGTATGTTTGTGCATCAAGTATGCCGTGCCCACGAATGCTAAAAGAGGGTGTAAGAATCCCTGGGGGTAGAGTTACAAACAGTTGCTCTCAAACATGTTGTAGCTGGGAATTGAACCTGGGTCCTCTTATCTCCACTCCCCCTGCAACTGGAATTACAGACCTGCTCCACCAGGCTCAGCTTCCCTTCTGGTCTTTGTTCAAGTCCACACCTCATTCTTGTCCACACAAGACTGCAATTTAAAAAATATATCTGATATATGTTGTAGATAATTCAACGAAAACTTCAGTTCATGTGAGCAGACGCTACACAGATGCTTTTCTTGATCCAGCCATTTGCTACTAATCAGATGTGTGCATTGTAAGACAACAGGATGTCAGAAATCATTGACTATCAAACCGCTCTGCTGCTAAGGACACATTCGTGGTTGTTGTTCAGGGAGCGATGGTTGCTAGCTCTCTGTGTATGGTCTCAGTGGGTGTGCTGGTTACAGTTTTGTCAGCTCGACACAAGCTAGGATCATCTGGGATGAGGGGACCTCAATTGAGAAAACACCTCCATCAGATGGTCTGTAAGCAATCTGTGGGGGCATTTTCCTGATTAGTAACTGAGTGGGAGAGCCCAGCTGGTCCTGTGGGCAGTACCACTCCTGGGTAGTGGTCCTGGGCAGCGTAATAAAGACAGTCTGAGTAAGCCAGTAGGCAGTGCCTTCCATGGTCTCTACTTTAGTTCCTGCCTCCAGGCTCCTGCCCTGACTTCTTGACCTTATTTCCCTTCATGATGGATTATAAGCTGAAAGCTGAAATAAATCCTTTTCTCCCCAGGTTGCTTTTAGGCATGACTTTTATTACAGCCACAGAAAGCAAGCTGAGTGTGGAGGTAAATCGGAAAACTGATTTTCAAAGCAGCCTACATATTGTCTTGCTGTCAATCAGAGCTGTGGCTACCATGCAGCCTGACATCATTTACATCGTCTTCTCTGATTCTTGGAATGATCCTGTGAGACAGGTAGATCACGGTGTGTGTTATTAGCACTTAAAGCTGGGGATTTAGCCCTGCCCCCACCCCCCCAAATGCTGGATACATGGTGTATCATTGAGGTGTGTACCCCTAGTCCCTGTATGATTTATTATTCTGACTATATAGCTGGAGATCAGAGAATTCTCTGAACTTTCCAAGGTTGCCTCACATTAGTGATTTGTGATATTGAACGCTAAGGGATATGGGTAAGTGGTTCTGGTCATCCCTTTTCTTGAGGGTTTGACAGGAAGCAGAGTTACCATTAGTTTTGGTTCCTGTGGTTCCTGTTGAAGCTTGTGCTGGAGCAGAGGTTGAAATATTTCTTGTTTTAAGAACTCTTCTAAAAACTGACAAAAGACTTCAGTAGACTCATTGGAGTGTTGTCTGTGCTGAGAAAAGGAGAGAACAGGAGTCAATAAACTTATGCATAATAACCGCTCACTGTCCAGTAGTAGAGACTCCTTTCCCCTTAAACAATTCTCCCTCGTCTCAGAAAATGGTAAGACCATTTTCCATAACTGCTCAGATCAACACTCAACCCTATGATGTCACACTGCAGAATGAATCCACCAGAGTCTGATCCGTTTTGCTACCTCCACTCACTACCCAGTCCAAGCTGATAACTACGAGGATAGCCACCCCTGTATCGTCCTGGCTCCACTGTGATCTTCTCCAGTCTTCATCAGCAGAGAAGCCACAGAGGTCAGCTCACATTTCCCCTTGAATAAAGTCTTATAATGACTTCCCATGCCCCACATGTAAGTCAGAGTCCTTAGAATGTCCTAAGCTTGTGGCTCATCTTCCTCTCACCTTCAGTCTCCAAGACCCTGTGTCCCAGCCATCTCCCTCCCCTTTTGTCTCAGCTGTTGAACTTGGGAAACACTATGCTTTCTCCCCCAAATCCTGTTGCCCCAGGAAGCTGCTGGGAATCAAGACTCCCCTGTGTCAGTTCAGATCTTTGCTCAGATGTGATCTCCTCATATTTTCCTGGTCTCCAAGTATAGAATGAATCCAGGCACTTTTTTACATTTACATGAGATATTACTTTTTACTTTTTTAAAAACTTATTTTATGTCTCATCTAATAGAATGTAAATTGAATGAAAATAAAACTTTAGCCACTACTCTTGCTGTAGGCCTGGCATTTGACTCACCCCAAAGTACATACTTGGTGTTCAGCAATTACTTCTTGAGTGACTATATTCATTGAATGGGCAGTTGATTCATTTTTGATTAATCTTATCTTTATTTGATGAATCATTACGGGAAGCCATCTGAGAATGCATCCATTCCACCCTGTGCTTTCTGCCGTTTCAGTTTCCTTCCTCCATGTCTGCTCCATTATTCATCCTTCTCCTCATAGCTGGGTGGTCAGCTTTGCAAACAATAGTGGATTCCTAGTAACTGAATCTACAATGAGATTCCAGTGTTGGCCCTGAGCCAGTGATATGTTTCATTCCTAAATATTTGGTCTGTCTATTGCATGCTATTTAGACATTTGTTCCAGGAAATGAGCATAGAAAATATTTTCTTAAAAGAGATATTGGTCATGTTACCTAAAAGAGCTCATGATTAAGTCAATATTTAAATGTCTTTATTATATGCACAAATCACTCTGGGAAGGTGGTTAAAAGGCAAGTTTTTGTTTAGATGAGACCCTAGGAACTTAAAAGTTTTCAAGCAATATCTAGAGTGTTGGTCTTCAGACTGTATCATGCATAACATATAATATAAGGCACTCTTTCTTAACTATAGCTGGAGAAGAACTAGAGACTGGCCTGGCTATGTGTTAGTTCATGTAATTAATTAACTCATGTCACTGCATTAGATTGGGATCTGCTAGATGTCAGCCTCCAAGAAACCAGGGAAATGGAGGGGAGAGAGGGATCCACAGCTAAGAGCACTTGCTGCTCCTGCAAAGGACCTGAGTTTTCCAGGTGCTGAATTCCCAGCACCCACATGTCAGCTTCCAATTATCTATAACAGTTCCAGAAAATCTGATACTGTCTTCTGACCTCTGTAGTTATTGCACACATATGGTGCACAGATAACATGCAGGCAAACACTCAGACAATAAAATAAATATAAAAAGAGAAATTCACAAGTGAGAGTTAATCACTAGAATCAGGAAATGTGCTTTGATTACTGTAATCACAGTGATCAAAATTAAAGGGAGAAGTCAGAAGACGGTCATATTCATCAGGAAGTGAGAACGCCATGGGTAATAGATGAAGAAATTCACCTCTGTTCCCATGGAGCCAAGGAAGTAAATGCAAAAGAAGGAAAAAGGTGTTCACGGATCAAACCAAGATGCTAACAGAGGTCAATAAAGTCACATTGCAAACTGTGCTTGTGGTTTAGGGAATCACACAGGGAGCAAATCTGAACAGTAGCTTTGGTGGTGCAGACGGTGAGAAAGTCCATGTTTCGAGAATTTGTCTCTACAGAAGAGAATAGACTTCTCTGATGATAAAGGAAAAAAAATTAAGTAGATAACTTTTTTTTTTTTTTTTTTTTTTTTTTTTGCTTTCCCTACAGAATCGCTAGGTACCTACTGTGCTTTGCTTCCTGGGCCGGGCACTGAGATTGACCAAGGCACAGTAGGTTCTCCACTAAGCCCTCAGGCGGCATTGTGATGAGATATGAGAAAGCAGGAGTCTGATGAGTTCTCAGGTACCCTGGGACACAAACAGGAAACTGGGATGATTCAAATCACTTTCAGAAAGCTTTAAATCTGAAATCCATTTTTAAAAAAAAAATAAGCATTCCAAATGAACAGAATAGAAAGTTTGAAATATTTAAGTGGGTTATCAGTTTTTCATGATGAATCATGAAGGAAGGATTCAAAATGCCAAGGCCACCTTTAAATGAGCTAGATATTATACGAAGAGAAGTGTAAGAGAGAGGAGCATGGTGAGGAGGAGAAAGAAGAACTAGAGGTTTGGGTAATTCGGAGGACCAGCAAGCTCCTCAGGGCTCCTCTTGCTGGGAGCAGTGTGTGTAGGTTCTTAGAAACAGGATGTGCTGCTGAACACAGCCTGACCAGGATGGGGGTCTGAGAGAGTTCACCAAAGCCCCTGGGAACTGGCAGGAAGCACAGAGGCTGAGGAATTAGAAGCACTTGGTAACTCACAGGAAACCTGGTGAAGAAGGAAGCAGTTTAAAGACCAGTCACAAATTAGGCTAGAGGCTGCTAGAGCCTGGATGCAACCTGACGGGTCAGAGCATGAGAAAAGGCAAAAAGACTGCCAGAAGCCAGCCCAGCTGCCACCCCTGTAGCCCAGGGTTTGGGTGTGATGGTGTTGGGCTTTGGGTTTTCAGGGCTGGAATTAAGATGTAAACCTTAGTTTCCTTATCTAAACACTCTGAGCCTTTGGTATGTTTCACTGTTGTGTTCAAAACCAACTATCAGATATAGAGACACTCTGCAGCCAACAAAGGGTGAAGTCTGTTTCTCCTGAACTGGTCCTGAGGAGCCCCTCCCCCTAGCTGGGCACATGTCATTTCAATTCTTTTTCAGTTTGTAAAACTGAACACAGGGTTCATAAAGCCATTGTCATACCCACTTCACCATGACTGGAAGGTTTTGTAGGTGACACACTTTAACTCACTGAAGTCTAGATTCTTCATTCGAAGTGGAGAGAATGTGCCCTTTTGATGGAATTTCCAGAATGCTGAAAAGAAAGATGCAGTTTGCCGTGAAAACTGACCAGTCCATCTGAAGTGCTGGTTCAGGATGCTCTGTGGGAAGACACACTCGATATGCCCAATGCACTTGAAGAAAACCATGAATGATGTTGCTGGCCCCTGTTCTGCTTGCTTCAGTAACCAGGAAGATTGATGCATTCATTCTACAAAGACAGAGAATGCAACACAAATACATTTTTTAAAAAAAAAAAATCATGCTTAAAACCCTTATTTTTGGCGAATGTTATTTTTATTTTAATCAAACAAATTTGACATATGTGATGGTTCATACTGTCAACTTGAAAGGTTCTAGATTCTAGCATCTAGAATCACCTCTGGGCATGCTTGTGAGGCGTCATATAGATTAGGTTCATTTAGATGGGAAGATCCATCTTAATTATAGGTCACGCAATCCCATTGGCTGGAGTCCCAGACAGAGAAGGCTGAGCAGTAGTTTTTGTCTTCCTTCCTGATGCCCATGAACACAGTGTGAGCAACTGCCTCAGGATCCTGCCGTCATGCCATTTCCTTGGCTGTGGGCTAAAGTCAGCTCTCAGTCCTTTAAGATCCTTTTTGCTGCAGCAACAGAACAAAAAAATAATGCAGTGCTTGCTCAGCAGAATGGATGCTTTCGGTTGTAACCCATAGAATGTGCTAGCTAGTGTGGCATCAACAGTAGGACATTTGCCCTGTAGGATGATGGACAGGTTAGCAGCGGAGCCCTGACTCGGTGATGTCATCAGCATTCTCCATCAGGTCTTGCTCTGTGGGAAGCGATAGGCTTTGAGGAGCTCCTGTTTCATCAGTACATGCTGATTCATAACTGGATGGGCTGATGGTAGAGAGGCTGGAAGTGGCTAGGATGTAGGTCACTCGGACTGTTCCTTAAATGGTCTCTCTTGTCCTAGTGCTTTCTTTCTTGTGTCTTTCTCTCTGCTTCCTGACAACCACAAAGTGGGCAGGATTCCTCCACTGATGCTCTGAAACCCAGATAACCGAGTAAGTGATCACAGACCCAAACTGAAGCCTCTATACCATGAGCCAAAATTAATCTTTTCTCCAATGACTGTCTCAAGCATCTGTTAGAGCGATAAAGAGGTGAATGATACAATCTGCATCCCATTGATGCAACTGGGACTCTTCACGATGCACAGGCAGGCACAGCATGACTTCCTTGGGTTTCTGTTTCTGCTAGTGAGGAAAGTTCCCCTTCAACTCAGACCCTAGCTGGTCAGGTCTGGTTCTATGTCTTATCATTCTGTCATTAGCTAGCTGCAAGCTTTTGTAGTAGGATGCACAGGTATTTCAGCCTCTAAAAACACAATGTGAGGTTTCCGGGGCAAGAGTCAGGGGCTGAAGCAATTAAGCAGCAAAGCCATCACAATTAGATTTATGCAGAGGAAAATTGTTTTTCTTTTCTTGTTAAATCTTGCCTTGATGGGGCTCATTCTTGCCACACACACACACACACACACACACACACACACACACACACACGAGATAGCATGACATGTTCAGGGACCATGTCTCAGACCTAAACTCTGAGCCGCTTCCTGGAAGAGGTCACAGGAGGAGAGAGGAGGGGCTTTGCAGATTTTTCTGCATAACAAATTGGGGAGCATCAGGCTACTTCAGGATCCTAGTTGGGTGTTCAGCTGGGGTCTCTCAAGACCCACATAAGCTAATGGTCTCTGGGTGACACCCCTGCACTCACGTGGGGAGCTATGCTATTTCACTGTCCTCCACCACTGCAGTCACAGTCTGCTTTGGGGAGCACATAATGCCATGGATCCTCATCAAGTTTTGCTTCTGGGGGATCCAATGGTATCCCATCCTGTCTTGTTTTGTTGACAATTTGATAAAACTGCCGTTACCTGGCAGGAGGGAACCACAATTGAGAACATGCCCACATCAGATTGGTTTGTGGGCAAGTCTATGGGGCATTTTTTTCATTAGTGATGGATGTGGGAGGGCCCAGCTCACTGTGGCTGGTACCACCCCGGGCAGTAAGAAAACAGGCTGAGTAAGCCATGAGGAGCAAGCCAGTTAGCAGCACCCCTTCATGCCTTTGCATCAGTTGCTGCTTTCACATCCCTTGCTGATGAACTGTGGTGTGGAACTGTAGGTTGAAATAAACCCTTTCATCCCCAAGTTGCTTTTGATCACGGTGTTTCATCACAGCAATCGAAACCCTGACTATGACAGTGTTTTTCAGTCCCGGAACACTGAAGGACGTTGGGTGTCATCCGCCAACTGTGTGAATGACTCTTCCAAATAAAAAGGTAGGTTTTTCACTGTCTGCACACTTACCATCCATGAACCTCACCATGTAGCATGATACAATCTTTTGGATGGGTGTAGGCCATAGAAAAACTACAGTTATGAAAACATCTTTAGGATAACACACTGCCATGCTCAGTCTGTGGGCTTCAGTCAGGAGAGCTGTCTGAGTCTGGATGGAGGGGTAATGGGTGTTTTTATTAGGACAGCTTGCAAAAGATTCTGTCAACTCAGCACCCTGTCAGGGCTGTTATGTTTCAGGGCAATCATCAGCACCTTTTAAATCTGAGGTTTGTCATTGTTTAACTAGCAAGAAGTTAGGGTATGCCATGTAAAGATGTTAAACAGACACAGCAGATGAAATCGGTGTTTTGAAAATATCTCTGAGCAAAGTGGCAAATGTAACGAGAAAGGGGCGTGAGAGTGAAGATCTGCAACAGATGCCCGCAAAAGCTCAGGGGGGGGGGGGATCGCTTCCTTTGGAAACAGAAGCAGATGGGTTCAGGAGAGCTAAGGGGTGACCCACAGAGGAACGGATTGGTGACACACTGAATGTCAAAAATTGAGAGAGCGTGAGGTGCCTGCTGAGGCAGCTTCTTCTCTGTCTCTGAAAGCTGGGTTGTTGATGGTGGCCTCCTTTCAGAAAGGATACAGAGAAGAAAGTGCTAGGGACCTTCTTCTCAGGAACTGCCCACTGCAGAGCATGCTGGGATTGCTAAAGTGGCTTAGTGATGCCCAGTACGATCGATCGGTAACCAAGGAGGGGGATTGCGTATTATTGGTTCATTTTAACCTGGAAGGTGGGGAAATAACAGTCGTGCTGCAGCACAGGTTTGCAGAGAGGGTTGGATCGTGCTGCTGCCCGACTCCTAAGAGGAACTCATTCACCACCACTGAGGGTGGCCGGTGGCGTCAGGATATCATGACTGTGTGGGTGGTGTGTGTTCAGCTACAAAGCCACTGACCTCAAGGTGAATTCTTGCTTTGAGGGACTCTGGGACCACTGAATTCCACAGCAAAGCTGATCACTGGAGATCTAGTTTCTTTCTCTCTCCTTTTGGCAAGTGTTTTAAACCCTGAATTTCATTTAGATACACACAGTCTTGGCCTTTCCTTAACTAGGCTGCCCATGTGTCTCTATAATATAGATAATACGTTATTCCATGGCTCTCAATGTTCCCCTTGTTTCCAACAGTTCTGAACACAGGACACCCTCTAAATTACTTAACTAATTTCCTCAACCTTTCAACACAGTTTTCTTCCTCAGTCTTTCATCCTCTTGGTTACCTGCTTCGACTAATCGGTAGATATTCTAATCTTCCCCTTGCAAGAGCCTTAAGCTCAGTATCTCTTTCTCTCTCATTCACTTTATTATCTCTATCTTTCTGTCAGGTGCAGCAGTGTAGAATTACTCTCACCTTACATACCTTTCAGAGGCAGGTGATACAATAGCCATTTTCACAGTTAGGGAGACAGCTCTTGGTTAACAATGGAACACCCCCACCAGAATATTTACAGCCTTTACGGGAAAGTTAGAATTGTTTCTTTACAACCGGTTGTAGAAGACCCTGTTTTGAAGCTGTTTGCTGGAGATATTTGTAAGTGGGGGGCATTGTTTGTTTGTAGACTTTGTTGCTATTATTGTTTTGTTTGTTTTCCCCCAGGATTTTTCTCTGCTCCTCTCCCTCTCCCTCTCCTCCCCCTCCTCCTTTTCCTCCACCTCCATTCCTCCTCTCCTCCCTTCCTCCTCCTCCCCTCCTCCTCTTCCTCCTCCTCCTCCCTTTCTTCTTTCCCCTCCCCTCCCCTTTCCCCTCCTTCTCCCTCTCCTTCTTCTACTATCTGTGCCACTTTAAAGTATTTGTGAATTTTAGTTCAAAATGTCACCTTTTATTTCCAGTCTCTACCTTGCTATTTTGTACTTACATAAAATCCCAAAGAGAAATGTTTGTCTAAACATTATGGTCATGCAATTGCACTAAATAAAATTCTAGTGCACTCCCCAAAGAGGGAAGAGGGAAGCAGGGCAGGATTGGCTTCATTTTGAAGGTCTGGTTCATGTCTAGCCTTATCCTGCCATTACAACATGGCCATGTGGTCTGAGAAGTAGATAAATGTTTCATGGAACTCTTCAGAAACACTCCAAGGACAGCTGGCATTTCTACAAGGGGGAATCTAGAAGAATCTGTGGTGGCCCTGGGAACCCAGTTAGGACCTTCTGGGGCCAAAATGAGGTCTCCACTGGGTCTTTCTCTGGAAGGCTCCCCATTTCCTGTTCTCCTCACAAGAAAGCTCTTCTCTGTGTGTCATTTTTCCTTTAGTAAAGAGTCAAAGATTCTGTGGATAGAAATTCAAATGAGTGGAAAGCTATGCTAGAGATACAGGAAGAGGATGCTAAATTTGAGAGGTGCAGCCGTGTGTTTGTTTTTCAAGGACTTGGGAAAACATCTTTAAGGGAATAAATATTTTCTAGTTATTTCCATGCCTTTGGTGCACAACTGACTTCACCATGGGGGTCACAGACTCTAGGTCGAGTTCAAATGCTTTTGATTTTTTGACTTTGCATTTTATTTAATTGTCCCTTTGAACAAGGGTCAGATGTTTTTGGTTGTGTTACAAAATGTTTACCCATGTGGTAAACGGAGTATTGGAAGCCTAGTCTCTGTCTATTGAATAAACAAGTTCATACAAAAAGGCTCAGGCTTGGAACTTTGTGGAGCTCAAACAGATGCAAAATAAAAATCTGTATTGTAATGCTCTAACATTGGGTTAATGAGCTTCAGTATAGGCAGGGATGACATTTTTAAAAATGCATGCAATTTTAAAAATTCAAGTTGTCTTCAACTTTTTAAATATTCCAGAGTTGCAGAATAGATTCTGTGGAGAAAAGAGGGCATGACTTTGAATTCCATGTCCCCAAGCCAAATTTTATAAAGAACCATCATTAGCATGCTGCCCTCTGTGGTACCCAGATTGCCTCTCCAGAGACTTGGTACATTTGGAGAAGCATTAAGGACCTCGAACCTGCTGACACTCTAAAAAGATGAGGAGAATTTGAGTAAGACCGATCTTTCTGTGGGTGCGAGACATCTTCTCAGTCCCTCAGAACTGCCCTCCTCCAGCCAACTCATTTTCCCTCATTTTATCCAATTACATCTATTTTTCTTTTAATCTCAGCACTCAGGAGGCAGAGGAAGGTGATCTCTATGAGTTTGAGGCCAGCCTGTTACACAGAGAAACCAGCCTCAAAAACAAAACAAACAAACAAACAAAAAACAAAAAAAGGAAAAATCTTGAAATGAAATAAAATTATGGGGCCAATGAATGGATATTCTGTGCAGTGGTGATGTTAAGTCATCCTTCAGAGAAGTCAGGCCAGCGGTGTAAATTCAAACTCTGCCTAGTAGCTGCTCTTGTATGTTGATCACATTGGGGCGGGCCTGGGTCTCAGAGCCTGGGAGGCTGGTGAGGCAGAAGAATCCCCAATTTTAGGTCTGTTTGGGATACATGGTAAGACACTGTGTCATGAGAAAAACAGTGTTCTTCTGTCACCCAGAAACCCAGTTCTTCACCTACACTATTTATTAGGGTTCTTTTTGTCTGCTACTTTTAAGAAATGACTGATACTAAATTATTTACAGGATATGTACAGGACACAGTGTTTACTGCTTCTCTGCTTTGTTTGTGATTATTGTCTGTTATTGATGTGTGTGTTAAACCTGGATAGCAAATCGCGTTAGTGCTTACTATTATTTTGTATGGATATTGATACTAATGTTCAATCAAATTTACCATTTCTTTTCATCGGTTTCCTTCTTGATAGCTTCCCGTTTTGTTGTTCTCAGAGACAGTAAAAGTTGTAACTTCACCCACATGTACTTCTACCTAATTTGTGATTTCTTTTGTTTTTGTTTTTGTTTTTGTTTTTCGAGACAGGGTTTCTCTGTATAGTCCTGGCTGTCCTGGAACTCACTCTGTAGACCAGGCTGGCCTCGAACTCAGAAATTCGCCTGCCTCTGCCTTCCTAGTGCTGGAATTAAAGGCATGCGCCACCACTGCCTGGCCCTAATTTGTGATTTCTTAAAAATAGATGTTAGCACAGAACAGCAGTTAACAGAACTGACTCACACAAATGTGGATTTAAATACACCATAATTTTAAAGTAAGAGAGCATTATAGGGCTAACACATGAAATTCTATGTGCAAAATGCTATGGAGGCCAGGCTTATTAAAGTGTGGTATTGTAAGATAATCCATTAAAATAATTAGTTTTTATTATTTTTGATTGTAAGAATATGTGTGTTGGGGGTGTGTTCACACAGTGCAGTGCCCACTGAGGCCAGGGGCCTCGGTTCTCCTGGCAGCTGGAGTTCCAGGGGCTTGTGAGCTGCCCATTGTCGGTGCTGTGAACTGAACTCAGGTCCTCTGCAATAGCAGTACAGTCCTTTCACCTCTGAGCCGTTTCTCCAGATTCCAACTCATCATTTTAATCCTTCCTATTTAGATTATTTTATTCATCTAGAAGAGATAAATATTTTTAATGATAATCCAGAAGCACTTTTCCTTAAATTGCTTTTAATTGTGTGAGAGTTTCATAGATTTGTGTGATGAATTTTAGTCTTCCCTGTTCAGACACCTTCCTATAGTAAAGGAAGTGCTGTGACACTTTCTTGTCACAGGGCCCCACATTCTCCAAAGCAGCGTCTCAGCTCTAGATCTCATTGTCAGTGAGCTTTTCTGGCTCCTCTGTGTGTCAATAAGCAACCCATGCTCTTCACAGTCTTAATTTACCTAGTTACATATACTTCTTTACTTTCCTCAGTGGGATTTGCTCTTTGTCACTCTTGTGTGTAAGTGGGTAACATTCTGTTGTATTTGATTTCTCCCTGAAACCTTCCCATTTCCATCTGAACATGTTAAAATCACTCTAGAAGGCCCACATCAAGAATGCCCTTCCTGGTAAACTACCCATTGCTCCCTCTTTTGTCTCCAGGGGGTATCCATACTGTTCTAGTACTTAGGAATACAAGGTACTTCACTGCCTTCCACTATATCTTGGAGAGCTTGTTGGAAATATTCTATTATGCTTGTTAATCTTGCCTCCTCAGTATCAGTCAAAGTAGAATGGAACATAGTTAATGACAGTACACCAAACACAGCATTTAGTTGAGTGTGATTCTCTCTGTAAAATACATGTGTGTGTATGATGTTGTGTGGTCCCTTCTTCCAAATTGAAAAATCCACTCCAATACAGTAAGGGAGTCTTTTGAGACTCAGGAAGGAAACAACTCACAAGTCACAGAAAGTTCCTAAAACCAACAGATTCAAAAGGTTCCTACTCAAGATTATGGAAGCAGCAACAACTGCTGGGGAAGAGACCAAGGAAACTAAAGGAGACTCAATATGTTGAGCTGCCTGAATGTCATGCAAGAAACTCCATGCTGGGCGGCTTTTCAGAGATGCAGCTGTCTTGGAGTCTCTTGTGCTCCTATAAGTGACCCCAGTAAACTCCCTAGTTCACCATGTTGGACATAGTAAAGTCATTATGTTAGTCTGCTGTTAGCTCTCTATCTAGGATAAGCAGATGTTCATTCATATGTCTTCTCAGGAAAATTCACACAACTAATTCTCTCTCCTTATTCCTCTATTTCCATTTCTCATACACAAATGTATATGATTTTTCTCTATATAGCTTGGCTCATGGAAATTTGGAAGGTTATGCTTGATTTCATCAGAAAAGCTATAGAAAGCCAAGGAATTAACACTTTCATTAAGCATTGAGTTAGATGAAATCCTTGAGTCATGGGAGTTTTTATAGACAGAAAAACAAATGACAGGCTGTGATGGGGCTGTGGAGCAGGTAGGTACCTTGTGTTCCAATGGCTGCATCTTCCCATTAGTCTACACTGAGTTCTTTTGGGAACTCTACTCTCTAGAAAATCTAATTGCATTAACACTGAATGCAAGAATTGTGGAACTATGGAGAGCTGCACTAAGACTTCGGAAAACCACTGAGACCAGAGAACGTGCAAGAGAACGTTTTAGAGCCTGCACAGAACTCCTGTGCAAAAGAGGCTGTAAAGGTGAAGCCCAAGTTGGAGATGTTAAAGCATCCAAGGAGCATAGGATGTCTACTGAAGAAAGCTACAGCCACCAAGTGGAGCTCGTCCAAGAGAACAGCTACACAAAGGTGAAAGGGCAGGGCTGCTCAAGTTCATCAGGTCCCAGACGATACATCCGAAAGCCTCTAATGCCAGATGTGGAGTTTAGTGTCTGCCCCACTGGGTTTTGTTTAGTCTCAACTTTCCTTTCGGCTAGAGTTCTGATCTGAGTCTCAGAAGAGGCTTTGGATTTTGAACAGCGTTGGAATGTAGGTACATGATGGTGTTTGATGTCGGATCGAATGTGTTTTGTAATAGGAGATGGTCGGGCCTGGGATGCTACAAGCTTCGTTAAAACACAGACTGCTGAACATTCCCTCAAGTTCTCCTGTATTTTCATTTCTAAAAATCTTTCGGGCACTGCCAATGCCACAGGCCCAGTGTTCCCCCTCTGAGACCCACTAAGAAGGGCTGAGCCTGGAAGGTTCGATTCTGTAGCTTGCTTCCACATCTCTAAGCAAGGCTCTTAAGTCATAAGCCTTGGCTTTATCATTTTAAAAATGTGCTTCACAATGAAGTTGCAGATTTCAGATGCAATCGCACTTACCAGAGTCACTCCGACACACGAGGTCACGTCTTCTCATTCCCACCAGGGAAGTGACACAGGTTAAACAGATCTCCTTTTCCATCCATTCTAAACATTTCTACTATACTACTCATGTGTGAATGTAGCACAGGTTAAGAGGGCACGCCTCAGAACCAAGAGCCAACAAAAGGAAGAATTACAGACCTCAGATACTGAGCCCATTAGCCTGTGCCAGTAGCCTTTCTAAGTTCAGGCTGTGGCTGGTTCCAGTTTCAAACATTCCTTGCTCAACACAGACTTCCACTTCAGAATAGCTCTAAGACCTTTACTGCTCCCTGCGTTATCTCCTCATGTGGCAGCCATCATGCTTAAGGCTTTCCCCAGTCTGATACTATCCTGTCTCCCCCATCAAAGGCACAAAGGAGCCCTATCTTGGCTTTATTAAGCGTTCTTTCAACAAGCCCCGTGTTTGGGAAAGCGTAGAGCTCAGCTCTGTCGATACCTTCAGCCAGGAACCTAACCATTAGCAAAATTAATCGCACAAAGAAAAACCATGGGAGCTCGAACGATCTCGGATGAGAGCTTTCTCTTAATTTTAAGTGGATTCATTATGTGCTAAAGCCTGAATTATGCAAACGGTTTCTTTTAAGGTTAAAAGAAAATCCCAAAGTTGCTGGGCGACTCCACCTCCTAGATTATTGGAGGAGTTATCTATCTTTCTTGACAATGAGGGGCTGTGTTCACCCTGACCTCACTTAGTTTCCAGGGTTGAGTCTGGGATCTGAGTCTTAGCCAGGCAGTGAAAGTGGAGCAACCCTCTGTGATGCAAACCCTCGGAAGGCCTGTAGATCAGTAGCACTTACTGACAAAAGATCTACCAGGCTCCCCCAAGAGAAGCAAGGAAAGCAAGAGAAAGCCCTTCACTCTCCTGGCACTGGACCTTGGAAGTTTCTGTCAGCCAGGTGGGCGCTGCCTGCCACTTCCGGAAAGCCGTTTCACTCTATAATTGGAAAACGTAATTACTCCCACTTGGTTTAACTTTCTGAGAGTTTTTCTCCTCCGGTGTCTGGCAATCCTATCCCCACTCAGCGGGGCAGGGGGGCTGAATAAGTCTGGGATGTTGTCAGTGACAGATGAGGGGCTTCTGTGCCGCAGACTGTACCCGCCTCACTTTGACTCGCTGTTTCTTTCCATCAAAGAGGAAAACAAACCATGGAGAACACGAAGAGAAAAACCCTTTGTAGCTCATCTGACACGAGACGGGTCACCCGGGCCCTCGTCAGCAGCATGAGCAGCAGAAAATGAGACCAGAGAATTGGGATCACGTAGACCTTTGTGTCTACGCTGCACAGCGGCCGAGGTTCACTAGAGGAATTGTGGGACGCAGTGCATCCAGATGAAAGCGGGCTGCTTCCTGTGGAAGAATAGGTTCTGCTCCCTTACAGTGAGTCCATCAATCTGCACCCATTCTCTCTGCTCAATTAAACAATAATAAGCTTCTTGCTGACTGGAACTTGTGTGGCTTGGCCACACCCCTCAAGTTATGTTCAGTTGGCTCTGTGTCAATCAAGAGTTCAAACTCTTCCTAGACAACCTTTTCAAAGGGAGCCCTTCTTGCCCTCTCGGAGTTAGTACGCTTACCTGCCTGGTGCACTTTACCAATTACAGCCCTCGAGTTCTTTTGAGCACTGCTGCAATAACATCCTCGTCTTTGTCTCTCCCACTGAAGTCTGATCTACTCTCCCAGACCCAGCTCCACAGGCACAGCATGTTGGGAGCAAAGGTGAAACCATGAGAATAAGAGGATAAAATAAAAAGATAACAAAGAACAGCGTCCTAAGGGTCCTCGGTTTTGGATCTTCTGTGTGAGCCTGGTAGATCTACCCCTCTTTTTTTCTGTGCCATAAATCCAGAACTCGTTCTTAAAAATCTAGTGCAAATAAAGCCTTGAGTCAGTACCAATGTGCCTAGGACTGTGTCTTTCCACCCCACTCCATTACAACGGCCCAGGCCAGATTCTCAAGGGCACAGCCAAGTAAAGTGATAATGCAGAGAAAAACCAGGAATAAGACATGCAAACTAAACCTCCTTTTCTTCTAGAATTGTGTATTTCCTAGGTGATTTATTGTTCTTTTATTTCCTATAAAAAAAAAAAAACAATACCTTTAATCACTGTACATAAGCGGCGGCAGCATTTTCTCACACAATTTTATCAACTTCTACAGAGATGGAGGCAATATTGTATTCTCTGGAAAGGGCAGGGGGACTTGGTGTTGCGTGAACATCTCAGTGTTACTCTGAGAGAATCCAAGTCTTCAGAGCTACCCTGGCACACCCAAGTTCCACCCCCAGAACCCACATAATAGAGCCAGGTGCGGCTGTACATGCCCTGGGGAGTCAGAGATAGCCTGCCTGGCCAGCCTACTCTACTCTGCCATGTTCCTGGCCAATCAGAGAACTTGTTTCAAAAACCAAGATGAGTAGTGCCTGAGGATAACACACACACACACACACACACACACACACATGCACATAAAGAGGGGGAGGGGAGGGAGAGGGAGAGGGAGGAGGGGAAGGGGCAGGGGGAGAGGGAAGGGAGGGAGAGAGAGAGAGAGAGAGAGAGAGAGAGAGAGAGAGAGAGAGAGCTAGGATGCAAAGCCCAGAAAATCTCAGCCTTCATGGTTATCTGGTGACTACAGACCCAAAGCTGTGTGCAAACCTAGGGTCTCCCATTCAAATCCCACTTGTCTTTTGGAAACCATCTGTCTCTTCTCTTTTGATTGACTTTGGGCACAAATGGTTCCTTTTCCTTCATTTATAGAACAGAGTCTCAGTGTGAATGCATCTTTAGACACTTTCCTGTGGTGTCTAATCTGAGGAAGAGCAAGGGGGTCACTGGCTTGACTCTATGGAGGCTGGGACATATGTTCCCCCAGGCGATAGGAGGAAGGCACCAGAAGAGCTGATTGCCAGGGATGGTGACTAACAGATTCAGGAAGGACATGTGCATGGTTCTTTGCCATTTACTGAGGCCTAAGTGAAAAGTGACTCTGAATCATCAGGGGAAATTAATGACATTTAAATCAATTCTTCTAAGATGTGAGCCAGGCATTCCTGGATGGCGGCTGGGGCTTTTGTGCCCCACAGTAATTAGCCTGTAAACTTCTCTGATGAGGCTGCAAATAGCTCGCATGAATACAGTCTCAGTTCAATTTGGAACAAAATTACCACTTGCAGTCTGCTGGCTTCCGCCCGGCGCTGGCCTGTGTCTTTGTGATCTACTTATTTGCTCACTCATTCAGTCATTCCTTCACATAACAAGTCTCACACTACACTTCACTCACTCACAACCCCCACTCGCTGATAGGGAGAAGACTGCACAGGGGTAAGTCCATGCTGAGGTCCAGCCACGTGGATGCTGTAGAGACGGGTAGCACTACCCATTGAGAGACTGACTGAGGCAGGGCTGCTGTGTTCCTTCAGTTGTACCCTTTCACCTTTGAAAATAGAGGAACGGATATATTAAAGGGAGAATCAATCGGTCCCATATTGACCTTTACAAGTAGAATTCCAGAGGGCCTCAAGTTCTGTGACCAGTATTCATGCCTAGTAGCTCAGAACTGCCCGGAACTCTGGTTCTGGGGATCCTATCTTGATAAAGAGGTTTAAATTAATTAGTATAAATGTAATAACCAACAAATAAAAATATTATGTATCATGTGAGATCCTCATTGTCCAATGCTTTGTCTTGGTTTTCAGCATTTTCAAAAAGTTTGGTTTTTTTATTTATTACATTTATGTGTATGGGTGTGTGCCTATAGGAGTTTATGTGTACCGTGTGCATGCAGTGACAGGAGAGGCCAGATGAGGGCAGCAAATCTCCTGGAAGTAGCTCTCCTGCCTTACCTTTCAGCATTTTTAATGTTTTAGAGCAGGGATTTAGGAAAAATTTTTATTCAATTTTTTTATTTATTTTATTTCCCCCATCACTTTTTCCCCCTTCTTTCTCTCCTCCCAATTCCTTCCTCTCATCTCCCACCCTTCCAAACCTCCCTTCCTCTCTTTCTCTTCAGAAAAGGGGAGGTCTCCTATGGATATCAACCCACTTTGGCATATCAAGTTACAGTAGGATTAGGCTTCTTCTGTTGAGGCTAAGCAAGGCAGCCCAGTTGGGGGAAAGGAATCCAAAGGCAGGCAGCAGAGTCAGGGACAGTCCCTGCTCCAGTTGTTAGGGGTCCACCATGAAGATCAAGTTGCACAGCTGTTATAAATGTACCAAGGGCCTAGGTCAGTCCCATGCACGCCCTTGGGTTGGCAGTTCAGCCTCTGTGAATCCCTATGGACCCACGTTAGTTGATCCTGTAGGTTTTCTTGTGCTGTTCTTGACCTCTCTGACTCCCATCCTTCAATGGGATTTTGAGGGGTAAGTTTTTAGAAACACATTAATGAACAACAGTGAAATAGCATCTAACTTAATTGTCCCGCAGTGCACTTGGCAGTAGCTTTGATCTTTTTATAGCTCAGTTGTATCTAGGTTTTGTTCAGTTTTCCACCCCGCTATGCACATTTGCAGGAGACATAGAAGTTTTTGTGTATAACACTGTCTGCGGGTTGGGGAGGGGAGGTGTCTCAGTGGTTAAAAGCACTGGCTGCCCTTTCAGAGGGCCTCAAGCTCTGTTCCCAGCACTCATTCCTAGTAGCTCAGAACTTCCCGTAACTCTGATTCTGGGGATCTAACGCCCTCTTTGGGCCTCTGCAGGCACTGTACCACTCACATAGATAGACACACATACACATTACTAAGTTAATAAATCCATGGTGGGGGTAAGCAAAAGCATAACTCGTGGGTAGGGTGCTAACCTAGCATGCATGTGTGAAGTCCTGGTTTTCATCCTCAGCACTGCTAAACTAGACACGGTGCTGTAAACCTGTGATCTACTGGAAGCAGAGGCAGGGGGATCAGGAGTTCAAGGTCATCCTTGATTACACAATGAATTGGAGCCCAGTGGGCTGTATGAGACTTGGGTTTTTTTTTTGTTTGTTTGTTTGTTTGTTTGTTTTGTTTTGTTTTTAATGGGGAAAGAGCATCATCTCCCTAGAAAGTCCCTGCCTGCAGTCTGCACTGTGTGTGGTCATGGTGGAGCTCTGAGGCAGATCAGAGACCTTTGGAGAGAACAGCACACTCTTCAGGGACCGTATCACTTTGCCCAGCAACTGTGTCCAGACGCCTCAACACATCATTACATCCACACCTTCTGTCTGTGGCAAGCCTTGAATTTGGCAGTTGAGTAGCTGGCTGTAGTGAGGAACAGAAACATGGCTTCTGAGCCCACCCCTCTGACCCACGGGAGGAGCTGAGAGCAGGAAGGCTGAGACTCCATTTTCACTCTTGTGTAAACCACAATCGATGTACACCGTTCTTAGTGCGGCTCCAAATGACCTTCTTTCCCTCTTCTGAACTACCGTAGTTTGTTCTGATTTGATTCTGCAGAAGTTTCTTGCTGCTTTGTTTTGTGAACTGATTTCAGGAGCACTTTCCTAAATATTATACACTAAAGAGCATGGCTTAATTTCCAGTTCAGTAATCAAGTCCTAGGAACACAAGGTGTGAAGTAAGCCAATCACAGAGTAACAGCAACTCTCTCTCTGTCTCTCTCTCTCTCTTCCTCTCTCTCTCTCTCACTCTCTGTCTCTCTCTCACATACAGACACTACCACCACCACCATCACCACACAAAGATCAATTGTTTTGTTTTCTTTAAGAAATGTGTTTTCTTTTCAAATAATAGCCCCTTTAAACTTATGTATTTATCTGTTCACTTCCTACCTGCTGCCACAGCTTGCATGGGGCTATCAGAGGACAGTGTGACAGTTTGTTCTCTCCACCTACCATGTGGGTCTCAGGGATTGAACTCAGGTAGTTAAATTTGTTAGCAACTGTCTTTACAAGCTGAACCTCTTCCTTAATCCCCAAAATAGTGTTCTAGATAAATGAAAGAGAACTAGAAGTGCATAAGGAAGAAAACGCACCCATGGTGCATCATAGCATACATGGTGCCATGGTTTGTGTGGTTTTGAGCAGATGGCATTTTGTGGCTATGCACAGATTTTGCTTACTTTCTGGAGTACAGACTCTGAGACAGATGTCATCAGCTAAAGTCATGACTAGGCTTCATGCCTTCTGGGGGACATTAGATCAGATCAATTTTTGCAGCCTTTCTGACTTGGTCCAGGGGACACCTGCATTGTTAGGCTTATGACACCTTCCATTTGCAGTCCTAGCAAAGTCCAGCTCAGTCCTTCCCATGGCAGTTCTCTGACCTTGTTCATCACCACACACTGCTTAGGCTCCTCCTCTTCCCATTTTAAGATCTATGCATCCACACTGGTCCATTCTGGATCATCCTACTGTCTTTAACAGCACAAGCCCCATATTATTCTAAGTTTCTCTCCTGTCTTAATTCTCACCATGTTAGCCCATGCCTGTGAAATGGTCCCACGGGCTCATATGCTTGATACTTGGTCCTGATGTTGTGGAAGGTTTCAAAACCTTTAGGAGATGAAGAAAGTGAGCCACTGGGGGCTGCCCCCCTACCCTCTCTCTGCCTTCTGACTGCTGATGCAATGTGGCCACTCACTGTAAGCTTCTTCCGCTATAACTTCCCACCACGGCAGAGAGCAATGCCCTGAACTAGGAGCCAAAAGAAATCTTTCTTGGCTTAAATTGCTTCTCAGGCATAGCAACAAGAAAAACAGGGCTGCATGTGACTTAAGACATTCATCATGTTTGTGGATTCAGATGGGGACGCTTTTCTGTCTGCTACACATAGAGAATTAAGAAATGTGGGCCCAGCGAGCCATCTTGACAGCTGGCTGTTCAGAGCTTGAGGCCTTTGATTTATTGTTGTCTCTATGGAGAGTGCAACACAGTTCTGAGAGTCCCGGTCAGCCTTGAGAACCAAGGAGAGTGGCAGCTGCTTCCTCAAGGTTTTATCGCTTGGCTTGTTTTGGTCTTGTGGACTCTGTCTCTCCGGTCCCGGTCCCGTTTCTCTGTGGGTCTCACAGAGCCATGCTGATCTCCACTGATCCTGTACCTTCACCACCACCCCTGGACCCCCCCAACGCCCCCATGTCTGTTTCTGTTCAGAGATAACTGTCTCCTCCCTCTGGAGTTTCTTTCCTCTACACACTTAAAACAAGGGCAGTGGGTGACACTCGGCCTGAGATTGTCTCTGAGCACAGCTGACCGGCTCCCCGGGAAACAGAGTAGGAAGCACACACAGTGTACACCCAGCCCGGTGGAGCTGTGTCTATACCAGCATGGGAGGGACCTACTTCACCAGCCTTTGGGGATCTGGGAAGAGGGAGAGGAGGGAGCGTTGGTGTGGGACATGAAATTGGGATAACATTAAAAGAACCCTGGTTTGTTTCATGTTCTTAGAGATACATTAGAAATGCATTTAAAAAAAAATCTGCATATGAGTCCATTGGAAGAGATGTGAGCAGATAACTCCGTGGATTTCTGAGTAACACTTCAGGTCAGGCAGCGTTTAGGTCCGATGGTAGAAATCTTTGAAAAATCCTTTGTTGGTTTCCGTTGGCATTATTTTCTAATAGAATCAAGGTTTTTGTCTGACAAATTTACTTCCTGAAATATTCACTTGTCTGTCCATTCTCAACACTGACGTGGAAAGTACCTTGTCTATTACCACGGATTTTCTATATAGAAATTATTTGCATTTCCATGGTTCTGGAGACTCTACATTTTTACATTTTCTATGAATTTCACAAATGATTTTTAGCTACAAAGTGTTGTGATGTAATTGGTTTTTTATCTGGGCTTTTCTACACAGAACCTCTTTCTGCCCCGTTGTGTGCTTTTTCTGCTTTAGGCTGTGCTTCCGATTCCACCTGTGAAGTGACTTTTTGTGACTTAAAAAGATAAAGAAATAGAGAAAAAGAAACCAGAAGTGAGAGTGACCCCCATAGGTTCTGACAGTAGAAATACTTTCAACTGAACCCTGAAACTATTTCTCCAGGAAGTGGACCACTCACCGGGATGTAGGAATGGCTTCAGCACAGGCTGGTTCGATCCTCAGCCTTTTCCTGACCCCTAGTGGCCACAGCTTCCCAATGTTCTGTACCACAGTCCCTGCTGCGACCTAAAGCCAGGGGCTGAAACACCACATACTCACCTCCCTGATTCTTTGAACAGTTTTATGTCCACCGAACGCCGTGTGGTAATGCCATTTCAATTTGAATAACCCAAAGGTCCCTGTGTTTCTACCTGAACCAGCTGCTACTCCATTCCTTTAGGGTAAAGAAAGGTCTTTTCTCTGATGTGGTGGCCCACAGTAACTTCTATCTCCCGGATTCTTTCATTTAGTGTGACTGAGCAATGACCCAAGGGCTCTGGAAAGTATTAAGTACTGGGAAGTACACAATCCAGGAAAGTATTCTGCCACTGAGTTGCTCCCAACCAGGTTGTATTCTGCTGTAAACAGAATTTTAATGAGCAAATTAAGTTTAAAGCTCAATCATTGGAAATGGAGGATTCAGTGAGCATCACCAACTTAGAACACACCAACTTAGAACCTCCCAAAGAGTGCTGGGCTTCTAAGTCATCGCTCTGTTTTTCCCAGAAAGCAGCTGGTCACTCCACTTCGGATCAACTTTGCACACCTCACTCACAATACAATCTGTAGTGCATGGTCTGCTGTGACAGCTTACCTCGCTTTTCACAATGTTTTTGTTTGTTTGTTTGTTTCTCGGTAGTGCAGCGAGTACGTTTACGTTCAGAGCTGAGTAATATCCCACTGTGTAGACATACCACATCTTGCCGCCGACTCATTAGCTGTCTGGTGAATATTTAGCTGGACATATGTTTGCAGATTTTCTGGGCACACACCCAGGGGCTGGATCATGTGACAACTCCACATTTAATCATTGGAAGAGCTGGCAGACCGACTGCCTGGGCAGCTGGCCCGCTTAACATCCTCCCCATCAGCTAATACTCCCAAAGGAATGCTCTGCACTGTAACCACAGCTATTCCCGTTTATAACAATGGATCTGCTCTGGAGCATTGATGCCTTAATGGTCCTTGTTACCTAGCCCCATTCCTTCTCCTCTTCCCTCCCTCTCTCCCCCTTTCTTCTTTCCTTACTTCCTTTATTTTATAGTTTCAAGCTCTGATTATTTATTTGTTACTCTTAAAGGCTTGTGATTGCCTAGATTCAGACTTAGACGCAGAGCGTCTCTGAGGATGGCCTGCATCTCTGGGTGATCTGTTCCTGGTGGTTTTCTTTGGCTTCCTTTATTCTCTTGGCCAAAAGCTAAGTATAATCCGTGCCTCTTCCTGATTTTTCTTGGTGTGCTGCTTCTAGAGCAATATGTTGATGCCTGTGTTGCAGGATACGAGGAGTAAGAAGACACCGAATCCAGATGCTTTGTTTCTGGGATTCTAACTGTTTAGGGCTTTCTCATAGCATATTGGTAAGCATCATCTTCTTCAGAGTTTTAGGGTTCTGCTAGCTCTTTTGGGCCCCAACCACTGAGGTACAGTAGCGTCTGTGTCTGTCAGTATATAGGAACATCCTTCCCTCCTTGCCTTTTTTTTTAAACAATAACTAAGTTGAAAACACTCCAATTGACATTCCACAATGCATCGGTGAACAAACGTGCATTTCCTCTCTCGTTCCCTTTGGTCTACAGCAAGAATGCCCCTTACTCAATGCTCATGGCGCATTCTACCATGGGTCAAGACAGCTTGCCTTGTGGAAAGCCCTTGTTTGTTATTCCTACCATTGATTTGGACCACGTAAGCCTTCCACTCTTCAGCCAGGGAATCAGCAGCTACTTCTGTGGCCCTGTGCTTGTCATCGAAAGCATGAAGCTTGCATTCATGAACTGCTTCAATGAGTTTCTAACAGCTGGTGACCGGAAAGGAGATATTTAGCTTCAGCTGGACATAGCCTACCTCCTAGAAGGTGCCACACACACACACACAAAAAAAAAACTTCTTCCTTTACTTTTGAGACAGGAGCTCACCAGTTGTGACGTAACTGTTATTTATTATGATCTTTATCATGGGCTCACTATATAG
Source organism: Rhabdomys pumilio (assembly GCA_030674055.1). NCBI lineage: Eukaryota > Metazoa > Chordata > Mammalia > Rodentia > Muridae > Rhabdomys > Rhabdomys pumilio. The sequence goes on from JANHMN010000001.1 coordinate 106,959,378, forward strand.
CCCAGGCTGGCCTTGATGCTTTAAGCTCTGGCCTCAGCACCCTGAGGGCTGCGATTACAAGGGTGTGGCATTAACCTGGCCTCACTTCTGCTTTTTACATTACATCTTATCACCCTGGTTTGTTCTCAGTGCTGGCTGTCATTGGGTAGATACCATTTACTGCATAAATGAAAAAATTCCAATTCCCAAAGGAAGCAGGACTCTTTTATGGTAGGATTGATCCTCACATGGGATAACGTGTTACTGGAGTCTAGTGCACAGTCCTGCTCTGTGGCTGTTCTGTGTCTCAGAAACTTTGGACGAGGTCAGTGACCTCTGTGCTCATCATTCAATTTGGACAATTCCATATTGCAGCCCGATTGAAATGCCTAAATCAAAAGACAAATTGCTCTTCTTAGTGGGTTGAGTGACAATTGACCCTACCCCCAAGGATGTAATCCTTTCCGACAACCTGTTTCCACGGCCTCCCTCAGAAAAACGTCCTTTGTGGCAGTGAGCGATATGGCTCAATTGGTAAAGGTGTCTGCCTGATGAACTGAGTTTAATCCCCAGGGTCACATGATAGAAAATGAGAACTTGTCCCTGCAAGTTGTCCTTTGACTTCCACCTGCACTGTGATAGTCCTTACCCCCAAACAAACAAACAAACAAACAAATTTAAACTGTCATTTGAAAATTGAATGAAGGATTTTAAAGATGAAATTACAGAGTACACAATGACAAATGTCCTTAAAAGAGACCCAGGACACTGATATCCTGAGAAGCTATGCTCGCAGTGTGCACCTGCAAGCCAAGGAGTACCTGTGGCCATTATTCAAACACTACTAAAGCAGCTTGGTTTCTCTTCCCCTGAGAACTGTGGTCAGAATGACCAAGATACAGTCACATAGTTTCTCTATAGTCACATAGGCCATAAGTAAAACACACATCAATGTGACAGAGTGTAAGCAGAGTGGTGACATTGAAGTGTGTATCTAGAAACTTCTCAGTGAAGAGATCACTCAGAGGATGAAGAATTGGCCACCTAATGGATGTTAAGGTTCATTTTGCAAAGAGGTGCCTTTCATGAAATGTATGACTTGACAGATTCAAATGTTGGCTAAGGTACTGAAGCTTAGGTTAATAATCCTTGCCCACTTTAATCAATGCTGGTAGAGCCAACGAGAAAGCAGCCACCAGCACCTCCTCCTTCTCAATGCTATTAGAGTTAAACATGTAACATCTTCCTCTAGTGGATCTTCAAGAAAGGGTCAATTCTGAGTTCGACTCTACTCGTGAGTAGAATACGCACACATGGCTGCCTGTGGTTCCCAGAACATGTCACATCAAGTCTGGTGGCACTAAGCAAGCCTGTAAGAAGTCACATCCCCCAGTTCCTCCCACCATTGCAGGTGAACAATCAGAATCGTCTCTTACATAGGGAAGTGTGTGTGTGTGTGTGTGTGTGTGTGTGTGTGTGTGTGTGTGTGTCCAGGGGGGATGTTGTATGTGTCTTAACTCTTATTTTCCTTCTGTGCAAACAACTTGAATTTTAAACGTCTTCTTTATGGCAATGCCAGCTGATGTAGCAGCCATGCGCACACACTTAAATCTCATCATTGCTCCCAGACGACCACACACAGCAGTGGTGATGTCTGCACACTGAGCAGATCACCCCAGATTTTCTTTGCCTTTGCTCATTAAATCTATTTGTTATTGTTACAATTAAGTATTAAGGTTTACTTTCTCTCCCCCCACCCTGTCTCTGTGTGAGAGAGTGAGTATATGTTTGAGCGTGTGATTGTGTAATCGTATGTTTATGTGTGTGTGTGTTCGAGCATGCACACACAGTACCCACAGGACACAGGAGAGGGCTTAAGAGCCTCTGGAGCTGGAATTAAAGGCACTTGTGAGCCACCCCATCATGGGTGCTAGGAAAGAAACTTGGCTCTGCTGCAAAAGCAGCAAGTGCTCTTAACCACTGAGCCATCTCTGTAGCCTCATGCCCCTCAAATCTTGCATATACTAAACCTGACTGGTTCTATTTTAATCTCAGAACAGGTCTTACAACAGCATTTTAACTCATAACAGTTTAAGCGAGTTTTCATAGCAGGGCTAGCAAACAGTACGTCAAGACCACAGCTGGAATTGGAGTGCTACTCTTGGGACAGAAGGTGACAACCACAGCAGTTTAGAAAGAGCTCAGCTTCCTTGTGTCAGCCTGAGAAGCATGCACTCTGCATAGCAGCCTATCCCAGGAGCGGTGGCTCCATGGAAAGGGTCAAGGGGCGTGGGGAGAAGTCACAGAAACAGGGAACAATGAAATCACTGCAGAGATGTCCCAGAGACAAATAGCTTTTGTCTTTGACCTCATGTTTTCAGGGCCCACAGGGCCCAAGGAAATTGCTTTTTTTATTTAATTAAAGATATAGGTGGAAGAAATTAAGGAAAAATATAGCAGCCATGGAAATACTTTGTAAGAATAGAAGGGCAGGAGAAAAAGCTTTTAAATGAATTCTCCTGTTTTATTACTGCGTTTTACGTTCCAACTCATAAACTGTGTCATGTTTGAAAAAAGAGTGTCAACTGTTGGAGAGTTTGGGGTGCACTGTGTAGACTTGGCTTGGAGTTACCCCAGGGCAGGGTGAGCTCTAAGCCAAGTTCCTGATCCAAGCACAACTGGAAACTGGGAGCTCAGGTTTTGTTGCAAAGGCCCATCAACTTCTGGCTGAAGCCCAGTAACCTTGACTACAAACATAAACATCAGCAAACTCAACCATTTAGGCCCTAAATTCTAGGGCTTCTGACCCAGCAAGCAAAGATGGCATGGAAAGCCAAGGGGACCGGGAGAAAGGAAGGGTTCAGAGGAAGTAGCTCTACCTGAGACACTGAGTTCCAAGATCACATGTCTTCTCTGGGACAAGCATGAAACATTACGGGGTCTTCATCTGCCTAGAGTGCTACATGGTGTTGTGAGCCTTTGTGGGTATGGCGAGAACCAACAGCTAAGTCCTTCAAAAGTAAAAGGAAAACCATGTCCTTGTATGTGTGCCTGTGCAGAGCTTTGACGGTAGACATTTATTATGACACACATCAGTCAACATTAAAGGAATTTTGCAAAGTAGAATATTTTTACTCACATTTTTTTGTTTTGCTAGGTGTAATCAACATTTTTAAATCTTTATTTTCAAAATTTATTTATTTATTCACTTTGCATCCAAATATTAGCCTGTTCTTTCCTCCCAGTACCCCCCATACAGACTCCTCCCCACATTTCCCTCCCCCTCTAAGAAAGGGGAAGACCCCCTGGATATCACAATCTTCTACCCTCCCACCCCACACCCAGCCCCATACCACACCCAGCCCCACACATCAAGTCACTGCAGTGCCAGGCGCATCATCACTCACTGTGGCCAGACAAGGCATCCGAGTTAGGGGAACAGGATTCACAGGCAGGCAACAGAGTCAGGGACAGTTGTTGGGAGACCCACATGAAAACCAAGCTGCACATCTGCTATATATGTGTGAGGAACCTAGGTCCAGTCCATGCTTGCTTTTTGGTTGATGGTTCAGTCTCTGCAACCCCCAAGGTGCCAGCTTAGTTGACTCTCTTGGTCTTTCTATGGAGTTTCTGTCCTCTTTGGTCCCTCAATCCCTCCCCCAGCTCTTCCACTCGACTCCCGGAGCTCCATCTAATGTTTGGCTGTGGGTCTCTGCATCTCTTCTCATTGACTGCTGGATAGAGCCTCTCAGAGGACAGTTATGGTAGGCTCCTGTTTGTAAGAATAACAGTATCATGAATAGTGTCAGGGATTGTTTTTTGCCTATGGGATGAGTCTCAATTTGGGCTGGTTATTGGTTGGCCATTCCTTCAGTCTGTGGAAGATTCTCTCCGTTATCCATTGTATCGTTTTGTCTTCTTTGTAAAACAATCAAGTGTCCATTGGTGTGTGGGTTTATTTCTGGGTCTTTGACTCAACACCATTGATCAACCTGTCTGTTTCTCTACCAATACTATGAAGTTTTTGTTACTAGTGCTCTGCAGTACAGCCTGAAGTCAGGGATGATACTTCCAGAAGTTCTTTTTTGTACAGGATTGTTTTAGGTTTCCTGTTTTTTTTGTTTTTCCATATGAAATCGAGAACTGTCCTTTCCTCTTTAAAGAATTATGTTGGAATTTTGATGGGAATTGTATTAACTCTGTAGATTACATTTGGTAAGATGGCCATTTTCACTATATTAATCCTGAGTCATGAGCAAAGGAGATCTTTCCATCTTCTGATATCTTCCTCAACTTTTTTTCTTAAGAGACTTGAAGTTCGCTGGGCGGTGGTGGCGCACGCCTTTAATCCCAGCCCTTGGGAGGCTGAGGCAGGCGGATTTCTGAGTTCAAGGCCAGCCTGGTCTACAGAGTGAGTTCCAGGACAGCCAGGGCTACACAGAGAAACCCTGTCTCGAAAAACCAAAAAAGAAAAAAATGTTATTAAAAAGAGAGAGAGAGAGAGAGAGAGAGAGAGAGAGAGAGAGAGAGAGAGAGAGAGAGAGAGAGACTTGAAGTTCTTGTCATACAAGTCTTTCCCTTGTTTGGTTAGTTATATCAAGATATTTTATATTACTTGTGGCTATTGTGAAGGTGTTGTCTCCTTAAATTCCTTCTCAGCCCATTCATCATTTGTATAAAGGGGGGCTACTGATTTCTTTGAGTTAATTTGGTAACCAGACACTGTGATGAAGGTGTTTATCAGCTGTAGGAGTTCTCTGGTAGAATTTTTTGGGTCACTTATGTCTACTATCATATCATCTGTGAATAGTGATACTTTGACTTCTTCTTTTCCAATCTGTATCCCCTTGCTCTCCTTTAGGTTTCTTATTGTTCTAGCTAAAACTTCAAGTACTATATTGAAGAGCTATGGAGAGAATCAACAGCCTTGACTTGTCTCATATTTTAGTGGCATTGCTTTAAATTTCTCTCCATTTGATTTGATTTGACGTTGGCTATAGACTTGTTATATATTGTTTTAATTGTGTTTAGGAATGTACCTTGTATCCCTGATCTCTCTAAGACTTTTAACATGAAGGAATGTTAGATTTTGTGAAAGGCTTTTTTAGTATCTAATGAGATGGTCATGGGTTTTTTTTTTCTTTAAGTTCGTTTATATTGTGGATTACATTGATAGATTTTCATATATTGAACCACCCTTGCAACCCTGGGATAAAGCATTCTTGGTCATGATAGATGATGTCTTTAGTATGTTCTTGAAGTCAGTTTGTGAGTATATAATTGAGTATTTTTGCATCAATGTTAATAAAGGAAATTGGTCTGAAATTTTCTTTCTTTGTTGAGTCTTTATGTAGTTTAAGTATCATGGTGACTATGGCCCCATTGAATCAGTTTGACAATATTCCTTCTGCTTATATTTTGTGGATTAGTTCGAAAAATATTGGTATTAGCACATCTGCTAGAATTTTGTACTAAAGCCATCTGGCCCTGAACTTTTTTTCTTTTTTGATTGGTAGACTTTTAATGACTGCTTCTATTTATTTAGAGGATATATGACAGTTTTGTTCATTTACCTGATCTTGATTTAACTCTGTTAAGTGTAATATGTCAAGAAAATAGTCCATTTCCTTTAGATATTTCGATTTTTGTGGAGTACAGGCTTTTGACACACGACCTAATGATTGTTTGGATTTCCTCAGTGTCTGTTGTTCCGTCATGTCCCCCTTTTCATTTATGATTTTGTTGATTTGGATAATGTCTCTCTGCCTTTTATTTGGTTTGTCTAAGGGTTTGTCTATCTTGTTGATTTTCTCAAAGAACCAGCTCTTGGTTGGTTTCATTGACTCTTTGTATTGTTCTGTTTGTTTCAAATTTATTGATTTTAGCCCTGAGCTTGATTATTTCCTGCTCTCTACTCCTCTTGGATGTGTTTGCTTCCGTTTGTTCTGGAACTTTCAGGTGTGCTATTAAGTTGCTAATATGAGATCTCTCCAGTTTCTTTATGAAGGCACTTAGTGCTACGAACTTTCCTCTTAGCACTGCTTTCATTGTGTTCCATAAGTTTGGGTATGTTGTGCCTTCGTTTTCATTAAATTCTGGAAACTCTTCACTTTCTTTCCTTATTTCTTTTGTTTGTTTGTTTGTTTGTTTGTTTGTTTTTGTTTTTTTGTTTTTTTTGTTTTTCGAGACAGGGTTTCTCTGTGTAGTCCTGGCTGTCCTGGAACTTACTCTGTAGACCAGGCTGGCCTCGAACTCAGAAATCCACCTGCCTCTGCCTCCTAACTGCTGGGATTAAAGGCGTGAGCCACGACCACCAGGCCTCTTTCCTTATTTCTTCCATGTCCCAGTAGTCACTGAGTGGAGAGTTGTTCAGTTTCCATGTGTGTGCAGGCTTTCTGATGTTGTTAAAGTCCCACTTCAGTCCATGGAGGTCTGAAAAGATACAAAGGATTATTTCAATCTTCTTGTATCTCTTTAGGTTTGCTTTGTGACTGACGACACAGACAATTTTGGAAAAGCTTCCATATGGCGCTGAGAAGAAAGTATATTTTTTTGTGTTTGGGTGAAATGTTCTGTAGATATCCATTTGACCATGACATTTGTTAGTTTCATTATTCCTCTGTTTAGTTTCTGTCTTAATGACCTGTCCACTGGTGACAGTGGAGTGTTGAAGTCTTGCACTATTAATGTGTGGGGTTTGATGTGTGATTTAAGCTTTAGTAATATTTCTGTTGCGAATGTGGGTGTCCTTGCATTTGTGACATATATGTTCAGAATTGAGATGACATCTTGGTTGGTTTTTCCTTTGAAGAGTGTGAAGTGTCCTTCCCCATCTCATTTGATTAATTTCAGTTGAAAGTCTATTTTATTAGATATTAGTGTCCACTCCAGCTTGTTTCTTGTGTTCATTTGCTTAGAAAACCTTTTTCCTGGCATTTACTCTGAGATAATGTCTATCTTTGTTGTCCTGATGTATTTCTTTTGTGATGATGAATTCTGCTTATGCATCCATTCTGTTAGCCTGTGCCTTTTAATTGGGGGATTGAATTCACTGATGTTGAAAGTTATTAATGACCAATGATTGTCAATTTGCAATTCCACTTATTTTGATGGTGGTGGTAGTGTGTGTGTGTGTGTGTGTGTGTGTGTGTGTGTGTGTGTGTGTGTCTTTTTGTTGTTGTTGTTTTAATGGTGTGAGATTATTTATTTCTTGTAGCTTCTTGAAAGTAGTTACCCTCTTTGGGTTGGAGTTTTTCTCTTCATATCCTTTGTAGGACTGGGTTAGCGGAAAGATATTTTTTAAATTTGGTTTTGTCATGCACTATCTTGGTTTCTTCATTCATGGTGATTAAAAGTTTTGCTGGGTATGGAACTCTGGGCTGACATCTGTAGTCTCTTAGCATCTGAGAGACATCTGTCCAAACCCTTTTAGTTTTTAGAGACTCTATTGAAAAGTTGGGTTTAATTCTGCTAAGTGCCTTTATGTTACTTGGCCCTTTCCCCTTGTAGCTTTTAATATTCTTTCTTTGTTCTGTACATTTAGTGTTTTGATGGTTATGTGGTGGGAGAATTTTCTTTTTTGATCCAGTTGGTGTTCTATAAGCTTTTTATATATTTTAAGGCAACTCTTTAGATAAGAGAAATTTTCTTCCGTGATTTTGTTGAAGATGTTTTCAGGGCCTTTGAGCTGGGAATCTTCTTTTTCTATTTTTATTATTCTTAGATTTTTTTTTTCTTTCCATACTGTCCCAAATTTCCTGGATGCTTTTGTGTCATGAACTTTTTTAGATTTCGCATTTCCTTTGACAGATCTGTCGATTTCTTCCATTGTATCATCTGTGCCTGAGAATCTCTCTTTCATCTTGTATTCTGTTAGTGATGCTTCTGTCTGTTGTTCCTGTTCTATTCCCAGGTTTTCCATCTCCGGGATTCTCTCAGTTTATGTTATCTTTATGCTTCTATTTCCATTTCCAGTTTAGACAGTTTTATTTATATCTTTCCTCTCTTTGATTGTATTTTATTGTATTTCTTTATATTTCTTTATTCTTTTCCTCTCTAAAGGCCTTTATTATCTTTATAAGACTGAATTTAAGATTATCTTTTTTCAGTTTTGTTAGGACATCCAGGGCTTGCTATAGCAGGATAGCTGGGATCTGGTGGTGTCATATTGCCCTGGCTCTTGTTGATTGAGTTCTTATGCTGTCCATTAGCCATCAGGTTTTTTCATGGTGTTGACTGAATTATTGTGATTCCTTCAGGACTCCTCAGGAAGGCAGGGGCAGCTGTGGGAGCAACAGTGAAGGTCAGGGAACTGGACTCTGATGGTTGTACCTCAGGTGAACCCAATTGGCAGGGGATTAGTGGAGTAATGTTCCATGTTGGTTGTTTTTGGGGCCCCACTGGCCTCTATGGGAAGCAGAAAGTTCTTGGTGTCTCCCAGGGATCCTCAGGGAGGAAGAGTGAGCCCAGAGCCAGACAATGGACATCAGGGAACCACCTGCATGCAACTCACTTCTGCCGGCTGTACCCCAGGCAGGCCATATTTGAAGGGATTGGTGGGACAAAATTCCAGACTGGTTCTTGGGGCCCCACAGACCTCCATGAGGAAGCAGGAAGTACCCCAAGGCTTCTCTGGACAGCAGGGTGAGCCCAGAGTCAGACAATGGAGGTCAGGTCAGGAACTATGCACAACTCACCTCTGCTGTTTGTGCCACAGAAAGACCTGGCTGGCCTTAATTTAGTTTTTATTACTTTACAAAGAATTAAATTCTATTGTAACATCTTCAAACAAAATTTATTTTTATTGTTTCTAAATCTAATTATTATTATTTTAGTTAATGTTAGAAAACATCAAAATAAGGTCACAGATTTGTCCGACTGAAGAGCTTGTATCACAACCTGTGGGCAAGAGAGTCCATGCAACCGCATCTTCCAGCTGTGGGCAGGGAACCATGCAACCCCATCTCTTAGACTTTTTCAGAGGAATTAACTTTAGGGATTGCTTCTGATAATTATCTTTATCACCCAAACTTTTAGTTATTTAAGTTTTATTATCTAGTAATTATCCTCAAGATGACAGCAAGTATACTCACTCTGCTTGTGGTACATACTGTTGTAACTTGTAGTAATCCCTACCCCCCCTTTCTCCCTCCCTCTCATAAAGATTAAATTAAAAAAATTCAAATAAACCTGTCACTTGCTTTTGTGATGGGACTTTTTGATTAACACCTGTACTTATTTAGTGATAAGTTAATGACTAAATTTCCTTTGAGTTAAATCTTATGATAGCCACTCAGATATTATATTTACAGTTATAATAATGTTTTCTTATGTGAATGCATTATTACAATAATGAAAGGTTTTTATTTTGTATTGACAGTCTTTGTGCCTAATATAAGTTTTATGCAGTAGAAGCAAAATTATTGTACAGAATTGTCTCTCTGGATTGGTATAAAAATATTAAGATATTCCACTCTGTTTTTGATGTGAAACAATAATAACACAGTTTCAACCAAAAGTCATATCAATTTGAACACACAAAAATTCCCTTTATAATTTCCATTTAATTACCTAAACTCAGTTGCCAAAAAACATTTCCTGCCATAAAATGATTACAAAGATGTGTTCCAAATTCATAAAAAATAGTTCAATACTGAAAGCAAACAACTGAAAAAAGGTAGAACAAATTATTTTTGAAAAGATAATCTTAGTTAACATAATGAAAATTGCAAGTGCTGTTCGAGCTGAAAGCATTTTTATCTGTGGATCTTTGTACATTAGTGATTGTTCAAGGATTCTTAAAGTGGCCTAATGTATGGGGCCACCAAGGCTTGCCTTCTAAAACCATGATAGATATGTGTCCATCTTATATTACTCTGAAGAACTTACATCACAAGGACACACACTTCTGAAATATCATGAAGAAAATCCACACTGGTCACATTTTCCAGACCCATAAATGGAAACACATGCAAGGGTTTGCCTGTCATTCAAGATGTCAGGAAGAAGGATGGCCATGCTATAGATGCAGATGCTGCATCTGAAAATGGAAGGTGTCAATCAATGCTCTGCCTTTCATTCCTCATGGATGAGATTTACCTGAATAGAAGAGGAATGTAAGTGTTTGTATTGCCAGGCTTATGACACGACAGTATGACGTGGTGTGAACTCAAACAGTCACTGATTAGCACACAGGAAGTGATGTTTTACTAACCCTGCCATTCGTTCATTTGTTTGTTCATTAATTTCTGTTCTCCTTTCTCTCTCAAATACATAAAATAAAAGTTACATGTCACTCTAATGGAAACATTAGAGTAGCTGGACACTTGTCCTTTTCCTCTATTACTACTATTTGGATGTCACACAGCTTCCTCCTCTCCCTCCCTGGCCCCCTGTTCCTCCTCTTTTTCCCTCTCCTCCATTTTTCTCTTCCAAGTCTTTCCTTTTTGGGAGTCCTGTATTATATTTTGTTTTGAAATTAAAATATAATCATATCATTTTCTCCCTTTTCTTCACTTCTTCCAGCCTCTCTCATGTACCTCCCTGTACTCTTCTCAAGTTCATGGCCTTTTTTCTTCAGTTGTTGTTTTACACACACACACACACACACACACACAAACACACACACACACACACACACACACACTACCCGATCAGTCCATATAATATTACTTGTATGTGTGATTTCAAGGCTGATCACCTAGTATGGGGTAACTAATGGTGTGCTCTTCCATGGGGAAAACTGTGTCTCCCTCTCTCTGCATTCCTCAGTTTGCTGTAGTTCTTTGTCTAAGATTGGGTCCCTGTGACATCCAACCATGGTAATTTCCACATTAGCATGTCCATTGCTGTTGTGCTCATTCAGGGCATATTTAGGCAGTCGAGTGTTGGGACTTTATGGGTAGAGTATCTAACAATTCCTGTCCTCTGGTTCTTACAGTCCTTCTGCCCCTTCTGAAATGATCCCTGAGCCTTAAGTGTGGGAATTGTGCTGTGGATGGATCAATATGACCTGGGCATCACACTCCCACTTCCTCTCTGCGTGTTGGTGAGTTGTAGTTTTCTGTTCTCCGTTTGTTACAAAGAGAAGTTACCTTGATGAGGGGTGAGGGCTACATTTATCTGTGGATGTAAGGACAGAGACTTATGATGTAGTTAGGGATTGTGCTGGTCAGTAAAGATCCATGATCCATGATCCATAGCCCTGGGTAGTTGGCCAGGTTTCCAGTACCAGGTACAATTTCCCTCTTGTTGAGTGGGTACCTTCTGTACCCACTTATTCCTGAGCTAGATCTCAGTGAGAAGACTTTAAGAGATCCTGCTCAGGTCCCCTGGGTCCAGTGTCTGAAGTGCTATAGGGACTTACTTTTCACTTCTGGGAAATGTTGGGGTTGGTGGAATCAAAGCCAATAGCAATAGCCTATATTTTTGGAGTCTTTTGGACAATCATGACCATCCATGGCTCATGTACCCTTTCCTGTTTCTCGCTTCCTCTTTCTCTATTCTCCCTCCTCTTCTTACTCCACTCTCTCTTTCTCTTCTTTCTTATAGAAAGATAAGAGATTGAGATTTAAATGTCAGATCTTGGAATAGATACATGGATCAGCAGCTAAGAGTAACTGCAGTTCTTGCAGAGAACTTAAGTTTGGTTTCCAGCATCTACATCAGGTGGTTCACAATTGCCTGTATCTCCAGCTCCAGGGATCTGACTCTTGCTAGACATGGGGCTTATTTTTTTCTAACAAATGTGGTTGCCACTGTCTAGGCAAGGTTGGGCTATTTTCCTGCCAGTTCCTGTTATACACTCAGACTTCTTCCAAGCACAGGGCTACTCACTCAGCCATGAGATAGCCTTGCTGTATATGTTGGCCACCCAGGGCCACAGACCCACCACAGGACAGACCCAGAAAGACATGAAGTTCATTCAGAATGTCTTTTGCCACGAGAAATAAGCTGTTGAAATTTGTTGTGCCATGTTATTTCCTCCTAGACTCGATCTACAGAAATTTATAAAAGGATCCCCAGCTGATTCATGCCATGATTCTGCTTAGAGATTATGTGAGCCTTTGGAAATAAATGAAAAAGCAAACAAAAACTGACAGTCTAATGTGGTGTAATCTTGGAAAATCAGTTTCATCTGTCCCTTCTTATGGATGCCAAGTATATTAATAATGTGTTTGTGTATAAAAGTATTGACAGTATTCAGGTGTAGCATGGCATGGAAAACAAGCATTATTTTAGGCTACTCGTACATTAAGAAACCTTTAGTCTTAACATTGTGTTCTATAGAAAAAGACTTCGCATAATTTTACATTTGAATACTTAAAATTGGGTAATTCAATCTTTCATAAAATAAGCCACATAAATTTCAACAGCTTCACACAGCTAATGAGGTCATACTGGACATTCTGAACTTCATACTTCTTGCTTTATTGATATTTTCTATCTATATGCCCATAAGCACATATATACATATTTATTTATACATCTGTACATATGCATATATATCCAGCATGTATACATTTTCACCCCTGGTCAATTTCTTAATCTTATTAGGCATTATAAAACACTTTATGGGATCATTTCCATGTTATTTACGTCTTTAATGATCAGTACCTACAGACAGAAGTATTTCTGTAATTGGAAGAATTGAGCTCCATAAGAAATGGAAGGTATCAATTGGAGTCTAAGACTCTTCAAACTGAGGAGTCATCTAAAAATGATTATCATCTCAAATTTCTATATGAGAGCTACATTTTTACTTTGAATGCATTATATTTTCAAGTGGAAAATTTTCATTTGCTTACTTTCCAAATAGACAACGCACTCAGAAGTGTAGGGAAGTAGCTGCCACTTATTTGGTTTTACTGTCAGAAGAAAACGAAAACTAATCTTCTGTCACTCCCATGTTAGCAACTCAGTGTTCTCAGACACGTGTAGGGAGGCAGTGCACTATCCATAGTCAGTGCACACCTTTCCCAGAAGGGCAGAGTGTATGTGTGGGCCGGATTTCAACACCCCTGGTGTCAGGAGCCTCAAAGACTCCCATTTCAGAGCTGTGGTCATCGGTGGCACATAAGTGGTGACTAATTTGTGAAAAGAGGGAACTTGTGAAGAAGATACTGCATAGGTCTAAGAATCCTTGGAAAGTAACAGAAACTAGTCTCAGGAAATATTCAACATCACTCCCCATGTCCTCCCTGGTCTCTGCCCTCGGAAGTCCCACTTGGTGTTGCTCCCACACATAACAAAGCTTTTTCTGTGAGTCACCAGCCCTGTGTATGACCCTACTGGGTTGCAGAGGATTCTTCTGAGCCAGCCGTCTAGTCTCAGCTGACTTTGATTCAAAGTCTACAGTGGGTGTGTGCGCCTGTCCAGCAGACAGATTCAGACACTGAGCATAAAACAGTTGTTTCCCACAAACTCCCAACTCAGGATTAACAGACCTGGTTTTAATCAGAAAAACTTCCCATTTTTATGAGATGCTAACCATTTGTCGAGAGGGGTGCCAAATTCTAACATTTTGAAAAAGTTCCTCATGAAACTGGCTCCTGCTCTGAGTTCAGTTTGGAGTCGGTTGTTTGCATTTTGCTGAAGGCAGTAAAACGTCCTGGGGTGCACAAGGAAGCGCAGACAGCATCCCACGTTTGCCTGAGCTGTGGAGAAGATGGATACCAAGAAATGACACGTAGGAGAAGAGAAACTGTCTCATCTCCATTAGGAATGAGAGGATAAAGTGTAGGATCCCATTTTAATGTCACGGTGGAATATACAAGGTGAGAGAGTAAAATACATGATTGGCCTTAATGGCCTGGCATTCGTAAGGATGAGAAGACACGGGACTTAATGGAATGCTGAACTAGGGACATAACTCACTCAGGAAAGTGTTTTCTGTGCAGGCATGGGGACCTGAACTCAGTCCTCAGGATCCAGGCAGAAAGCTGGGTATGCTGGAGTACACTTGTGATCCTGTACCCAGGAGGCAGAGACAGGCTCTCTAGACTTGCTGTCTAACTGGCCTAGAGAATACTTGGGTAGCTCCAGATACAGATAAGAGATCTGTCTCAAAGACTGAGATGGAGAGTGACTAAGAACAGCAGCTGAGTTTGTCCTCTGACCTCTACACACACACACACACACACACACACACACACCTGTATCCAAGTGAACATGCACACACATGATAAATAAACACAAGGGAGTAAATAAATAATTCAGAGTTGATGTAGAAATGAGGGTCTATGTAGCTGTCAGGGAGCCCGTTGGAAAGCCACAACAGTGAGAGGGATGTTGCTGACTGAAGTACAAAATGTTAAATTTAAGCTCTGCTCTTTTACCAGTAACAACAGCTGGAAGGGGGTTGGGAATGAGAACCCGAGAATATTTACAGCAGTCGGGCAAGTTTTCTGTCTATGTGTGTGAACACTTTTATTCTCAACTGCAAAAACTCCCAACTTGAAATGAGTTTCCAAAACAACCCATCCCCATTTCCTCTGTTCCCATGGTCCCTTCTGTCCTCAGAAATGACACGGGGCTTAGTAACTGATACGTTTCACTTGGTATTAAAAATATTTTAGTAGTGATTAGAGATCATCCTGCTGTCTGCTGAGTAGTCACAACCCAGTAAACTTGAAGCTCGCATGATATTCTCCTGTCTGTGTTACATGATTAAGGAGGAAGAGGCTCCTCCAACTTTGAGTCTCAAGATAAAATACAACTGTGAGAAACAAGAGAAAATAATTCGGAAAAATTTCCAAATTGGTTTTGTTATGGGAAAAGAAACCAATGTATCAGCTTCCAAGGATACATTGTTGGAATCTGAATACAAACACACATACACATACATCCTTCATTCAGACTGGTCCAGCATTCACAAGCATTTCCACACAGATGCACTTCCTCCAGGAGAGTCGGAACACCTGGCCAATTGGCTTGAAAAGAAGCCTCGAACGTGGGAAGTGCTGCTGGGACTGGATCTCCAGAACCCTCAGAGACTCTGAAATGTGTGTTTAACTGTCCTGCGAAGCTCACTTTAACAAAGCATGTGATGAGATCGCCCAGTGCTCCGTGGGACCAAGTGTTCTTAGTTACCTTTCAAACTGAATGTCATTAACACAAATCTGCACTTCTACAGGACGTACTCACGACACTGAAGTAAGATCTATACCATATATCTGCAGACTCTAAGCATTTAATATAAGCACATGTGTTCATACTGTCTCTAGAGCACACTTTCCTCTCTCACTTTAGGAAGTATGAGTTCCCAAATACACAGCAAAGAGAAATTCTAGCTTAGTAAGATCAGAACAAAAGCAATGAATTCTTCTAGCCGAAAAAATATTTGTTTAGAAACACAGATTGGCTCAGAAATTTCCCAGCAAGATTCAACAACGGCTTAACTAGTTTTTAAAACTAACTAACATTGAGGCTGCTTGGTGTAGTGAGTGAAGATTTTAAATACACACACACACACACACACACACACACACACACACACGGACAAATGTGCACACATAGACACACAGCACACAAACACATGCCATACACACATATAGACATATGTCAGGCCGTGGACATGAGGTATAATCTCCATTCAACCTGCACCCTTCAGTCACATAGGACACAGGTGGAGGTCTTGATAAACAGGCCCCAGGCAAGGCCAGAGGGTGGAGTCAATTAAGCATTCCTCCCCAGCCCCTTCCCCCTCTTTCCCTCCCTATTTAACTCAGGACTGCCCTGGGTTTTGAGGGGGGGAAGGGGGGCTACATCCAGATCCATCCACCATTCGTCATGCCAATAAACCTGTTTTGGAAACCCATGGACTTTCTTGTGTGTTGGGGCCGAGAGGTGAGGACCTGTGGAGTCACAGCAGTCGGGCCTAACTTCTAGCTGGAGGAACCCAGAGTGTTCCCAGCCAACTACACACAGCATGGCTGCATGAGGAACTCTCTTCGTTCTCCAGCAGCAATTACCTACAGACGTGTGTGTGTGTGTGTGTGTGTGTGTGTGTGTGTGTGTGTATTGCAAAGCAATATAAAAGCCTTTTAGCTTTTGCCAACCAGTTTGTGGCACCTTGCTGCCAAGAGTCCTAACTAGCGAGACTTCTGTGCCGCACATAAAGCTGAGGAAGATTCTCCATAGTAGAGGTGCAAGCTCCAAACAGACAACAGACTAGACTTGAACCTGACACGTAGCTGTTTCTTTATTCACATACATATGGATACTGGGAGATCTTAGGGGAATCTAGGTCAGTGGAGCATTTTGGAGCCTGGGAGCCTGAGCCAACAAGTCACATGTCTCTATTACTCATGACTATGGAACTGTGGTGTGCCTCACTTAAATGGTATCAATTTGAACAACTGATTCACTGTTGATTATATACATCCCAATCTAGTCAACTATATTCTAATTATTCTGTCTAATATTACAGAGAATGATCAACAATAATTTTTCCTGGAAACCAACGCACCAAGCTCTTATGGCTGAGGGACCTGGTGAGAGGCTTAAACCCATCTCAGGCTTCTGGCAGCCTTCTTTCTAAGACTCAGTGAATAAAGTACAACTGAATAGTTTCTTCTGGACAGCAGGTTAGACAGTGTGAGAGACGGCCAAGGCCATGTGAGGTGTCACACCAGGTCCACAGACAGCATGGGCCAGAAACATGAGAACAACCGTGCAGTGTGACAACTTGACTTTCTCATAGATGTGAGAGCCACATTACTAGAGGCTGGGCCTACAGGCTGGATGCTGCAGAAGAAATGTGCAACCTTGCCCGATGGGCTGTACAGAGCCCTGGCAAACTTTGTTTAGGAGACTCTTGGAGCAGCTGGGACACAGATGGCTAGGAGGGGTCAGATCAGCTGGCAGAGAGCCCAGGTGGTGGCTGGGAATGCTGACTTTATGAGGAGAATTAGGCACTCGGTGAACATTTCAATAATAGAGAGAGGGGAAGGATCCTATCTGAAAAACAGAAACAAGATGGCGTTGCGAATGTGAGCTTGAGGGGGAAAAGCGGGAAGGATGCCTGGCTCTTCATGAGCAGGTGCATAAGAACCCACCAAGTTGAAAAGAAAACCCCCTTAGAGAACTGAACTTTAAATCCTCATGGTCTGGTAGATAGATAACGCTTTCTACCAAAGAGAAACCTGGCTTCCAAGGTGAAGAGCTGGGTGAAAACACCGTCACTAAACACAGAAAGGCAGTATGCATGCTTGCTGAGTCCCCTCCAGGGCCATCACCCCCCTTAAGCCATTCTTTAATAGCAGCAATGGTCTAGGGGACAAACGGAAATTGAAAAGTTGGAAGTCAAATGTGGAGGGACCCAAGGAGGTGTTTCGTGTCCTGATCAGTTTCTCAAAAGCTGCCCTGTAGAAAGCACTTCCTATACGTCAGGTGAGCAGACGTTCTGTCTGGTGATCATCTGAATTCAATATTAGCTCTAAGCTGTGTTTCAAGCCTGTAGTCACAGCAGCTTCATGCAACTCCGAGCAGTGGGAACTGTTACCAAGCAGTGGGAATTGTTACCGAGAAGTGGGAACTGTTACTCTCAGATTCTACGGGGACAGTGAGCCAGAACACCACACAGGATCGACGGAGCTAGAACTTGATCTTTGACAAACTTAACAGTTTTTTTTTCCTTTTTATTTGGTATCTCATGTAGCTCAGGGTCTCCTCGAACTCAACAAGTGCTAGGATTACAAACAGGTGCTGGCATGCCCTTTATGGGATTGAATGCAGAGCTTCCTGAATGCTAGGTAAATAGTCTACCAGCTGAGCCACACCCACAGTGGGATCCCAGAACTGTATAGTCTATATGGTTCACCACTTCAGGAGGCTGTCCTCACACAGTGTGGACTCCGTCCCCGTGGACTCCATACTTTATGTGCTAGCATCACCTTACAATGGAACCCAACGGCAGTCACATATATTATATAGGGATATTCTATATTCTATGAAACAATTTTCTAGACTGTTCCAGACTTTAAAACAAACAAACAAACAAAAAACAACAACAACAACAACAACAACAAAACCCTGTTCAGTTTGACAATCCACAGACTAGGGGATTTGGGTGGGAAGGTCTACCTAAAGCCCTGGCAGGACCTGAAGTAGCAGACTTCTGCTCACATTGCAAATCAGCTCAGTGGCTAGCAGAGACTGAGTCGGTCGCTGCCACATCTAAGGCTTCACTTTTTTCCTGTTCAACCATTGTGAGCATTTTAATTAATTTAGTGAAGCATTATTATTTAAATAAGTATTATCTTGTTTGATAAAATAAGTGTCTCTAGTCAAAATATATGATCAGATATTTAAGTAAATCCTACATTAGAAAGCAAAATTATGAATCATTTAATAATTTGTTATCATCATAGTTCATGGTTTTAGCAAAAAGACCCACAGTTGGACAGTGTAGGAACTTTGTCCACAGTGGCAGTGCTATTATGGAAACTTTGAGGTGCAGCCTCTGGAGAAGCTAGGGTGCAGCCTCTGGGTGGCATGGATGCAGACCAAAGGGGTATTACTCAGTCCTGCTCCTGTATGTCTGCTGAGAGAGGCATTCCAACCACAGGTCCACTGGCACAAACTCCAGGCTGATCCCACCATGATGGACAACATTTTTTCAAACTGTGAATCCAGTAAATCTTTCCTCTCCTGAGTTGTTCTTGTCGGATAGCCTGTCCCAGTAATGAGAGTAATTTAACTTAAGGAGGCTTCAGAAGCCATCACAGAAGTCAACAGGAGTTCTCTGGAGAGCTGAGAAACTCTTCCAACCGATAGGAGTAGGAAGAGTTATAAAATATCAACTTCATCAGGACAAGAAGAGGGGCGCTTTCACACGGGTCTTCAGGGCCGAAAATGGCGGTGGCCTCTACATAGATTTCTAGGCTCATGGTTTTGTTTCCATTGCAAATATGCATGTCTCCTTTTCACACATGTTTATAGTACTTGAGAAAACAAATATTAGTATTTATTGAGTATTACATGACCAGTGCTTTTCTAAGTATTTTAATTTGAAGTTTTCCTTAAACCTTGAAAAACAAATAGTATTACCATATGCCTCTCTCATAGCTACCAAAATAGGCCACTAGCTTCTATGATAAGGTCGCATAGCTGGTAAGAAATGGAAAGTTTTCAAAATGTTGAACTGAGTCTTTCTTGTTGTGTAATTTCGTTATTGTACCGGGTGGTTTTGTGTGTCAACTTGACACAAGCTGGAGTTATCACAGAGAAAGGAGCTTCAGTTGATGAAATGTCTCCATGAGATCCAGCTGTAAGGCATTTTCTCAATTAGTGATCAAGAAAGGGAGGGCCCATTGTAGGTGGCACCATCCCCAGGCTGGTGGTACTGGGTTTGATAAGAAAGCAAGCTGAGCAAGCCAGGGGAAGCAAGCTGGTAAGTAACATCCCTCCATGGCCTCTGCATCAGCTCCTGCTTCCTGACCTGCTTGAGTTCCAGTCCTGACTTCCTTTGTTGGTGAGCAGCACTGTGGAAGTGTAAGCTGAATAAACCCTTTCCTCCCCAACTTGCTTCTTGGTCATGATGTTTGTGCAGGAATAGAAACCCTGACTCAGACAGTTATACTGAAATCATAAAGAGATCCCCTCCCCCCCCCACACACACCTTGCCAAATTATGGTAAAGTATAACTTATCTGCCAGCAGAATTCGTTTGAGCCCAGACCATGGTCCTTGGAACCCCGAAGTGAAAGAGAGCTCGTTTCTGTGAAGCAGCATGGGGCTGGAGGTGCTTCTCAAAGAGTCTTCCTGCTCGAAATACAGCTCTTGCATCTTTTTAATATAAAATGAATTTAGGACAGACACCAAAACAGAGTCTGCTCTCTTTTTTTCCTGACACATGCATTTGTCATTTGCAAAGGTGTCACAAGTGTGAGGCAACCCAAGCCACCTTCATTTCTAAGGTGTCTTAGCAACTTTAGTTCTGGACAAAAATGAAAATCTTGTTCATTCTTTTCTTTTTCTACAAAGTATGCAACGGTGCTCAAGTTATGTAAGTAAGGAGTCTGAAGCTAGTGACAGTGAATTGATTTCTGTCCCTCCACAGTACTCAGGGGACAAACTCGGCATTACATTAGAGGGTGGTGTGCTGACGGTCCTGGGTTATGAGGTTCATACCTATGAGCTTTTAGGATGCAGCAAAGGCAGAATGCACTGGGATGAACCCACGCTTCTGATGTTAGCGCTGATCACTTCTGGGATGGAAGTTTCTAACACAGTCTTGTCTTGCCTGTGTCAGGAAGGTCAAGCCTGGGCAGTAGGCATGTTGACTGTTTAGGATGTAGCTATAAAACGAGATGAAACAGGCTTGGATGTAGAAAAGTCTGCCAACTGTAGGCTAGGATGATGCTTTGAGTACGTCTAAAGTAGAACTCACTTCAGTATTCTGTAAGTTAGGTACATTACCACAGACTGGACTTACAATGTTTTCGAATACCACTGTAAGGTGGGGACCACCTCTGATATTAAATAATAACAATGGCTAAGTTTGTATTTCTCTAATTTAAATTAACTTGTGATACTAATGGCTCTTATTAGTTATGAAACCAAGACACACGTTTTCATACATGTATACACAAATATGCACAGACATCTATGTGTACATGGAAAAAAGGCAAACTGCCCAACCGTTCTGCAAACAGCTCTGCAGTCCCTTAAAGAGTTGAGCAGATACAGCGTGGCTAGTCTAAAGAAGCAGCTGTCACACTCTGAGATAATTTCTCAGGAGAAAAGAGAACATCTGTCTCTACAAAGATTAGCTCATGGAGGTTCACAGACACTTTCCCTGTAATGACTCTTGACTGCTTGAGAAACCCCAAGCGATTCTCAGTAATGATCCGATAAATGTGTCCTGTGATACACCAGCCTTCAGGTAGCACTCCACAATAAAAGAAATGTGATGGGAAGACTTGAAAGTCAGAGCCCAGACATTCATATAGGAAGCTCAGACTAATTAAGAGCAGCAGGAGAAAGGTGAATTCGGACTTGGAGAAAGTCAGTAGGGATGGAGGAGGGGGAATGTGCAGAAGATAGTGAAGAGACTTTGGTGACATGCAGCCTTTGCAGTCTCTGCTGTGTTGATGATGTATTTACTGATTTTCCAATTTAAATATGAGCTATGAGATGCTTATATTATAATTAAATAAAAATGTATGGTTTTAGGACTGATTCAACAAAAAAGAATGAATGCAGAAAACAAAACACTACCATTTGTGTGTGTGTGTGTGTGTGTGTGTGTGTGTGTGTGTGTGTGCACATGCACACGCATGTATGTGGGTGCTTCCATATACACATATGTGTGCCTGTTTGTGTGCACAGGATATGTGTATGAATATGTGTCTCTCACTGGCTTGGAACTCCCTCAGTGGGCTAGGCTGGCTTGCCAGGGAGCCTCCTGTTTCTGCCTCCACAGTCCTGGGATTGCAAGCAGGTGTCAGTCATCACAGCCCGATTTTTAGTCTAAGAGCTCTTGGAATTGAGCTTAGATCCTTGCACGGTCACAGCAAGCACTTTACCAACAGAACGGTTTCCCCATCCCCTGGATGTTTGATTACCAGGCCCAACCGCATGCCATTCCTTCGGAGATCAATGATCAACTCTCTGCAGCAGTAGCTCCATCATAAACAGGGCACACATCTTCCCCTCAGTGCTGAGCAGCTTGGAGCTTCTAAACAAACTGTTTTACTTTTGTTTTGTGTGTCTGAATGCTGTGTGTGTGTGTGTGTGTGTGTGTGTGTGTGTGTGTGTGTGTGTGTATAGGCCAGAAGATCACAAAGGTCCACTGGAACTGGACTTACAGATGACTGAGCTTCCATGTGAATCCTGGAAACTCATCCCAGGTCTTCTGCAGGAGCAGCCAGTGCTCCAGTCCTGTTTGTATGTCTTGATGAGAGCATTTTAGATAATCTTTCAGTGGGTCTTTAGTACTTACCCTGTGATTCACTAACAAGCATACCAAGTGCATCACTGTCGCAAATTTCCCATAAGAGCTTCTGAAAGGAAATATTTAACACCCACCAGGGAGAGAAAAAAGCCACTGCAATAAGATTATTAAATTATTGATTTTTTTTCTTACCAGAAAAATCACTTCAAATTACTGCTAATTTCTAGAAGTGGGCTGGCTGAACTGTCTTTCACGTAGATATAGAAAATACAATTATCTCTCCATCCTCAATTCCTTTATATCCCACTTGAACAAGCAAAGTGTCACCATCTACTCACTTGACAGGCTGAGACAACACTATCATGGCTGAGATGTCAAACAGCTGAGGGGAGCCTCAGGCTCCCCCTAGTGGTAACTTCTGGGTTGGCATTGTGATTTTAAATCAGTGTTTTTCTGCTCTTTAAAACATTGTTCTGACAAAAATCATAAAGCAACGGTCTGTCCCATTTAAAGTAGTATTTTTTTTATAAAAATTCTAGATTCTATCCATTTTCTATTTGTCCATTCTTACTAGTATTGTCATTAGTCCTTGGTTTTATCTGATTTATGCTCAACGGGAGGAAAATGGCCATTTTTTAATGGGGAGCATAGTGAAGTATACTATCGTGTTTCCTAAGAGAGTCCATTATTGAGTCTGGGAAGTTTTTCTGCATGCACAGGAGCTCAAGGTGGAACATACTGAGTCTGTCCTATAAATCACGGAGAGCAGCAGCCTCAGGCAATGCATGTCGGTTCCCTGTAGCTGTCTGCCTATGACTTCCTCATAGCCGCCTCAGCAGAGCATTGAGTTTCTATTTGTTTGTGTTCCTGAAGGGCTGACACTTTGGTTTTGGTTCTAGTGACCCCTTTGGAACTGTGTCCACAGAGCTCAGTCGCCAGCTTTCAAGGACACCCTGAGACTGCTTCCCTTTGTGGTGGATGGTGGAAGAGGAACCTGTCCTTGGGGGCTGGGGGGGGGGGAAGTGAGTGTGGAAAGGCATGGAGTGAAGTCTGCCTCCGTGTAGCTCGTTATTAATGGATGTTGAATGGGAAGCACACAAGCGGTTGAGTATGTGTGACTTCATTCTGTCTCGGATTTGACTGTAGACATAGAGATGTGTTCTAAACCTCAGAAGCATCAAGATACAGACCCAGAGTCAACACACATGCTTCTGGTGTTTGCTGACCTTTCTTAAGACAAACTAGAATGTTTTATAGAGATGCTAAGATAGCTACTGAAATTCAAACACAGAAATATTGTGTGGCCAAGATACACAAACAGCTGGGATTAACTATTAAGACTGCAGACACAGCCTTTTATCTTCCTCCTCTGTCCCGTCTTTGCCCCTATTACTCCAAGTCTCTCTGTAGGCTGTTTCTGCTCCCCTGTGAACCTGGGAAGACAGTATGAACATTGCCCAGATTGTAATTAATCTTAACTCTAAACTCTGACAGAATCTGACAAGCTAGGCTTGGCTGTCTTCACCTGGCCAAGTAAGCTGTATTAAAATGGGAGAGATCATTAGCGGAAACAGAACAGCCAGGGCTATGTCACCACAACTAATAGGATAGCAGTGGAGTTTCTGGGGGTTTCTCTGTACCCTCTAACCTTGGGCTTACTACACAGCCCACCTGCTTTGCTACTTTCTCAAATCACTGAAAGTCCCCAAGCACCTTTAGTTGGTCACAGATCTCCATAAAATCCTCTGTAGGCCTGGGGATTCCGTTAGTTGATAGAATGCTTGCCAGAGTCCCTGAGTTTGATGTCCAGTGCTGTGTTAACCAGGAATGGTAGGCACACCACTGTGGACTCAGCACTTCGAAAGTGGAGGTAGGAAGATCAAGAGTCATCTTCTTCTATACAGCGAATTCTGGGTATCCTGAGCTACATAAGAACATGTTTCAAAAGTAACACAAAAGTGACTTGAGGGGTACAGATATAAATGCAGCTTAGTCTAGTACCTGCTGTGTGCCAGGGATTGTAGCTTTTACCCTCAACACTGCATGAAACATGAAGTAAACATAACCAGAGAGACTTTACTTCCATGCTGCTATTTTTGGTGGAATCCACCTCTACTTTTAAAAATCATTATATGATATAAAAACTTCAGCAGTCAAAATAATGTGCCCTACTGTAGACTCACTGTAACAATGTAAAGCAATACAAAAAGGGGCTAGTGGGTAAGGAAGGGATTCACTGTGCAAACATGGGAATCTGAGTTCAGATCCCCAGCATCTGTGCAAAAAGACAGACATGGCCACACATGAGCCTGTAATCTCAGCTCTGGGAAACAGAGACAGACCAGTCTTGCCAATAGATGAGTCTCAGGTTCAGTAGGAAACTGTCTCAGAAAACAAGGGGAGATAGCTCAGTGGTTAATGTAATTCTTGTGTTAGAAGGTTCTCCTAGAAGTCCTGAGTTCAGTTCTCAGTACCCAGGTCAGGCAAATCAAAACTGCCTGTAACAACTGCAGGGGACCTGGTGTCCTCTTCTGGTCTCCACAGGCACTTCACACAGGTGCACAGCTTTCCAAATAGGCGCGCGCGCGCGCGCGCGCGCGTGTGTGTGTGTGTGTGTGTGTGTGTGTGTGTGCGTGTGCACACACAATTTTTTAATTAAAAAAGAAAACAAGAAAAGTGATGTAAGAAGACACATGACATCTATCTCTGTCCTTCATGCGTGCATGAATGAGTGTGCAAACCTATGTACCACACCCCCTCCCCAAATACAAGAACAAAACAGTCCAAAAGGGCCTTGACTCCATCTGAGGACTCACATTATGTGGTGAAAAAGCTGTGAGTGTATGCAGTCATAAAATATACCTTGACATCCTCAGACACACAATACATATTACTTCCACTGGAATGGTTTATTAATATTTATAGCAGACTAACTCCAACCAGTTTATCTGTTAGAATAATTGTCTTAACAAATTCTGAGGCAATTCCTAATCAGAGTCAGTAGAGTCTGCACCATCTGCACCAGTCTCACTCAGATCTCAAGTCAAATAGAGGTCCTTACACACACACACACACACACACACACACACACACACTATTCTTCAAACATGTAAAGCCCAGCGCCTATGTCCATTTCTCTATAGATTCCAAGCAGAAAAGTAGAAGAGTATGGCTTCTAACTCACATCTATCCATTTGGACAGATTCCATCTCGTATGGGAAGTCTTAGCAGTTTATTCAAAGGTCTTCTTTATTAACCTAGATTTCTTTCTCTTTCATTCACACACGCATATTCTGTATGTATGTATGCAGAGGTGTGTGTGTGTGTGTGTGTGTGTGTGTGTGTGTGTGTGTGTGTGAAATTCATCTAGGTCATTGTTTCTCAACCTGTGGGTTGGCAATTGTGGCAAATGATAGTTTTAGAGGGGCCACCGTGGGAAAACACAGATATTTACATTATGATTCATAACAGTAGCAAAATTATAGTTATAAAGTAGCAAAGAAAATAATTTTATGGTTGGGGGTCAGCACAGCATGTGAATGGTATTATAGTATCGCAGCATTAGAGAGGTTTCTTACAAGCTATTTGCTTGTCTTTTTTGAGACAGAATTTCTCACTGATAACTAGAACTTGCCACTTAGGCTGGGCTGTCGGGGCATTAGGGATCTGCCAGCAGAGATTACATGCATTTGCCCTTATGCCCAGCTTTTCTACATGGTTGCTGCAGATCCAGGTCTTATCCTCTCACTGCATGGCAAGCACATTACCCAGTAAAATATTACCCCATTTCTATAATATATATTATTTGGCTGAATAAGAGGTCTTCTGGTATTTTCATGCACACACAATGTGCATTGTGTTTCTGTGACCTGGTTTTCTTCCTACCACCAACACCTGGCTTTCTGGAGAAGCTGTGTGAAGTCCAACTCCATCCAGCCTGAGAGCTGTGGACTCTGCCTACTGTGGACTGTCCCACACTCTGTCCTCCCCTCAGCAGCTGTGTGGTTTGGGCCAGCCTCAGGGCTTCAGACTGTCCCCAGCTCTGCCCTTCCTTCATCTTTCTTCCAGACATTAAAATGTCTCCATAAAAAACATGCTCTCCCACTGACAAATCCTCCACATATAAAGCTGGAGAGCAACTCCTGGAGCCCCAGAGATATCTGCTTTTAAATGTTGACCGAACATTGTCTCTTTTCAATTCATTTCCCCTTAAACAAATTGCTGTGAGGATTCCAAGCTTTTTACACAGCTTCTCTCCCATTCATTAGATCCAAGTTTCACAAGCCACTTTCTAAAACCTGCCTTCTCTCACGAGAGCATAAAACCTCATGATATCTACCTTAAATAATGAAGACAGTGGGTGATCTTTTGCTTAAGACATTTGAAGCATTTGTGTGAAATCCAGTACAACTTCAAGAATGCCAACACCTTTCCATTTCTCCGTATGTCCACTGGAGGGCAGCAGTGTTTATTTTTAGTTCTCGGACTGTGGCTCTGTGGAGGGAAGCCTGTCTCCTTCTAGCTTGGGACACTCTATAAAATCATAAACAAAGAAATCATCACAGAGACTGGAATCTCCTGAGTTCAGACTGAGCCCTGTGCCTTGTTAAATGTTGTTTGTGACCACAAGGACATCAAATACATTACAACAAAATAAATATATTTAGGATATGACAGTAGCAGCAAGGTTAATGAAAAATAAAATATGATCCTATTCATTGTTTATATGTGATAAAATTTACAAAGGGGCTTTAATAAGATTGAGTGCTTTTAAGTTTGACAGGAGAGTCAGTGGTAGCTATGGGACTTTTTGTTTGTTTGTTTGTTTCAGAGGTTAAAGAATTTGGCAAAGCAATAGACGGAGGAAAATAAAGCTTCTCTGGGTTGTATCGCCACTCAGCAAGACTTCCCAGTCTCCTCACTTCCTGAATGAAGTCCTTGAATGTTAGAAACTCGGCTTCCTTAAACATTAAGTGCTCCCATGAGCATCTAGATCAGATCCAGAGGCAACACTGCAGTGAATCACATTTGCCTCCTTCTGCTTAGAGTCTGGAAGTTTCCAACACTGGAAACATTGATCAAACCATTGTTTTGGAGCAAAGTCTCACTAGCTTTTCTTACTATGTGACTCTAGACACCACCACGCTGTATAAACGCATGCCAGTCCCCCGTGGAAACAGAGCTCGTTTAAACTAAGTGTCTGCACCCAGGGACTATAAAGCTGTATCCTGTAAAGTGCTGGATTGGAGACTGGAAAATGCTGTCAACAGGACTGTGAACACAGCGATGTGAGCATATGCTTCTTCTGCTGACCAGTTAAACACCGGTCAAATGATGTACCAAATGGATAGCATAAAGAATAATCATTTTTATGAATATTTATTACATTCATTTATCCCCTGCCAGGTGTGTGTGTGTGAGTGTGCGAGTGTGAGTGTGTGTAGTCAGAGGACAGCTTGGCTAGAGTTGCTTCTCCCCTTCCACTGTAAAAAGTCCCAGAGATCTAATTCAAGTCATCAGGCTTGTTAACAATTATCCTCATCCACTTAGCCATTCCAATAATTCAGTTTTTGCCCATTGAAGAAAATGGATACCTCGTGAACTTGGAACAAATAGTCAGATTTTGCAACAAAAATTAAGTCTAGAAGTCACTGCCATATAAAGAACCCAGGCTGCTTCTTCAGATTGTCAAGGCCAGCAGTCTGTCCTTTTGCTGTCAGAGCCTGTGGCCTAGACACATGTGCTTGTCCCAGAGAACACGGAAGAACACATGAGGATGGAAAGGCAGTAAAATACAGCATACCCATTCTTGCAATGCCACTGGCTTTGCTTAGACAAGTCAGGAGGACCTGCATATACAAGTACCAATGACACACTGACAAGCTGCCCAAGGTGGCAAGATCCCATGAGTCAGGGGCTGCAGAAGAATAGTCTTTAAGTAAACTCCATTGTTTGGGTCTTAGCATCTCACTCTGTAGTTCCCCTACATATGACAAATAAAAACACTGTTATCCTGTTGAAGAGAGGAATGTGGGAAAAGATGCAGAAGTAGCTATATTTTTTGTTTTATTTTATAAAGGAAAATTTATCCAAATGTTAATCATTGCCATGGTTAGTGTGCAAAGGCACCTGCCCCCAAGTTAGGACCTGAGCTCAGTCCCGTGAGCCTACATGGTGGAAGCTGAGCAAGGACTCCCACAAGTTATCCTGCCCTCCACGTGTGCTCTGGCCACTCTACCCAAACACATAAAGTAAATAAATGAATGCAGTCCAGAGATGGGGAAATCCAGTTAGACAAGACTTTGGGTATTTGGATTCCATTGTTTTTCGGCCTGATCAAAGCAACCCTTGCAGGTCTGGGATGTGCTTGTCCTGTGATGAAGGTTTCTCAACCAAGGGAGAGCATTCCAGGATGTCAATAGACACAGCTTCTAGAGAGCTATGGCTTCCTCTCACATCCTGTCTTAAGACTGTTTAGGGGTGTCACAGAACTAATCAGGACAAGTGTAGCCAGTTCTAATTTGTTTTCTTAGCTAATTTCTTTCTTGGAGTTGCTTTTTTAAAAAGATTCTTGTTATTTGAAAGACATTATATACCTTAATATAACATTATATACATGTTCCTTTAGAAAAAACTATATACATTTTTAAAAAGATTTACTTTTATTTATGTGGACTGTGTGTTTGTGCATGTGTGTCCCAGTATCTGGCGGCAGAAGAGAGCAGAGGAGGGTGTCTAATGCCCTGGAACTTGAGTTTCAGGTCACTGAGAGCCACGCAGTATGGATGCTGGGAACTGAAATCAGGTCTCTGTAAGATCAGCCAGTTCTCCTAAACGTGGAGCCGGCTCGCCCGCCCTGGAACTTTAGTTTTAATTTTTGCAAAGTTAATCCTTGTTGCTGGTTTACAATGTTTGCATGTGATTAAAACCAAGAAACTGACAGTTACAGGTCGGTATGGATCCTATCACTTCTCTTCATCAGAGAGCATGAAGGATGTAGAGGCACATGCCTACTCTTGATGGTTTAGAAAACACAAAAGAGGAAAATTCCCGTTTGCTTAACAAATGCACAGGGTGGTGACACATCCCCAAACGTCTACTTACAAAGGTGAGTTTGTGTCTGAAGTTGTGGGACAGCCTGACCTTTGCAGAATGATGAAATTACTGAGCAAATTACTACTCTCCATCCCAGTTCCTCACAAGGAAACCTTCCCTTTAGACTTTAAAAAATAAATGAAGAGGCTGTCAAAATGGAGTTCTTGTAACATTCTCAATGATCCCTTGTTCAAGAAAGGCCAGCTGACCACAGTCTCCTCACCACTGGAGACTGAACCTGTCTGGACCTCAGCGTGGTCCTTGGAGCAGTGACATGCATGTGCTCTTGTGCACAGCTCTCTCCTGGCACTAATGGTTGGACAAAGCTCATGACATGAGAGGCAGGAAGGGAGGTTTACAGACCAGCATCTGTCCTTACCTCTTGACCCTGGGCACACTCTCTCATTCTCGATCTCCAACTCATGGTTTGTAACAGTTTAGTCTCACTGACATGCTGCTTCTTCGTGGTTTTAAAATCCTGACTAAATATTTATTCCCCAGTCTGCTTGTTCCCAGCCCACAGACAGTCTAAGCCTCCTACTAATAGCTCCTCTTAGCTGGCTGAGTTGGGCTGGCAGCTCCTCAATTTTAGGCAATCTGTGTACATGGAGGAATTGATCACAGGCAGGAAAGAGATGGGAAAGGAGAGGGGTGGAGGCTCTTACCTGCCTTCTACCAGTTTCCAGAAGCAATCATCTGCTGCAGAGGTGTAACTCGGGGACAGAAGAATGTCTCTGGAAGAGCAGCCCAAGCCCAGAGCTTGCACTAAAAAAGACTTAGCCTAGGCATCCAATCCATGAGGCAGTGTCTTCTTTGGGGTCTCAGACATAAGCATAGCCTAGTATTTGTTGTTTGAGGTTGGGGATGAGCCTTTGGCTCTATGCTGAGTGAATAGGATTCTGCTTACAGACTGGCTGAGTTGCAGTATCCTCTCAGAGAAAATACAGATAATTGTGTTACTGTCCAGACTCTAGGAGCATCAGTTAGTCAATATTGGGCGAGTGCTTTATAGTTAGTTACCTGTTATGCTTACTGCACTGACTAATGTAAGCAATATCAGAATGAGAAAAGGGTTATAGAGATACGTATATGATCAGATGTGTATGGGTTGCATCTTTCAAGGTGGTCTAAGTTTGTAAGCATCCTCACATCATTTTAGAACCCCTAATGAAGTAATAAGAGAGTCATCTGATCAGACTGTGTGTGCATCCAAGGCACCAACAGTCAAAGAACTTCTGACTGTCCTTGGGGTCTCCTCTCAGCTGTTTCTACTGATTGACAGGACCCATTTGGGCCTCTTCATGTCTACTCATCCATTTGGAATCAGTCCTATACCCTGTCTCCACAACCTTTCACCTCTTTATCTTGACAAGAGTCTGTGGCCCCGGAGCAAACTCGAAACCCTAGGAAGCTCACCTCCAGGCCTGCAGCAGTATCCCGTCTCTCCAACTAAGATACAGGTGTAGCTTGTTCACTGGTCCTAGAGACGGTCAACAAGGGTAGACAACTATGACCCAGTTTGCCAACTTTTAATCATTATCAGTTGCATTCACTTCTGTTTTGTCTCTGTGACAAAACACTTGACAAAAACAAGTTAAAGAATCAAACATTCCCTTTGGTGATAGTTTGAGCATCTAGCCTAATGTAGCAGGGAACTCATGGTCACAGGAGTATGAATTTCTCATCATGTTGGATCAAGGGTCAGGAAGCAGAGGGAGATGAATGTTGCTTGGTCTACTACTTGCTTTCTCCTTTTCCAGTCCCGGACCCCTGCCACATTTAAATGACTCTAGTCACCTCAATTAAACTAATCAAGGTAATCTCTTGAAGACTCACCAAGAGATTTGCTTTCATGGTGATTCTGAATCCCACCCATTTATAAAGTGTGTCAACCACCCATCAGTGAAGCAAAGGCTTTCTTTCCCATCTTCTCTGTTTGTTTCCCTTAGCACTCTATCCAGCCCCAGAGAACCTTCCAGCTCCACTGTCTGCTTTCCCACTCTGAAGCTACATGTGAGCAAGCACCCCAGCCACACTGGAGCCATTGGTGCCTCCCTGCTGTCTCCCCTCCACAGGAGTGAGAAACAACATTGACAGTTACTAACCCTTGCCCAAGGCATGGTGTTTGGGGTGTCCATGACAAATGCCAAACACTCACTTCATAATTGGGACTTTGCTGGTACCAATCCCTGAAGGTATTCTTGAGGTAACTATGGTGAGGCATAACAACCTGCTTTTCTACCATGTGCTCATTTTAAAATGAAGATTAAAAGCAGAGTTTTTCATGTTTCATGAAATGTTGGTTTCACAACTCTGGGTTTATATGAAACTCAATTCCTATGGGACAGAACTGCATTAAAACATAAATCAATTTTTGCAGAAGCCTTTCAGGGGGTCTAATAAATCTATTCTAAGCCTCACTTTGAATCTATCTTCCCATTAGGGATAAAGTTTATAAAACCAATAGAAAATTCTTGCCTTTGATTGGAGTTTCATTTAATGAAATCTTGTTAGATTCATTGTCTTGCTTCTAGACAAACCCCAGGAACTTTCTGAGCTTTAGAATTTTTTTCTATTTTAACTTTCGTAATGGAATTTGGAATGCAAAACCATAAAGTCTAACATAAAACAGGAAAGCAGGGGCTATAAACCCTCCCTTAACTTTCTTCTTCATTAGAGAAAAACTAGATCAAAACTATGTTGCCACATATACCACACGGATGGGGCATGAGGATGCAATCAGGCACAGTGCGGGAAGTCTGCATCCTTCCATGGTGGCCTGCACCTACAGCTACTACCAGTGAGCTTGAGAGCTCCAATTTTACATACATCCTATTTTTTTTATTATTGTTTTACATTGTTAAATGGCATGCTAACGTCCTACTTGCCATCTGAAAGTGGTAAATCTGCACCAGAGCCCCAAGAATCTAAAACTGGTGAAGGGGCAATGAAATACTAAAGCATGCCTGTAATTGCAGTACCCCTAAGTCTGAGGCATGACGCCATCCTTGGTTATCTAGTACATTTGAGGCTAGCATGTGCTATGTGGCATATAAAAAGATCTTACCTTTTTTTTTTTTTTAAATGATTGAATAAATAATGTAACTGTAGATGAAGTTAAGGTAGAAAAGACAAAAATAGCAGATTGGAAACCCTATACCAAATGGAAAGCTCAATGTGGACAGGCATGGGGACAAAACAGGGAAGTCTTCTAAGAAGGCTGCCTGACTCAAGGGAGACCCGAAGGGGCTGGAGCAACAAGAAATGAGGGCTGGAGTGGAAAAAGATCCTAGTCAGAGTCCAAGAGAAAAAACTCTCATTAAAACCACAGTGATGAGTATGGCAGTATGGCCACACAGAGCATATCCCCCAGAAAAGAGGTCTTGCTAAACTCAGATCCCTTCATAAAATGCAGCTGATGAATGACACCAGCAAGAAGAGCATTATTGACTACAAACACAAGCTGTACATTCTCTGATTGTAGAGGGCAATTTTATTTCTTTGTAAGTAGGCGGTAAAATTCTTGTAGCCCTCCATTCTCCCCAATACCTCAAAAACAGAACTAAAGATAAACTGCGTGATAAATCCTTCAGATGTCGTAGGTCTCCTCAAAATCATGAGATCTCTCACACTGGAGAGGTACACTGTGGATATAGTGTTTAGCATCAAAAAGTTTCTTTCAAGAGGGGAGATGTTCAAATGCACATATGAGTTCATCAAGACAACCCTGTGTACACAAGTAAGATGGGAAAGCCTTCACTGCAGTTTCAGGTATTCCGGACAACATGAAAGAACACAGTAGAGAAGAACCTTGTAAATGTTAACTAGTCGATAAAATCTTTTATTCCACAGTATCTAGTATGCACATAAGAACTCAATTGAAGAGAATCCATTTCTATGCAGGAAAGCCTTTCACAATTTCTAGATCTGTTAAAAAGATAGGAAGTGATTCATACTAGAGAAGCCATATATTCCTCAGACTTATAGAGAAGGTTTTATTTTTTTATTTATTCTAGTTGTTGTAAAGACATAAAAGAACTTACACCAGAGAAGACCTTATGGATAAAGATGTGTGGGAAAACCTTCACCATTTATAGTGTCGTTTATGACTTGAAATTCAAAATACTGGCAAGAAATCCTATATGTGTAAACAAAAATTTTTCCTGTGTTTTCTTGCCTTTTAAATATTAAAGTCTATTTTTTAGCAGAAGTAGGACTATTCTTGATATTAGGAATATAAGGAATATAAAATATTAAGAATACTCCTAATATTTTTTAACAATGCCATTTCCTTGGAAAGTTTTGGATTCTTTCATTTGAAGTCTGTGAATGTCTTTACTGGTGAGTTTCTTTAAGGATTGTGTTACTGAACTGCAGTGTTTAATATATCCACTCTAGTCTTTATCTCTGCATTTCAAATTATTATGTAAAGCTATGGACTTATGCCAGTCACTTCATTCATTTTCTTCTTATTGCTTATGAGTATTCTTTAGTTAGTTCCTATTCTCCACCTCTGACGTTCGATGGTTACTATGCTGACGATGTTTTTGTTTGTTTCATTTTCCTACTTTTCTCTCCTGCACTTGCTCAATTACTGAGACTTAACACTTACCATAATCTTGGCTCTAATCTTTTCTTTTTTTCATTTTCCATTTCTGGGTATAGGATTTTCTTAAGCATTTAAAAAAATAAAACCCATTTTGGCCCCAGGAATTTCTTCAAGTTATACTTATCTTTATTTCTCCATTTCTAAAGGGTGGCTTCACGAGGCATGGTAATCTTGGTTGGAAGATTTTCCTGTATAGACCTTGTAGCACATCATTCTGGACCCTGCTAGCTTGGAGATTGTCTACTGAGAGTCTGCTATTGGTCTAATGGACTTGTCTTCAAGCATAACTTGCTGTTGTTCTTGTACAGATAATTTTTCTTCAACATGTGCTCTTCTGCCTGCCCTCGGGACTTTTCCTCCTGTTGGGTTGTCATGTCCAACTTTAACATCATCACTTTTGCTTCATCATACTATGTTTTATTTTGTTGTATTTGGCTGTTATTTCTTAGAAGTCTGTTAATTTCTAATGAGAGAAAGAAAGTAAATCTGATGGGGAGGGAAATGGGGCGGAACTGGTAGGAGTGGAGGAAGGAGAAACTACAATCAGGATGTATTGTGTGCAAAGATAGTCTGTTTTCAATAAAAGAACAAAAGAACCATTCTTTTTATTTGGAACCTCTTTATTTTTCTAGTCTTTCAAACCCAGTTCTTGAACTTGTTTATCACCTTTTCAAGAAGTGGATATTTCAAATATTTATATTTAAAATATTGACCTGTCCATTGAATCATGGCATTAGTTTGCAAAACAGTTTTGTAACTATGGACAGAACATAAAATTTCAATAATTTGAAAATTTAGAAATTGAGTTACATGATATTTGAGATCTCGTAATATACTAAGTTTGTATGTAACATAATAAATAGTTTTTTAAAGGTGAAAAATAGGAATGCTTTTTCTGCCATCTTCCTGAACCGTCTCCTGCCTAACATGAAACAAAACAGGATGCAGCAAGAAGGATTAGGTTGAGGGGTTTTATATACCTCTTGGAGTCATTCATTTTCACACAACATGGTTCTGTATAATAAGAAGACACTCCCAGTATTTGCAGTTGCTAGATATGTCAAAATAGAAACCTAACATGCATGTTCCGCTAAAAATCTGCTTTGAAAAGGAAGGCGATTCAAAGTTTATTGACATTCACAAGTCAGGGAAAACTGACACATGGCGTTAGTCTCTTTCCATGAACTTGCTCCTTCCTGGAGGAGGCTTCCCTGCACAACAAACTTTTGGCTTTTCTTTTTGTTTGTCTTGTTTCAATTCTGCACTCCTAGAACAAGCAATGGAGCTGGTCCACTTAGGTCAGCTAGGGTTAATAAATGTGACCAAGACTCACCCAGTTCTGGCCTGGCCATGTTTCTGCTCTCACCATGTGAAACACACTGCCTTTTTTCCTTCTGGAACCTCATATTTCATGTGTTTGGTGTGCTGCCTCCCCCTGTGTCTCACTTAGTAAAACATGGCACTTACCTTGAGAAGACTCCTAGAAAGTGACCAGGTAGGTAGGTCTGCACCATACACAAGCTACAAGGGAATCTGCTATTTAAACACTGTAAAGACTGGGGGCACAAGTCATAGACTTAGGCATTATTAGTCTATCCATTAGGATAAAAGTGCTTCCCAGGAAAGGAATCTTGTATACATCCATGGCCAGCTCCCATGAGGTCTTATCAGGCCAGGGATAGACTTCAAGGCCAACCTTAACAGATGAGCTGAAGAGAGAATTAGAAGTAAAGATGGAAGAGCAAAATATTTCCCTTGAAATATTTGCATGAGACCTTTTCTCTTCATGCTAGCTGAGATGTGGTGGGAACCCTACAAGTTTCATCAATCCCATAACCCTTTTGTTAGCAGGCGGAGGTACCCATGCACTTTGCTTTACTGCGTTTAGCTGTATTGTTCCATGGAGGGAAGTCAATGTCTAGCTTTTATTATTTAAAAACATTTTTACTTATTTGTTGTATGAGAGAAGGGTGGGCTTCTGTGCTGCCGTCTGTGCAAAAGGTCACAGGACCACATTCTATCACAAGTCTCCTGTCTCGAACATAGGCCACCAATCTTGGCAGAAAATGCCTTGGTTCAAGGCATCTTTTTAAATCACTGCACATGGTATCAAATTAAAGTAGGCATTTCCACAAGAAGGCAAATGGAAAAGCAACTAAAAAGCAACTTGGGTGCAGTTGTCTTAGCAGCTGAATACTAGCTAGCTATTGGAACTTTAGCAGTTCCTCACTACAGCAAAGCGCTCTCCAGGAAAAGATGATACAGTGACCACCATCAAAATCTGTAAGAGTCCTCTCTATGATGAAAATCAAAAGCCTGAACATTAGCAAAGTCATATGAGATTTCTAAGTATTATGTATGTTAGCTGACAGTTTGTCACTTTGAGGAGAAGATTAGGAGAGAATTGGAAAAATCAAAGAGCAGTTGAAGAAGAGAGAGAAGAAAAGCATGTTCCCATAGAGAAAACCAATGATCTGTGTCCTGGAATCTAGATAAACTGTTAGTAACCTTGCATTCTTAAGCCTCAACGATGCTGGAAAGCCAACTATTGCTAAGTACAGTGAGCTAACCCTGAGACTAGAGGACTTGAGGGCCTCTGCCTGCCTTGTATGCTGTAGACAAGACAGTGGAATTCAGCCTGCTGTGTAGTGGAGACAAAGGCATTACTCCTCAGTTACTGTTGTTTCCAGGGGTCCCAAGGCAGCCATTCTTAAATTCAGAGGCACATGGATGGGCCTGCTGCATGAACCAGTACTGAAAAGAGATTTGTCCACTTTTAGATTGCAAGGCTGGGCAAGGGCTCCACACCAAACTCTCTGCAGATAAACAGATGAGAGTCCATTAGCACTCAGTTCTCTGTATCAGTGGAGATATTTCACCTCCAAGTTACAAATATTTGCAGTTAATCTACGCTAAGTTAACCCCTGACCCTCTAACCTGCACCAAGAGCTAATACCAATGTCAGTAGACAGGTTAAATAGACAGGAAAGAACCTTCTGGATTTAATGGAGGATAGGGACCCAGAAATTCTTTCTAGACAATAGAAACAATACTGGCCCCAATTTTTAATCTTCTGCCTTGATGGGAGTCTTTGTAATTTCTTCTTCCTAGGGACTCATTGTTGGTGTGACCATGCTTCACTGATTTGATCCTTTCCATGTGGAAATGGACAACCTGCTTCTCAGCCACTGTTGACTATGGGAGCCAATGAATGTTGGTAACAGTCTCGTTTTGGTCATTTTTAGAAGTAGATCTGCACTCCAGTTTTCTGATATTATATTTTGTTCAGTGAAAACCTGGAGCAACCAGACAGTATTACAAAGATTTAACAGCTTTGCAGCTTGGAGGTAGATTCAAGACCAGAGGAAGAAACCAGACTCCAAGTCAGTGGAAGCTATGGCCGTTAACAGTGTGTGGCAATAAGTGGCAGGACCCACTCTGCTGTAGTAATAGAAACAAATGTAAGATACATGAAGAAAACTACCGTAAGGAATCTGCACCGGCAATCTATTAGCCCGATACAATGTGTAATGGGATGTACACTGCAAATACCAAGCCAGTGAGAATGAAATCTACCCTGCATGAGGGATGCCTTAGGTCTTCACACCCTGCGATTTAATTATGTCATCTATAAAATTTACACCTCAGAACTACATAATCAAGTAGAGAAAGAGGGAAAAATTGCAAAACTACTGTTTAAGTGGTTTACAATTTTGTACTAGAAAGCATCTGTAGCTCTCTCTGTCCACCCATGACCCATGGCCAGGGGCTGGATATGCCAAGATCTCAGAAAGAATCCAGGAGTCCTGGAAGTAGCATCCTCAGTCTCTTTACTCGGTGCAGTCCAGTGCACTGTCAAATCCCTGCAAAGCCAGGAATGTGCTCATGAAAGGACCAGCCTAATCCAGCAGGAGAGAGAAACAGAACCCTGAAACAGGACCAAGCTGAAACCACCAGTAGCCCTTATTTCATCTCCAATAGAGCTCCAATAATCAGAAACCCGGCTCTAAATTGCCAGTTATCGTGAATCCTGGTCTCATCCAGAGGTCCAGTCCACATTTAGTAAAATAGAAGACAAAGTGAAAATTAAGCAGATAAAAAATAATGTGTCAAAATGGGCCTGGAAACCAAATTCCGAAGCACAAAATGAAACAATGCTGTCCACAGCCATGATGCCTATCTTTTTTAATTATTCCATGGAAAAACTAATACATGGAATAAACTGATATTAAAATGGTTTACTGGAAATACCACTCCCCTTCCACCTCTCTCTTGGTCCTTTTGGCTGGGAGACACCTAGCTGGTCTGCTCCTGTGAAGACACCTTATCCTGAGCCATTCTAGAGGAACCACTGTACTCAGAGCACCAGGATTTCAGGATTCCAGAGGCAGCCTGAGTCCCAGCAGTTCTTACACACAGGAGCTCAGGATCACAGGATCACAGGATCACAGAGACATCTGGCCTCTGAGGAGTTCTGACACAAGCAAGATAACTGGAAAGACAGGTTCCAGTCAGAGACAGTGAGTGCAGGTAGCACTAGAGTTAACCAGATGGTGAAAGGCAAGCTCAAGAACATAAGCAACAGAAACCAAAGTTACTTGACATCATCAGAACCCAGTTCTCCCACCATAGCAAGCCCTAGACATCTCCATCACACCAGAAAAGCAGGATTCAGAATTAAAATCACTTCTCATGATGATGATAGAGGACATTAAGAAGGACATAAATAACTCCATTAAAGAAGTACAGAAGAACACAAGTAAGCAGGTTTCCTCTTCCTGAAAGGGGAAACACAAAGTCCCTTAAAGAATTGCAAGAAAACACAACCAAACAGGTGAAAGAATTAAAAAAAAAATCCAGGCTCTAAAAATGGAAGTAGAAAGAATAAAGAAATCTCAAAGGGAGACTACCCTGGAGATAGAAAACCTAGGAAAGAGATCAGGAGTCATAGACAAACGAATCACCAACAGAATACAAGAGATAGAAGAGAGAATCTCATGTGCAGAAGATACTATGGAAAACATTGACACAATTGTCAAAACAAATGCAAAATGCAAAAAGCTTCTAACCCCAAACATCCAGGAAACCCAGGACACAATGAGAAGACCAAACCTAAGGATAATAGGTATAGATGAGAGTGAAGATTTCCAACTTAAAGGGCCAGTAAATATCTACAACAAAATTATAGAGGAAAACTTCCCTAACTTAAAGAAAGAGATGTCCATGAACATACAAGAGGCCTACAGAACTCCAAATAGACTAGACCAGAAAAGAAATTCCTCTCATCACATAATAATCGAAACATCAAATGCACAAAACAAAGAAAAAATACTAAAAGCAGTAAGGGAAAAAAGGTAACGTAGCATATAAAGGCAGACCTATAAGAATTACACCAGACTTCTCAACAGAGACTATAAAAGCCAGAGGATCCTGGACTGGTACCATACAGACCCTAAGAGAACACTAATGCCAGCCCAGACTACTATACCCAGCAAAACTCTCAATCACTATAGATAGAGAATTTCATGGAATTTGCCATGGATTCCATGACAAAACCAAATTTACACAATAGCTTCTCACAAATCCAGCACTTCAAAGAATAATAGATGGAAAACTCTAACACAAGGAGGGAAACTACAACATAGAAAAAGCAAGGAAGTAATTTTCCAACAACCCCAAAAGAAAATAGATACACAAACATAATTCCACCTCTAATAACAAAAATAACAGGAAGTAACAATCATTTTTCCTTAATATCTCTTAATATCAATGGACTCAATTCTCCAATAAAAAGACATAGACTATCAGACTGGATACATAAACAGGACCCAGAATTTAGCTGCTTACAGAAAACGCTCCTCAGTGACAAAGACAGACACTACCTCAGAGTAAAAGGATGAAAAACAATTTTCCAAGCAAATGGTCCCAAGAAACAAACTGGAGTAGCCATCCTAATATCAAATAAAATCAACTTTCAACCAAAAGTAATCAAAAAAAAAATAAGGAAGGACACTTCATACTCATCAAAGGAAAAATCTACCAAGATAAATTCGCAATTTTGAACATCTATGCTCCAAATGCAAGGGCATCCACATACATAAAAGAAACTTTACTAAAGCTCAAAGCACACATTGCACCTCACAAAACAATAGTGGGGGATTTCAACACCCCACTCTCAGCAATGAGCAGATCATGGAAACAGAAACTAAACTGAGACACAATGAAACTAACAGAAGTTATAAACCAAATGGATTTAACTGATATCTATAGAAAAGTTCATCCTAAAACTAAAGAATATACCCTTTTCTCAGAAACTC
Source organism: Rhabdomys pumilio (assembly GCA_030674055.1). Lineage (NCBI taxonomy): Eukaryota > Metazoa > Chordata > Mammalia > Rodentia > Muridae > Rhabdomys > Rhabdomys pumilio. The sequence continues at coordinate 106,999,275 of JANHMN010000001.1, forward strand.
ATGGTACCTTCTCCAAAATAGACCATATAATTGGTCACAAAACAGGCCTCAACCAATACAAAAAGATTGAAATAATCCCTTGCATCCTATCAGATCACCACACACTAAGGCTAGTCTTTAATAATGACAGAAACAATGGAAAGCCCACATACACATGGAAACTGAGCAATGCTCTACTCAATGATGACTTGGTCAAGGAAAAAATAAAGAAAGAAATTAAAAGACTTTTTAGAATTTAATGAAAATGAGGACACATCATACCAAAACTTGTGGGACTCCATGAAAGTAGTGCTACGAGGAAAACTCATATCTCTAAGTGCCTACACAACAAAACTGGAGAAAGCATACACTAACTTGACAGCACACTTGAAAGCATTAGAACACAAAGAAGCAAATATACCCAAGAGGAGTAGACTGCAGGAAATAATCAAACTCAGGGCTGAAATCAGCCAAGTAGAAACAGAAAAAACTATACAAAATATCAAAAAAACCAGGAGCTGGTTCTTTGAGAAAATCAACAAGTTAGATAAACCCTTAGCCAGACTAACCAGAGGGCACAGAGACAGTATCCAAATTAATAAAATCAGAACTGAAAAGGGAGACATAACAACAGAAACTAAGGAAATTAAAAAATCATCAGATCCTACTACAAAGGCCTATTCTCAACAAAACTAGAAAATCTGGATGAAATGGACAATTGTCTAGATGGATACTAGGTACCAAAGTTAAATCAGGAGCAAATAAATAAACCATCTAAACAGTCCCACAACCCCTAAAGAAATAGCAGCAGTCGTTAAAAGTCTCCTCATCAAAAAAAAAAAAAAAAGCCTGAGACCAGATAGTTTTAGTGCAGAATTCTGTCAGACATTCCAAGAAGATCTAATACCAATTACCAATTCTCTTCAAACTATTCCACAAAATAGAAACAGAAGGAATGCCACCCAATTGTTCTATAAAGCTACAATTATGCTCATACCTAAACTCGCAAAGACCCAACAAAGAACGAGAACTTCAGACCAATCTCCTTTATGAATATCGATGCAAAAATACTCATAAAATTCTCGCAAACTGAATCCAAGAACACATCAAAACAATCATCCATCATGATCAAGTAGGCTTTATCTCAGGTATGCAGGGATGATTCAGTATTCAGAAATCCATCAATGTAATCCAATATATAAACAAACTCAAAGAAAAAAAAAGAAAAAAAACACATGATCATCTCACTAGATGCTGAGAAAGCATTTGACAAAATTCAACATCCCTTCATGTTAAAAGTCTTGGAAAGATCAGGAATTCAAGGCCCATACGTAAACATAGTCAAAGCAATATACAGCCAAACAGTAGCCAACATCAAACCAAATGGAGAGAAACTTGAAGCAATCCCACTAAGATCAGGGACTAGACAAGGCTGTCCGCTCTCACCCTACCTATTCAATATAGTACTGGAAGTCCTAGCTAGAACAATTAGAAAACAAAGGGAAGTCAAAGGGATACAAATAGGAAAGGAAGAAGTCAAAATTTCACTATTTGTAGACGATATGATAGTATTCTTAAGTGACCCTAAAACTTCCACCAGAGAACTCTTAAACCTGATAAACAACTTCAGCAAAGTGGCTGGATATTTAATTAACTCAAACAAATCAGTAGCCTTCCTCTACTCAAAGGATAAACAGGTTGAGAAAGAAATTAGAGAAATGACACCCTTCACAATAGTCACAAATAATATAAAATACCTTGGTGTGAATCTAACCAAGCAAGTGAAAGATCTGTATGACAAAAACCTCAAGTCTCTGAAGAAAAAAATAGAAGAAGATCTCAAAAGATGGAAAGATCTTGCATGCTCCTGGATTGGCAAGATTAGTTTAGTAAACATGGCCATCTTGCCAAAAGCAACCTACAGATTCAATGCAATCTCCATTAAAATCCCAACTCATTTCTTCACAGAGTTAGAAAGAGAAATTCTCAAGTTCATTTGAAATAACAAAAAGCTCAAGATAGCAAAAACTATTCTGAACAATAAAAGAACTTCTGGAGGAATCACCATCTCTGACCTCAAACTACAGATATATATATATCTCCAAACTGCATGGTATTGGTACAGAGACAGGCAGGAAGATCAATGGAATAGAACTGAAGACCCAGAAATGAACGCATACACCTATGGTCATTTGATCTTTGACAAAGAAACTAAAACTGTCCAGTGGAAAAAGGACAGCATTTTCAACAAACGGTGCTAGTTCAGCTGGAGGACAATATGTAGAAGAATGCAAATCAATCCATTATTATCCCCTTGTACAAAGCTCAAGTCCAAGTAGATAAAGGACCTTCACATAAAACCAGATACACTGAAACTAATAGAAGAGAAGGTGGGGAAGACCCTCGAATACCTAGGCACAGGGGAAAAGTTTCTGAACAGAACACCAATGGCTTATGCTCTAAGGTCAAGAATTGACCAATGGAACCTCATAAAATTGCAAAGCTTCTGTAAGGCAAAAGACACTGTCAATAAGACAAAATGGCAACCAACAGATTGGGAAAAGATCATTACCAATCCTACATCCAATAGAGGGCTAATATCCAATATATACAAAGAACTGAAGAAATTATACTCCAGACAACCAAATAACCCTATTAAAAATGGGATACAGAGCTAAACAAAGAATTCTCAACTGAGGAAACTTGAATGGCTGAGAAGCACCTAAAGAAATGTTCAGCATCCTTAGTCATCAGGGAAATGCAAATCAAAACAACCCTGAGATACCACCTTACACCAGTCAGAATGGCTAAGATCAAAAACTCAGGTGATAACAGATGCTGACAAGGATGTGGAGAAAGAGGAACACTCCTCCATTGTTGGTGGGATTGCAAGCTGGTACAACTACTCTGGAAATCAGTCAGGCAGTTCCTCAGAAAATTGGACACAGCATCACCTGAGCACCCAGTTATTCCACTCCTGGGCATATACCCAGAAGATGCTCCAACATATAACAAGGACACATGTTCCACTATGTTCATAGCAGCCTTATTTATAATACCCAGAAGCTGGAAAGAAACCAGATGCCCTTCTACCACAGAAAATGTGGTACATTTACACAATGGAGTATTACTCAGCTATTAAAAACAATGAATTTGAGAAATTCTTAGGTAAATGGATGGAACTAGAAAATATCATCTTGAGTGAGGTAACCCAATCACAAAAGAACACACACGGTTTTCACTCACTGATAATTAGATATTAGCCCAGAAGCTCACAATACTCAAGATTCAACTCACATATCACATGAAGCTCATGAAGAAGGAAGACCAAGTGATGGTGCTTTGGTCCTTAGAAGGAGTAACAAAATACTCAAGAGAGCAAATATGGAGACAAAACGTGGAACAGAAACTGAAGGAGGGGCCATCTGGTGATCATTCCACCTGGGTATCTATCCATGTGCAGTCACCAAAGGTAGATGCTGATGTGGATGGCAGGAAGTGCATGCTGACAGGAGCCTGATATAGCTGTCTCCTTAGAGATCTGCCAGAGTCTGACATATTCAGAGGCAGATGCTCACAGCTAACCACTGATCTGATCAAGGGGTTCCCAATGGAGAAGTTAGAGAGAAGACTGAAGGAGCTGAAAGGTTTTGCGGCCCCATGAGGAGAGCAACAATACCAACCAACCAGAGCTCCCAGAATCTAAACCACCAGCCTGGGAGCACATAGGGAGGGACCCATGACTCCAGCTGTATATGTAGGGGAGGATGACCTTGTCGGGCATAGGTGGGAGAGGAGATTCTGGGTCCTATGAAGGCTGGATGCCAAGTGTAGGGGAATTCAAGTGTGGGGAGTTGGGAGTTGGGGAAGTAGGTGTGGGCACATCCTCATAGAAGAAGGAGGAAGGGGGATGGGATAGGGGGTTCCTGGGAGGGGGTGATGGGGTAAGGGGATAACATCTGAAATGTAAATAAAATATCCAATAAAAAATAAAATGGTTTACTTAAATTTTTCATTGCATTGATTTGCTTTATGTATAAGAGAGAAGGTTAATGCATGCCATAGAACATTTGTGGAGGTCAGAGGACAACTGTGGGAACTAGTTTTCTCTCCTGCCATGTGAGGTCCAAAGGATAGGACTCAGGTTGACAAATTGAGCAGTAGACAAGGCATAGTTATATACTGAACTATCTTTCACAATGGCAACTTGGGGATGCATATTTGATCACATCTAATATTCAAGGTCACCTCACTTTTTAAAAGCATTTTATAGTCCATGTGATTCTGAATTTATACAGATTTGTGTTTGTCCTTTAGGGATATAGTAGACAGTGAACTAAGATCACCTAACTGGGGTGACCATGAGGTGGTTGGGGTTTCACATGCATTTTCATTCATACACAGGGATCTCACAGTTCCCATGGAGTCCATGTCCTCATAAATACAGGATGTCAATCAAAGATCTTCAAGATCCATCAGATGCATCTCCAATCCACCAGAAAGTGGATGCATGTTTCTATGGATCCATTGTGTTAGGCCAGAAAGAGTCTCATATTCCCATAGGTGCAGGATGTAGGATTAGCAAGAACCACAGAGTTCCCATGTATTCTGTGGGCCCATGTATACAAATGTGGAATCAGCAAAGACCTCAGAGTACCGGAAGCTTTGGTTTCCAGGGATTCCAGATACGGAATCAGCAGAGGGCAGTAGAACTCTGAAAATGGGAGCAAACTTCCTGTTCCTGACCTGTATAGCTATGTCTGGGCATTATCACTGCACAGCTCTGAAAGACATGGCAAAGGATAACGATACTCAGGTTTCACTGAATAACCAGGCGTTAGCTTCTGATTGCTATCTAATCACTTTGTAGCAGTTTTCAAAACTGTACAAAACTGAAACTGAAGATGAGTGGTAAGCCAGTAACAGAAGTGAGGGGAGAACTGAGGCCATTTAAATAACTGATTATTGCAACTGCAGCAGAGAAAACAAAGGTCGGTGTCAGCAAACACTCACTCGGTTCCTATAAATATCTGAATAGACTTTGGAATTCATAGATAGTTTCTTGTGAAAAACTTTTTGAAAAGTTTATTTTGTGTCATCTATGAATAATTTGTGAGGGGAAAGAAACACGAGCAGGGTTACACCTCACATCCTATTCACACTGTAAAGATGTTACATGTAAGTGTGGAAGGAGGGATGACCATTGGCTTTGTGTTTTGTTTTAAGTCAGGATCATGCTAGATATAAGCCAGGCAGGCATTAAAATAGAGACTCTCCTGCCTCAGAAGGGCTAGGATTACAGGTAAGCATTATCATAACCAATGAAACAGGCACCTTTTGGTGTCTCTTCTTTATATATATATATATATATATATATATA
>JANHMN010000001.1:107004733-107015971 GCA_030674055.1 Rhabdomys pumilio
TATATATATATATATATATATATATATATATATATATGTATATATATATATATATATATGTATATATATGTGTGTGTGTGTGTGTGTGTGTGTGTGTGGTGTGTGTGTATGTACGCTCCTATATACATAAATGCATGCATGCATATGTGCACGCATGTGTGTGTGTGTGTGTGTGTGTGTGTGTGTGGTGTGTGTGTGTATGTACGCTCCTATATACATAAATGCATGCATGCATATGTGCACACATGCATGTGTGTGTGTGTGTGTGTGTGTGTGTGTGTGTGTGTGTGTGTGTTTAATGTCAGGAATCATCCTTAGCTCCTCTATCCTTTTCTTTGAGGCAGAGTCTCTCAGTTGAGCCCAGAAATTACTGATATGGCCAGCTTGCTCTATGGTTTTCTCCAGCTCTGTCTTCTGAGGCTAGAATCATGGACAAACTGCCACACCCACCTAGCATTTATGTATTGCAGGGATTCAAACTCTAATTCTGTTGTTTATGCTGCAACCTCTTTAACTGCTGATCTATCTCTCCACTCCCTTCCAAAAGAGATGTTTTGTTCCCGTTGCATCCTTTCCTTGTAGAGATCTATGGAGAAAATAGTTTATGTACAATACACTGTATTTTTTTTTAAAGTGTATGATTTAGTAAATGTATTCACCCAAGTGAAGAACGCACTAAATTAGGTAGAAACTGCTTCTCAGAATGTTCTCCTGTATCTCTTCGCAGATGGATCCAGGGGCTATACAAACTTAGACAAATAAATTGCACAAAGCACTCTCTCTCTCTTGGACTGACAGATGTTTGTACAAGCATTTACACAAGCAAATACGCACAGAGATTTATTTAGACAAGCATTGTCGTATACTAAGAATTTCTTCCTGCTTACGGTTGAGGGATTTTTTTTTTTTTTACATAAACAAACCACAATACACCCACTCATCTACTGTTGACCAGACAGGTAGTTTCAGATCATGATGTTCTACATTAGATGTTGGGTACATTGAGTTATTTATTTTGGTTAGAAATAGTTTGCTACATACTTGCAGTAAACATGTAAAGCATGTAGACAAAAACTTGCTCACCCTGTTAGTAAGTGCTTTTGTGTGTTTGTTTTATTTTGCTTTGTTTTGTAAGGAATTCTACAACCTTCCACTTCCACCAGTAAAGCATTAGCCTCCCACCCACCGGGCACTCTCACAGACTTCTGGTGTGTGTGACAATCACCTTAATTTTTACGATTCTAGAATGTGTTAATATATTCCACTGTGTAATGAAATCACAGTAATTACATTAGTCTTCTTGACTGGTGGTGCCCCGTCTTTCTGAATTATGTACATAATTCATATTTTTTTCAGAAAAATCTGAACTACTTTTTGCCTTGCCATGAACTCCTTGGGTATTTTGTACACATGTTCACATGTACACATGATGTAAACTCTCGTCACTTGTGTCATCTACATCTCCTACCCGTCTGGTGGCATAGAGCCTTTGTGTTTTTATGTACGTCTTTAAATTAAGGGACATGAATAGCTTACATGGAGTGGAGTTTATGAAACTTTCTGTCTTCCATTTCTTGTAACTTGGTGCTTGACACTAAAAGGAAATCTTTGCTCTTTCCATTGTTACGGACATTCTTGCGTATATTCTTCTAGTACAGTAGAGCATGATGCAGTGTGCTTAGAAATGTTTCTCGTGTTAAGCCATTTCCCATAGTTGCTGAGAAGTCAGAATGAGTGTCTTTTCCCCATTTGGATAGTTGGTTCTTCTAGAACCATCTGTTGGAAGTGTATTTTCCTCTTTTAATCACATTGACTCCTTGTGAACCCTGTGGGTCCTGTGTAACCCTGTTTTATCCCAGCAATCTTTATTCTCAGGCTTACCTCACTACCCGACTGTCTTCATTATGGGCTTTTAGTGACACAATTCTTGGGGCCTGGTGTAGACTTCAGGGGACCTTTGACAATGTCTGGAAACATGTTTGGCTATCATGGCTATAGGGTATGGAGGAGGGTCCTGGCATCGGTGGGTCCAGGATGAAGCAGCTGTCCTAAGGTGCTCAGGATGGCTCCCCATGGCAAAGAACCAAATGGCTCAAATAGTAAGAGCACTCAGGCTGAGGTGACTCACTCTATAGAATCTTACAAACCAGTCATCAGAACACCAAGGTTGTTCATTTTAAAACTACCTGAGCTATTGAAGATTTACTTTAAATTTTAGCAGATTTGTGGTTTTTAAAGGGTGGAAAAATCAAAGTCTGGTTAGGTTTGGACTGAAATGTTTGTTCAGTCTGTTGGTTAGTCAAGAAAAGCTGACATATTTTTATCACAAGTTTTTTTAATTCATAATTATTACATGTCTCCCAATACAGAACAACAGGTTCATCCTAGCCAAAGAAGTATAGCTTGTAATGTTCACATCTACAGCGCTGTGTTAAATTATACTGAGTATGCTATCTGCCTCTTCCCCGTTGTTAAAATAACATTTATTGAGCATCGCTTCATTCACAAGCTGTTATAATATTCACAAAATAAAACACAATTCTGTGCTGATGGAGAATCACTTGACTATATTAAATTTGCTTTTGTTTTAAATCCTTTTAACATATCCTATTTTCTATATTGTCTGAGCATCCAGGGAATATTTTCCCATTCCATTCTTTTCAGTGTTTCCTCAATGTGCCATACGAACCAGGCCCCAGAGCTAAGAACTGATGCTGAGTGTCCTATTACTGAGCTTAGGAGAACTTGTTCTATCTTCACCATTAAATACAATGTTAGTTTTAAGTGTGTTTATAGAAAGGCCTTATCTAGATTACTACCATCCCTCCAGTCATTGCTAGTGGAGGGATTCTACCAGCTGAAATTATCTTCTTTTTCTTATTCTACTGATATAATTAATTATACAGCTGGATTTTAAAATATTATACAATCACTACCTTCCTGGAATAACCCTTTTTAAATATGTTTTCCTTTTTTTTTCATAATAATATGTCAAATGATCCCCAGTGTCATTTGACTCTGTCACAACTGCAAACAAAGTGGATGCCAGTTCTTGACATTAATTTTTAATGAGCTTAAAAATGTTTTGCCCATGTTTTTTTTTTCTCAAGAGGTACTTGTATTTAACTGCTCAAAAAATTCTCTAATTTGTTTAACTTCAAGACATTACCCAGCCAAGCAAATACAGAGACCCATATGGAGGAGTGAAGCAGAGAATGGGAAACCTTGGAACACTCCGCCCTCAACAGTTGTCCTCATCAACTCCCTCCCCTCAGCACTCAGGGAATCCATCAGAAAAGGAGGCAGAAAGAGTGTTAGAGCAAGAAAGCAAGACCCTCTAAAGCAACATGAACAAAGCCCATATGAGCTCACAGAGACTGAAGCAGCATGAATATGTTTGTACCAGGCCCTCTGTTTAGATGTTATGGCTTCCACGTTAGTGTTTTATGGTATTTCAGAATGTGCCAGTGTGTGGGTCTCTGCTTCTTGAGCCTTCTCTCGGGACCTTTTCCTTGTTTTTGTTTATTTTGTTCAATTCCAATGTGTGAATTTTTGTTTTGTCACATTATATTATATTATATTATATTATATTATATTATATTATATTATATTATTGTCTCTTAAAAGTCTGTTCATTTTCTAATGAAAGACAGACAGGGATTGGATCAGATGAGAGGGGAGGTAGGAAGAATTGGGAAGACAAGAGGGAGGAGAAATCATAACTAAAATATATTATATGGGGAAATCTATCTTCAATAAAAGAGGGAAAAAAAGAGTTTGCCTAGCTGATGCTCTCACAGAGTGCTCTGCAGACTCTGGTAGCTTGTCTCTTTGCCAGATATTTCCTTCTGAGGTATTTCATACCCAAATAGTTACTTTTATTTTCTTTACAGAACACATCCTTGGTATACCTGGTTGAAACGGTTGAATTTCTCGTGGGATTCTATTTTGATTGAAGTAGGTCTTTGCAGCAAGAGCCTTTTTCTTTGTCTTGCTTTAGACAGAATCTCACTGTATAGCCTGGGCTGGCCTCGAACTGGCTGTGATCCTGTCTCAGCTTCTCTTGGGCTGCGATTACAGGTGAGATTCACCATATCCAGCTCGCATGGACCTTAAGCTGAGACACCTATTTAAAGCAATAGCTCTTTCACGGTGGTGTTTCTGCTGTGACAGCTTCTCTGATAAAAATAACTTTGTTTCCTTCTGAATGACTTCGAAAGTTATGGCTAAATCCTAGAACAACATGCATACTAGCCTTCATGTGTTTGCCTACTGTTTTGATGTATGGATGGTGTTGGGAGGGTTGTCATTGAATGTCAACAGATCTCCACTTCAATTTTTGAGACATCGTCTCTCTCTGAGCTCAGGGCTAAGTCATCGGTAGACTGTTTGCTTAGTGGGGGAACCATGCCTCCATGCTGCCCTTCCCACACTTGGGATATGGAATGTTTTCCTCATACTTGTGTGGTAAGCACTCACTGTCTGTGCCATCTTATCCACATTCTGACAAGGATTTTTATCTAATGTTTCTAGAACCTGTCTAAACGTGCTCAATGATAATGTTCAGGAGAAGACTTTAAAATAGTTTATCAAGACATCTGGATTCATGTAGACTCGCCCACATCTTCCTTCTGCTAGGATTCTAGGACGAAATCATTTCCTTGGTCACTTCTGGGACCTTGCGTTTCATAATTCTACTCTTGTCAAATTCATCTATATTATAAATGTAAACATAATCACTTGACAGTAGGCATAGCCTTGTCTTTCCACTGAAAAAGTAGATTCATTCTTGGAACTAAGTGTGTACGGACTAGGGATTAAGTAGCTTTCTTACAGCAATGATTTAGGATTGCAGAAATTTCCGGTACTTAAATAGTTTAAGAAAAATGAGGCAGGAACAAATCTTCACCTCCCCTGAAGATAATCCCACTCCTTGTGCACATTCAAGGCTGACAACTACTGCTATCATCTGGCCCAGTCAGACATTCTTATTTTAAGCAAACTGTGTTTTCTTGACTTTTCATGTTATTACTAGTCAATCAACTTTGCCATAAAAAGTTTGAAACTATTTAGTGATTTTGTAAGTTATGCTAGAAAATGTTGTTGTGAGGAATGGACCTTCTATGATGCCATAGAAATGGTCACAGCTAAGACTGCATCCTCACTCTCTGCTGATGAGCTCATTCTTGCCCAGGGACAGATAACATTTGTAAGAAGCCGTGGGAGTCTGTATGCAGCAATGGGAAAGCAGAAAGAAACACCAAGAGAGCCACCTTCTGAATCCACCAAATGGGATGAATACCTACTATTGTTTACGGTTCTGAGTATCAACCAAAGAGGCAGCTGCTGACTGTTCAGTATTATTAATTATCTGTTTTATGACTTCTAAGTGTACTAATTATGGGCCCAGTCAAAAACACTTGTGCCTTTCAAATGCAAGGGCTTAAGTCTGATCCTCCAGAGGCCACACAAAAACACTAGGTTTTGTGGCCCATGTTTGTAACCCTGCTGCTGAGGAGACAGAAGCAGGAGGAAATTTCAAGTTTCCTGGCCAGCCAATCTATCATAATAGGTGACATTTAAGCCAATGAGAGACTCTGTCTCAAAGGAGGTGGCCAGTGTTCCTAAGGATGACTCTTAAGGTTGTCCTTTGGCCTCCACATGTGTGCATAAACACACACACACACACACACACACACACACACACACACACACATGCAATGTTCCCACAGGCATGAACACAAACACACATGCACACATTTAGAAAAGTAATAGCTGAATTATCAAGATTCCTGAAACTGATAATTTTTAGAATTTTAGATTATTTATCCAGAAAAGCACAATGTGAGGGAATATTAGGAATGTAATTCCTAATTAGGAGTGTTTCCAGGAAGATGTTCAGTTCAATGCTCTCAAGTCCACAACAAGTGGGAAAGAGCCTGTAACGACTTACCAAAAGTGCTTCCTGTTACCACCCAACTAGAGAGGCTGGGAAGAAGCCATGCAGTGGCTGACCACAGCACATAAAGTGTGCATAGTGAAATAAAACATGCTTTGACCTATTGTCTTAACCTGATGGATGGCCAGTCCTGACAGTTTCTGGCTGGCTTAAGTGGCTGGTGGTCTATTTGTCTTGTTCCCACTTCCATTTTCTGCCAAGCCCTCTGTGATTCAGTTCACCAGCACAGACAACTCACATTATACAAAATCCACAACACAGACTTTTGTACGAAGTAAAACACAAGCATCTTACTGACAAGAAGTAGACTCCAAAGAGAACAGCCTCAAGCCAAAGCATCCAATCAGCTCACATGCCACAACTAAGCAGAGACAAGTCTGCATGGCACACATTACCTAACAAGAGCTCAGTGTACGCAAACACAAAAGGGCCAGGACTGTCAGACAAGGGGCTGGCGTTAGATAGTGGCCTGGAGATGAAGACATAGCCTACCACATGAGGGCTTTCTAAACTACATTAGTTGTGAGAAAATGAAACCTATACTTGAATCTTAAATCAAAGCTGAACTTCTTGCTGTCTTAAGCAAAATAAAATAGATGTGTTGATCAGATGTAGCCTCACCCAGCATTGCAAACTGAATTTTCTGCAGGGCTTAGAGAAAGAGATGGCTTCAGGTTGTTTCTATCAGGCCAAGAGTGAGTGACGTCAGTTGTGGAATTGTATTCTGTGTTGGTTACCGAAGTGTTGTGTTCACTGCAGCAGAGGACTGTGCTGCTGTCATCTTAGAAGCAATGTTCACAATTTACAGAGATAGCCAAAGTTCAGCATCAGCAGCAGATGCATGCTCCCTGAAGTCAGTTGACTGCCAGCTGGGTGACTTTCAATGTATGAGGTTATTCCTAATTGATTAGCCTTCAGGGACATGTTCACTAAGGCAAGTTGTCATTGCTCAATTAGATTTAAATCCAGTTCTGAGCTTGGCTTGTTACCGTGGCTATAGAACAATCATTGTTTCATTAGGCAGGTAGAAACCCAGTCCTGGTGGCTGTTTTCATTCTCCATGGCAATAAAACAATCTATCGTTTCTTGGCAGCCCCCTTCCTTAATATGCTATAACAAGAACCCATCCCATCTTATATTTTTACAAGTTTTTGATAGTAATTGGTGAGAACAAGGAGGGTTGTAACCCTAGAAGAAGGACAGGCATCAGTGATGGGTTTGAGTGATTATAGTCTGTCAGTCTGTGAGCTAAACACTCCCCATGTATCATCCTCTGTAATTTTGACAATAGCGTGCTGTAGTGTTACCAATCTCCTGCTAGTTTTGATAAACTTCAAACAGAACAAAGCTGAGTAACTCGAACAAACTCTCACTGGCAGGACATGGCAGAAATTTAGCTTCAAACCCAGGTGTTCTGATCATGCCTTTATCCATTGCACGCAAGTCTGTGAACAGGGACTCGTGATAAAGAAGTGTGCGTTCCTCTCTTTGTAACACCAACTAAATGCATAGTCTCTATCTCCAGCATACCCTCCTCCAAACACTGCTAGGAACACAGAGGTCTAGAAGCCATGTGGTATTGTAACTACAGCCTGTGAACTAGCCAGACATATTAAGCCAAGTACTTCAATGTAGTTACAATAATTTTAAATAAATGTTTGCTTATTTTGTTTCAGGTTGTCTGTGCTTAATGTAGAAGCTGCCTCAGTTCTCTGTCAGTTACACAATGCAAAGAAGCACATTTTTTTTTTAGTAATTCCCCAAAATAACACAGCTAAATCCACATGGGGATTGCTACAGGAAAACCCAGGTGCTTAGTGCTTGTAGTTGAATATTTGGCCTTATGCTCAGGGAGGAGCAGTGTGATTTCTGTCACTTAATGCTTTTTGTCCAGAATCTAGCATAGTATGTTACCAGAGTGGTACGTGGTGATCTCCCCATTGGTAATGAATAACGTAATCACCTTTTTAAAATAGACTATGTATCAATAAGACTGTGATCACAAAGAAAAAGGCAAATGTAAAAATAATAATTTCCATGGGAAATGGAGAGCTTCCCCTGTGTAGCGTGGCTGTCTACCATGGTGCCAAAGCCTTTCCAACATGGTGCCCTCACAGAGCAGACCCTGCAGCTGCTGCAGTGTGCTAGGTTGTAGTGTGTGTCACGTCTTCTCTTCGAAACCCTCCTTCCTCCAGGCTTCTCCCATGGTATTCTCCTTCCCTTCCACAGCTTCCATGGTAAAAGTTTTCCCTATTGTCTCTAAAGTCATTCTAAAATGGACTTGATTTTGTAGAGAAGTTCTGAACCCACAACTAAACTGAGAGAGTACAGAGGTCTCCCACAGACCCAGCCTCCCCCATGCTCAGAAGCTCCACATAGCAGCACACTTGATTTGAGTAATGAATCTACATTGGTACAACACTATCACCCAATGACCACAGTCTAGATTAGGAGTCCACTTTGGGTGCTGTGTATTCTGGGGGTGGGTTGTTCCCCTTCTTGTCATAGCCTTGTTGGTTTATTTATGACCCTTCTGCCTCCTCTTCTTCCTCTCTATGCTTTTGGACATCCTCTTTTTCCTCTTTCTCCTTCTTTCTCTCTTTCTCGGTGTCTTCTGCATCTAGCATTGGGTTGCAAACATAAGTATACATAATCCATCAAATAAATAAAAGGAACTAGATCTATATAATTACCAAGTACATAATCTCTATCTATGTAACCACACCTAGACAATGCCAGTAAGCTGCAAGTAAGAGTAGGTGGCCTTAACTTGAAGGCAGTTGGACTTTTGAAGGGATTGGCTGGAACCTAAGAAGTCATGAAGGAAGCCTGATGGGACTAGCTCACTGTCACTATTATCTGCCTTTAGTAGTGCTGGCGAGGTGTGTGCTTTCCATATGCAACATATGCGTCTATCTTAGTCCACCTCAGACATAGGAGCTCAGACTTCCCAGCTCAGGCCAAAGTTCATCCTACTTGGCCTCTGTTTCTCTTCCTCTCCCATGCCAAATCCATTCATTCTTTGTGTGTAAAGAAACAATGGCTGTCTTCAGAGCATTAACTGGGCTGAATAGATTCTCATTAACTTTTCAGAACATTTTCATGTGGGCTTAATTTTGCCTGGACTCTTTCAATGCATTCTCATTTGCTAAATGGTTCATTCTTTAAATCATTCTGGTCTTATTCCCAAGCTGACGAATCCATTTCCACAACAATGGGCTTTTATTCATATTTTCATTGTAGCACAGAGTTTACTTCCTGCAAGCTGACAAGGAATTCTATCAACCATCTTTCTTTCTGTTTTTTTCTTTCTTCCTTTCCTTCCAATCTACCTATCCATGTAACATCTATCACTTACGAATTTAACATCTACCAATCATCTATATATTATATATCAACAATCTCTCATTTATTGATCACCTATCAGCTATCTATTTACCTACCTATCTACCTATCATCTGTCACCTATCTTCTGTTGATTGACATTCTCAGATTTTGGTACTATAATCTGGCAGTTTGTAGGCATGCAATGTATAATTTTATTAAATGATTAAAGATTTTTATCATTGCATATACATTTTATTGTGGTATTTGTTTTGTTAGCTGATTGCAAGTAGCTCTGATCTAAAATAACTCAGACATGTGACAACACATTTATAGATTTTTGATTATATATATTATGTATTTTTTAAATGGAAGCTCCCACTTTTCTGTAAACACTGATGATAATTATATATATATAATTATCTAATTATATATATATAATTATATTATATATAATTATTATATATATAATAATTATATATATTACACTATATATATATAATTATCTAATTATACTAATATATATATAGTGTATATATATGTATATATATATATATACACTATATATATATAGTGTATATATAAATATATATATACACTATATATATATTAGCTGTCTTTCACTATATTTATATGCAGTTACATAACCTTCAGGATTAGAATTTAATACTCCAAAGTACCTTAGTGCATCCCTTAACATATTAAAGAGACTCGGAGGCACAAGAATATATCAGTGTCACATTAAGGAACAAAGCCAATGACTTCCTTTTCTGTTAATTTAATCCTAATCATAATTCTTCTCTTTTCTTCTGTGTCTTCATACTGTTTGTAGTTTGTGATTACTGGCCTATCTGTAGTCTATCTGTTTTATGTGTCTGATCAATGTGACTGATGTCTGTCCCTATACCCCTAACAAGGGATTTGTTTTATATTTATTGAACAGCAAAGAAAGCATAACATGGGAAAGAGATGAAGGTGCTTTACAGACATCTCTAAAAGGGTTTTACAAGAAAAGAAGTCATTTTCCTGACCTCAGCTGACCCAAAAGCACTCAGTACCACAAAGAAACTATGTCTGCATGTTACTGCCAACACTTGTGGTGGGCATTTATTGTATAAGGTTGCTTCTAATCTGTCGATTGCTTTTAGCAAATGCAGTGGGTAAATTAACTTGTCTCTTTCTAATGCATTACACAGCCATTATCTTCATAGAGTAAAATGGTTTACCAGATTCCATATCAATAATTCCTGTCAGGAACACCACACCTCTCTTATTCTTTCCTCCTCTTTAGACATCTTTTAGTATTTTATTCACTACTTACATATAACCAGCTATGGAATGGTTCTCCTCAGCTTTATCAAGTCACAATTGGCCAATAAAAGGCATATGTCCCATTATCTTTATGTCCCATCACGTGTCCCATGATAGTTTTGATTGCGAATATCTGAAAGACTAGACAGTGTCACTGTGACAGGAGAGGCACATGAAGGTGCCTTAGTCCCTTCCTTAAGAACAGAGACAGCCTAACAGTTTAAGGGCATTCTCTCCAATAGGCCATGATAGTGCATCAGGTGGTTTTGAAAGACAGCCAATAGTAATTGCCTAGGTTTTCACCAGTATTAATCCCCGTTAGCTAGGAAGAGAATGTGTGGATTTTTCAAACTGCAACAGTAACCCAAAGTCATTTTTTTTTATTGGAAATACCAGAAGCCTAACAATGATAAGCAGCTGACCTAGTGAGGTCTTAGGAAAAAGTTAACTTCTCCTGCAGACCAAATGCAATCACACAGAGCGTGCAACACCCCAGTCACCCCTGCCTCACGGTGTCCCTCCCCCAACCCCCAGACAGATCTTAAGCAGGCTCAAAGATAGGCACTCGGAAAACTTGAACCTTCCATTTACTAGCACCAACCTGAAGAAATTAGGATAGAGCCAAAAGCCTTGAGAACTCTGGA
>JANHMN010000001.1:107015981-107035721 GCA_030674055.1 Rhabdomys pumilio
CACGTAGAAGACATTTGTTTAGTGTATGTTCAGTGGGGGTGGGGGTGGGGCAAAAGGATCCCAGAAAGTATCAGCTGTCTGTGCGAATTCCCTGCTGAGAAAAACTGGTCTCCTCCTAGGACACCGCCTCTTTACCGACAGACTGCCATGCCACAATGTCACACTCGGTGGACATTTTCACCTATGATGCTAATGATCACTGTTTACCAGATCATCGAAGCTTTGACGTATCTCAAACTCCGAAAAGAAAAAGTTTCCTGATTTGCAGATACATTTTCTTTGTACCCTGGTGTTCTGTCTGGAGCCTGACCGGAGGTGGATGGCATACTCAAGTAATTTGAGGCAAACGTGTTTGTAAAGCCTGTTTAGAAGAGTGAGGGGCAAGTGAGAGGGAGTACTGGAGTAGCTCAGAAGTTGTTACAGGGAAGACAAAACTGTTAACAGTCAAGCTCTGCAAAAGGGGACGGTACACTTTAAAAATTCAAAGAGAGGGATGCGAGAGATGGCTCAGTGCTTAAGAGTGCATATTGTTCTTACAGAGGATTTCATTCACCCTTCACCACCCCTCTTTATCTTTGTTCTTCTGTAATGAGTGGGGTTTGAGAATCCAAGATCAATGGGTCAATCTAAGGCATACTTGGTGACCCCTTGGATTCATGTATTTGCTCTGAATTTCAATAGCAATGTGATAGCTGCCCCATGGCAGACACCATAGGATTGTGCAGCCTGTGGTGGCTGATCTGGTAGCCATCCTAAGGGACCAGGAATACAACAGCAAACATGAGTGTATCTTTTCTGTAAAGGACCATGGACCTCAAATGACATTTCCCAGTGCTGTGTGCTGGGTTTTTAAAGGCTGTATCCACTCAACACCTAAACTCTCACCCTGGACATTATTGGCTTGTTCATTGAACTTGCCACATAGTACATCACATTTAAGTCCTGGCTGGAGAACTTTGACTTTCCTTCTCCTGTGGTTTGGAGTCAGCTAAGAACCCAAAGCAAAGGCAGGCTCCAAGACTCCACATTGTTTCTCTATTCTGGTTAGTACAGCAGCCCTTTTCCATGTTGCCTTATCCATTGACCCCAGCTCTCCTCATTTTTAAACTAAAAGCAAACATCTGGAGATGTGAGCAGGCTATTTTTTACCCCTCACCTTTTGAATTTGGCAAGTCCAATACTAGGAAAGCCAAAGCCAAAGTCTACTGGCAAAGGCCATTGCAGGCATATGCTAACTGCTCAGCTGAAGCTGGAGATGAAACGTTGCTTAAGGTGCACAGTGGATCAAGCAGTCTGTTGGCACCCTTGCCTTGCTATTTATAGCTGTCCATACTGAATTTTACACGAAGATGTTTAAGCAATAAATAACATGACAGCTGCTGCTGCAAAGTGACTCCTAGAGTGCCTTCAGGAGACTGAACAAGAGTCCGTCTTAATGCCTGCTTCGATTAGAGAAGGATTTGAAAGAATAAGCGAGAAGTCTGTGGAGAAACAATGAGGTCTGCAGATTGAGTGGGATGGAATGCTGGACCCAGACAAGGACACAGTCATGAAGGATTTCAAAAGGCACTAAGCCCTTTGCTGGCATGCACAAATATGTCTGAGAACAGATCTGAAAAAGCAATAGATGATTAATTGAGTGTCATCCTTCTTGTCTGCCTGGTGACTGCAACTAACACACAGATTAAAGAGTGCACGCCTCTGTCACAGCCTCTAGTCCATCTGCTCATGTTCACTTCTCCCATAACTCTTAGTCCTTTTGAGAAAACTTGGATAGAAAAGTGGACATTCCCTTATTCCTCAACTCACACATAGTGAATCCACTAACAGCAATGTTATTTTGTGAAGACTCAGTTATGTAGAGTTATCAATATTTGTGGGGTGTGTGTGTGTGTGTGTGTGTGTGTGTGTGTGTTTAGTTTAGCATTTTACAGGTATCCTTCATCTCCATCAGTCATACTAAGAGATTATCTGTCATCCACGATTCTCTAGACAAGCTTGGCAAGACATCACCCACTGGGCCGCCTTCACTCCTTGGCAGCTCCTTTCTCTGCACTCTTCCTTCCTTCAGCATTGAAATATGATTTCAGCTCTATTGTGGATAGATGGATAGATGGAAGAAGAAAGGAGGTTTCAAGTCAAAGTAGCATGATTGTTTTCATAGGATGCTTGAGTATAAGACTGGAATGGTTGTACAGTGGTTAAGGGAACTTGTTCTTCTTGCAAAGGACTTGAGTTCAGTTCCCAGCACCCATATTTGGCTGCTTAAAAATACCTATAATTCCAGATTCAGGGATCTAATGCTCTTTTCTGGCCTCTGAGGGCACTGGACTCACATATACAGATTCCCTCAATGCACACAATTAAGAAATAAAAGCTAGATTATCCAGCCACCTCTCTGCCCAATTTCACCAGACCCACATAATCAGACACACACAGGTTAAATCCCTTTCCTCCACCCATTTCCCTGTCACCAAGTTCTCTAGGGCACATCCAGCTGCCCTGAGCATCATGCTATTATTGTCTGGCCCCATTGTCTAGCTACCTAGTCACCAGCCTTCACCAGGCCTGCAGCATCAGGAACATACAGGTTACAACCCTTCCAGCCATCCATATCCCCTGCCTGTTATGTTCCCAGGAGCACACCAGCTGCTAGGACACTTCTCCTAGTGCCATTGTCTGGCTCAAGGCTGCCAACAGGAAGCCTTCTGCACAAGGACCATCCAGGGACAACCAGATGGCTAAAAGACAGTGTAAGAAAACAATCAACAAAAAACAAGGCAATATGGCACCTTCAGAGAGCATCTTTTCTATTACAGCAAGCCTTGGACATACTAACACAACTGAAGCATAAGAAAATGACCTTAAATTGAATCTTTAAAAGGTGATAGAAGCCTTTAAAGAGGAAATGAATAAGTGCCATAAAGACATACAGGAATATACAATTAAACAGGAAGGAATTGAATAAAACTGTTCAAGTCCTAAAAATGAAAAGGAAAGCAATAAAGACAACACAAACTAAGGCAATCCTGAGATGAAAAACTTAGAGAAGAAAACAGGAACAACAAACACAAGCATCACCAGCAAAATCCAAGACATGGAAGAAGGACTCCCAGGAGTAGAAAATATGGTAGAATAAATTACTATATTAGTCAAAGAAAATTGTAAATCTAAAAAATTCCTGACACAAAACATCCAGGAAATCTAGGATACCATAAAACTACTTAACCTTAAGACTAATAGGAATAAAAGAAAGTGAAGAATTCCAGCTCCAAGAACCAGAAAGTACTTTCAACAAAATTATAGAAGGAAATTTCCCAACCTAAAGAAAACAATGCTCATATGAGAGGCTTACAGAACACCAATTAGATTGGCGCAGAAAATAAAATACTCTCACCACATAATAATCAAAACAGCAAATCCATAGAACAAACAACGTATATTAAAAGCTGCAAGGGGAAAAGGCCAAGTAACATACAAAGGCAGGCCTATCAGAATAACACCCAACTTCACAACAAAGACTCTAAAAGCTAGATGGCCCTAAACAGATGTCTCTCAGCTTCTAAGAAACCACAGAAAACAACCTAGACTACTATACCCAGCAAAACTCTCAGTCACCATAGATGAAGAAAATAAGATATTCCAAAACAAAACCAAATTTAAACAACATCTATCCACAGATCCAGCACTACAGAAAATAACAGAAGGAAAACTTCAACCCAAGGAGGCTAACAATACCCAAGAAAACACTGGAAATAAATAATTTTGTACCAGCAAAAAACAAAATAAGACACACACACACACACACACACACACACACACACACACACACACACCACTTTTTAAGTCTAGGTAAGATATTAAGTCCTAGATGGGATGTGGGATGTTAAGACCTAGGTAAAACGTTAAGGTCTAGGTAACTGTTACCTGGCTAGCCTGCCGTTTTCTTCTGTTGCTTATAAGAAAATTTTCTGTTGTTACTAGGAAACTTTCTCATTCCCAAGTTGATTACATATTCTGTTATGTTCTCTGCCCTTGGTTATCCATCATGATAGAAGTCAGTAGAACTGCTTTGCATGGTTACCCACAATAAGCTTATATCAGAACCAACCACTCAGTAGCACTTCATGCACAAACAGTAAACAGAGAAAAAAAATGAAACTAACTCACATTATAAATCAAATGGACCTAACACATACCTACAGAACATTTCACCCAAACACAAAAGAATATGTTTTCTTATTAGTACCTCAGGGAACCTTCTCCAAAATTGACCATATATTGGTCACAAATCAAGTCTCAACAGACACAAGAAAATTGACATAACTACTTCTTTGTATCTTATCAGATCACCATAGATTAAAGCTGGACTTCAACAACAATAGAAACAACAGAAAGACTACATACTCATGGCACCTAAACAACTCTTTATGCAATGATCACTGGGTCAGGAAAGAAAGAAATAAAGAAATTAAAGACTTTCTAGAATTCAATGAAAATGAAAGCACAACATATCAAACTTATGGAACACAATGAAGGCACTACTAAGAGGAAAATTCATAGCATAGAGTACCTTGCTAAAGAAATTGGAGAAATCTCATACTATTAATTTAAAAACACACCTGAAAGCTCTAGAAAAAATAGAAGAAAACACATACAAGAGAAGTAGATAGCAGGAAATAATCAAATTCAGGGCTAAAATCAATCAGAAACAAAGAGAACAATACAAAGAATCAAGAAAACCTAGAGCTTGTTCTATGAGAAAATCAACAAGATAGACAAACCCTTAGCCAAACTAACTAAAGGCTGAAGACAGTATCCAAATTAACAAATGAAATGAAAAAGAAGACATAACAGTGCACACTGAGGAAATCCAAAGAGTCATTAGGTCTTACTTCAAAAACCTGTACTCCACAAAATTGAATGAAATGATTTTCTAGATAGATATCACTTACTAAAATTAAATAAAGGTCTGGTAAACTATTTAAATAGTCTTTATAACCTCTAAGAAAATAGAAGCATTCATTAAAACCTCCCAACCAAAAAAATGTTCAGGGTCAAATTGTTTTAATGCAGAATTCTACCAGACTTTCAAAGAAGAGCTAATACCAACACTCCTCAAACTATTCCACAAAATGGAAACAGTAGAAACATTGTCAAACTCAGTCTATGCACAGTCACTCTGTTATCTAAAACACACAGACTCAACAAGGAAAGAGAATTTCACACCATTTTCTCTTATGAACATTGATGGAAAAATATTCAACAAAATACTTGCAAACTTAATCCAAGAACACATTGAAACATCATCCACTATGATGCAATAGGCGTCATCCTAAGGATGCAGGATGGTTCAATGTATGAAAATTCACCAATGTAACCTACCATATAAGCAAACTGAAAGAAAATAATCACATGTTCATCTCATTAGATGCTGAAAAACAGAATCTATCATTCCTTCACGTTAAAAGTCTAGTAGAGATCAGGGATACAAGGTTCATATCTAATATAATGAAAAGCAAAATGCAGCAAGCCAGTAGCTAACATCAAATTAAATGCAGAGAAACTCAAAACAATTGCACTAAAATCAGAGACAAGACACAGCTGCCTACGTTCTCCCTATCTATTCAATACAGTACTTGAAGTTCTACCTAGAGCAATAAGACAACTAAAGAAGATCAAGGAGATACAGATTGGAAAGGAAGAAATCAAAGTATCAGTATTCACAGATGATATGATAGTATATGTAAGTGACCACAAAAATGTTACCAGAGAATTCCTACAGCTGATAAACACCTTCATCAAAGTAGCTGGATACCAAATTAACTCAAAGAAATCACTATCCCTCCTTTATACAAATGAAGAAGGGACTGAGAAAGAAATTTGGGAAACCCTTTACAGTAGCCACAAATAATATACGGTATCTTGGTATAACTCTAACCAAGCAAGTGAAAGACCTATTTATCAAGAATTTCAAGTTGCTGAAGAAAGAAATTGAAGATGTCAGAAGATGGAAATGTCTCCCATGCTCATAAATCTATAGGATTAACACAGTAAAAATGGACATCTTAACCAAAAGCTATCTACAGATTCAATGCAATTCCCATCAAAATTCCAACAGAATTCTTTACAGACCCTACCAGAGAAAATCTCAACTTCATGTGGAAAAATGAAACAAACAAATAAACAAACAGAAAAAAACAAAAACAAATCAAGCAACTGAAAATAAAAGAAAGAAAACCAACAAGCCAGGTTAGCTAAAATAATCCTGTACGAAAAAGAACTTCTGGAGGAATCACCCATAATTTCCAGCTATACTACTGAGCTATAGTAATAAAACCCACATGGTTTTAGCATGAAAATAGACAAGAATAAAATCGAGGACCCCAAAAAATCAATGCACATGTGTATCGACACTTGATATTTGAAAATGAAGCCAAAACCATACACTGGAAAAAAGAACACATCTTCAGCAAACTGTGCTGGTTTAACTAGATGTCTGCATGTAAAAATGAAAATCCCACATTCATCACCCTGCACAAAACATCCAAGTCAATTAAACACCTCAAAATAAAACAGGGCACACCAAATCTAATAGAAGAGAAAGTGGGGAACTGGCTTGAACACATTGGCACAGGAGACAAATTCCTCATACACCAGTATCTCGGGATCTAAGATTAAAAAATGAATAAGTAAGACCTCATGAAACTGAAAAGCTTTTGTAAGGCTCTAAGGACATCTTCAATAGGACAAAATGTCAGCCTACATATTGGGAAAATCTTTACCAATCGTACATCTAACAGAAGACTAATATCCAAAATATATAAAGAACTCAAGAAATTAGACACACAAAAAATAATAACCCAAAGAGTACATAGCTATACAGAGGAATTTCCAGAGAATTCTCTAATGGCCAAGAAGCACTCAAAGAAATGTTCACATCCTTAGTCATCAGGGAACTGCAAATCAAAAACGACTCTGAGATTTCATCTTACACCCAACAGAAAGGCTAATATCAAAAACTCAAGTGACAGCACCTGCTAGCAAGGATGTGGACTTAGGGGAACATTTTCCCATTGTTGGTCAGAGTGCAACCTAGTAAAACCATTTTGGAAATCAATTTGGAGGTTTTTCAGAAAGTTGGGAATAGCTCTAAACCCAAGACCCACCTATACCACTCCTGGGTATATACCCAAAAGATGCCCTACTATACCACAAGGACACAAGCTCCATTATGTTCATAGAAGCCTTATTCATAATAGCCAGAAACTGAAAGCAATCTAGACGTCCCTTAACTGAAGAGTAGATAGAGAAAATGTATCATGTCTATGCAATGGAACACTATTCAGCTATTTAAAACAAAAGCATCACGAAATTTGCAGGCAAATTAATGAAACTTGAGAATATCATCCTGAGCCAGGTAATTCAGACACAGAAGGCATGTTTGGCATGTACTCACTTATAAGTGGATATTAAACTTAAAGTGCAGGATAGCCATGCTCTAAGTGACACACCCAAAGAAACTGGGTAATAAGGAGGGCCAAAGGGAGGACCCGGATATAGGAATCTTCCTTAGAAGGCGAAACAAAATAGTAATGGGGCGGGGGTGGAGTGAGAGAACTGGGTGGGACAGAGCATGAGGAGGGGAACGGACATGGTGATCAGGTGTGAGAAGGTGGTGGGAGAGGGCTAGGCATGAGAATGAAAATATGTGCATCTCTGGGGCTAGACGGTGGCCCGGGAAGAGGGAAACTACAGGAAGTCTATGGGAGTGACCCTAGCTGAGATTCTTACCAGTGGGAGATATAGAGACTAAAGTGGCCTCCTCCTGTAACCAGACAGGACTTCCAGTGGAGGGAGGGGGACACTAACCCACACACAAAACCTTCAGCCCAAAATTTCTCCTGCCTACAAGATGGGCAGGGATAGTGGTGGAACAGAGACTGAATGAATGGCCAACCAATGACTGCCTAGCAAGAGACCCACCCATGGTAGGGAGACAATTCCTGACACTACTAATGTTACTCTGCTATTCTTGTAGACAGAAACCTAGCATAAATGTGTGCTGAGAGGCTTCATCTAGCAGTGGATGGAAACAGATGCAGAGACCAACAACTAAACATCAGGCAGACTTCTGTGAGAGTTGGGGATAGGCTGGAGCAAGCTGGAGGACACCACAAGAAGACCTACAGACTCAACTAACCTGGGCCCATGGGTACAAACAGAGACTGAACCACCAACTAAAGAGCAAGCAGGGGCCTGACCTAGGCCTGCTCTACATTTGTAGCAGACGTGCAGCTTGGTCTTCATGTGGGTCCCCCAACAATTGGATCGGGGGTTGTCTCTGACTCTATTGCCTGCCATTGGATCATCTTCCTCTACCTGGACTGACTGACAGGGCCTCAGCAGGAGAGGATGCACCTAGACTGCTGCAACTGGAAGTCCCAGAGGGGTGATACCCAAGGGGTGTTCCCCTTCTCTGAGGAGAAGGGAAGAGGTAATGGAGGAGGGATTTGTAAAGGGAGACTGGGGGGAAGGAGGAAGGGGGTCTGTGATCGGGATGTAAAGTGAATAAAAAATTATTAAAAAAAAATAAAAAATAAATGTTTTGAAAACATGCTTCATTGTGGTAAGACCAAATTCAGAAGTAGGAGGAATCAAAGACCAACTTTCAAGAGTAGATAGACAGGGAAAAGACTTATGGGATGGACACTGCAGAATTTTTATGTTTATTTTCTATCTTTGTTCTTTTAATTAGTGATCCTCCTGCCTCAGCTTCCCACTTGCTGCAATTACAGCTGTTGGCCTCACACTGACTGAGTGTGTTTTTTCCAAACTGGCCCTTAGTATTGGTGTTGCCAGGTCCGTAGTTGGGCTGTTTGAGGCAAAACAAAGCCAATCATATTCTAAACCTTCATTGCGCAAGTTTTGAATAAATGTCTTAAATTATTAACATTTAAAACAGCACATGATGTGTGTAAGGCATAATCATAAAAGCGTTATTCATAAAGTAAAATCTAAACATAACTCAAATAATAGTTACTTATAACTAAGGTTTAGTTACTTATAACATATAGTTACTTATAACTAAATGTATACATGTACGTGTGCATTTACTGTTACACTTGCTGTGACAGCAAATCGTGAGGAAAGAGGGTTCTTGGAACGCAGGCTGCAGAGGTGAGTTGGTGAGCATCTCTCTGTGGAGAGGAACGCCTGCTGAGGTCATTAGAAGGAAGGTTGCCATGAGTCTAAGATTCTAGAGTTTTCTGTAAAGGACATGTGACTGTTTCAGCCAAGTCCAGATGGAATTAAAAATAATCTGTGAAACAAGTAATGCTCATAAACCAGGCTTGGTGCTGTGATTTTAGCACTTGGGAAACAGAGGCAGCAACATAGTAAAGCCTGCCCGGGCTGTAGAAGACCCTATCTCAAACATTCACACAAAGCACACTTTGTAACAGCATGTTGCGTCTCACGGTAGCTCTGGTAGGCCTCAGACTTGTGAGGCTCTTCCTGCCTCAGTTTCATGCATCCTGGGAGTACAAGTGTGTACCACTGTGCTTGGTGTGATGTCCGAAAGAGTAAAGAAAATTCTTTGATGAGTAAGTATGCTGTTTGTATGTGCTGTACAGCCTTCTAAAACAGACCGAGGCTTCCACCAATCGCTCTGCTGTTTGTGGAATGCGGAGAGTCTGTATCAGAGACTTTGTATCTTCTAACCATCATTATCACGCAGCAAAGTACATTTTATAGAAACAACAGGAAGATTTTCTAAGCAAAGTGACTTTGTCTCTGAAGGTCACATAATGGAAATGGACATAGCTGTAGTGACCTTTGAAAAGCTTTTCTGTTCAGAACCCTTTCAACAGTGAACTGAAATAAACGCAGCTTTTAAAGACGAGTGAAATGGAGATGCAGGGAACACAAGCGTAGGTAGCCTTCAAAATGAAAATGGCTTCATGTCTACAGCCGCCACAGGCTGAGCTTCAGAATAAAGACGTTGCAAAGTTTTTCCAAGAAAATTGAAAATCCAGATTCACTTTCTTCTGGTCTGTTTGTCTGCTAGCGATTTTCCAGACTGGATCGAGATTGTGCTTTGACACAACCTTCCGCAGGGTTTCAGGGAGGCCCCATGCCATGAAAGAGCAGAGTTTTCATCCAAGTCTTTTCTGAGGGCTGAAGGGTATGCCGTTCTCTTCGTGGGATGAAACACTTATAAATCCCAGTAACATAAACAATTCTAAAATAAAACCAAATTGTTGTATGGAACCATTCCGCAGCTGCTTTGCCCATCATTCTGAAGATTTCCGGAGAATTAGGGCTGCATTTCCAGCCCACCTCGTATCTCACACCCACAGCGGTTTGCCGCTTGTCTTCTGCAAAAGAGTGTGCAACCGCAAAGCCACCTGAGTGGGCACATTGGGGAACCCGGAGAAATCCTGTGGTCATCAGCCTACTGACAAACGTGTGGCTGGGCGGAGCAAGGGTGGACATCCCCGCTGTGGAGTCCTTGCATCTCTGTGACTTCTCAAGCTCTGAAGGTGGAATGTGATTTATAGTCTTATAAATTTCATTGCTTCAGACGTTCCGTTTTGTCTAATCACAGCTCAGAAGTTCTGTCTCAGTTCCCCCCCGCCACACGCTCCCCCAACACACACTTTTAACCAAACACAGAGTGCATAAATAAAAAACCCAGCTCAACTTTTCAAATGTGTGCTGTCCCAGAAGAACAAAATGGGCTGGCTTGAAATTAAAGAGAAATGTAATGTTGTTTTGATATTTTGCAAGACGGATAATGAAAAGATTGTGTGAAATAGTGCATATGGTGTGGTTGCGAAGGTGAAAGCAGAATTTCCAGGGCCTGCAATTTCTCATGGGCTCTGTATTGGGCTCAGGGAAAGATTTTATAGATGTCTTGCAATTTTTAACTGGAAAAGAAGAAAACAGTGAGGAAAAACTGTGTTTCCTGGGGGGCTCCAATTAGCAGGTGTGTTGCTGTCTCATAGTCACCAAAGCCCGATAGCTGCGGTCTGTGTGGGAGCTAGGGAGAAGGGCTCTGGTGTGCTCCCGCTTGAACTATTAGCCCAGCCCTCTGCAGCCAGTCCCAGTCCGCAGGAACAGAGGGAACCGTGGAAGATGAACGATGGGACACTCGTGACTGGTTTTCCTGACAGGAGTTTCCTGGCAACAGAGACTCAAGCTAATTTCCTTGCTAGGAAGCCGTGGTCTGGGTTTGTGGTGAGAGGTTTGTCAGTCCTCAGACTGTGGCCACGGAAGATGTCCGTGGGAGGAAGTGACCCTTTGGTGAAAGTGGGGTTCGGTTGTCAGTCAGCCATTTGGGGAATATCCTGAAATTAGAAAGTCCTCCCACTTTGGAAAGGCAATATGTGCAACTTACAGTACTAAATAGGGAGGCCAGGGCTGTGCTACTGGGGGAGCCAGGGCTTCACACACACTAAGCAAGCACTGTGCCCCTGGGGACAGCGTCAGCCCCTTAGCTTTAGCTTTCTGTGGTGCTGGAGGATTTTACAAAGGCTTTGACCATGCCAGGCAACCCTTCCTCACTGAGCCTTGTTCCTAGACCCTAACGTGAGTAATTAGCACAATTTCTACTATCCACAAGTTTATTCAGCTGAGCAACTTCTGCTTTTTTGTATGATGCTAGTAGTGTGGCCTCTGGATACATTTTAAAGTGTATGTAACAAAAAAAAAAAAAGAAAACAAATACTAAGAAGCATTTCTGAAACAGATTTTCATATGTGCTTGAACTAAAATTAATTATGAAGGCTGTATAACAGGGTAGATGTCTGTGTACAGTGAAACTACAGAGACTCCATATTTTGAGACATGTAACAGTTTTAAAATTGTGAGAGTTAAGCAAAGATCATACAGAAAGCACTGTCCTGGTTCTCCACCGTCTGTATCTATCTGTTTATTTCTTACAGTTGACCCCTTTACTTTCTCAGTGTTTGTCAGATAGACTATATTGATTATATTGATTGACCCAAAATTTCCTTCTTTCTCTAGGTTGCTGTGACCCCAAGTCAATAAAAATTATCTTAACACACAAAATTAATTTGAGTGCATAATGACCACCTCTGTTCTACTACAGAGTGACAGGATGTCCAGGAGACATTTGGTGATGTGGGTGAGTTCCTGCAAGTCAGAAGGATGTATTTTATGGAAAGCCTATGTTACCAGGACAAAATAGAGTAGCAGCTGGGGCCACAGTTCAGAGTCCACCGATCCCTGTTCAGCCATCTTCCAGCCACAAGACAGTTCCTGTGATACTGCTGAAGTTTTAAACTTCTCCAAATGTCAGCTTCCTGAAAAGGATCATGGATGGTCAGGAGGGCTGGGAGAGTGATACCTTGGCTCATTGTTTGCCATGACTCAACGAACGTTCCCTGTTGAAACACACTAAGGAAATACATGAAGTGCCCTTTCACTAATCCATAGACATGAAGGCTCAAGGGGATGCCATGTGCAGGTTAGGTCTCAGTGTGAGAGCTGACTGTGACTGGCTAATGCAGGAGCATGTATCTCAGAAACTATAAACTACTGGTGCGAGCCTTGGGGGACAAAAGCCAGAATTGGGGGTGAACGCTTGAATTTTAATAGTCACTACAGCCAAGAACATAGACACAATTACTGGGCCACTGAGTACTCAACCCAAACATTCATGAGAATCATGGGAACATTGTGAAAGTGCAGGCTCTGGGGATGGGAATCAGTCTGGCTAAGAAAGCACTTTAATAAACTATTTAAACTTTTCAGAGCAAGTGCTGGCAACTCCAGAAATGACAAGAAGTGCGGTGGAGACAGGAGGATTCCCAGAAGCGTGTGGGCAATCCCAAGGCTAACAAGAGACCCTGTCTCAAATAAAAAGTAGACGATGCCTGGGTATCAACACCAGAAGTTGTTCTGTGACCCCCTCAAATGCACTGTGTGAATGGTTGTGTTTTCAACCCACGCATGTCCACAAACCCATACCGAATCCCACACATTCAACACTAGAGATTCTGCTCCCTACCCCAGAGACACGAAGTCAGAAGTCAGCATTTTTGTAACATTGGCTCAGGCATCCAGAGTCACACAGTCCAATGAATACAGCCAGGTTTGAAAGCCTGTAACTTAAAGTTGGGGTTTGCCCTCCTAAAGAATAACGTCTGAAGTTCTTCCTTCCCCCAAATGACCTTCATTTCATCCTTTCTATCTGGAAACTCCATCCTCTGCTCTCTTGCATGGTTTATTTGTCCACATGTGGATGGTTAATTTTTTTTTCAATTTTTTTATTAGATATTTTATTTACATTTCAGATGCCAATCCCTTTCCCCATTTCCCTTCCCCAGAAAATCCCTATCCTGTGCCCCCCCTTTTCCATTTGGTTTTTATACAATTTTTTAAATGGTAATCAAGGGCTTTGTAAGTATGGTAATGCTCAATCAGAAGTGTAACCTAATACCCAACCTAGCTATGTAGACTATCTTTGACTGGGGGAGACATGTGAACTTCTGCCTCCATGCCCCCTCTCTCTTTCTCTCTCTTTTTCTCTCTTATTACCGAGCTTCTCATCTACTTCATCTTCTCCTCTCCTTACTCCATCTTTTCCTCTTGGTGCTCCTTTCCCCTTAGCTCCTCCTACATATCACCCTTCCTGTTAAAATAAAGCTTTTCTCTCAGAATACAATTAGAGCACAATTATTCCTATTTGTACCAGTGAGGTACAAGATAGTCTTAATACCCAGTCCATCATTTTGTTGACTAGCCAGAACCTCTGCCGTCTCTCTTGACTAGAACACTTAGTTTTGAACCTGGCTTTTTCTTGGCTTTAGAATGAATGTCAGCTGAGAACCCTCCACTCAGATCTTTTCTCTCAAGGTAAATAGCCTGGATTGGCTATGAGTCTATAGGTCTTCAATGCCATCAGAAATCCAGAATGACTAAATTAACTGAATTTATGGGAAGCAATAAGCATAGCTTCTAAAACTTAGCCAATTTATAGAGACCGCTGAACACCTGGACAACCCCTATACTACCGAACGTTGGAGCATCAAATCTTCAGCCTTCTGGCCCAAACTCATCTGACAGACTTTAGTGCTGCAGAATTATTAAGGGCTGATTACTCTGTCTAGGCAGATATAATCAGTCAACTATTCTGCAAGTGTGTCCTTTTCTGTAGATGGAGAGAGGCAATTCTTGCCTGGTGGCTGTCTCAGCACAACAGGAGTAACTCCAATGATGCTCAATTTCTTCTTAGAATCCAAGACAGGAAGCTGTCAGGAGCAGACAGGTCTCTAATCAAAATGAACATTAATATAGAAATATTTGTGATGTCAATTCTATGGATTTCTGACGTTTTGAAATCCAACTATCCATGTAAGGTAACCTGGACTGCTGTCTGTTATCTTCTCTCAGCTATTTCTAAATGAAATACAGAAAACACCCTAACAATAAACTCAAAGTCATGAATTTGCTATAGTCCCTTAACTCACAGGCTAGTCATCCCAAGTCAGTTAAAAAAGTAAAAGAAGGACTGGGTCCAAGTCTTGTATTTCTAAATGTGTTATGCAGGCACAATGCCCATGACAGTATCTATATTCATTTCACTTTCATATCGATGAGAAGCTTATACCAACGAAAACCTTAAATTTGAAATCCAAGTGAATTTTGTACCACTTAAGAAATTATAACTTCATCTTGATACTAAATTATACAGATTTCTACCAATAGGTTATGGCTATGTCATAAATCCTAGCTAATCCTCCCTGTTCCAACAAAATCACTGCTGTTCCCCAGAGAGACAGCCCCATATTAACCACCTTAGTCCCCAAGCCCAGGGAATAGGGGCGCTGACTCTTTAACTTCTTCAAGCTGATTACAGGTGTCGAGACATCAGAAGAGGGGTGGGTGGAAGAGCAAATTGATAAGCCTCCGATGTTGTGTCCTCACTGCATCCAGATGGAACTCCCAGACGTCGAAGATTTGAATAGGTCCGCTCGTTTTGCTTGATGAGTAGATACACCAAGGCTGTGCATTCTGCAATATACAATTCTCTACTGCTCTGGGTTCCTTGCACCCTCAAGGATGGGTCAGGAGGGATCTGGTGCCTCCAGAAGCAGACCGGGCGGGTATCTGCTTCAGGCCTCAGATCTGGGAGAGAGGGATGGTTAATTTTTATTGTCAGCTCGATTGAATCCAGAATCAACTAAGAGGCACACCCCTGGGTGTGTCTGTGAAGGCATTCCCAGAAGAAATTGACTGTAGGGAGAAGACGCCCCTCTAGAGATACCTTCCAGGACATGGCCCACATAGGCAGAGGTCAAAGGGCAGAGATGTGCTGCTGGCTCTGCCGTTGCTTCTTGCTGCTAAGCATCAACCCTGTTGCTGTGGTTGTCATGCTTCCCGACATTAGAGCTCACTTCTCTGGCTTTCCAACTTGGATTTAAGGTGATTAGTTCTCTAGGATGCCTCCAGACCTTTGGTACCAGACTGGAACTACTGAGGCCTTCCTTCTAGTAGAGTGGGCAACTTTCAGGCTCTCAGACTCTTTAGTGTGTAGACACCCATTGGGCAATTTTATCAGTCTCCTTTACCTTTATCCTCACTCCATCTGTCCTGTTCCTAGGAAACCGTAATGAATACACTCTGTATGCCTTGAGTAGATACACATTCCTGCCCTGAACTTCAACATTGTATGTCAACAGGCAGGAATATTCTGGCTGCGTCTCATCTCCAGGGCAAGTGAGTATATACCAGCCTGTGATGATTCGAGCTTAGAATTCTACCTTAGAGTGACCCTGTCCACTGGAGAAGCATATTTTCTTCCTTGGTCATTGAATTATTAATTTCTCAAGAGAATCATAAATTAAATAGAGCTGAGAATATATAATGAGCTTTATGTGCAAACTGCTCCTGGGTAAATTAGCTTACAGCTTCCCAGAAAGGCAGGTGCCATGTGTGAACACTGGCCTGGGATGCAGGAATCTTAGCTTTGTAGTAATGTCTCTCTGGTCCTGCGCCTCTGAGAAAGGGAAAGGTTTCTTATCTCATAACTGTATATGCAAAACAGGATGTGCTTGAGCTGAGAGACAGACACAGACCGGTCATGACTACCTCAGTGGAAAACAAGGAGCATACACTGACATCCTTACAATTAATTGAATCATGAAAGTCCTTTTTGCTCATTGTATGTTAACCACCCAGATGACTCCAAACTGCTCTGTGAGTGAAACCATTTTGAGCAATTGAAAACCATTTTTTGGGTGACTTGGAATGATATAAAGATTGCAAGATAGAGACTAAGCCTAAGACAGGCTTTGATATTCTAATGAGCCAACTCCAAAATGTCATTGATATGTTAAAGAACCATCCATATGCTGTAAACTGACAGCTAAGACCTACTGGGAAAATACAAAGTTGGAACCTTGAAGATGACCTCTAGGATCACACTGCTGTGCTCCTGAGACACAATGTCTGAGGTCTCTGTGCTGTTTGGAGCATTGACAAGGGAACTTTGGGACTGTCTACTGTATGACTCTGACTTCAGTGGCCATCAAGTTTCTGGCATGGTTACTGAGTTCATGCATGCCTATCTGTCAGCACTGGCCAATGGCCAATGCTCCTAAGGACCTTCCAGGACCTCCAAAACTTCCATCCTTGAAACCTGCCACAGCTGAAGAACTTCATGGCAGATGCTTGACTGTTCCAGAAGCATCTTTACCATTCTTACTGGGGAGATTCCTTGCATCACTATCTGCCCCCAAGTGTTCCTATAGAGGTAAGATGGCTGTTTACAACAGAGGACCTTAACATTTATAACAGCATGGTATTGTAAGGAATGTCTGTTGTGAATAAACCCAGTATATTCAAAATGAAAAATCTCACATGGACATCCTAATTGCGAGCACCTCACAACCCACCATGCCGTGATCTCCATAATAAGGGCTGGAGGACTGAATACTCCAAAACCATGTAAATCCTACAGCCATCGTCCTGACATAAGAAATCAGGTACTATGACCTACAGGGATTAAACCCATTGAGATTAGATGGTACTCACATTTTAGTAAAACTTAAAAGGAAATGAGTAATGAAACCATTAATCAGTCGAGTCCTTGCATCCACTCAAACCCCCCAGTTTGTCTTCACTCACTTCTGCTTGGTGTGTGAGTCCCAGGGCTTTCTCCTCCTAGTCACTGACATTGTGGGAGCATGTGGGTGTTACTAAAATCATGTCAAGGAAACACATCCAAGAACTAACTTATCAGGCATGCCAACATTGAAGAAAACATTGTCACTTTCTTGCCTGGACCTTGTAAAGTGATGGATGCCTAGCACTGTGACAGTGTAGCCCCACACCAGCCTGTCATCTGACACCTCGTGTGGGCCTTGAGGACAGAGACTCCCTGACTCAATGTGCCCTCCACTGTTGATGTCCCTGATCCCTGTTTGCCAGTCTGGTCCTGGGCCTGATCCTAGCTTGGCCTTTCATCTCAGGCTCAGGTGATCTCCACAACTTCCCTTTCGAGCTCGATTCCAGCAGCTTCAGAACCAGGGTTGCTGCAGCAGAGATACCCGAGGGTATTGGGCTGGTTCATTCTGTAATCAATAAAGTCTCTCAACCTGCTCTGGAATCTCTTGGATTCTGTTGCATGTTTTAACTTATTATGTTCTGTAACTCATACATGTCTATATAGATACACAGTTTCATTTACTGTGCACTGAGAGATATGTGGATCAATATTAGTCACTAGATTGGAATAAAGAAGTTAACTGTCCTTGGCCAGCCCACCAAGGTAGAAGGACTTTATGACAAGTGGATTTTCCTGGAATATCTTAACCCTGTGAATTTATTGCTTTGTACAATCCCAGGGATGTAGGTATATAGAATAGACATGTAAATCAGGTATTTATGGATAATAAACTATCCTCAACTATCCTTTAAACAGTTGTTAGTTATCTAATTGCTAAAGGTAAAGGCAAATTGAAAGTTACAGAGATACATGTTGCTTGTTTTTACATACAGAATTAAGTCTTGTACTAGGGAGATGGTTTAGAATGTAAAAGTGTGTGCAACAAGCCTGATGTCTTGAACATGATCCTTAGACCATGGGGGGACCCACAGCTCCAGCTGGACATGTAGCAGAGGATTGCCTCATCAGGCATCACTGGGAGGGAAGCCTCTTGGTCGTGTGGAGGCTCAATAACTCAGGGTAGGGAAATGCTAGGGTGCTGAGGCAGGAATGTGTGGTTGGGTGGGAGAACACTGTCATAGAGGCAGAGTGAAGGGGGAGAGGATAGGGGGGTTGTGGAGGGGAAACTGGGAAGGGGGATAACATTTGAAATGTCAATAAATAAAATAACCCTTTAAAAATTAAAAAACAAAAGAAATCCAAAGAGATGAAGCTTGGAACACAAGGATGGTCAGGGGCTGAGCTGAGGTACTCCAGGCAAGTCTCCTTTGCCTTACAAGACATGATGACAAACACAGTGTAAATTGGGCATGGTGTATATTCAGACCCAAGGTCCCAGTGAAATCACATCATGTGACATAAGCCAGCACTGCCAGAAATAGTCCAGATTCATTTTGCCGTTGGTTTTGGACCAATAGTGATTCTGTGATCACAAACCTTTTGCTGCTGACAATTTTTGTGAACCCTAAATTCAGCTCCATGACACCACAGTCTAAGAAGTTGTCACCAGTGTCATGCCCCGGTGAGGAAGAGGCTGTCTAAGTACCAGGTGAAGAAGCTGCTGACCTTCTTTCCCACAGAGACTGATTCTGTGGGTCACTGTGTGTTGCTAAGGGATTCACAGGACAGCGAAAATACAACCGTCACCAAATTCCTCTCACTCCCAGGTGCCCGTGCCGCTGTGAGACCTGAGATGTGCATTTCTCTGCAACCTTTGTTGTCAAATGTCTAAATTCCTCTCTTTTGTTCCTAGCCTATATGACATTTATTGATAAAACAATGAATTAGAACTAAATAAACCAGACATTTACTGAGAAGACTCAACAAATCTTGTCTTTTCGCCTATTTTTATGTTTGTGTGGCACTGGTGATCAAAGTCTAGGGTCCAAAATTGAAAGGCAAAAGTCCTACCATGAAACTACACCAACAACCTTAAACCCCTCTTTTAAAGTCTATTTAATGCTGGGAACCCAACTAACACTTCAGTTCTGCTCTTTATATGTTCTGCCATGAAGCTTAACACCCTCTGATTTCCCAGCTAAGCCTGCGGACAGCTCCCAGTCACGGGCTGGGTTGGAGTGGGTACCCTCAAAAGACACTTAGTGTCTGTAGAGAATCAGCCTGAGTGCTCACTATATTGTGTGCATCAATGTCCAGCACAGATAGGAGAGCTGTTTAGACAGGAAGCCCGGTTAGATGATTCTGGATGTACCTTGAAGAAGACTGGGACTTTGGCCCCTTCTTATAACCCCTGTCTTTGCTTCCTGGACATCATGATGTGAACAGTCTTTCTCGTCCATGTGCTGCCACATAATAAACATGCAGACACAAGCCCAAATTAGCAAGTCTCGACAACCATGACCCCAAATCTTTTCCCGTTTTAAGTTGATTATCCCATATGTTTGTCACGTGGCAGAGAGCAGGCTGATGCAGCCCTTTGCAACTTTACAGCTTGGCGCTATTGTGACCTTTCACATATGACTCTGAGAGAGAGAGAGAGAGAGAGAGAGAGAGAGAGAGAGAGAGAGAGAGAGAGAGAGAGA
>JANHMN010000001.1:107037329-107085815 GCA_030674055.1 Rhabdomys pumilio
TGTGTGTGTGTGTGTGTGTGTGTGTGTGTGTGTGTGTGTGTGCGCACATAACTGAAGGTATCCATGGAGACCAGAAGAGGGTGTCAGATTTCTTAGAAACAAATTGACATGCTGTTGTGAGCCGTCAGACTTATACATAGGTATTGGAAACCAAACCTGAATCCTCTGCACGATCATCAGGTGCTCTTCACTGCTGAGTCATCCCTCCAGCCCCACACCATCGATTTTAGTCACAACACCAACCCATATTGGTGCTCTGCTGTCACCCATGCTCTAGATTCTATTTCTAACACATAAACAAACTCAAGTCATGCATGTCATGTTTGAAATCTGCTAGGCTGCTTCAGAGTAAAATCCCAAATTCTGACTGGGACCAACAGCCGAGTGATTGGCAGCCTGCTGTGCCTCTGTCCTTTGGTTCTGTTTCTTTAACCCCATTCCAGCCTTTGTGGATTCCTCATCACTTCTGAACTGACAACCAAGCCCAGTGGGGTTATGGGTAAAGTGCTCTCTATGGAGAATACCCCCACCTTTCTTCAAATACATTTCTATGAACATCTTACTGAGTGCTCTTTAGAGGACAATGAGCCTCCCTTCTCTGTCTTCTCATTTGTTTTTCTTCATGAAATTTGTCCCGCTAGAATCTCCACCTTGTACTGCAGATATATTTACTTATATTTCTTGTTGTCTGTCCCCCACGAAGATTTAACAATGAATGTTTTTATTATTACTCCATGAAACAATATACCATGCAGGCATGCAATATAAAATATCTTTGAATAAATAAATAAAATCCATAAAATTACACTTAAAATAAACTGCTGAGAATTTGAATATTTGTGTATAACGGCTATCCAAAACATGATTAACTTCTGGCATCGATGTACCTATGTATGGCCATGTTTAATTCTCAACGTTTTCATCAGTTGAAAAACAGTGATGTATTCTGTACTTTACAAAATAACGAGACTCTAACATGTTCAGCAGTCCCCCATAGATTCACAGACTAGAGGTGTGTGCAAGGAGTGTAACTTATGACTCTTTCCACAACGTCTTCTGAAAGCAATTTGAGGACACCAAGCAGTGCTTGACAGAATGGTACATTCACATTGGTACATGAAAAGAGTTTGGCACAACAATTAGATCTTGTCTTGGGGAATATGATAGGGATTGAGTCAGAAAATGCATGTACCAATCTGACTCAAGCAGAAACTCAGTCCATGACTGTGAATCACCCTTCACCTTTTCAGTGTTTGCCTCTGTAAACTAGCAGTCTTTAAGTATGCATCTGAAACAGTGGGATCCAGTGATTAACGGTTACTGTCCACAAAAAATTGTCTACGTGCTAATTATCATTGCGAGCATCCCTGGAATTCTGCTTCAGAACATTGGCTGTGGATGGAAACCTACAGTTTCCTAGTCTAAGCTGTTCTAAAGTCTTGAATCTTCAACCCTGGTTTTACCACACTGTTCCCACTGCCTGCAGCCTAAATGATGTGTTTTGAGAGGTTGGCCAGTGAATCTTTGTGAAATATTCAAATATCTGCCTTTAAAGTTCTGCCTTAAAAGACAAGTGAAAAGTTATTTATCCAGAAAGCACAAACAACCTATGGGAGCAGCTGTTACTTTAATAATCTTGAACTTTGTTCTTCCAACTCTAGGGTGAATGCTGTTACTTTTCTGAATATATGGATTTCACAAGAGGAGCAGAATTCCTGAATACTTCCTGTCCAATGGATATAGCATCAAGATATGACAAGAAACTGGGGGGCCCACTGGCAGGAAAACATGCCATTAAAAACAAAATCTAGAAATTCAGTAATAGGCTCTGAATGAATTTAAAGTAATTCACTGTGGCACTGCCCTCTGCAGTGAGTGTCTCTGAGCAGAAGACTGTAAAAAGCTCACAGAAAATGATCAGGTGTCATTTGCTTGGCTATTTCTTGGCTGCTTCCTGGATAACAAGGAGTACATTAGACCCTGGAAGCTGAGTAATAAAGACACAAACACAAGCATAAGAAAATACTGACGGAGCTCATCCGAGAGACGACATGAAGTACCCAAGTTAGAAGAGGACTTAGTTTCTTCTTGATTTAAAAAGTACCAAGTGCAATGGCTAAGGAAATAAGCCTAAATCAAACTGCTGGAGTCAAGCTCTGTTGCTACCATTCATTAATTGTGTGGTTTGGGGCAGGTCACTTACTGGATTAATTTCTGCCTTACAAGATGGAGATCATAAGCTTGTTTGGTTGCTGGAAAGATTAAACTATTTCATGTGTATAAAATATCTAGAAGAAAAATGTTAAATGACTATTAAATACTATATTTAAAGTAGCTTGATCTCTCCCTGGTGGTGACACACTTCAATATTTCAGTGAAATCTGAGTTGGCTAGAGGTCACTGACAGTGACTCTGGAATCTCAGCTCTCTGGAGGCTGGAAATGGAGAGTTGAATACTGCTTCTGAGGGTTTTTTTTTCCTAGAAATTTACTATTTGGAAGCTTCATGAGCATGGACAGAGACCTTATCATTCTGCTGTCCTGCTCCTCAGTAGTGGAAGGGGGACTACAGTCGTGTGTACCTCTCACTGTTGACATAAAAGATTAAGTCACTTAAATACTTTCCAGAGAGATAGATGCACAGAATCGGCCACTAAGTGGATAATCTCACCACTTCTAGTATGAAAACTACAGTAACAGAAGGGGCAAACTTCTGAGTATTTAAGAACAGTCAGCCTGTATCGTTTTAAAGCACAAAATGTTTCCTCCCCAGTAAACATAAATGATTATAAGAATAAATTAATTAACCATTTTTAGTTTAAGTGTTTTCAAGTCCACAGCCAGTATACCAGCAGATAGTGAGTGACCCGTGCTCCCTTTCTGAGGTTTCTTTTTGGTCATGAACACTTTAACTTTGTGTAACATCTGCAGACAAGTCCCACAGTCTTCCCAAGCTGTGGCCTGGGATGAGTTAAAACTCCATGGGGAAGAATATGAACATAGTCAGAAAGAGCCTGGTTCTGTTCTGGTATCCCCACCGCAGGGGGCTGCATCTTGTTCACAGGGAAGTTAGATTGTCCACTGGCTCCCAGTGATCTGTCCCAACTTATGAAAGTGCTGACTACTGACAAACAAAGCCTAAGTTTGGGAGATGCTTAGGTTCTGTGGTTTCACAAGCTAAGTTTCTAGAATGTTCCCTTCTCACATTGGTGTTAATAACAGCAAAGGACTCTCACATATCTCCTATCTTACTATAAGTTGCTCTTTCTAAACTTGCTAAATTCTTGCTTACAGCTACCATGTCCCAGGACACACTGGCCACCTCCATTTGTCCTAACACAGACCTGGGGACAGACATGGGACAGATAGACCTGGGATAAACAAACCTGGGTACAGACCTGGGTCTATGCTCCCTGTCCAATCAGAGAAGATGACAAGCAAATCAGCTGAAATTTACTATGCTTGCTTTCTGACTGTTTTCCAGCTGACAGTGGTTATGAATTGCCTGCATCTCCAAAACCACCCTGTGAAGATGCATAAGGACTCACTAATCCTTAATTCACTCTCTTCCTGGTGGAGCTGGAGCAATGGAGCAGCTGCCTCCATGCGAAGGAGCCTGTGGAAGTAAGTTAAAAGTAAAAGCTAAAATTATAAATGACTATGAACATTTCTTTTAAATCTCATCTCAACAGAATTTACCATATTATTGTACAGCCGTACAGCTGTGATTTTTAGGTGAGTGTGTTTTTGTACCTAAATGTTGCCCCGTACCCCTGCATCCCTCATGGCAGTCTCCAGAGCACTTCTAGTGATGTCGCTTGCACACAGAGAGGCCTCATGGAATGGAACGTACTCTGAACTCTGTGGAATCACCCTCAGGAACGACTTTATAGCAATTCTCATCTTCAGGCAAGAAGAAATTAATTGTGTTTTTGAATAAATGCCCAATATAATTGCACACACACACACACACACACACACACACACACATCTAAGTGAGCAACTATAATCCATTTTCAACATTGTTTGTTTTGCTTTTGCTTTTCAGATTCAGACAGAATGTAGTTCCCTTCCAAGAAGGGCTCATAGCAGACACTGTGTCTTCCTCAAGGTGTGGCTGTTACAAGATTTTCTGAACAGGGTTTATTAATCACTTTGAGTATCTAGAGAGTACTTCCCTACCCTGTAGCGATTTGGACCAGAGACACTGTGGCAGTCACTGGAATATGAGTCACCTGATGGGCTTCGAGTCAAGATGACACCAGAGAAGGATAAAGTCAGCATTTTGTCAAGTTCTGGATGCCGGGGGATTTCTAGTTAATGCTTTAATTTATTGTTTTTATGTTTTGGCTTAAAGTTCCTGTGCTTCTATAGGAATTAGACTAACATCTAAAAGTAACTGGATTCTTTTTGTTATTACCAAAAATGTTTAAAAATTGTTTTTGGAGAATACTATTGACCAGATTTTTCTTGATCAAAGATCGTGGTACACAGCTAGCCTGATTTGAAACCCATGGTGGAGACCATTTCCACTGAGAAAGCAATGAAGTATTTGTATAATAACATGTGTTCAGCTTAATGTTGCTTCAATTATATTTCTATGTTTCTCAAAACCTTTCCTTGAAGTCTCATTTTGAAATCAGAGTTATGGGGATAGGAAAGCTTCTTAACTCTTCAGACAGATCTGAAGTTTTGGGCATCCATGATAAACGTTGGGATGGAAGCCATGTTTATGCACTAGAGAGGATGAGACATGTTGGCACCATGGAGGCGTTTGATCAGAGATAAACATTGGCTGACAGCATCTCCTTTAACTCCCATGACACTTATCTCTATGATATCTGAAAACAAATAAAATTTTAAAATCAGTACAGAATCCCTCAATTTCTTTAAATTCTATTGGGAGTGTGCCCATCATGGCAGCAGGATCATGAGGCAGCCATTGTAATACATCCGTAGTCAGGAAGCAGAGAGCAATGAATGTTTGTGCTTAGCTCTAGGTTTCCTTTGTGTGGTCTAGAACACAAGCCCAGGGAACAGTGTCACTTACTTTTGGTGGAATCCTCTTACCTCAATTAATCTAACGTAGATGAGTACTCACAGGTATGAGATCAATGTGATCTAGAAAATAATTCAGTTATGCCCAGAGGTTTGTCTCCTGGGTAACCATAGATCCCATCAGTTCATAATCAGTAATTACCACCACACTCTATGGTTAACATTGTCTTCTTCATGTCATCTTTCAGTCATGATTTCATTTATCTCTTTGAACATATTTAATGTACTTGATTAAAAGTCTTGGTGAATACACAATGCCATGGACAAATCTCTTCAGGAATGTTCCCTATTGATT
Source organism: Rhabdomys pumilio (assembly GCA_030674055.1). Lineage (NCBI taxonomy): Eukaryota > Metazoa > Chordata > Mammalia > Rodentia > Muridae > Rhabdomys > Rhabdomys pumilio. The sequence continues at coordinate 107,042,682 of JANHMN010000001.1, forward strand.
TCTCTTTTCCCAATAACTCTTACTGAAAACTAGACATTTTGGGTGCTGAAGACGGTGGACAGTTAAGAGCACTTGCTGTTCTTGTGGAGAACTTAGTTCAGTTCCCAGAACCACACAGTGTGACTCACAACTGCTTATAACACGACTCCAAGGAATCCAATGTGCTTTTCTGGCCTCCACTGATACACACACACACACACACACACACACACTCACACACACTCACACACCATTGAGCACTTGCTCATGCATGCACACACATGCTCACACATGCACACACACAGATACAATTAATTTCTATAAAAACTAAATATTTTGAATTATAGTGTGACAGCTCTGGGAATCAAACGTTTCTCACATGTCAAGGTCAAGTCTTCTCAGAGTTGCCTGTGCTATTGTTATAGTTTTTCGTTTCATTATGTTTCTAAACTATTTATAAAGCCTGTCTTCTTTGTGCTATGTGGCCACTGACATCCATGTCTTGTCTTGTCCCATGAAATGATAGTGTTTTAAGTGAGGATTTTTAAGCAATAGAAAAAAAAAAGAGAGAAAAAAAACAGTACGTTTTCCCAGCCTTTGTACAGGACCTGTGTGGGGAGCTGCTTCTAACTGTGCAGGGGTCTTGATTGGTTCACATGTGGGTCTTAAAGGAGAGCTGGGGGGAAAAACCTGACCTCCGTCAGGAGTTTCATCCATGTTGCTCCTGAAAGGAGCCAAGCTACCAGGATAATAGTCTTCCCCTAGGAACAAATCTACTATTAGGACATAGGACACACACACACACACACACACACACACACACACACACAAGTAATGATAATTGCTGATCTTAGCATCCCTCCACTGATACAACTGGGCTCACTTGGATGTCAGGAGGAAGCTGGGGTGGGGATCTGAGTTGGCTGGCAGATAGACTCCCTGGCCAGTGAGCCATGGCTGTACTCCAAAGGATTTGCAGTTCTTCCCCAGGCTAGCTTAAACCTGTTTAGGAAGTAGACAGAGCTAGAGAAGAGAGGGGGGAAACGGGATAAAGACAGAGACAGAAGGACACAGAAAAGTAGCATGAGTCAAAACAAGCCCGTACCCTCTCAAATTCCTGCAGTAAGAGAGAAACTCTGTATCTGGAACTGTCTGCAAAATGAAGCACCAGGGAAAACCATGTTCCAAATGGTACAGGGTGCATTTGACTTTGCAATTCACCAACCACATGATCTTGACAATGTTACCTACTGAGCCTGCCAAGCCCCTTATATCTATGCTGACCGTCAGCAACGTATGTGTTGTTAATATCTAGAAACATTCTAGAAGACTCTTCTTTTCCTATAAAAGTTACTTGGAAACTTGTACTAGAGCACGAGTACTGCTTGCTGTCTTTCTATACGTATGTAAAATCATGGGAATGTATGGTTGCTTGGAGATGGCTGTTTCAGGGTTAATTTCCAAGTTCTCAGTATTAAAAGAATAGCAGATTTTCTTAGCAATAAAATATTCTGTCTTTGATAATTCAGCCTGTCAGTCCTGCCAGGTTTTGCACTGGTGCATTCCATGTGGACAGACAACGCCAGCAGGCTTGAGCAGGTGTTACTTATGAAAGCAAGCAGGACTAATCCTTTGGAGTTAAACTAACACAAGCCATATTCTGTATTAAGTCATCTCCAGTCTCCTAGAAACTATTCATCTTAAGCAAACTATCAGCTGTTGCTAAGAGAGTCCAAATAATAACCATAGCCAGGGAGCAGAATGCCATAACCTTTTGTTGAACACCTCCCTGACACCCTGGCTTCTTCTACTAACTGAACGTGTCACATTTGTACAGGAAGCATTTGCACAAAGTGTTGGCACAGGAGTCATGGATCCAGGATATATGCTTAGTGCTTATGCTAGGTCACAACAGCAGTGCTGGTCCTGGTTCATTTTTATTGTCTAAAGTTCAAGAGTTTAAGAAACTATGTTTTATAATAGGACCTAAAATAAAAACTGGTTTGATTGTTTGTTTTCCCAGATTTAGCCAATATCAAAATTTAACATGCCTGGGGGCTGACAATATGGGTCGGAGGTTACAAAAACATACTTGTTGTTGAAGAACAGAATGTTCAGTTCCCACCACAAACATCAGGCAACTAACAACTGCCTGTGACTCCAGCTCCAGGGACTCTGATATCTCTGGCTTCCACAGGTACCTGCACTCACATTTACATATCAGCATTCATAGACACACCCTGATACACATACCTGAAATCAAAATAAATCACTGTTCAGTTGTGCCAAATTGATAATAAATTCCACAGTGCAACTGACAGAACACATGAATGACAGCCTCTTCCTCAGTGTGCACTACACAGGCTGTTCTTCTGATGTTTAAGCCAAGGGGAAGCTTTGTGAGTGTAACATCATTATAATTAACACAAAGACCCCTGGGCAAAGCCTAAGCCATTGGACTGCCATTGAGAATGGGATGTTTGAACGCTGATCCTTGCCCTGGCTAAACTCAGGTTTGAATTATATGCCAATTGGAAGGGAGGACGGGTCAGTGAAAACATGATGCTTCTACCAAAAGCAGATGGATGAGTGAGCAGAAAGGAGAGAGAGCGCTTCCAAGGTTACAGGATTCCATTATTAATTTGATTATACTAATAGGCTCGCTATAACTGATATTTCCATACATTAATTACTCCTCTATGTATTTCTGCCAAATAACTAAATGGTCGCCTGACTTAGACAATGCTGTTATTCACAGTCTTGGCATAATCAGAAGCTATTGTATTTCCCTGTTAAATGCTGTACGGATTGTTCATAGCCACCATAACAGATGTGTTTTCCACCATTTAAGCAATTGTTCTACACTGTGATTTTCCCCAGTGTCTCATCCTTTCTGTTGATGTACAGATGTCAGGGTTAACCTACAAAGAAGCCGGGAAACCATGATACAAGGGGGTGGGTACTCAATAAAGAGCCAAGGGCAGCAGAATCTCTGTTGGGAGGCTGTGTCCTTCCAACATGTCTACTTTAATTTCCTGAGCAAATAAGTAATTTTTTCTTGCTGCAAACCTTATTGGAACTCAGATTCAGGCATCCATGGTCGTGAATAGTTAGTTGTCTCACCAAGAAGAAGAGAGTGACCACAGACTGCTTCTCTTTTCTCTAAGTCTTCAGTCTAAGGTTCCAGCTACAAGCACATCCTCCAAGGTGTTCAAGTCTAAAAGGGAGTCCCAAGAGCCTGTTTTCTAATGTGACTTAGTCCATCCTTGACTGCATGACTGAATTATCTACATCACCTGTAAACACCTAAAAATTTTATTTGTAATAAAACTTTACTTATAAAATATATAAAATGTTAAGACAGGGGCTAGAGGGATGGCTCAGTGGTTAAGAGAGCTTTCTGTTCTTCCTGGAGACTCAACTTCATCTCTCAGTTTCCATCTGGCCAGCTCACAACCAATGAGGATTTCCTGGACCTTTGTGAACTACAGAGAGACTCTTCCATCTCACTTACTAAAAAGCCAAAGGGAGAGGGTGTATAGAAACACTTAGAACAACACGACTTCAGAACACCAAAACATATAGCTTTTAATAAAGATTTAAGCACAGCTCCTCCTTGAGAAGACCTCAGCCAGCCTCACTTAAGTTTGTAATATTCTTCCCCATCTCTCTTTTTCACTCACTACCTTCATCTTCCTTTAGACCCATGTTTAAACCAGTTTTAAATAGATTCTTAATAAACCCTACTTCATATCCACCCTGAAAGTCTTTCCCATCTTGCAGTCAAGAATCCTGGCTTCCCAAGAATGGAGGTCTCTGCAAACATTCCAGACACTGGGACTCATGCAGCATGGACCTGTGTCTCTGACTCCTGCTCTGGCTGAGAAAGCTTGGCTTAGTCTCTAAGGGGATTTACAATAGAGAACTACAACAGAAATAAATTATGTAATATACATAAGAAACTTTAAACAATAATAGGACAGTAAATATTTGTATTGCTATGGCAATATAAGCTCAATACTGTTGATTTTGCATAGAAACTAGCTTCACTGGTTATATACATTCTGGTGACTCGTCTGTCTATACAGACTAAGATGGGGTTTTGTTTCTGTTTTTGTTTTTTTCGTTTTTTTCCCCCCTAGTGTCTCTCTCTCTCTCTCTCTCTTTCTCTCTCTCTCTCTCTCTCTCTCACACACACACACACACACTCACACACACACACTATTGAGCACTTGATTACACACACATATGCTCATGCATGCACACACACAGATAAAATTAATTTCTATAAAAACTAAGTATTTTGAATTATAGTGTGACAGCTCTGGGAATCAAATGTTTCCCATGTACACATGCAGCACACATGTAGCAGAGGACTGCCTTATTTGGCCTTAGTGGGAGAAGATGTATCTAATCCTGTAGACAGTCGATGCCCCAGGGAAGATGTATGGGTTGGGGGTGGGGTTAAGGTGAGGATGGATGGATTAGAAGGGTGGGCGTGGGTTGATGGGTTGGAGTGCACCCTCTTAGAGGAAAAGGGGAGAGGAGATAGGGTAATGATCTCTTGGAAGAAGGACAAAGAGTGGGAGCAACATTTGGAATGTAAATAAATAAAACAATTTAAATTAAAAAGCATGTAAGCAAATGTTAACAAATTTAATCTGGTAATACACGGGATAACAGCAATATTCAGATAAAAACATAGTATGAGCATCAAAAATATATCACAGGAAAATGTGAGGGGCTGAATGTGAGCAAATCTGTTAATCGAACACATAAATATAAATTCAGAAACAAATTTTCTTTGAAACTTTAAAATAAGACATGAAGGAAAATTACAGCAAATTTCCTTTATGAAGTCAAAGACTGGTTGCACTTATCTTCCTTTGCCTGTTACTCGACACCCTTCATTTGAAAAGAAATCTAGTTTAAACAGGGTCAAAGTTATTGAATGTCCCAACTTTAAAAAAAAAATTAAAACCTCAGCTCATAATTGACGGAAGTTCATGAACCTTGGCCAAACTCTTGTTGACCTATAGGAACGTCAGGCTTACTTGGAACCAAAGCCAGGTGAGACTCAGTTCCACGTGAAGATTTCACAAAGCTCAACAAACAGACATGATTTATGCAACAGAAGTATTTGATCCTTACCTGTTGCTAAGATTTCCGATTCTCTTGGCTCTTGACCTGATTTCTGTGTTTGACTGCTGGAATTATGTAATTTTCAGTCTGAATTACTTTTATTTATTTTGAAAGTTTACCACAGGGACACATATATTATTTCTTGTAAATGTTTATTTATCTTTTACTTATGTGTATGTGTTTATGTGAGTGGATGCATTGTGTGTGTGTGTGTGTGTGTGTGTGTGTGTGTGTGTGTGTGTAGTTACTCACAGGGGTCAGAGGGGATAGTTGGTCCTCTGGAAAAGCAGTGAGAACACTAACCATTAAGTGACCTTTCCAGCCTCAACTACTATATTCTAATTTAATAAATATATTTTTGATAAGTCTTTGACAATTGTGATAAATTAACTCCTTTCACAAGAGAAGAATAATGGAATAAGAATTTCTTCTTTTTAACCTGTTATAAAGTATGAGTTTATGTGTTCAGTTTTCCTCTTTACAAGTGGGATTGAGTTCCTGGTTATTAGTCTTTCTTCATCAGCTCCCATTCAGGGTAAGTTCTCACACATTTTCTAATCACAATGACTATAATTTACACATTCTTGTGGGGTGGCATTATTCAGTTTTACTTTTTGAGACAAGGTCTCACTGTGGGTATGTAGCCATGCCTGGACTAGATATTTCTTATAGCTCAGGATATCCTCAGACTTGCAGCAATCCTCCTGCCTCTACATACTACCTGGCATTGCCATTATAAGCATGTACCATCACACTTGATTGCAACTTTGTCCGTTCTCTGTCTTTTTATTATTACTTTTAAAAGATTTATTTTATTTGTGTGTGTGTGTGTGTGTGTGTGTGTGAGAGAGAGAGAGAGAGAGAGAGAGAGAGAGAGAGAGAGAGAGAGACTGTGCTAGTATATGTGACATATGTGTGAGGACCAGTGAAAGCCTGGAGAATGTTGCCTGGAGCTGGATTTGGAGGTACTCCTGAGCTACCAATGTGGGTGCTGGGAACCGCACTCTGGCCCTCAGGATTCAGGACTCTTAACCACCAAGTATCTCTCTAGCCTTGCATTTTCATTTTTGATTGGCACCATACAAATCATCTCTCTAAATTTCTTTTTTTATCTTAACACACGGGAAAGAGAAAATTATTATAACACAATTCTAATTGGTTTTGTAATATTGTGAAAAATACATTTGTATAGTTAATTTCTCAGTAAGAGCAATGACTAACACCCTGAGAGTATAAATTCCTTAGTTGTGTTGGGTGAGCACCTAAATTTCCATGGGCTATAGAAATCTTCCTTTTCTGTGAGATGCAGTGAGAAAGAGAAGAGCTCTGGCTAACTTGACAGTCACCATGCGGGTGTTTCTCCTGATGAACACATGGTAGAAAGGACAGAGGATTATTGCAGAAGGCCTTTGAAAGGCTTGTGGTTGTAATGTATATGTAAAAACAACAAATCATTTGGAATGAGACAAAATGGGTAAGGGCCAAGAAAAGGCAACCAGAGAATGCATGTTTTCATGCATCTGTTAGGGTGTGACTCTTTCCTCAGGATATAACATGGCCGTCCCTACCAGGGAACAGAGATGACTGTGAGTATCTGCATCCCCACAGCCTTGGCTATGAAGCAAGCTACACAGGGTAGTGGGAAAGCACATGGGAAGGGTGTTGGTGCTGATAACACTAGTGTAGAAGGAGAAGGAAGTTGTCTTGCCAGAACTTCTCTGGAATTCTGAACATTACTCCCTCCTCCCAGCTAAAAATGTCCTTGGGAAATGCTATGGTATTCGACTGAAGACTCCATAATGCATCTGGAGGACGGTCAGAACTCCCTGGGGGAACTGTTCTGGGATGCTGCTGCCTTCCAGTTCCCTAGGAACCTGTAGGTAACCTCCCACCTGTGACTTTGTGAGTGATCTCAATAAATCTACTGGCTCATGAAACTGAACATGGATGGAATTATTCCTCCAGTCTGTCATCATGCCCTGCCTGAGGAAACAGACATTGGACTCCACAGAGAGTTCAAGGGAGAGGCCGTGTGAGTACTTAAAAAGTTCTGTCTTCTAAAGTGCCCTGTGTCCACACACTTGAAACAACAACCTCAAAATCATTAGTTAAGGGAAATACAGAGATAGAAACTAGAGCAGTCATGGATGTGAAGCCCACAGAGCCTTCAGAAGCGAACACCCACTCCCAGGCTGCAGGCAGTGACAGAAACAGAGGCTGTCCAGCTAGCAGCCTAGTTTGTTAGGTTTGTGTGACCCATCTGCTTTTTCTGCTTCACCTTCATTTCAAAAGGAAGCCTCTGTGTCCTTTTCACACTAAGCGTTATGTTTGGCCAGTTTTAGAAGTGAACAGGGAAATCTCAGCTCATGACTGCATTTGAATTTAGTCCCTGACCCTAAAAGTTTTGAGATTTTAAGATTGAAGGCAACTGTTTTCTTGTTGAATACAATTCTACAACACGTTCTTCCAGGCTACTGTTGGTGAACATTTGGTTTGTCCTTGGAGACCTATTTTTATATGGCTGCACACAGAACTGCTGTCCCATGGCATTCATGGGGATGGAAGCGGGATTCTACGTTGAGTAACATAAAAGTGGTTTTCATCCACACACTAACAGTGGGTGATTCTTCTCCATGTTCCCTATTCTGTGGTCTCCAGTGGTTGACTGAGGTGCTAATCACAGCTGGCAGTGCTTGTGATTCTGCTTTGAGCTTCTTTTTCTCCACGTTTTAGCCGTTTCTCTGTCATCTGTTACACTGACTCATTGGTCATTTGCCTGCTTTATTTATTAGGTTTTCTGCCTCTTAAGCTTCTGGAGACTTTGAGAAAATGTAAACGAGTCCTTTGACAGAGACATGAGCAGCAAACACTCCATTTCTTGATGTGGTTTTCTGACTCATTCTATGAAAGTTGTTTTCTGAGCAATGAAAGTATTTCAATTTTAACGTCAGTTAAATTATCAATTTTTTTCTTAAGGTGAAATATTTGCTCTACCTTGAGTATTTATTTAACTTGTATAAAACATCTAATAATATCTTGATGCTTTTGTTAAGCATAAAAATAGCTGTCATGAGATTTTGTTAGATAATTAGTAAAGATAATGAAGGGTCTTTGGAGGGAGAGACGTGGAGCACATGCTGTTTTACATAGAGCAGTAGAATTGGCTGGGATGAAGCCAGGAGGCAGAGAGAAACTTACACTAGACAACCCAGGTACAGAGGGTGTTGCTTACAAGGCATAAAAAGATGCAAAGAAAGCTTTAGCAGGAGACAGGGAAGAATGAGCAAATTCCTAAGAAATTCAAACCATTGAACTAGCAGGGTTCGGTGGCTAAGTGTAGTAATTGCTATAACAAAATACCCAACAAAAGTAACTTAAGGGAAGAAGAATTGTGTCTGCTCTTGCTTCTGGAGGGATGCAATGCATTCTGGGAGAGATGGTAAGGCCACTTTCAGATGCCGATGCTTAGTGCTCGCTCTCTCTCTCTCTCTCTCTCTCTCTCTCTCTCTCTCTCTCTCTTCTTATTCCGCTCACCCATTGTGCAGCCAACAGGATGGGTGAGTCTGTGCTCCTCAGGTAAACCTCTCTGGAAACTGTTACAGACATTCCTTGCCTGCATGAGACCTTCATGTCACTCCCTGCCCTTGACATAAATCCTAACATTCTGTGTGTGGTGGGGATGGAATGGGGTGACAATGTTTGAAATAAAGGAGAACTGAGCATTATTTCATTGTGTGTTTGGGGGTGTCTACACAAGTCACTATTAGACACCTTTTCTCATTGCTTTTTCCCCAGCTATCTTTATGGAGGGAATTCCCATTATCCTGAATCCTCTTTCCTTTCTTTGTGATTGCCCATGCGTTGGGATGGTACTTATTTTTGTTGTGGTAACAAATCTGAATTTATGAGACTTTCCAGATCATTTGCTTTCCTTTGAAGATGGTGATTGTTCTAGAATGATCTGGAGTTGATCAGTTCTGACTTTGCTCACAGCTCCCACTATGGGTCTTAGAACAATGCCAGCATCAACAACAGCAGTTGTCTCAGTTTCTCAAGGGGGTTCTTAGTAGTTCTGTCGAAGTAGAAGGAAATAACTGCCTTCTCACCCTGGCCTACGCTTCTCCATAAGCTGAAAGAAGAGGCAGAGGTGAGAGGGACCCAAGGGTCAGATCAAGAGGAGGAAGACTGAGAGACAGAAATAGTCTGAGATCCAAAGAGTCCAAAAACTGTTTGGTTTGGCCTTTAGGCATGGAAGCCCAGCAACAGGAAATGTCAGCTTATAAAACCTTCATGTGGCATTATCTGCTGACAGCCATTAGACCCCCTTGGCAAGAACCCTGAGATCACCCCAGGGACAGAAAACAAAACAAACCAATATGAATGTCTAGATACACTCCAAGACTTACTAGGCTGGCCAGCTTGGCAAGCTAGTACCAGGATTAATCTGATTGTTTTGGCACTGGTTAGACAGTGCGGAAGGAGGGCTCTTCTCTATCTCTGACACCAACTCTGAAATCCAATGGTCATGGTGCAGGCTGGGGGCTGTGGTATGGATGAAAAGCCGGCAGCCTGTGTAGGGGATTAAAGAATTCATCAAAAGAAAATAGCCACTGTTGGTCTACAGTGAGCACTCTAAATGTAAAGGGTGATGTTTCTTGCTAGAGAACCTTGAACCTGTGGTTCTCAGCATAAAGTTTCCAAGAAGGCCCATTTGCCAAACCTGTCACAACCGTGAGCGTGTTATCATTTCTCAGAGTAAGAGGACTGCTCTTGGCTAGAACTTGGGCCTGTAAAGGGAGACAGCTCACTGAAGTCCTGAGTCCTCTCTACCAATTTCTGATTCTATTGGAATTTTGGTTTCCTCTTTTGTGTGGAAAGATCACTTGTCCTTGTCACTAGTCACAAGGCACCATGGTGCTTCATCAGCCCCTCTGAAGATGTGTCCAATTGTTTCTCCTCTGTCTGCTTTGGCTTTTTGGATCATTCAATATGGCTTCAGTGGCCAATTTTCACAGCATCTGAAGCCTTGATGCTCTTAAAGCCAAAAGCAAAACATGAACCGGAGAAAGAAAAACAGTTTGCTGTTACTAAGGTGTCTTAGGATGTCTCTGGGGAGAGATACCTTTAATTGTCGAGTTGACACAACCTGGAATCAACTAAGAAGAGTCTCCGTGAGGAATGGCCTAGATTGTGGTTGGCCTATGGCTGTGTCTGTGAGGGATTCCCTTGATTGCCTTACTTGATGTGAGAAGGCCCAACCTGAAAGGGGACAGCTAGCTGAGTAAGTAAGTGTGTAAGCTTCATTTTCTCTTGATGGTGAATGAGATGTGACTAGGCATCTCTCTAGCTTCTGCTGCTGTGAACTTACTTCCCTGTAGTGATGAACTTTAGCCTGGAATTGTGAGTTAAAAGTAAACCCTTTATTCTCTAAACTTCTTTCTTCCAAAGTATTTCATCACAGCAACAGAAGTAAAACTAGGAGCCCCACCCGAAAGGTTTCCTTACACAGTAAAACACACAGCACTTAAGGCATCAGACACATGGAAGCCCTGGGGAGCAGGCTTCAGCCCCCAGCATTACTTAGAGCTCCACTGTTCTTCTTGGGCTCTCCCATTTGACCCAACTTAGGGAAGCCAGGACACTAAGACTTAGGCTTCCAGAAGCCTTCAGAAATCTTCTAGAGGCAGATGGAGGACCATGTGGGTCCTTGTGATGAAGAAAAGATTTTGTGGCTTCAGCTCTACCCTGCATAGCTGCAGAACTTTCTCTGACCCACTGAGTCACATGAAAGGTGCCAGCTGGAGAAGTTCTCACAAACTCTTCATTCCATGGGGCTACCTCAGCAGCACCATCTTCCCCTCCATGAGTTCTTCTCTTTTAACGAGCCTGCCAATCTGCTTTATTGAAGCTATGTTCATGCCTCCGCCATAATTTTATTCAAATAAATATATTTCATTATTTTTACATATACACAGCGTTTTCCCTGTCACTACCACAGACCCAGGACCTTGAAAAGTTATTTGCAAACCCATTTCTAATATAGGCTCCAAACAGCCAAATTCAAAGCTAGCAAACCACTGTTGATTTTCTTCATCCTGAAGTCTCACTTGTGGCATGAGAAGAAATATGCCCATCAAATAGCTGTGATCCACAATGCCTAAGGATAAAATAAAAATAAAAAAAATGGACATAGCAACCGGAAAGAGTGGGCCAAGGGAGATGGATCAAACAACTTGCAACTACTGCTGGGAACCCATTCAGATGACAGAGACAGAGAAAATTCAAAGGGGGAATTCAAGCTTGACTTATAATGACTCTGGGAAAGGATGTGGAGCAAGCACAAGAAAGGCCACATGAATACAGGACCAGGAAGCTGACCGGGGTCGCCATGCATAAATGGATGAAAACAGAATCACGTTCCCCTCCAGCGAGTCTCACAGCAGAGGAAAGGTGTGTAAGAATGAAAAGGAAACAGTCCAGGTTCTGCAGAGAGGAGCTGCTGCCAGCTCTGCTCCTGACTCCCTGAGGCCTTAGTTCCCATAGGAAGCAGGAAGGGCTGCATGGCTGCTGGCTGGAAGCTTCCCTGCAAACTCCATGACTGAGCACCACCATGGCACTGGGCAGCAGTGAGGGGACCGTAGAGCACTCCTCCTTTCTCTGTTGGGGTGCACCAGCAGCCAGCTTCCTTGCTCAGTGACACTATGGAAACTGAAATGGTTGACTGGCTACTTAGGATGTACAGACTACATTTCCTTTGGCCCAATGCCAGTCTCATTTCAAAGTGTCTGGAATAGGGCTTGGTCTGCAAAGGAGAGCTGCAGAGACTATGTCAGGGTCACCCTTTCTGGCTCATCCTGGCTGTGCATTTATCCAGGACTTAAAAAGAAAACGCCAAAGGGTATTATTTTTCTTCCTTGAACATCAGTCTACGCATTGTATCGAATATGAGTAGCAAAAGAGAAGCTAAGAAGAAGGAAAAGGAAGCAACAGAACCATCCCCGAGTTTCTTCTTTGGTTGGTTACTTTTGTTTGTTTTCATTTTGACAAAGAGATACATTCACTAAAACTGCCGGGCCCCAGGGTTTGAAAGAAAGGTGCTTTTCCTGCACTAAAGTGTAGCTTAGCCTGGTCTCTCTTAAAGTACCCTTGCAGTTTTGCTGCAGCGAATCATCTCAGTGAAAAGTCTAGGCTTCTCTGTTGGAATTCTAATAAATCACACAGCAAATAAGAACAATAAAACCTTAAAATTAAAACCCACACATCCTAGTAAATTTGGCTTCTTTATACCGTTAATAAGTTCAGCAGAAAAGAAATGAATGGACAGATATTTACAAATAAACTGTGTTTTTATAACAACCAAGCACTAATATAAAAAAGGAATTAGAATACATTTTATCTAGTGGTTTTTTTTTCGTTTTTTTAAATTGAAAATTAATTAAGTTGTTACTACATAAGAAAATACACATTTTCAAATGATCCTTTACTTTGAAGTTTGTCACTTACCCCTCTAAATACCTCTCTAGTTTCTTGCTTTTGAAAATAATCACTGGTAGAAATTAATTTATTCAATATAAATTGAATAAGGAAAAAAATTTAAACCTTTATAATTAAATAATAGCCCAAGTGTTGAAAAAGAAAAGCCAAGAACGTGTGAAGTCATTATTTATAATGTCAATTAGAAGACAGAGTGAGAGGAGAAATGGAATGTTTTAGTTTAACTCAGCAAATCCCATGGCACTAAGATTACAGTCATGGAAGAGTTTTAACTGGAAAAGATGAATTTGGTTTATTCTCACAGCTTTAAAGGCAAAATGAAACCAACGTACTCAGGAGTTTGTGGGTAACTGGCCAATCAGGAAGAGGAGTAGCCATCCTCTGCAACCTTCAACAACAGCAAAGGAAAGTAGTACATCTGTGGAAGGCCTCCGTGGTAGGGCTTTTTGTTTAAGTTCTTACAGATCAATAAGCCCAATCAGTGTGTGCACGGAGTGTAAGCAATGGGTGTGTGCTTACATACGTGTATCTGTAGGGGTCAGAGCATACCCTCAAGTATTGTCTTTCAGACACCGTGGACCTTTGAGACAGAATTACTCGGTGGCCTGAGACCTGCCAAAAAGAACCTCAAGGTGGAGTGTGCTCGACCTCCCCAACGCTAGCATGACAAGCCCACACCACCAGGCTTGCCTTTTCTCATGGACTGTGGGGAATTGAACTCAGGTCCTCAAGCTTGCATGACAAGCACTTTTATTGACTGAGTTATAATCCAGACCTTACAGGAGCCTTTCTGACATACAGACCCTCCTGAGGGGAACTGAAACTTCCATTCCATCCTGTTATATGAAACTGACACCTTCTCACACCAATGCCTGCACATCCCATGTCCTCTCCCAGAAGCAGCCTGAGCAGAAGGAGCAACCCCAGCCCAAACCTTGCTCAGCACAGACAGTTTCCACTTCTATTAAAAAGCCCAATGCATAAGCCCTGTCTCAAGGTGGCTTCTTCAGAAGAATAATAAGAGCCTAATTAGCCTAATTCTAATAAGAGCCTCTTATTATACAGTCTGTTTTCATTACTGTGCATGTCCTTGCTTCGGGCTGATTCTCGTTGTTCCCATGTGTGTTTCTTTCTTCTCTCACCCTCACGTCCTTCTTATCAACGAACTAGACATGTGACTATCAAGAGTATATTTCCTTTCATGACTCCCACTAAACCAATACACAAAGATAGAAAATCCTTGACCTAGACCAGGTAATGTTCTAGCTGAAGCTAGTAAGTGCAGAGGTAATGGTGACAGAGGAGCCGCAGTGCCATAAAAATAGTATTCTGAATAAAATGTATAGAGACAGTCACAGGTTTTCAACAATGGTTCTGATATTTTAGGTAAACTTTGAAAATTGAATGTGAGCATAACATAAACACATTCCCCTGACTGCTCATATTCAGCCAATTCTGATGGCTTTTTTTTTCTTTTTGCAAAGGAGAACAAACATTAGTGAAATGGTTTTGTTAGCAAATAACCTTTGTTAGTGTATTGTTAGTGTATTCCCTTTGTTAGTGTATTGTTAGTGTATTCCCTATGTGAGTGTATTAGAAGGTAAATGTCTTTAATAATCACGTGCTTACATGTTTATTCAAACTGGAGTCACTCTGGAGAAAAGGCTAAAACAAGCCACGCTGATTGTTATAGGACTTCTGAGGTTAATGAACATGGCTGTGTGTGTGAGAGAGATCTTCATTCTGCTTATATTGTGTCCACAGAGTGCATGGGAGAAAGGGAGCACACACTGTGTCCACAGAGTGCATGGGAGACAGGGAGTACACACATTGTGTCCACAGAGTGCATATGAGAAATGAAGCAATACTGTGTCCACAGGCTGCACGTGAGAAAGGGAGCACACACTGTGTCCACAGACTGCACACAAGAAAAGGAACACACACTGTGTCCACAGACTGCACATGACAAGTGGAAGTGCAGAGTCAAAGGCCAGAGGCTTGGCCTGAAGAAGAAGGACAAAGGTTGATAAAAGGGCTGTGTTCAGAAGAACCTGGAGGGCACTCTGAAGCACCAGTTTAGGGAATTTTATTTGAAAGTTTTAACACTAATGGGATGAAAATGAGATTTTACTTTATGATTCTTGACACTCAGCAAGGATTCCATGACAGAGACGCCACTTCGGGAGAGTGTCACATTCCCTAAAATGTGACACTCTCATGCTTGCAGAGAAAATTGAAATCATGACACAAATATCATTTCTATGGTTACCAGAGTTATCTGAATTTTTCTATTAATCAGCAATTCTGAAATCTGTTTCCATCAGATGAAGAGGTTTCACTTATGGTTGTATATATTGTTAGTGTGAAGTTTTGTTAAGCTGATGTTTTGTGACTTCAAAAGGAATTGAATTTACAATATTAGTCTTTGTCAATAAAAACTCGGGTCACCTTGCAAGAAGAAACCTCACTTGAAGAATTGCCTCCATCAGACTGGCCTATAAGCAAGTCTATTGGACTTTTTTTTTTTTTTTTTTTTTTTTTTTTTTTTGATTAGTGAGGGATGTGGTGGTGCCATCCCTGGGCAGGAAGTCCTGGGGTAAATGAGAAAGCAGGCTGAGAAAGCCAGGGAAAGCAAGCCAGTAAGCAGTATTCCTCCATGGTCTCTGCTTCAGTTCCTGTCTCAAGTTCAACTTCCCTTCATGATGGACTGTAAGCTGAGATAAACCATTTTCTTCCCAACTGGTTCTGGCCATGGTGATTATCACAGCAGAACACTACAAAGCAGGACATCTACTTTTTATAATGTTTAAATTTTCTCTAGTAATAAATATAGCACCAAATAAGCATCTTTGACTCTTTGATGGTAGATGGGGCATCACTCAACCCTCTAAAACATCCCTGCTGCTGCTGTTGCTGCTCACAGCCTCATCATAGTCAAAGCACAAAGCTGCTGCAATGTCATGTTTTATAAAGATGAATTCCCCCAACGTTTAGAAACAGCCAAGTATCCTGAGTATTTCACCTCCTAATCTGCACCAATGCAGAGGGTCCACTCTGTGTGGAAATGGTGAGGACCAAGAAGGCAATGGGCAGGGGGCAGCCTTATACAGGGACAGCCACAACAGCCACTCCCTCGATTCTTTCATTCCCAGAAGAATCTAAGCCATAAGCAGAATGTGAGGCCTCGTGAAGCAAGAGCACAAACTTCCCACAGCCAGGAAAGAGTGGGAAGAAGTGAGCAAGATGTCCTGTGAGACTGAACTCCCACTATCCATCCCCACCTCTCCACTAGTGCCTTTCATAATCTCATTGAAGACATTCATTGACATCACACTTACACCTGAGGAAGTAAAACTTCTATTGTAGCCCTGATATGTATGTCCCTATGGACAGTGCCTGAAACCCTGACGTACGGGACAAACAATGCCGCCCAAGGGATCTACAGTCAATGTGACCAGTGGGAATCCCACTCAGTATAAACTCCTTGGCTGTGTTCCCTTCCACTCTCTCTGTCACTCCTACCAGATGGAGCAGATGCACCATATGTTGTTTCTATGAATTGCCTGTCTAGAAAGTTCTCACTCAGCACACGACTAAAATATTGAATTTGATAGTCAAGCCTGGTCGATGAAAGGGAGAAGGGAATCTGCAGTGACAATTTCCTGGCCTGGAGGTCTACATTGGGAGCTTTCCACAGCAGTAGTTTGTTAAATAATTTTAAATAAGCAGTTTGCTCACCACAGAGAAAATAGTCACTTCCAGAAACTTTACAGCCTAGGATTTAAGGCTTGAGGGGATAAGATGCTGCATATTGGTACCACAGAGTATTCAAAGGCACAGGAGGTACATGCCAGTACTCATGACTGTAAATTTGAAACTGCCTGAAAGGGGAAAATGGAAGTTAAGAAGGAATCAGATCCAAACAGCCAAGGCATATCATTCTGAAGAGAGAAGAAAAGAGTCTTGTGTAATAGAAAATCAACACACAAAATACAAGAGACGAGAGAGTTCCCATTCCTGTCTGCTCCGCTGATACAATCCCACACACTTCAGTCCCACTTTACTTAATAGGACGATTCAAATCGTTGCCAGGACACAGTAGATTTGCCTGGGTTTCCACTCATCTGTGGTTCACAGGTTAGTGTACTGCTGCAACTGAGCTCCTCAGAGCCGGTGCCCCTCCACAGAGAATCAGTACATGCTGTGGGTGGGATGTACATAAAGGTGCTGCCAACTGACAGGGCTTGAGGAAAGCCCTGGTTCTGACCGGCAGAATCAGAGTTCCTGGCTGTCCAGTTTTGTGGTTGGAAGCCCCGAGGTTCTAAGGAGAACCAGAACCATTTACTTTTGCTAGTTTTACAGTCCCATGTAAGTGAATGACACTTGTAGGGTGCATAAGCTTTGACACAGATGACGACATTCCTGTCAAACTTCCAATGTTGCCAGTGCTGAACCCTAGCCAATAGTGCTGTGCACACTGGGTCGTATGGCACATTACGTGTTACATGGCTGCCCACCTGTTCAGTGTGGTGTTAGCATTACGCTCACTTAGATACAAGCTGCCTCACAGAGATCATGCTATGTGGAGTAGATGGGACCACTGTCCAGGTGTCAAGCTGGCTTCCTTAGGGAGGGCTTCTTGATCCAAACCAGTTTCCAGCTCACAGGCCAGTAGCTGCTCTTTCCTTCTATTTATGTATCATTTCTGCTGCTGCTATTACTGTTATTGTTTTATGGTGGTGGGCACTATGTGACTATCAGAGACTAATTTTTAGAAGTCAGTTCTCTCCTGCTACCACTGAATCCTGGGGTTGTATTCACTGTCTAGTTTGGCTGCAAGTGGGTGTTCCTGCTGGGCACCTACCTCTGTGGCCTCCCTTCCCATTTATCCCATTATGTTTTAGGGCACAGACAGGAAGTCTTCTCACATCCTACTCAGGGTTCTCAGTGGTCAGTCATCCTTGTCCTAAGAGAATAAAGACTGGGGTTAAGACAGTTTTCACTCTGACCAGAGACTACTGACTACCGTCTACTGCAGAATGAGTCTCATGTGCAAAGAAACTTTGAAATAAATAATACGAAAACACTGTTTAGTGTGAGCGTATCAGAGTCAGTAGAGCATACAGAACTGTAGTATAAATAAAGCAAGCTTTCCTAGCATTTAAAATACGGGAAATCACCAGGAAGGCAATAAGAGATGTCTAGTGGTGCAGATGTTACATTCAGGAGAAACAGCTACCTCACTGACCATGTGTCCTGAGGCCAGCGACTTCTCACACAGAAATGAACTTCTATTCAGAACTTCTAAGGACTCAGAAAAATCTGTTTTGAGTGGTAATCCCTTCATTTGCCTCCCCATTGTTTTAAACAAATTAATTTCTAAGGAAACACCAAGGCAATTGGTGACAGTTCAATGCCTTATAAACTGACCATTTTTAAAAAACCATAATTACCTTCTGGATGGATGAGTCCTTTATGAATATGATGGGATGTTGAAGAGCCTAAATTTAGAAAATAGGGCAAACTTTTCAGAGTCCTCCATCCTCTAACAGCCTTGTATATGGGCCTTCCCTTCCAAGGCCCAGAATTCGGCCCAGCCACCACTACCCTGGGTTGCTTCACTATGTACTATAGTCTGCAAGGAACCTAGGGAGGAGAACTCGGCCTCTGGGAAGATCAAAGACACATATGAAGGGGTACCCATAAACAATTCCTTCAACATTCTCAATATCATGAGCAAGGGTCCCCCTTGGCATGCTTTGGTCTCATAGATAAAGGAACTTCAAAATGAACTGGGAAGTGAAGTCGGGGCATTTATTGGAATTGTAGAGAGAGAAGGAGAGAAGAGGTGAGCTGCAGGTCTCAATGGCTCCCAGGAGAAGGGAGGAGGAGTGGAGTTAGATGCTACATTTCAGTAGAACTCAAGAGACTGAGACCTTGGAGAACAAAGAAACATGCTGGCCAACCAACCCCAACCCCAAGGCCATTGTTCCCTGCAGTTCCCATTAAAAGTACGAGAGTACCCTCCTATCAAGGACCTTGGACACAAAAACAGCATGCTCCCCTTTTGAACCAATCAAGGGGGGAATTCTTAACTTTAATACTACTTGGGCTAACCAGTTACTGGGATCTGAACGTTGGTCTTCATAACTGCACAGCAAGCACTTACATATAATTGATTTTTATTTTGTGTTCATTGGTGTTTTGCCTGCATGTATGTCAGTGTGTGTGTGTCAGAAGCCCTGGAAGTGGAGTCACAGACAGATGTAAGGCACCATGTATAAGTTGAGAATTGAACCCAGGTCCTCTAGAGAAGCAGCCAGTGCTATACCATCTCTCTTGTTCCCCGGACAAGCATTTATATCTGCTGTGCCATCTCTCTGTCCTGGGAGTCTTTGTTATCAAAAAGAAAAGGAGGGAGCTGTTTCAGGACAATTTATAAATGAAGAAATGAAAGCTTCGAGAGACCAAGTCACTAGCTTACAGTCACATTCGCTAGCATTAGCTGTGAAGACAGCAACAAGTAACCCCGAGGTTACTTGCAGATCTCAGTCGGCTGCTAGCTTTTCTGAGAAAGTTAGGGGTCGACACTGAGAACTTAACTCTAGCAAAGAGTGAACAGCCTCTCAGTTCCCACTGTGTCTTGAGGCAGTGTTTACAATGGCCACAACTAAGCCAGACCCTATCTAGTCAACACAATGACAGAAAGAGATGTTTAACTGATGTATTCACAGATAGTCACTTCCTGAGGAAATGTATTTTCATTCAGCTTTTTGTTCTTCAGTAATACAATACACATACAAAGCTCACAATTTAGGATTTTTCTCCTTACCCCACCCAGGTCACACACTCTACCCCCTGCCTCCACCCTGCCTTTAAATAAATAAATAAATAAATAAATAAATAAATAAATAAATAAATACTGTAATTTAAACTCTGCTGTGTTTCCATTTCGAGATTTGCCACTGTTATTTACCTATTGCTGCTCCCTTTGTTTTTAGGAAATGAAACATACTCTTAAAGAATGCTTGTTCTCAGGATCTTGATGCTCCGCTAAAGATGAAAACGGGTTGGATATTGTTCTAAGCCCACAGGCACCGAACCGCCCCCCCACCACCCGCCCCTGCCCCATTTAGGCCCTCACATAGCTTTACTTGCAGGCTCCTTTTGAAGTTTATAGTTAAGACTTCCCACGCACCAGTACCCTGGGCTTATACCCCAGAGCCTTGGGTCCCCGTCTCTATGTGCTTGGATGGGGCACTCTCACAGTGCTCCAAGGACCATGACTGGGCTGAATGGAACTTGCGCCGCTTGGCAGGAGTCGGAAGACCCAGTGAAACCTGACTGCTGTCAAAGAAGCCAGTGATGGTTTTGTTTTACTTTTTAATGAATGAAAGCAGGGTTGAAACCCATCCAAAGAGTGGATGTTTGGGCTTTTGAAGGAAGAAAAATGAAAGCGCGTGGGGGTGTTTTCCTCTCTCCTGGCAATGGAGTGCATCGAGGTATGGAGAATTCGGCTGGGCCAAGGCAGTTCAGGAAGCCTGTCAGAGGCGCAGAGGGGCTCTGGGAAGCTTTGCCTCTGACCCTATGTACTTATCAGCCAGAAAAAAAACAGAATCATCCTCATGCGTTTTAAGGAAAATATCTAGATATACAAGCATTCCCAGGGGCAAAAGCTAGACTATTTCCTGAAATATTAGAGAGCCTGTCCAAATAGTTTTAACATTTTTCTTCTTTGTTTTGTTTGTCTCTTTTCTTTCCAAAATCAGCAAGAAATAAAGTGCATCTGGTGCTGAATGACCACCCAGAATTCCACTTTCCCAAATGCACTTAGAACCATGTTGTTTTACCTAGCCGTGTAGAGCCTATGTGTGCCTGTGTGACCATGACCTTGGTGTCTCCCTGCTTTAAGAAGAAAATAAACTTTATCACTGTCTGTGCTTTCATTTGCTTTTCCTACAGCGATGTTACAAGGACTCTGCATCCCTCCATCTCCTCCCAAACACATATGGCTTCATAGCATCTTGCTCCTGACCTGTGGGCTTGCCATCTCCACCTGTGCCTTCCTTCTTAACCTTAAAATCATTGAGATGCTTCTGTGGCTGGGGAGATGTCGGAGTCCCATCTTCAGAACACAGGCAGAATGAATTATTCCAAGTGCAAAGAAGGCAGACTGGAGTGGGTCCCTAGGGGTTGGTGATTGACCATCAGCCTTGCACAT
Source organism: Rhabdomys pumilio (assembly GCA_030674055.1). Lineage (NCBI taxonomy): Eukaryota > Metazoa > Chordata > Mammalia > Rodentia > Muridae > Rhabdomys > Rhabdomys pumilio. Next base: position 107,063,518 of record JANHMN010000001.1, read on the forward strand.
CCACACAAACATACCAAACAGTCAATGTGGTTGTTACTTCAAACAACAGGCACCCATGTATCGCATGTTATCTCTAGAGAGTAGACAAAGCTGGGCCAGGAAATGCCCCTCAAGGCTAGTGTTTTCATGGAGGCTAGAGCCATGTGCACTCAACCTTGCCTCTAGAAGTCCCCTGAATCTAGTGGGCTAGAACTCAGGCATCAGGCTCTACAAAAAGGACCTGGAAATACTGCTTCCTAGAGACTGATGAATCAATAGTAGCAAACCTTGGTGCCAAAACCCTCTGTACCTCTGCACATAGCGGTCAGTTGGAGGCTCCATAGCCAACCAGCTCTGAAGCACAGTCAGAGCTCGCTTAGGAAGAAGGCTGCTCACTCTTGCTGTGAGACCTGCTGGACTCTGCCTGTGGACTGCACATCTTCATTCTTTCTGGCGCTTCAGCCCCCTGTTTAAGAGATGCATATGCAGGCTTCAGCCTCAGTGATCACGCCTGAAGGACTTTACAAAGCTTACAGTTGTTTGCCCTTCATTGTCATCTACAACACAGAGAGCAGTTTGTTCAAACAAGCACCACGTACTTTCAGTGCTAATGTGGCAAAGATTCCACAGGCGACTGCAAAAACCTAAGATAGAGATGTAGTGACCTGTAGATCCTGTTGTTTGAACTATCTGTCTCTCAGTCTTGTTATTCAATATGCATTATAACATTTCTAAAGAAAATGTCCATGCACCACAACCCAAGAAGGATCTATTTAGTTGATAAAAATAAGAAGCTTAATATTAGTTAATATATTAAACATCTTAGTGAGCTCTGTTTCTGGTAGGAAAACAGCTGAATTTTCTCTTATAACCTGATCATCTAGACTTCATTTCTAATCAGAGAGTTAGGATCATGTGCATTTAGAGTTGTTATTGAGTGCATAGCTTTCTGGTTTCCATAATTTTGCTCATATATATATATATATATATATATATATATATATATATATAGGTTTCTTTCACTATACCCTATTTATATTAGGTGTTGACTAATCTACTGAGTTGAATAGGATCCAGTCTTTTATAGGTCTCTTTTGCTCATGGATATATTCATGGATATTTTTCTTTCTTATGTTCTTGTAAGTTAGGCTCTTTCCTACCTCTGTGAGCAGGGAATTTTTAAAGTGTGTGTGTGTGTGTGTGTGTGTATGTGTGTGGGTGTGTATGTGTGTGAGTGTATGTGAGTGTATGTATGTGTATGTGTGTCAGTGTGTGAATGTGTGTGTGTGTGAGTGTGTATGAGTATGTGTGTTAATGGAGTAGTAAAATCTTAAACATTTCTCCAGCTCAACATTTTCAGTACTAACTCCTTCCTAAGAATGTTAGATTGCCTAAGACTGAAAGAAAACTAATTACATGGGTCAAAACACAGAACAAGTCAAGTAAGATGGCACGTCCCTGTCATCCAAGCCCTGGGAAGCAGAGACAAGAAGATCATGAGTTTGAAGCTAGCATTGGCTACATAGCAAGATGATGGCCTGATTGGGCTACATAATCTCAAAAATGCCAAGTGAGTGTAGAACTGTGATTGTAGAAGACATAGCCCACAAGTGATAAATAAAGCATACAAAGCATTAAACTTTACCAAAAATTTTAATAAAAACACAATCCTCACAAATTTTACTAAGAAGTCTATTTCTCTTGAGGAGTTTAATCAACTTTATGTTTTGAAAACAGCTTAAGAAAGGAAATTTAGAAATTAGTTAAAAGAATAAAAATAATTTTCTGAATTCTAAATCAGATAGTTTTCATTTGTGTATATCAAGTAGAATTAAGAGCAAGACATTTATAGAGACAATTAGATAGAATTACCACTTTTTTTTTCATAAGAAATATCTTTAGATATGTAAGTAGGATGGGCAAGAGAGTGGGGAATTGATATATTGTTTTTTTCCAGGACCAGTGATAACACTAACAAGCTTAGGAAAACAGAAAACATTCAAAGACTTGAAAATGTACGCTTTCCAGAAACTATAAAATATCCACATCCCCATCCCCAAATTAAAGAAACACAATGAATGGCTGCCGACAGACTTAATAAGAAAGTCACACGCAAGTCAAACACCAGAAAGAACACAGGAAGTAAATATTAAAGTCAGCTAGAAAAAAAATGAGAGTTCAATAGCAAATGGACAGCCACACTTTCTCCAGAATTCACTGTTTTCAGCACTTTAGGTCATCTGTGTTAATGTTTGGTTTTGTCTGTAGTACAATGTTAACCACCCTTTCCCTCAAAATTTTGACTAATCTTCTAGGCAAAATTGATTGATGTCTTTTACACAATTCATTATTTTCACGTGTGAACATTTCAGCAATTCTCCAAACTAAAGATTGTGTGCCCTTGTGCTGCTATGCCTTCTAAATACTTTGTATGTGCAATATTTCTGTTTTACTAGCTTCTCTCTCTTCTCTTGCCAGGCCATTTGCTGGCACCGTTAAACATTCTCTCCCCAGTCTGCCCAGGGATGTGGCCGTGCCCCTATGATGGCTTTGCCAGTCTCCGTCTCTGCTCTCTTCACATGTGCCCACACTGTAAGCGAGCTCGTTAAACTCTTAATTTCCCCATATTTAATACCACATAGTTTCCTGTTAGAACTCTGATGTGGATACGGATTCTAAGTGGTATTTCTTCTAGAGGAAGTGATGTTGAGGACCATAAAGTCCTTTCTCTGAAGGCTCACAGTAAATAACAAAAAGGAACACCCAGATCTGAAACCAAGCATCCCAGCGCAGTGTCATCCATGCTGCTTTTGGGGTGGGGGTCCAAGCCTGACCCTTCCAAGGGTCAGTGTAACAGAGCAGTCTTCACGCTTTTCTCAAAAGAGCAATGCCTCTTAAGAAACCCTTCTGTTGGTGTAAGAAGGACTTTTGGCTATCCTGTACAGCAATATTTTGCTGACGGCTAGCCACATCACAAGATCTTGGACATTTTAAGAGTTAGATTTAATACAAGGGGCAGATACCAGCAATCACATAATTCAGAATAAAAACTTCAATGAGAATGTCTGCTCACAGAGGAAAGATTCCAAGAGGTTAGAGCCTGTCAGAGATCGTTCCAACTCTCCTAAATCCAGAGTGTGATTGTCCAAATCTCAGCTTGTGCCTGATGCACAGGGAGCTTGTGGCTGTGGATAGGCAGCTCTGCTCCTGCTGGCCCACACCACCCCCCACCAAGATTTGGCCAGTTTTCTGGAAAATAACAATAAATTTGCCAAACTTAATCTGAACTTGCTGGGCTCTGCTGAGCCTTTCATGCATGATGAATGTGAAGTCTTCGCCCTGGCGGTAAGACACACGTGTCTTCATCTGGCTTTTCTTGTGGTTTGATGAGAAAAACCACAGACATTCACAAGTGTGCAGGAAATTCAATGGAGCCTTTAAAGGGGCCCCGTTTTGTTTGGCTCATAGATCCTACAGTCTGAAAGAAGACAAAACAAAAATTCCAAAGGACATTCAATGTGGTGATTTCAAGAGAAGCAAACGCCATTGCATCAGTTCTACCAAGTGAAGCCAAAAAGAACACAATCCTGATTATAACCCCATAGGACTTGTGCCTAGACCCCAAGTTCTTTACTCTAAATGGTATGTAGTCAGTTTAGTGATGTGCCTAATACAAGTTATTGGATGTCTTTAATCACCTTGTAGTTACATACAAATCTTAGCATACGCATAGTTGACTTCTCTGCATAAATGAGGACAATTTCAATTCAAATAGACGATTATATCTTTTTAAATAGTTAACTCATTTACATGGTACAAAAGTTGCATTGGGTTCTAGAGAGAAAATTTTTAACCTGTCCTCTGAATGATTCTCATTGCAGATAACTACAATGTGCAGTATTAAATGACCCTTCTAGAAATATGACAGACAAGGCTTCTGTAGCAGGCATCCACTGTGTGAATATTTAAATATTTGCACACATTTACATAGTGGCTTTTATTTTAGTGAAATAATAATATGGTCCATTATGTGCTTTGGTTTTTTTTGTTTGTTTGTTTGTTTGTTTTCTTACTTAAAACCCATCTTTACATCTCCAATATCATTGCATAATCTTATTTCATTCATAATTTTGTATCATTCATAAACAATGCAGGGTGATAATCATATCTGGTGTTTTAAACTGGAATGCTGCTTTAACTAGTTCACCTCTTAATGGCATTATTATAAACCCCATCTTACATTAAGAGCAACAAAACCTTCCCTATCCTGTCTTGGTAAATTTAAATATTTTCATTTCAAAGGAGAACGAATAGAGAATTTGTCAAAACCAGGCAAAGGTGACTGTCCATGTGTAATGCTAAATAGGTTCTTGTCAGAAGAGATAAGGAGGGCCAGAAAGGGGGATTATCCACAGAGCCACAGAAAAGCTCTTGGAAGTGTTTCCTATGGTTTCTAAATATCCCAGAGGGCTGATAAAAAAAGAGAGGAAAATGAAGGGATCTATCAACGATAACATAGCACACAGTGGTCAAGGTTTGCATGCATGAATGCATGCTTTTGAGCAGTTTGAAGAGAGTAGCCTCCTGGTTACAGAGAACAGAAGTCAGAAGTCTCAGGGAGGAGTTTCTGCCCAACTTGGCAGTGAGCTAGGCAGAAATTGAGCAGGAGACATTGGCCTGTTTGCTTTCACCAAACCCAGCAGACACCAAGGCAACCTCTCAGAGAGAACCAAGAGCAAGAAAGAGCTTTGCATAAACAGGTTCTATCCAAGAAGAAATAAGCCAAAGGGGCATTTTTCAGAAAGGACAGGCAGTTACTAATCATGAAGCTCTCTGTGGGGCTTTGTTCCACCATCTTATTAAAACCATTTGAAGAAATATTGATTGGAATCTTTAGTTGATCAAACGGCTTATGAAATACTATTTATTACTTTCACTTACATTATTTTTGCTGTTCTTGCTTTCAACTTATGTTCTTTGTTGTTTCAAACCTTTGAACCCTGTCTACCTCTTTCTTCTACAGTGCCCAAAGGCTATAGAATTTCAGCCTTTAGAATTTCAGAAGCTAACGCTTTGACTTAGAGTGTAAGATCCTTCTGAAACATGACGTCAACAATATGGAAAGAGTTGAACATCCTCACAGCTCACAGACATACACCAGCCTCTCAGCCACCATTAGAGTAGAGCTCAGGCTGCATAGATGCTCAGATGTCTACTCTGACAGCCTAGAGGCAGGCCTTGCAGAGACACGTGTGTCCCACTGTCAGCCGCACCTGGACCAGCTGCCACACTTCTAGGTTGCCTGTCCAAGAAAAGCTATCCCAGCTGGAACTCTGAAAGCCACTTGGGAGTGTTGGGACTTATTTCCCCATGGCTACAAAGTTGTTGTTTTGTGTCCTACTCTGACAGCACTCTGACCATAACTGTCTTATATGGGACATAGACGACAAATTCACATTTCATCTTGGCCATTGCTGTGTCCTGAATGTGTACTGGCCCCCACAGGCTTTGTGTTTTAACACTTGCTCTCCATCTGGTGGTGATGTTGTGGGAGGTTGTGGGACCTTTAGGAGAGAGAGCATGATTGGAGAAGCAAGGGACTGGTGGGGAAGCCATGAGGTCTGATAGCCTAGCCACCCTTCTGTGTAATCTCCTGGCTGTGGATACAATGTAACTAGTTTCTTTCAGCTCCTGCCTCTATGCCTTCCCTGTAAGCCAAAGTAAACCCTTCTTTCCTTAAGGTTTTGTCCTATGTGTAGCCATTTTGTCCTGGGGCCAAGTAAACCTGAGACCATATAAAACTTCATTAATGATCATAAATACAGCCGTTGTCATCAACAACGGTGTAAAGAAATTAAATATACACTAGACTCTGCTAATTATTTACCTGTCCCGTATAAAGACATCAGGTTCGGCAGCAAGTCCCTTTTCCCACTGAGCAATCTGGGCAGCTCATAGCTTCTAGATTTTATGAATGGAGAAATTGAGACTTAAAGAGAACAGTATCTTGTATAAGGTTTCCTGCTAGTTAGATAAGCTGACATTTGACATTTTTCACCTCTCCAAGCTCTTAACCTCTTCTCCCCCCCCCCCCTTTGTTTTTCTTTCTTTCTTACCCTCACCCTCCTTGGGAAGCCTGCCCAGCCAAACAGTCCCTGTGACAATGTAGAGAGGTCAAAGTGTGAAGTGTGTTTTTTCTATGTCCCATTTCTCTCAAGCCACTGTTTGCAAATTATTGCACAAGATGTCCTGATATTCCCCTGTTGCAGCAGAGGTAAAGTCTCGCTAGATCCAGTTCCTATAATAACAGCCAAGGATCAAATAAGCGAGGGCACTCGAGATTAGGTGGTTTGGGGACTGTGTGCTTTGGCAGGGTGTTGAAGAGTGTGCAAGCTGAATCGACGTGAGTGTTCTAAACAAACATGACCTCTTGTTGCAATAGAGGAAGAAATGGATGCAGCCATGTTCCCTTCAGCATGTGGCTTTAGAAAAGGAACCTTTGCAGAGTGCATGCTGGGCATCTGTTCTGAAGACAGCCGTGATGACGGAAGCCGCCTCGGTCATTATATAGCTGTGCTTGTCTTCCAATGATAGAGATGTTTCATAGGTAATGTGTTTCAGGAAAATCTCTTACATATACAAGAAGTCAGTTGAATTAGTCTGTGGGCACATCCTCCGTCATAGTTGGGTGGTGACGTGAAGGTTGAATGGCACCAATATCCTTCAAGGGAGATCTCTCCAGGCTAGAAGCTAGCAAGATGAAAATGGCAACTTTCGTGTCAAAAGTCCATAGAGAAAACATGAACAGGGGCTGGAAGGAAGGCTCAGCTGTTAAGAGGATTGGCTGCTCCGCCATAGGATCTGGATTCCCTTCAGAGGGCTTAAAACCACCTGTAACTCCAGTTCCAGGGGATCCAGCACCCTCTTTTAGCCTCAAATGGCACTCATACTTGTGAATGTACACACACACACACACACACACACACACACACACACACACTTTAAAGATGTTTAAAAAAAGAGGTTAAAAGCTAACCGCTAGAACATATACTCAGAGGAGGGTCTGGTGCAGACTCCTGCAGGCTCTGTGCTTGCTGCTTTAATCTCTGTGAGTTTATAAACTGAATTATAGTTGATTCAGTGGGCCGTGCTCTTCTGGTGTCCACCATCTCCTCTGATTCCTAGTCTTTTCTTTCCCTCTTCCATGGGATTCCTCAAACTCCGAGGGGAAGTACTCAGTGCAGACCTCCAATTTAAACTCTCTCTGCATAAAATCTGGCTGTGGACCTCTGCAGCCACTCTTACCTGCTATGAGAGGGAGAAAGTCTCTTTGAAGGAAGCACTGATCTATGAATACAGCAAACTATCATTAGGAATCATTTCATTGACTTTTGTTTTTAAGACCAGTGTGTTTGATTCTACCTTAGGTCTACGGGCTACCCAGTCTCCCGTTCCTGGCCTTCCAATCAGTGTAGAACATGAGCTTGCTTTCGTGGAGTGGGCTTCAAGTTAAATCAGACATTGGTTGGCCACTCCCACAAGTTCTGAAACACCACATTACCCCGTCACCACTTGCAGGCAGGACAGGTTATAGGTCAAAGATTTTATGACTGGGTTAGTGTCTAGATTTCTCTTTCAGGAGCCTGCAGATTATCTTCTGTCACCGAAGAGACTAGAAAGTAGGGGTACAGGGTTCATCAGGGCACCAGCTTGATCTCTACACTTTCAATGAACTGTGTGGATGCTGTGCTTGGCTATAAGGTCCCTCTGTCATTTTTCAGAGAATGGCCCTATGCTCTAGCATCAGCCTGTGCTGTTTGTGGTCTCTATGGGACCACCTCGACCAACAACACAACCAAATACAACAAACACCCACCACTGGGAGCCTTACCTGGCTGCAAGAGATGGCCAGGTCAGACTCCATTGTGTCCTCCACTTCTAGGAGTCTTCTCTAAGATCACCCTTATAGATTTTCAAGAAATTTCCCCTGTGTTAAGTTTCCATACCACCCCTGAATAGCCCCCGATGCCAGCACTCTCTTCCTCTATCCCATCCCCTGCACCTGATCCCACCCACTCCCATCCCTACCTGCCCTACCCCCAGCCCCCACCCCCTGTTCACCCAAAAATCTTTATTCTATCTTCTCTTCCCCGGGAGCCCCATGCATACACTCCTAGAGTATACATACTATGTATACATATATATGTATACATAGTATATGTATACATATACATATACATATACTATGTATACTATGTATATCTATGGGGCTCCCCGGGAGCCCCATGCATACACTCCTTTTTACCTTAACCTCTTTGGGTCTATGAATTATAGCTTAGTTATTTTTTACTTAATGGCTAATGTGCAGTTATAAGTAACTACATACCATATTTGTCTTTCTGGGTTTGATTTCCTTACTCGGGATGATTTTTTTCTAGTTCTATCCATTTCTCTGCAAATTTTGTGATGTCGTTTTTAATAGCTGAGAAATATTCCACTGTATAAATTTAACACATTTTCTTTATCCATACTTCTGTGGAGAGACATTGGTTGGCCACTCCTACATGTTCTGCAAGGTTGTTTCCAGTTTCTGACTATTATGAATAAAGCTGCAGTGAACATAGTCGAGCAAGTGTCCTTGAGGTGGGGTGGAACATTTTTTAAGTATATCCCCAAGAGTGGTAGATTTCTGAGGAACCTCCTTATTTCCAAAGTGACTGTACAAGTTTGAACCTCACCAACAATGGAAGAGTGTTCCCCTTCTCCATATCCCGGCCAGCATGAGATGCCACTTAGCTGTTCTGATAGGTGTAAGATGAAATCTCAGGTAATTTTGATTTGCATTTCCTTGAAGGCTAAGGATGTTGAACATTTCTTTTAAGTGTTTCTAAACCATTTGAGAATCTTCTATTGAGAATTCTGTTTAGATTAAATCTGTACCCCTTTTTAAAATTGGGTTGCTTGTTTTCTTTTGATGTCTAGTTTATTGAGTTGGTTTTTTTTTTTTTGGATATTAGTTCTTTATTTTGAATATTAGTTGTCTATCAGACGTTCAGTTGAAATGAAATTTTTTTCATTTTATAAGTTGTGACTTTGTCTGATTGGCTGTGAATAGCCTTACAGAAGCTCTTCGGTTTCAAAGATCCCACTTATTAGTTGTTGATCTTGGTGCCTGTGCTAATAGTATTCTGTTCAGAAAGTCTTTTCCTGTGCCAATGAGTTCACAGCTACTCCCCACATTCTCTTCTGTAGGGTTCAGTATGTCTGGCTTTATGTTGAGATCTGTGATGCACTTGGAATTGAACTTTGTGTGGGGTGATAAGTATGGATCCATTTGCGTTCTTCTCTATGACAAAATTCAGGTAGACCAGTACTATTTGTTGAGATGCTGTCTTTTTCCCAATGTGTGTTTCTGGCTTCCTTATTAAAAACTCAGGTGTACATAGGTGTGTGGACTTATGTCTGGGTCTTCAATTTGATTCCATTTATCAATCTGTTTCTACAAAATACCAACGCAACTTTTCTTATGGTAGCTCTGTAGTTCAACTTGAAATCAGAGATGGCAATAACTTCAAAAAATTTTTTTTATTATTCAGGATTGTTTTAATTAAATCCTGAAGTTTCAGAGTTGAGAATTGTCATTTCAAGGTCTGTAAAGAATTGTGTTGGAATTCTGATGGGGATTGCATTGAATATATAGATTGCTTTTGGCGAGATGGTTATTTTTACTATGTTAATCTAATAGATTCGTGAGCTTGGGAAGCTTTTTTTCTTCTGATATCTTTTCCAATTTCTTTCTTCAAAACTGAATGATTTTGTCATACAGCTCTTTCACTTGCCTGGTTGAAGTTACTCCAAGATTTATTTTTATACTATCTGTGGCTATTGTGAGAGCTGTTATTTTCTTTCTCGGTCCATTTTCCATTTGTATATAGGAGAGCTATTGACTTTTTAAAAGATTAATCTTGTATCCAGCCAGTTCACTGAGGTTGTTTATCAGATGTCAGAGTTGGCTGGTGGAATTTTGGGGTCACTTATGAATACAATCATATCATCTTTGACTTCTTCCTTTACAGTCTGTATCCCCTTGATCTCCTTCGGTTGTCTTTCTACTCTAGTTATGACTTCAAGTATTATATTGAATAGATGTAAAGAGAGTGGACAACATTATCTTGGTCCTAATTTTAGTGAAATTGGTTTGAGTTTCTCCATTTAATTCATTGTTGGACATAAGCATGCTGTAAATTGTTTTTATTATGTTTAGATATGTCCATTGCATTTCTAATATCCCCAGGACTTTTATAATGAAGGGGTGTTAGATTTTCTTAAGGGCCTTTTCTGAATCTAATGAGATCATCATGTGTTTTTCCATTTGTTAATATGTTGGATTATATTTACTGATTTTCATATATTTCAGCTTGTTAACATACACTTACTGAATTTTATATATTGAACTGCCCCTTCTGGGATGAAGCCTACTTGACCATGGTGAATGATCTTTTGGGTGTGTTCTTAGATTCAGTTTACAAGTATTTTATTGAGTGTTTTAAATCTATAGTCACAATGGAAATTGATTTGTAATTTGATTTTTTTTGTTGAGTCTTTGTGTAGTTTAGATGTCAGTATGACTATGGCCCCATGAAATAAACTTTGCAATGTTCCTTCTGTTCCTATTTCCTGGGACGATTTGAGTAGTATTGGTATTAACTCTTCTTTGAAAGTCTGGTACAATTCTACACTAATATCATCTGGCCCTGGGCTTTCCTTGGTTGGAGACTTTCAATGACTACTTCTAACTCACTAGGTGCTATAGGTCTATTTAAATTGTAAACTAATTAAAAAAAACTTTAAACAAGACAAATCACTAAAATAAGGGATATTCCCATTTTAGTTACTGTAAACATCTGGTGTTAAAAATGGGGGTGGAACAACAGTGAGGGGTTGCCAGCTGCAAGCATATGTTACCTGAAAAAGTGAAGACAGGTGGTCAGACACTCAGTTCTAAATGTTTCCAATGTGAATTCATAAGATTAGAAAGGGCATAAGAAAAATTGCTGATCCAAAACTCCCTTCCATTCTCTGCCCCAACAACAGATTTAATTTACACATAAAATTATTTGACACACAATCGTGTACCTTTCAAAGTTCACTGTGCCTGCTTGAAAGATGCTAGTAATACTCTGGAGGGGGTTGGAGCTGGGTGTGGTGGTGCATGCCTTTGCTTCCAGTACTTCGGAGGCAGAGATAGGAGAAGGTCTATGAGGTTGAGATCAATACCATGGCCACCCCACCCCCAACAACAACAAATGGTGGGGATGCAAGTATGCTCACTTTCTCGTGGTGTTGACAGGTAATTACAGCTTTCTATCTTTTGATAATGCAGCTGCAATATCACTATAAAGGCTATATCACAAGGAGAGAAACAGTATAGAAATACACCTAAGTCGCCTGGCCTGGTGATGTAGGACTATAATTCCAGCTACTTCAAACATTGATTGCAAGATCAAAACCTGCCAGGACTACAAAATGAGTTCAAGGAGCAGTTGGGAAATCTAGTGAGACCGTGCTTTAAATAACACTGAAGGAAAGACTGACACTCAAAGCTGTATTCTGACCAGCAGAGATGTGCCTGCATTTACACACACACACACACACACACACACACACACACTCGTATATAAGTATACACACACACACACAAACACATGCTTCACACACATGAATATTTATGAAAGCACCACTTATTAATACTGAGAGGGGGAAAATAGTGGGGCATGTTATATATACCCTATATGCCTTAAGCAACTGTATTTGTAACAATATACCCTACAATTAATAGCTGTTCTTTTTCTTGTTTTTTGTTTTTGTTTGTTTGTTTGTTGTTTGTTTGTTTTGTTAAGGGAGTAGTAGAGGTAGAAACAAACTACTCAAAATGCTGTAATTCAGCCACTGCAGAAAGCAAAAACTTTCTCTAGTGTTCTTCTCACAGCTAAGTCTCCACAGACATTTGCATCTAGGTTCTGAAGTTCAACACCGATTCTCAAATGTTTAGCTCTTGCCCATTGGATGTGAGTACTGAGATGTTTTCTTGACACTCCGTTTGCTGAGACTAAAAATGTCACCTGTAAGATGGATTTTTATTTTGTTTTGTTTTATTTTTATTTTATTTATTTTTATAATTTCTACATTTTTTATTTAAATTTGCTTTTAACTAATTCACAAACAGTGTACATACTCATAGGATACCATATGAAGTTCTGATTCAAATTTAAAGAATGATAGACACCTCTCTCTCCCCCAAACATTTCTTATTCCTTTAGCCAAAATTCTCCAACATCTTTTTTTCTAGCTTCTTGAAACACATGACATAAAAACTACCTGTGAGCTAAGGGGCACGTTTCTGCTTTGGTTGATTTTTTTTTTTTAAGACTGGAGAGTATTTCCTCTACAGGTTCTCCCCATCAGCTTCCCCAGAGAGCTTTCTGCTGGGAAGTGCTGCTATTCTGAACACAGCACTACAGCAGACACATGCTGCTCTAACAGACAGCAGCCTGGTACATTGGAAAAGAAGATCCAGTTCCCACAGGATAAGTGTTTGCCAGTGACTGTGTGCTTTGTTTAACTCAACAAGTCAATGATATTTACAGACCCACTGGAGGATTTGTCACCCTAACAGAATATTTGAAGCCCTCCTGCTGAGGCCCTGTGTGCTCCAGCCTTGGACTTTCTGTGATGACTACCGGTACCATGTGCTGTTCTGCTGGGTATTGTTCTTCTGGTGTCAAGGGCTTTTCCCTGATGTCATCCCCTTCTGCTGCAAAAGCAGAAGAGTAAGTCTTCCTCCTCTGTTCTGTGTTCAACACCAGGGGAGACCAGCAATCACGCTGGCACTGAGGAGGACCCAGACGTGCATTCCTTTATTCCTGGACTCTGGTATATCCCACCAAGACCAGTAAGAAGCTGAACTCCAGTGCGTAGACCCTGGGTCCAAACATGCAAGTATTCCAGAAAATGGTTGCAGGTAGTTTTCCAAAACAACCAATGTACCACTGTGTACACACATCACAACCGTGTTCACTCTGCTACTGAACACATTTGCTGTAGAGCAAAGAGTCCTTCCTACTTCACCTGAGGTCTAAGCACCGGCTCAGGGCTGGAACTGCAGAATGGATTGAGGCTATCCCACTGGTGCGGGTGACCTCAGCACTCACAAGTCCAGTCTGTTCTGTTCTCATTTCTGTACCTGTGATAAAATGTGATGAGTGAAAATCAATATGGGGAAGAATGGAAGGTTTTAGTTTTCTTACAATTCCTGGCTGCCATCTATTATGATGGGGAAGTCAACACAGAAGTTTAAGCATCGTGGCCAGTCAAGAATTGGGAGAGAATAAGCAAGCAAACACCTGCTTGTTAACTTGCTTTCTATTTTTAATAGTGTTCCATTCCAGAAGTCACCTAGGCAATGGTGACACTAACATTCGAAGTGGGTCTTCCCACCTGAATTAACAATCAGGACAACCCCTAACTTCCTATAGAACCAGTGACTTTATGAGAAACAAATTGAAAGCAATTACTTGGATAACAAGGAACATTAAATTTACTGGACATAGTATCACGTCTTGCAAAGCATGACTGAATACATGTATCATTTTTGATTTTGAGTTTCTGGTTGGGCTTCAGTGTGTCTCCCAAAACATGTTTATATGATGTATCTTAGACTAGGAAGAAAACAACACATAGGTTACAAAAGGAGTGAAAGAGCTTTATTAAGGAATTGTTCTCGGCATTTTAATGTGGCATTAAGAGAGTATATTCTGACATCTCCTAACAGAAAAAAGGAAAGTATGTTTTCAGCATTAACTTCCATCAATAGTGAATTTTCCTGTAAGTGAGATGGGCTGTCCTTCTAAAATCAGATGTGGGGCTAACCAGTAAATCCTCCTGCTGCTGTTCAGGTGGCTTTTTAACCAATCTGTAGAAAACAGAAGAATTTTGCTTCAATTAAATGGTGCTTTTCCAAGTCTGTGCATAGGATTTAAGCACTGAATCTCCTAAGTTGTGCTGATAGATGTGACAGGATTTTAATTTACCTTAAAGCACACCTTGCCATCTCGCTTGCCTGAGCTTGCAGGGTTTTGGTTTTCTCTTAGAGCTCTGTACCTCAGTCTCAAGTATGCTTGCCAAACTCATGGTCCATCGGGCCCTTGAGACAGACATCTCACCCTTTGTGATTACCCAGAGTGGCCACTAAAGGTCACTCTTACTCCACTTTCTCAACCCAGTTTTGTAACCTGGGCTCAGGTAAAATAAAAATTAAAAAAAAACCTCCTCATTTACAGAGGCAGGGAGGCCCAAGGCTGTCATTTTGCAGAGAAATTCCCACCCACCTAAGGCCCATGAGACCTAAGGCTTTGGTGACCTCTCTTTGTTAATACTTTCCCAGCAAAGTTATCGAGATTCATAAAAACTATTTTTTTTCCAAGTGAATACAACACAGATGTGAAAGCCAGCAGTTCCGTTCCAGGCCTAGATTTTTAAAAGGAAAATGGGTCACTTTTAGGAAACAGACTTAAAACTTTACTGAGTTAGTAATTTATAACTGTCTCCATCTGAAGAGAGAGGAAGGAAGTTTGAAAATAGTACTTGCCAAAAATTTAGAGCTTAAATCGTCTGTAAAGGATGGCTTGTGTACAGGATCTGCTTCCTTTTCTATGTATGCTCGGGAGATAAAGGGAGGGCCCAGATTGGAAAGTCTGTTTTTTGTAAGGAACAGAGCAAATGTATTTCAGCATAATTTATGGGTAACTAAAGTTAAATAGTTTATGGACATGTTAAATATCATTAGTAATAGAAGGAAATAAACCACTGCAACAATTATCATTTGTTGTGCAAAAAAAAGTGAAAAAAAAAATGGAAAACCGAAATTCTTAGGACTCCAGGGAAACAAAGCCATATTCACTGTACTACAAACAGATGCATTGATGATTAGTGTGGAAAATGTTTGCTTTTAGAGATAACTCTTTATCTATGAGAATTACATTAAGGAAACATCAATTTATTTGAGAAATACCTACAATGAAAGATGTAAAAAAAAAAAAAAGAATGTATCACGTGGTAATTTTTTTTCAAAACATGGAAAATTCTAATTCCATCTGATAAGAGCTCCTTGGATTTCTTCTGCTCCAGAATATATTTCTATGCATTGTTCTGGTTAGAACTGGAAAAACAACTAGTTCATATCCTCTTTAGTAACCTGTGTTCATTGCCTACAACACAGTTGTATATCATTAGAATAAAAGCACTAAACAAAATAACCCTGTGATTTCCCTTTCAAAATATAACATGTTAAATCCTCATTTGTCTGCGAAATTCTTAAGCTGGCAGGACACACAGCAAATGACAGAGTTCCACACACCTATATGCACATTGACTATTTCCACATACAAGCAGTAGGTGCAAAAAAAACCATCCTAGATTATTGTGGCAAATTCACGAGCTTGCTATACTCAAACCTCTCATTCTATAGGACTTCATAGAATGAGAATCTGTGGAAAATTACCAGGAATCCATCAAGTAGTCTGTCTTGTGAAAAGCAATCAGTACTGCTGGGAACATGGCTCAGTGGATAAAGTCTGAGCTACACATGTAGAGAGATCTGAGTTCAGATCCCCAACACCCACATAAAAAGCTGCCACCCCATTGCTGGGGAGCCAGAGAAAGGTAGACCTTGGGTAGCAGCCTAGCCAACTGGTGAGTTCTAGGCTCTGGAGAGATGCTATATCTCAAAATGTGAGGTAGACCCTGACTTCCTCCCATGTACTCATGGCCACACACACCTGTACACATTTGTGAACTTCCTGGTTCTATCTGTATCCTTCTGCTCTCCCTGTTAGGGTATCATCCTAGTTTTCATTCTGCTTCTGTCTTTCTGTGTACATGTATCCATTTCACTATGCAAATTATAAAATGTATTGTATATTATCATGCATGGGGGGACTAGGGGATATTAGGCAGGAAGGAATGACAGGCCCTTGGATTAGACTGGATTGGATGTCAAAAGGAAGGCTGGGGGGTCTCTGACAAACCAGAAAGCATGATCCACTAATCATTAGAGGATTTTCAACTGATTCTTCCAGTGAGAACAATCTGGAAAGCTCACACTCAGTCTAAGTGGCCTAGTGACCAACAGAGACACAAAGACCCCTTTTCCTGCACTTCCTCCCCCTTCTACCCTAGTGACACTCTGACTTCCTTCAAAGCCTTGAGCACCATGCTTCTGTTCCAAAGGTCTTGGGTTCTTCCTCACTATAATCCAGTTCTTTCCAATGTGCTGGGTTGGTGTTTTTCAAGATTCTAGAATTTTCTTTTTCTCTTTGATATTTGTAAATCTCAACATACTGTGTTCAGATACAAGTTTGTCTTCATTCTTCCTTTGGTTTCCCCTGGACCTTTTCAACCTGATGTGTTTATTTATTAACTTGAGGAACTGGGCTTTATTTATTAGAATTTTTTCTCTTGTTGGTATTTATATATTCTTATTCCTAATAAATAAGTTAATGATTTTCTTTGATCTTTGATCTTCTTCTTCTTCTTCTTCTTCTTCCATTTTACTCTTCATGCAGACTTCTATATATTTAGCCTTTGCTTATTCTTTCCAGAATGTTCCCCCAGCTAATATTCCAAGACTGTGTTTATGGGTTGCTTTCCTTACCAACTCTGTTCTTGGCTGCTCCCATGTTTCACTCTGGAGGCTATTACTCGTTTCTTCTGACAGACCGTGTGTTTTATGCTGCTTTCTTTGCTTTATGAATTACCATGCTCATCTTATAGAATTTGTTCTTTGTTCATCTCCCCTACTTCAGTGTAATTGAAATTGCAAGTTAAACAGGCGTATTCTGTGACCACCCCTACCCTGTCCTCAGTGTCTGTGGCCCATGTTTCTCGAGGTTACTGGCATTGTGTGGAGAGCTGATTCAGGGGTCCTCCACTCCCTGTTGGCTCAGCACACTAATGGAAATTGTGATACAAGCCTCCCGTCTACTGTTTTCCAGAGAAAGACCATATGCCTCAAACCATAAAACAATAAATTTAGAATTTAATAGTAAACAGATAAGTAAAATTATCTTACCCTTGGAAATTAAAAGAAAAACTTTGCCAAATAACTCATGAGTTAGAAAGAAATACAAATGGACACTGGAAAAGAATTAGAAGTGTACAATAATGCACTGTACATCAAGGTACACGTGAGACAATCTTTAAGAGGTGATTTTTTTTTTCTGTTCAAGACAGAATCTCTTTGTACAGTCTTGGCTGTGCTGGAGCTCACTATGTAGACCAGGTTGGCCTTGAATTCAGAGATCCTCATGTCTCTGTCTCCTGAGTGCTAGGATTAAAAGTGTGTGCTACTACATGTAAAAATTGTGCAGCTCGGACTTTATGTAAGACTCCTAACATCAGGAGCAAGGGCTGGCTGTCTCTGACTCTCTTGCCTGTCTTTGGATTCCTCTCCCTAACTGGGCTCCCTTGCCTCATTAGGAGAAGATGCCTAGCCCTGCTGCAACTTGATTTGCCAAGGTGTGTTGATCTCTACAGGAGGCATCCTCTTTTCTGAGGACAAAGGGAAGGGGTATGAGGGAGGGGAGATGTGAGGGAATGACTGGAAGGGGGAGGGAAGAGGCAGTTAGGATGCTAAGTAATTTTTAAAAATTAATCTGGAGGAAAACATAAAGGAATTTGAAAGTTGAAAAGAATAGAAAACTGAAGCTATCAATTCAAACCTCAGTGTCACTTGCTAACAAACATAACAATACAATCACATTTGTGGAATTGAAAGTGAAGCCTGTGTCACTATCCCTGGCTTTTATTCCCGTAAGCATGTCTATCGGAAAGTAAGATGAACATGTATGTATTGTGTCTAACTTTGAAAATTTAGAAAATAAAATATGCTTAAATATTAATATACAAGAGAAAGAACACAGAAAATGATAGTAGAAAACCAAAAAAAAAACCCTCTAAAATTGAAAAAGGAAAAAAACAGAATAACAAAAATAGTAGATAAATAATCCCAAAAGCTCTTTGAAATAAAGCATAAATATTCAACAAGACTAATAAAGGAAAGATGAAAACATAAAGAGAAAACATAATACAACTAACAATAAGACAAAAAAATAAAGAGAAAATAATCTCCACAAGTTTTTCAACCTTGAGAACTCTAAACTGTAATCAAGAAAAAGTGAAAGAGTCACGGAAAGCTGCGGACACACTAAGTGCTTGAGATTGCAGCTAAACATAAGCACCAGGGTAGTCTGTTACGTATCATCTTGTTGTGGCATCTTTATCATCTGAAGGACATAGGCTGAGAATCAAATCGATCATCCAGTGCCATTATAACGAGGAATTAGGGTCATATGATTTACACTTCGTCATTAGATCAGTCTCATGTTCTTCAGCCGACTGTGTCCAAATGCTAGCCAAAGACTTCCCTACACTTTAAATATTATCACATTAGCAACACACTCACCACAAACCATGCCACTAAACTGGAGCCAACCTATGTGTGCTTGCATGAGAACATCAACAAACACTTTGGACAGCATCAGAAAATGTACATTGAAGTCTACTGGCAACCCATTCCTGCCTCTGTGGCCAATGGAAAGCATGCAGTAAAAAAGACTGCCATAGCTGCTCCATATCAACACCCCCATTCAAACCTCACATCAAATCAGCAGTTAGCATCTCTCAGATCTACTGTGAACAAGTCCTGCAGCCCTCCATGTGGTCACATTCTATGGGATCTCATCCCCGTAAGTATTCGAGCATAGTAGCTCCTGCCCAAATTCCACCTGTCCTTCAAAATCACAGTCTGATGAATCTAATATGCAAATAGACACTGATTTAATTTGCTACAATGCTAATATTTTGCTCGAACCACAAGACTGATAGTCAGTGGATCTTTACTTTTGGCATGCGCACATGTGTATGCACACATGCAGTTGCATGGGGTTTTGTGCAAATGTGTGCACATGAATGTGGAGGTCAGAGGTTAACCTGGTGTGTCTTCTTCCAGCAACTTCTGTCTCACTTTTTTCTTTGAGACTGTGCTTTTGGGCTTGATGATTAGCTAGACTGGCTGCTCAGCAAACATTGCTATCCTCCTGTCTCTGCCTTCCCAGCAGTGGGATTGTAGATTTTCATCAAAGTGCCTGGTTTTTACATGAATCCTGGGGATCAAACTCAGTTCTCATGCTTGCTCTCCAAGCTCTTTAAAACTGCACCCCGTTCCCAGGTCCTCAGTAGGTCTTTAGCAATGTGAACTAAGCCTAAGTCATTCTGTGAGACAGTTGGGCATTTTTCTTATTTCCTTTACCATGCTAGGAAATTAGATGTTGGCCTTTGTTATAAATCATTAGATCTTTTGTGGCAATATTTAATCTTTTTTTGTACTCAATCTGCATATTGTTTTCTTTCTTTTTTGTTTGGCTGTTTGTCTAAACTCTTGTCTC
Source organism: Rhabdomys pumilio (assembly GCA_030674055.1). NCBI lineage: Eukaryota > Metazoa > Chordata > Mammalia > Rodentia > Muridae > Rhabdomys > Rhabdomys pumilio. The sequence goes on from JANHMN010000001.1 coordinate 107,082,999, forward strand.
ATATGTTTTTGTTTTTCCCTGGATTGTCTTGTGTTGAACATATGAGGGAGGTAACTTCCCCAGAAAGGAGAGATGTGTTAGGTGGATCATTAATCTTCGCAGGAAGCAATGGTGAAAGTCTCTAAACAAAGGCCTCTCACAGGGCAGAAACACAAACTCATTGGGAGTTTGAGACTTGTCTGACATTCTGAAAGACACTGGGAACAATCTAGCTGCAAAATGCATGAGGTTATGAGAAAACCAGATAATTTAACTAGAAATGTGACTGAGGTCTCCTCTGACAACTGACCACAACCAGTAGCCATTGGCCCCATGAAACAAATCCTAAGAAACAGGGACAATAACAAATCCAAGAGTAAAGATAATCCATCCATTCATGCCTCTGCTGTGACTCTGTGTCTTTAATAGACTTGGGATATTATATTAAACATTCCTATCTAACTTCCATCCCATTGAGGATTTGATGATGACAAAATGCCTATAACAAGATAAAAATTACCATGAATGAAACTCAACTGAAGCCAGATTTCTGTAAACTAATGAAAATTTCTAGGTAGAAATTTAAAAATTTTCTAGAAGCTTTGGTTAATAAAAGATAGAAGAAAGTGCAATTGTTTGAGCATCAATACTATCAGGAAGATAGTTGTTCTGTAGAACATAGCTATAGCTGTGTGTGGTATGCTAACAATAATTTACATATATACACACACGTACTATTTGTGGATTAGTAATTCCATTGAGATTTTCAAGCTTCAATCTCTGAAGAGAGGAGGTGGAATGTGAATCCCCTATGGTTCTCGATAATTTTCTCAATCACATCTATCTGGGAAGCCTCACTATAGTTTCTTGAGTGATGAAGTCCAGTGAGTTAGTGTTGTTCAGGAAGAGTGGTTTTCCACACTCCTGAGGAGACACCAGCAGCTTGGAATTGGAACCTCTTCTTCCAGGTACAACATGTCTCTTCTTCCTGGGGAAGCTACCTCCCTCATGTGTTCAACACAAGACAATCCAGAGAAAACCAAAAACATCCGAGGCAGGAGTTTAGACAAACTGCCAAACAAAAGAAAAAGAAGACAATATGCAGATTAAGTTAAAAAATTGATTAATTATTGCCCAAAGGATCTAGTGATTTTTAACAAAGGCCACGCCTATCTTCACATCTCTTTCATTTGTCTATGCCTGAGTCACTATGTGATTTCAAACAAAACTCTGATGTTAAGTTTAGGATTTTCCTCAGTTCTGTGAGTTGCTAGATAGCAACTCACAACTTACTTTGTGAGTTCTCTTTTCTTCCATTCTTCTCCCTCCTTTTCCCATTCTTTCAACTCCTTAACACTAGATAGGAGGGAGAAAAGGATGAAGGGGAAAGAGGGCGTGTCATTGTTAGACTACTTCCTGCTGATTGGGGACATTTTCTTCCTTGAGACAAGTTTGATCTTTGCCATCAGGATAGCTCATTTCTTCTTGTTGTTTCTTCTTTGTGCAACCAGCAGCAACCAACCAACAACCCAGCAAAGTAGCCCAACTCTTTCAAGACCCTAGCATTTAGAGACCTTCTCCCAGTATTACAAATATCACACTCTCACAGAAACTATCTGCAGCTGTCAAAATCATGCCCTTGTTAAAGTTCATGGCAAATCATAGTCAGATATTGTGAACAATCTGAAGCAGCCCCGCATCCCTATACACGGAATTAAAATGAAAATATATTCTTATGTTTTCCTGTGTGTTTTAAAGAAATCAAAATTTTCACTGCAACTCTTGATCAGAAAGAAGCAAGAACAGGTCAGAGACCCAGGTTTCTGACTGCTGTCTGAAGTAGGGGCAGTGCTTTAGCTTGTTAGAGCTGTGATGGCATTAGTGTATAAATCCAAACTAGTGTAGAAATTGAAATGAATTGAAGAACACTGTCTGACATTGAAGAACAAGGAACTGTTATTAACCTACTCCCTCTTTTGTATGAAACATGACATACTCTTGTCTCTTGTAAATTAGCATCAATTCACTCTTGGCCTTGAGACCCAACTAACCCAAAACCATTTGTTCCATTTAATGTGATTACTTCACATTGGTCAAATGAAGATGAAGGAAACAAGGCTTTTAGGAAGAAATGATGAGTCATGCTACCACACCGTGGTACTTATATGAAATCCCTCTTAAATAACTTATGCAGATGCTTCTTAATAGTGGGAAAGCAACACATCTCAGCTTGTTCTGAGATGTCAATCTAACCTATAAGATGAAGTTAGCAAAGGATATAATCAGAGCACATGGGAACATTTCCTTTGTACATATGGAAAACAAGAATAAAATATCTAAGGAAAGCATCAGGAAGTGTCCTCCAACAGGGAAAAAAGTCTGTGCTGTGGTCCAGCCCAGTTTGTTTTTGCTATGGAAGCAAAGTCCTAGCTCACTGTTAGCAATATGCATCAGATCAACAAATGGGAACAGTTAAGTCTTTATTTTTTTAAATGTCTTTCTTTGTAAGTTATAAATGAGATTCAACTTTTTAAAACTGATAAAAAGAAGAAAACTTACTACAAATATGACTGTGAAGGGGAAACCTTCAAAGCATTCTGCATATGACCTGGGCAGACACGGCACTTAGTACTGGAAAATTCTTTAACATCCACTCAAACTCCAGACAAAATCCAGGAAAAGAACATTATTAGCTAGAGTGACAAGGGGGAAATTTGATCTGTTAAGTGGCAGAAGCTAAAGAAATTACAGGTAATTACTAAGAATAATGAGAATATTTGAAAAAGTGGATAAACTAAAAATTATATATATATATATATATATATATATATATATATA
>JANHMN010000001.1:107085915-107150528 GCA_030674055.1 Rhabdomys pumilio
ATATATATATATATATATATATATATATATATATATATTCATCACTACTGGTTGAAACTGGAAATATTTTATAAATAATTTTTTAATTTTTAAAATATAACTCAAAGTAAGTAACATTACAATAATATTTTTTAAATGCTTGCATCCCTTTCTATAAGTTTTTTGTTCAAAATGGGTATATTTGGTACTTCCCATCACACAAATTAAACCAAGGAAGAGACATTATTTGAACAAGAAGTAAGATCAGTGAAAAATTGAATGAATATACAGCTTCATTAAGATATATATTTAATAGTCTATTTATATTTGATATATGTAGTAAGTCTTTATTTTATACTGTTATTGATTTTGTGTTATTTTAAGTCCAGTGATACCTTGATCCACCTCAATAAACTTGAGACTTTCTCTGTCTCCCTGTCCATCTCTGTCTCTCTGTCCCTGTCTGTTATCTGTCTCCCTCCTGCTCATTTCTCTTTTTCTTAGAAAGCTCTTTGTTCAGTCCTTGTTTGTGGGTGAGCGGGGCTCTGCTGAGCCTGGGAAGCATCCCCGGGCAGACAGCCAGGGTGAGTGTGCATGGGGTCATTCCATATGCTTCCTTTTCTAGGATCATAGCCTGGAATGATCTGTGACCCAATGTTTGAGCATAATTATTTTGTGTAGTTTCCGCCTATTTAAAGTTATTCAATCAATTGTAAGCAGGTCCCTGGAACTAAGGTAAGAGTGATGTTTTTATGTGTATACTTATGTGATTTTCCAGACACTACATCTTGTGCACATATTGAATTTATAGGGAAAGGTTTTTATGTAAACTAAAATGTGAAGGTGTGTGTGTGTGTGTGTGTGTGTGTGTGTGTGTGTGTGTTGATATCAGAGGCAAAGAGGATGAGTTGGTTCAAATGTGGTGAAAGTAGGGCAATCCTATTATTTATAAATTTTCTTTCAGGATTCTTACAGGGAAAGCCAATTAACTCTAGAGTATTAGGTCCTGGAAACAGAAAGAGAAGTGTCCCACTAAGATTGTGATTGCACAATGACTTGTGCTGCAGATCTCTGGATAACTAGGACCCTTCGTTAGATGCAGGACAATGAGGAGGGGTTTCTGGAGGACAGACCTGAGAAAACTGTTTTACTGTAGCAGCAGGAGGAGCCAAAGAATGGACTGTCAGATGGGGTGTTCAGAGGAACCATGAGACACTGCTCCATGTAGGCTCAGGAAAGTAGTGATTCAAGAAAGAAGAGAATCAGAAAACACATGTATCTGAGAGATTCGTGAGACACGCAGGGAAAGGAGGCCTCTGGACCTGATGGCACATATCAGGCTTGTGTGAACTTACATCATCATGATGTCAGATGTTTAAAGGAAGCACTGTGTATGAAAGAACGGTGTTGCTCAAGGACTGCCTCAGTGATCGTCTTGATCTAATGCACAGAGCAAAGAGCATCTTTAACGTTCGGTACAAGGGAGGATGTTTCAGTTTTTGAGTTAAACAACAACAACATGATTCTCCTTTCCATGACTCTCATTTCCCTCTTTGACTGTACCAAATACGATCCTAAGCTGGTACATTTTTCTGCATGTGTATCCCAGCATGACACCCTCTCTTCATGTGAAGCTTCTGTCCAGAGAGAGGCAGAGGTCAGGCTAGACCCAAAGACATTCTAGGAGAAGAGAGTCTCGCTGCAGCTACCTCAATTCAATCTCTCTCTCTCTCTCTCTCTCTCTCTCTCTCTCTCTTTGAAAGCTTCTTGCTTTCTCTGCTCTTTTTCCATGACAACTCCAGCACCATCGAGCTGGTCAAACTGAGCAGTAACTGAGTCTCTTCCAGACAGTCACATCAGAGTACTCAGTCCCTTCTTCCTCCAAGAAAGCTGACAGAGGAGTCACAACTGATCGAATGGATTTATTTTGCTTTCAGAGAAAAAAAAAACATAACATACAGTAAAAAATGAAGTGTCCTAGATAGGATAGGGTTCATATATTAAAGTCAATGTGTTAACTGATTATTTTAAAATACGTTTATTGTGTGTTTCTCTGTGTGTGTGTGTGTGTGTGTGTGTGTGTGTGTGTGTGTGTGTGTGTACATGCCAGTGTTTATGGGGAGATTAGAAGACAATTCAATTCTCTGCTTCTACCATGCAGAGCCCAGGGCAGAGCTCGGGGCACCATTTTTTGGAACAAGTGTTTCATTTGACCCAGAGAGCCAAATCATTGTCCAAGTTCACAGTTTAACTCAATGTGCTGCTTGCGTTCTTCTCCAGGAAAGAGATTCATAAACAATGCCTCATGTAAACAGATCTATGTAGCTGGTGATGGATGATTTGGATTGAGTCCCCTTTTTATAAAGTAGAAAACAAGAGGGTTTGCTAAGAAAATCGGAACATACTACTGAAGCTGAAGACTAGCGGATACATTTTAAAGAAACTCCTCAAAACTCAGGGGGATATAGACAAGAAAACCAGAGATTCATCGAGATTGCTGATCATGAGGTTGTGTTGATAGTGATCTGTCAGGTGGAAACAAAGTATCCAGGATACACTCAATAACATGAAAATGAAATAAAGGTATTCAGAGTTATGAAAAGTAGAATGTTTTCCCTGGTGAATAAATGAGTGATGGGTATTATATTATCTTCTGACACTATAACAAAATACTGATGGTGGTTGAAGTATAAAGAAAAAAGGTCACAGTTCTAGACATTCAAGAAGATGGCATTAGTTTCTAGTGAGAACTCAGTTGGAGTGAGGGCCTTCTGGCTCTACCATGACATGGCATCGTGGTAGGTTCTACATGGGAGGGAGAGATTACAGGACCATCAATGACCATTGGCCATTCTGGAGAAAAAAATTCTGTTGGTACAGTTGCCTTTAGGGTTACCCATGCTTCCTGTCTGACCCCTCATCCATGCTATGTAAGAAAGCCTTAAGAACTCGTTGGTTTTCTTCAGGGTAAACTTTGGAAGAACTAAACATTTGTTTGTCATTTGGACCTTATGGAGAAGGGGAAGAGTTTGTTTATATCTCCCCAGGGAAGTAGTTTTAACATACCAACCTTCCAGCATGTGAACCTTTTTAGAGACACATTTAAACTGCATTCAAGACATACAGGCGTTCACTAGAAATTAAGAGATATATTTTGCATAAGATGTTGCTAGCACAGAAAAAAACTAGATGGAAGGAAAGATCAACAGACTATAAGATAGTAGAGTGGGTACCAAGCACTTTGAGGAGTCTGACTGGTAAACTATGTCCACTTAGTAAAACAACAGCAGTCGCTTCCCCACTCCATCCTATATCTCTACCGGCCGCAGACTTTTGACCAAGTTTGTAGTACCAGATATAAATTCCCTTCTATGGATGGGCATCAAATCCAAACAGAAAGCCATGGGTTAGTTCCGTAATAGATATGCTTTGATTGCACTGGTGGGTTCACTTTGCTGGCCAGTCAGCATCACTATTCATAGAGTCCAGCTTAGAAAGACAGTTGATGACAAGTTATCCCCCAGACACCTACTGGCACTATGAGTGCTTTCCAGCAGGAAGGAAAGTTCCCAATCATTTTCTTTTCATTTCAAATCTAACTTAATATTCAAGATAACAAATGGCCTGTGTTGCTTCTTTGAAAATTCCTGAGTTGGAAGAAAATGGGAGTGGAGGACTCAAGGGAAAGAAATGTAATCCAGTCGTTTTATTCTCCCACAGAAACAATAGAGCTACATCTTAATAAATACATTGATAGACTTCATGTGTTAAGAATCTAGGAGTTGGAATTACTGAGGATTAACTGTGAATCCCAGGTGTGACCCTTACTGGCTATATAAACCAGAATAAGTTAAATTTTGCACATTATTTGGTTTCTTTGTCTATAACAATCAACGATGAAAATACACCAAGATAGAGAAGAGAAAGACAAGAAAGATGTTTGGCTTTTGCTAACTTGAGATGAAGTGTTAGGGTCCTGAAAATTAAAAAAAAAAAAAAACACATTTACACTTCTGGCCTTTTCTTATTAGCTGACACACCTTCATCAGACCAGCAACAGAGTTCCCTTTGCCACTAAAATCTGTCTCTAAGTAACCTGAAGTCATATTTGAAGTTGTGATGTGTCCTCACAAAGCCAACTTGGAAAGTTGCACTCCAATTTATATCTTAAGTCAGTTCATCAAGTCAACATAGTAGGTGATTTTTAAGAGCCTATTTCTGTTCCCAAGTGCTTGGGATAAATACACTTGGAAGCTGTTGCCCTGCTCTTGAAGAGGGTAAAATATTTTACAGAGTGTTATCTCAGGATGTTTGTATTTCAGCAATAGCAATTGCTTGGGAAAGAGTAGGGGATGATTAACACAGAGCTAGAGCTTTTTGCCTGGCAGGCCCAGGCTCAGTCAGAAGACCTCGACACAAACAAAATTCCTGAAAAGACCTCAAGCCTCTTGCTTGTAGACACAGCAGAAACGCTCACCACTCACTATGCTTGCTTTGGGTTGCTTCCTAAAGATCAAAGAATGGCCAGAGAATACCTTCAGCAAGACGGGTGGACTAAAGCAACACTTAACCTTAGTCTGTTGAGAATGATCTCCCCCACTGTCCTGATGACCTAACATTTTAGTTTCTCCTGGAGAAAAGATTTACAGAAGAAACATTGAGGAAGCTGAAAAGTACATCAAGAACTTGGGGAAAACTGTGTAGGAAGTCAGTTTCTGTCCGGGTGGAAGGCACAGCTGTGGAGAGGAAGCAGGCCTGATGATCCATCGAAAAGTGTGGGCAAGCTCCAGAATGACTGCAATGGCACCCCATGAATAAGTCAGAGTTTGTTCAATATACCTGGCAAAAGACTGTAAGAAACATGTGAGGATGAAGTGGCACAAATGAGAATAGTCACCAAACAACTCAGCCAAAAGCAGAAAGCAGAAAGAAGAGGTAAGCAGCGAATGAGACCAATCAAATGTAAAAAACAGGAAAGTGACTGTAAGTCAGCCATTTTTCAGGACACAAGTAGCTGCCTTCATAAACTCACAGCAGCTGTGTGTGGTTGGCTGCCCAAGACCTGCACAAGAGCAAGCCAGGCATCAGTCAGAAAGTCAAGAGCAACCTCCCATGTGAGGTACCATTCACAGTTGATGGCTGCTGGGGGAGGGACAGTCATTATTCTTGAAGGGTGTGGCTCCTGGTTGGTAGTAAGTTCCAGTGGCATGGGGAGTGGGTGTCAAGTTGGGAGGGAGATGGAGTGCATCTGGGAGGAATTAGAGGGGAAGTGGGAGAGTGGATCCAATCAAAATACAACACATGAAATTCTCAAAGAATTAATGAAAAAAAAAACCACAGGTTAAGACTGCTCAAGCATTTGACTGGAACACATTAAGTTTTATAATCTTGCTACGACTTCATGGAGCATTGACTGTGTTCTGGATACAATTCTCTTCCAGTCAAAAAAAAAAAGCGGGTGATGTTTGACAAGCCTGTTCTCCAAATGACACCTGAAGACTTGGGTTCTGGGAAGGACACCGTAAAAATAAAACTGCCCATGCCATGGGATGAGGCGGGGAGGGGGGTGACATGAAGAGCGAAAGAATGGAATGAGAGACATGAGAAAAGCACAGACTCACATAAGAACTTAGCAGCAAATATGTAGGCTATGCCAAGCTCGGAATATGGTTTTAGGAGGAGGAGGAGGTCATCACTGTGTGTGCTATTTGTTGTTGTTGTTTTGTTTTGTTTTGTTTTGCTTTGTTTTTCAAGACAGAATTTCTTTGTGTAGACCTGGCTGTCCTGGAACTGTCTCTGTAGACCAGGCTGCCCTCAAACCCAGAGATCTGCCTACCTCTGCCTCCTGAGTGCCCAAAAGCCACAACGTTTGGTGTTTTAACTTGGCTAACGACGCGCCACCAGGAAGTGACTTGATGAGTCTATTCACACTTGCACCACCCTTCGTGATAATCTCAGGCAAAGAAAATTTCAGACACGTTATTTCTAAATTATCCAAATTTTCAATTACTCAAATTTTCGAAGGCTAAAAGAAAAGGATAATGGAAATGAATGACCATTGCTAGGCGAGGTGACACTGAGGTCTGCAGCTCCTGAGACACATGGGATAGTTTCCCATGTCCAGTCACAGAGGTGCACAGGAAATTTCCCAGAGAAACAGCACTGTTGATTGGTATTAGCCCATAACAAAATCATTTGAAAAGTATTTTATATATCTGAGTCATTTTTAAAAACCACTCTCTTACAGTTTCTTATTTTTCTAGGAAAAATGGGGCTCACTGGCACACGAATGAGCACAAGAGTCCTTGGAACAATACACCATAAAAATACAATTCCAACCGGACAGCAAAAAGAGAGGTTCTAGGGTCATAATCAAAGCTAGCTAGATTTAATGGATTTCCCTTTGAGGAGGGACTGATTAATATATCAGGATTTCATTAACTGTATTGAATACCTAACAAAGATGAAAGGCTATCTCTTGTTTGTGGTAAATGTTTCATGGGAACCAAAAGCAATATACACTCAGCAAAATGTGTTGGATTGCTTCATATTCCAAACCTTGATTTAAAAAACAAAACAAAACAAAAAACCATTACTCACTAAGGTTGACTTAACCACAACTCCCATTGGCTTCTGTGGGAGTTTGGCCATGGCTGAAGACTACAAATAAGACCCATGCTCCTGGTAATAAGAAGGCTGCCCAGATACTGTGGAAAAGCTGCTGAACCTCAGAGCAAAAGAAAACACTTTCCTGTCACTGGAGACGGCTCCATGTTGACTTCCATTAAAACGTAACCTGAGCCCAGGATGCAGATGATTAGAATGTGCCTGGAATAATGGACAAAGGTTATATTACCCAAAGAGCAATCGCGCTTTCCAGACAGGGGTGTGTGTAGAGGGAACAGGGGTGCTGGCTCCGTTCCCACACTAACTTGCATTTAACCTGTCTTCTTTGGCAAGGTGCCTCATGTTTTACTGCACCCCTCCCAGGCCCCTGTGCCGGGTCTAGCTCCCAAGTCATGGTCTTCCCAATGCTGGTTTGCAGTTCCCACCCTTCCTGCAGGCCCTGCCTCCTTCCTGTTTCTGTCTTCTCCATGCTAGTGGCCTCCAGACCCTCTTCTTTCAATCCATGCTCTTTGTCCACCTAAAGTTTCTCATTTATTTGTCATCTTCTCTCACAAAAGTCATATATATATATATTGTTTGTGGCTTTTAATTCTTCATAGGCAAAGGCCCATTCCCTACCTATTCAGTCACCAAATCTGGCAAATAATATTCTTTGAGGAAGTCAGCCATTAACGATCTTCGGTGTGTCTGCCACTCTAAGACTTTCTCACAAGGAGAATAATGCACTACAAAGTAATTAGCTAGATTCCCCGCCCCATTCTTTTTAATTTCATTATCAAAGAAGTGTCTTCCATGAGTCTGATTTCCCAAACACCTCTTGTGTTTGTTTCTCTGCATAACTAAAGCCAGATCATTTGGGGGCAGATGAGACTTTTGGCCCTGGGGTGGAAAAGCCCTGTTTTCACAGTACAGTTTATTAAGACAACATGGCACTTGCTATCACTCAGACGGGTCCTCCAAACTGCTGCGATTGTCAGTAACAGTGGGTTGTGGCTGTGAGATTCACCAAACACGCTGTAACCTCCACAGCCTACAGTTGAGAACACTGAAGGTGAGAGCTTGGAGTTAAAGACAAAAATGACAGAATTTAGAATGTCTTAACTCTAAGCTTAATTTCTCCCACTGAGGATTTTATTCATATTCTTTCTCATTATTCCTTTGAGAAATGATTGACCTGGGTGGGGGTATATCTATGTTGAATATTTAGCTAAACCATAAAAATTGACCCAATTGCCTCTGACAAGTGTTCTGTGATGTCTGTTAAGAATGTTCCAAACTCTCTCCAGTCAACAAATCAGTAGCACAAATTTGGATAATTTCTTTGGACTATTAATGATGGGTATTTTGAATCTTTATGAGCCTAGGAAGGTCCTGAGGTTCAGCCTGTATCGTATGAGACTTGACTCAAAAAAGACAACTAAAAAAAAAAATCATGAATAGACACTTCACCTGTAGAATATATGTCTAATAATTTGAACTTATAACACTATAAAACTACTTAGCAATGTCTTACGTGGTTAAGGTAGGAATCGTCTCCTATCTGGCCAACCTTCAGCTCATGGGTCACAGGCCACAGAGGAAGCCTATGTCTGGATTAACAGGCCCTGGGTTGAGCAAGACCAGAATCGGTGCTGTCTTCCTACCCTACTCCCCCACCCACCCCCTGCTTCCCTAAGGCTCCCTATCATAATCCTGAGGCCTTGGGATTCCCAAGTTGACCCTAAACTTCCCTGGACTGCCTTGGATGAGGGTTTTCTCCCCAACAGGCCCTCTACTGTACAGCAAAACATGGAAGCAGAGGCTTAGCTCAGGCTTCTTGGATGCATATAAATCCAGAGCCCTCAGTGACCAAGCATGTATGCATTTTCTCTCACTCACTTATGTAACACAACAATTCCTGGTTTAGAACATTACAAAATTGCTCCTTGTTCTATCACTTTTAATTTCTATGTTTTCTTCAAGCAGAACTCAAACCCGGAAGAGTGGCCGGCTCACTTCACAGAGCAGAGTTTTATTTGATGCTGAAATACTCTACTTTTGTTTTACCTCAGTGGGATCCCATCACTTTGTAATTCCTTAAACGGGGGGTCGGGGGGGTAGAATACTGGTACTTTTCAGTTTGCAAGCCGAAAACAAACGTTATAGCATACAAAATAGATTTGGTGTTTATTTAGGTAAAGAATTGTGAGATCAGTAAATAATTATATTTATAGAATAAGTGTATTAGTTACTCCTGACCATACCATATGTGGCCATTCATGTTGAGGATAACTATCTTGTACAGTTCCTTGTGTGTATGTGCATGTATATGGTGTGTTCCTGTGTGTGTTCATGTATGCTTATGCACATGGAAGCCATTGTTTGATGTAGTATGTCTCCCTCAATTGATGTCCACCTTATTTTGAGACAGGGCCCCTCACTGAACACGGAGCTCATTGGTTACACTAGGCTAGCTGGCTAGTGAACTCTAGATACCCTCCCGTCTTTGCCTGCCCAGATCTTAGAACACAGGTGCACATCACTAAATTTAACTTTTTACACAGGTCCTGGGGATTCAAACTCAGATCCTTAAGCTTACACAGCAGAACTATCTCCAGCTGGGCTAACACTCCAGCTTCTGTGTATGCTCTTTATAAATCCCGAAACACCACTGTTGAATAAAACATGAGTTCCTTAAACCAGCAGCTAAATTAAGTAGCTGGTGTGTGCATTTAGGAAACCGAGACACCCCGAAGTGCACTGCTACACTCGAAACCAGCTTGCATCTGTAATGTTTCCGCTCATGTTGGTGTTTTCCACCAACAGGTAAGAGTGAGGTTTTGACACACTTAGTGGAACACAGGGTGTTAATCTTATAATCACCCTGTCAGCACTTTCTGTGGCTGTGTTAATGGCCACCTTTCAGCCACTCAAAACTCGTGCCAACAAAAATAATCCAGAATCCAGCCAAGGAGAAGTCATGCAGCTACTTTTTTCTCTTCATTTTTTTTTAAAGCAATGAATGAATGTTTTAAGGACCAGCTTTAAAGATGGAGCTTTGCCTCTATTTTCCGCTTCTGTGACCAGCTCCCCGGTTTACAAGAAAATTCGAGCTTTCTTCTTGGTCCAATTTTGATTTTTCACTGGAAAATAAATGTCATTGTGACAGACAGCTAAGCCATCCCTTCTTTCAAGCAAACCAAAAGCTACAACTACTAGAACGTATTTAAGAGCCCCAAATGACTCAGTTCATTCGTAAGCAGTGGCTAAGACCGATAGAGCTGGGACAGTACAGAACATGAAGGCAGATTCCATCTCATGGCGAGCGTGGAACCATCAAAGGAATTATGACTACATGTTCTATGTTCTGGCAAAGGTCAGGGCACAGTGTGAGACCTAGTGCTGAGCAGTGGCTGCCCTTGACTTCTCGTCACTCATCTGACTTCACTTCAGGCTTGACTTTGTTTCCCTCCTTGCATTTTGAAGACATCCAAGAGTGTCTGAAGACCTCCATCACCTCCCTTATCTTTCAGCTCACTGGAGCGCTATGCAGCCACTCTGCTGAGAACTCTAAATGAGTTTGAGTCCTCAATTCATTCCTGTCTCTGATAACGATATTTTGACGAGAAGCAACTCAGGGGAGACAGCATTTAATTTAGCCCCCAGTCTCAACTTACAGTTCGTTATTAAAGTAGTCACATCAGCAGAGGCTTGAGAGAGCTATTCACATGGGTAAAGAGTGAACGGCCATATGTATGCTTAGCACTCAGCTTGCTTCCTCTACTCTCAGATGGTCCAGAGCCCAAAAGCAGAGGTTGGTGCCACCCAAGTTTGAGCTAGGTCTCTCCACATCAATGAGCAACCAAGACAATCCCCAGAGACACCCGCAGGCCAGCCTGATCTGGACAGTTTCCACAGAAACTGTCTCATCAGGCAGTTCCAGTCATAGTCAAACTGACAATTAAACCAGCCATCCCAGTGGGGTTTTCCTATTCTGTTTTATTTTGTTTGGCTCTATCTATACATAACACTTTTGTCAAGGAAGTGGTGCTGTGTCAGAATTTACTCCCAGATGAAACACTCCATCTTAGAGGGAAGATTATTAAGATTCAGAATGTTCTAAAGCAATGCTTCTCAACCTTCCTAACGCTGCAAGTCTTTGATACATTTGGTTCCTTATGTTGTGGTAACTCTCAACCATAGAGTTATTTCATTGCTACTTCATACCTACACTTTTGCTTCTGTTATGAATCATAATATAAATATTTGATACGCAAGATATCTGATATGCAACCCGTGAAAGGGTTGTTCAACCTCAAAAGGGGTCACAACTCACTGGTCTAAAGGGAGGTGAAATGTTCCATTCTGCTGGGAAGCTAGTTAAACAGAAAGTAACCAACTCAAAAACCTCAGGAAGTCCCTGAAGCTGACCAATGCACCAGACCCACCTTGACCCACCAAGACTTCATAAGCATTAAGAACTGCTCAGAAGCATTCTCAGATCAGTCAGTGGAGGTGCCTGGAGGAGACTTTCAAACCTATTGATGTTGTGCAGTGAGCTCGGGGTTCCCATTTTCATGGGCTATCACTGTGTAGTAGTGTAGTGTGTCACATGTCTGCCCCATCTCTTATGTGCTAACTTACAAGAAGGGCAATAGTATGTGAGCAATATTGATCAAAAGCACCAAGACCCCTTGAAGCATCTTGACTGGTGTATAAAGGTAAAAGATAAATCTGTCACCTTTATCTTTTTAACCCAAACATCTTTAGGTGGTGTTCCATTTTTGCTAATGATGGACTACACATGGAAAATATATTTTCAAGAAACAAAACCCCCAAATACTCACAATATCCTCTTCCGTTCGAAAATGAACTGTTAATAAAGAGCAGATAGCAATGTGCCACCAAGACTAGGGATTCAGTTTTCTGGCCCTCACACACTTCTGAGAGAAAGTCCCTTCCCAGGAGCTGGTTAAAGGGAAGTGACACTCAAATGTGAAGCTACCCAAGCTTATTTTAGAAAATGAATGCTAGCTAACCCAGCCTTCTTTGAATTGTGTCTTGCCTAGACAGATCATGTCAATGGGAATAGGAGAGTAAAACATCAAATTATGACAGAAAGGCAGCTAAATTCATCTGTAGCAAATATGTTTGTTTAAAAAAAAAACAAATAAAATCTGACTATCTGGGCTGTCTGGAGGTCTCATGCACCTTACACCATAGAATTTCAGTGAGATTGTGGTAGGTATAAATAATTCAGCGTTAGTCACTTTTATTTTTTTAAACACTTTCATTTCATTTATTTATTTATTTGCATGTGTGTGTGGAGGGGTATGTGCCACTGGACACCTCTGGAGTTCAGAACCAATCTCTCTTTACACCACATGGGACCCAGGAATCAAACTCAGACTATCAGACTTGGCAAACGGTACCTTTACTAGGTGACCCATCTTGCTGACCTACTTTTGTGATGTTTTTAAGAGATCAATCCTTTTTATATAAAAGAAAATTCAAATGGACCTTTCTGTGTGTCTTTCATGTTAAGATCTTGAGATCAGATCGATGAGAATTCTGCCCCTTGATCTGGAACCGATTTTCTTTCTGCATCTCAAGGACTTTAGTGTTTAGAAAGAAAATGATCGAGTTGTGAAGGGGGGAAGCTGTTTGTGCTGGCAACAGTCAACTATACTACTTTTTGTCTCTAGGGAAGCAGGTTGGGTTAGAAAAGATAGACTTGACCAGACCAAACAAGTGTAACCCTGAAATGGCGAGATGTGACATGGACATTCTCCTGCAGTCCACTGTATTAAAGTACTGAGGATCAGGACACAGCACTCACAGACCCACTATTGCAGAGCCAGCGAGGCCCTTTTCAGGTTATATGCCTTGTTTCAAGTAGAATATCCTTAATCTTCAAAAGAATTTTGTAAATCTCTCTAGTGTGTGCATGAGAAAGGTAGACAAAATTTTAGATTTCTCTCCACCTTAGCTTTAAACTCCGTTAATATTTTAATTTGCGTTTCTATTCACTGCTCCAAATGTGAGATGAGAAACCCAGTTATATTATTATCAAAGCAGAATGCACTGAAAACCAAATCACCTGCATGTTCGTCCCTAGCCCATTCCATCATTTTCTTGTCCTTAGAATGTGGAGGAACTAAATTACCACCATTTGTTTTGGCCTGCTCCTGGATGGTCCATCACTCCCATCATGTACCGTTCTAACATCAGGTGATCAGAGTTCTAGGACATCAGCTGGAATTGGGGACATTGTTTTGTTTAATCACTGTTTTGCTTCAGTGATTTGACTCTTACCCACATGGGTCACATTCTGAAACTCCCAGGGGGATGCCTGAAGTCACAGGTAATCCCTAACCCCAGAAACACTACTTTTCCAGTTTAATCTATTCATTGTCCTAGTAAGAGTGTAACAAAAATAAATAGAAAAATTACAACTATATAAAGTTATGGAAATCCTGTATCTCAAAATGTCACATGATACTGTAGCCAACGGGAACCTCAGCATGTAATTCTTTTTCTCTCCTTCTTAGGTTAACAGATTCACTTCTAGGAAGCCCTTTTTGGCTTTCTTTATCACATCAGAATTTGAGACATCACTACTGATGTGTTTTGTGGACACTATTAAGCAATACAAGAGTTGTAGGTACATAGAGACACTGACTGTTGGCATCAAAATAGTCGATCTGATAACTAAGGTGGATACCCAGTGGCTGATGGGAAAGAAGTGGACACCACAAGGATACACTAGACAAAAGGATGACTCATGTCACAGGAAAGATGGAGCCAGGTGACACTTCTCACCCTGCCATTTAGAATGATGCACATTTATAAGGTATGGATTATTTATGTCTCAAGTTCCTCACTTAATACTTAGCACTACAGTTGTACCACAAGTAACTGAAAATAGAGAAATCAAAATCATGGATAAGGGGAGATACTGTAGACGTAAGACATATGTAAAATAATCCTAGTGAATGCTAAATCATAAAAATATAAATCTCAACTATAGCTCAAGCATCTCTGATATGAAAGTCTGACTCTAGAATGTTCTGAACACTGAAGCTATTCATGAGCTAACATGATGCAAAGAGTAGAAAATTCCATATTGTAAAACATGGTTTAGTGTGCTATGCTAAATAACTAAAAATATTACATCACGTTACCTTCAGCCTGTGTAAATGAGATCTATAAGAAACATATAAATTCCGTGTCTAGACATGATCCCATTCATGAAATAACTCATTGTGTATATGCAAATACTCTGAATTTTAAGAAGCCTCTACAATTTGAGATACTGTGGCTTTAAGCATTTTCGAGTAAGGAGACTCAATGTGGGGTAAACAAGCCGCTTCTCAGCTTTATTGCTTAGCTGCAACGTGGGACCCAAGACAATCATAAAAAGGGATGACTTCACTGTGCAAGTTACTTTGTTCACAAGCAAAATGGAAGGGCTAAACTGCCTGAGAGGGCTGGCAGGTGGGAAGGAAGGCTAACAGTGAACAGCTTTTGAATTCTCAGAACTGGAGCAGCCAAGGGTTCTTGAGCCTCAGGGACTTGGTGAGCTGACTGGAATGGACACTGCCCCCGCCCCCAGCCCATTCCTTTGACCTCACTTCACACCACTCAGACTTTGGTCATCACTTTCACCAGTTCAGTATGGTGCAGACACCAAGTCTAATGGTCAGAAAGCAGCTGGGAGGCAGAAGGTAGGCGGGTTGTCCTGGAGCTTCGTGTTCTGCCCAAGTGACTTTCTATAAAGCAGTACATCAGCAAAGAATCACTAAAATGGAAAGATCTATTCCTTACCCTGGAAGTTCTACAGCTTCCCCAGTGAGAAGGAGATGTTAAAAGACAGGTGGCTATTGCTTTTACTGATACTGTCAAAGCAAATAGCATTTACGTAAAAACCCCTGATAACTACAGAGTGCTAATGGCATGGACTTCTAGGTTATAAGCAGTAGAGACAAGTGTTAAGGCCTTGGCCTCTTGATAGTCTGCCCATAAAATACTTAGTGGAGATCTGTAGCATTTGGGCAGTGTTCAGTGTGCTCAGCTCTGTCCCTCACACCCAGCTTAGAGGAGTAATCTTGGTTCCTTTTTATCAGTAAGTAAACTTTGCTTATTTAGCAGTTACCTTTCAGGTTTGCCAAACATCCCTTGGCACTTAGTCTAATTAAACATGGGACAGACTCAGGGTAAACTTGAACCACATTACTTTATGGTCTCTTCTGGAATGTGCTGGATGGAAATAGGAAGGCAAAACAAATTTCAGAAAGATCAAAATCTCTACAGACATATCAAAAAATCATTTGGAAAACTTGTGAACACTTGGAAAAGAAATGATAATGAAAATTGAGAAGTTTTATGCAAAATGAAATTAAATGGGAAAATGATGTCACTAGCTAGTTTAAAATCAGCAACTATGCAACTTGGTTTTAGCTGTTTTCCCAAACAAACCACCTAAAACACAACCACATTTTCTTCATGGGGCATGAAGATGGCTTGGTAGTTATGAGAATTAGCTACCCTTGTAGAGGACCTGATTTGGTTCCCAGCAAATACATGGTGGCTCACACAGCCTGTAACTCCAATGCTTTCTTCTGTCTTCCATTGGAAACTGCAAATATTTGGCATGAATAAGAAAATAAATGCCAGTTTGATTAATTAAAAATGAGATAATTTTAATGTATTTTCATCCTGTTTTGATCCAACTAAACAAACACAAAAATTTAACTTCCCAAAAATCAGTTAAAATACATTGAGAAGAAATAAAATTGATCTCTGGGAAAGTTAACTATACAGAGAGAGAAAAAGAGAGAGAGAAAAAGAGAGAGAGACAGAGAGAGACAGAGACACAGAGACAGACAGAGACAGACAGAGAGAGAGAGAGAGAGAGAGAGAGAGAGAGAGAGAGAGAGAGAGATCTATAATCACAGTGGACATAAATCTCTGCATTTGTAGATCCTTAATTTTAAGACTGCATTGACTGATCTGAGAAAACCCATGCTAGATGTGGGTGGTGCCATTCCAGGGACGACAGTCCTGAGCTGAGTGAAAAGAAGAAAGCAATTGAACACCAGTGCTCAGTGCTGCTAGTGTTCTGGGAGTGGGTGTGATCTAAGAAGCTGCCCCCAGGCTCCTTCCTCCTTTCTCATCATGCTGGATTGTGTACCCTCAAACTGTGAGCCAAAATAGACTTTTCCTTTCTTAAATTCTTTGTGTCAGGTCTCTGTCACAGTGATGGGAAAAGTAACTAGTACAGAGGCCATGCTCAGAGCATCTAAGTTACGCATTTGTAAAACTGTGCTCAGATGTTTGTAAAACACCTGAGTTGTGAAACAGGAAAAGATGAAAAATGGCCTCCACTCAACAAACCTAAGGTCTATTTCAGGGAGACACAAATGATGGAACCAGAAACCAACCCAGGCATGCATAGGCTGTACAGCCATGTTGGGAGCTGAGTGGAAAGCTGAGGCTAGTGGCAGGTAGCAGCAAGATGAGCTTCTCAAGGAAGGTAAAGTCAGGGAGACATCATGTCTGAAGCCAGTGGGCCTGATGGAGTCAGTACTCACCACTAAGAAGAGTGCTCACTATTCTCATTCATTTATTTACATTTTGCTTTGCCTTGTACTTGTGTACATATATGTGTATATGTTTGCAGAGACCAAAAGTGTGTCATATCCCCTGAAACTGCAGTAAGACATTCATGGGCTGCTCTGTGTGGGTGCTGGGAATGCAACTTGGGACTGCTGCAAGAGCAAGTAAGACAGACACAATCCTAACTGCAGACATTTCTCCAGCCCTGAGAACTCTGGCCTTAAAAAATACCCAGAACACTTACCTGGGCAGACCAAGGCATATAAAGAGTGACTGAAAGTCATATTGATAAAGCAGGGCCGTGCCATAGGAAGTCGTGAACCTTGCAGGGAAGAAACATAGAGATATTTGTATTTGAATAAGACATAACAGAAAGGTAGAATTTATGGAAATAATCAAAAAGCACAAGAGGGGTTTGCAGAAAACAAACATGTATCTTTGTTTCTTGGACATGACGAATATCAGTGGATTTCAGATAGAAATCAACATCAATGAAATCATGCAGAGCAGAAAATGTCCTGCAGACATGTGGGAATGCTTTGCTTTCATCACTGGTGAAACTCAAACAAAATAAATGTTATTCATATTTAAATTTTTATTCTTTTGTATATGTGTGTGTGTATGTCCATATGTCTTCCACCATGTGTGTGCAGTGCCCAAAGAGGCCAGAAGAGGGCATTGAATCTACTGGAACTACAGTTACGGGAATCTGTTTATGGAATAATATCAGATGTCCAGCCATGTTCACCATGCCTCCTGGTGTGCAGGTAGCCGTGATTATCTTCTCTTAGGTCATCCCACTCAAGCAGATACCACACTACCACTGTCTCCCCAAGGATTACATCAGGGATCATGGAACTCCTGTTTCAATTAGATACTCCTAAACTTAAAGATAAGAGGGAGCAAGAATGATAGTGACTGTCATAGAGACAAATGGAAAATAATTGGTCAGGGACAGGGGACAGAACCTAGCATGCATCCCACTTTTGCTTTAATACCAAGTGTCTCATGAATCAAATGTGGTGATGTTCATCTATAATGCCAGCCCTCTGGGAATGGAGGCAGAAGGATGACTTCTACCAGACTTGGTAACCAAGAGTCTCCAATCAACTCTTAGAAGATAGAAGCTGAATGTCCTTGGGAAATTGAAGACCATGTCTTCCAACTAGGACTGTGTCCTTGCTTACTCTGCCAGTGGTGTGATTGTCTCTGCATACCCAGAAGACTAGAGAGAAATGGTTTCAACAAGACTCAGTTAATATCACAGTGTCAGTGGGATTTGATCCTGGAGCACTTTACATTCTTCATGGCTGTATTTTTTAAAAGTTTTTATTAATGTAGGATGATTGTATCTGCATATAGGAAACAATATGACAATGACATTTAGCTAAGTTCTTGCGGTCAGGTCACTATCAGCTCCTCATTGCTTCCGTGACTTTGGAGTTTCAGGTTCCACATTAAATGATTATCAAACAGATAATCTGTTATCATGAGCTGTAGGTGGGCTGCTGTACTGTGCAACACTAGAAATTGTTCATTCCTTAACCACTGGGGTGTTCATGATCCACTCTCTAAGCCATCACCAAACTTCAAGATCTCATTGCCATGCATGAGAGTGAAGATACAGTGTGCTGTCATTCTGGGTGTGCCATTTCACTTAACAACCTGCCTTCAGTCTTGTTCCATGCTCTCTCTGCTCACACCAAATGCCAGCAGACTGGTGAGAGTTTTATTTTCCCTGCTCACCTCCAGCACAGTGCTCCTAAACTCCAAGCTTACCAGTGATGGTAACCAAGGCCACCAAGGGTGGAGGATGTGTACGTGCTTTCCTGTCTGACTTCAACCCTCTGCTATATGTACTCTTTGATTTGATGGCACACAGACCTCTTGCTCTCCACAACTGCTTCCCAAGTCTTCATTGAGGCTCCTTGACCTGGTCTTGTTCCCTCTTCTCAGGTCCAGGTAATTCAGTTTTAAACAAACGTTCCTATCTCCAGAAGGATAATATGACGAGTGTCTGCCAGCTATTGACCATTCCAATGGAGGGGTCACTCTCACAACAGAGCCTATAACCAGACTTCAGACACATGAAGACTATGGTTTGGCCCTGATGGGGAAAATGCCTGCTGTCTTATCCAGAAATCAAAATGCTGTGACTCTTCTGAATAACTGATGCTGAGTGATGGAGAAGCTGTAGCTAAGAGCACATATGATTTTTGCAGGGGACCTGGGTTCAGTTCCCAGCACCTAAGTCAGGTGGTTTACAGCCACCCATCCCTCCAGCTCCAGAGGATCGAACAATCTCTTCTGGCATTCACACACCAGACCTGTACCAGGTGGTTCACATATCTCTGTGTAGGTATTCTCACATGCACATAAAATAAAAAAAAAACCATCTTTAAAATAAATAAATGCTTGTTGAAATATAGGAAATTACTTTTTTCTTTCTTCAAGTGAATGAGCTGAACATTTGTATAGGCCAGACCAAGTGTGGAGTAGGTGTGACTGGATTTGAAGGAGGTACCCACTTTCTACTGCTACTCAAAAAGTACCTGTCCATGAGGAAGCTACCATACCTGTTTCATAAGACTGTATAGACAGTGCTACAGACGACATCATGAATACCAGTGCGCAACAAGCCCCCTCCCCAGGCTATGTGCCCAGAGGCGTGGCTGTCATTCTAGAGGCCCTGAACCTCAAAGTCACCCACACTGCTCTCGTTCTAAAATTTAGCTTTTTCTGGGTGAGGACCTATCCCTAAACTGAGTGTTTGTCACTTATACGTTTTACTGTTCCACTCTATTCTGTCATTGCACATCCTTCTACAACCGTCCTCTACTGATGAAATACTGTTAATATGAACAGCCTTCCACTGAACCTTCTGCAAGGCTGACTAACTCAGACTGTAGAGAGCTTAGAATGTTGCAGATCGAGAGCTTGATGGTAGATCACGTTGGGCTGTCATCAGCCTTCTAAATAGCCACCCATGTGACTAACACATAAAACATTTCAGAATATGTTAACAAAACTCTAGTTTCCATAGACCAAAAGGCCGAGACTGGCATCACACAGCATCTTAGACCTATAGCTGATATTTCTCTGCTTTGCTTCAACTACCTACTTAATGTTTCTATCAAAATATTTCAGAGTGCCTTGATTATGATTATGATATTCGCTGTACTATAACATTAAATTGTTGCCATGTTGGATCATAGACCTAAGGGTAACCTAAATCTGTTCCCAGGCCTTGATCACTTATATTCAAATCTGGAACAAATTATGGTGGTTTGAGTAAAAATGGCCCACATAGACTCATGTACTTAGATGCTAGGTCCATAAGGAATAGCACTGTTAGGAGGTGTGGCCTTGTTGGAGAAGGTTTGGCCTTTTTGGAGGGAGTATGTCACTGTGGGGGCAGACTTTTAGGTCTTATATACTCAAGGTACACCGAGTGTGGCTCATAGTCTACTTCTGCTGCCTGTAGACCAAGATGTAGTACTCTCAGCTCCTTCTCTAGAACCAGGTCTGCCTACATGCTGCTGTGATGATAATGGGTGCAACTTCTGAAATTGTAAGCCAGTCCCAATTAAATGCTTTCCTTTATAAGAGTTGCTGTGGTCTTGGTGTCTCTTCCCAGAAATAGAAACCCCAACTAAGATAATTATGTCTTATCCTCTTTGAGGTGAAAGTTGTATTTCTTGTGTTAAGAACCTTGTCCTTGTGGTAGATGCTGAAATTTTTACCTCTTATTTGAGTGAAGGCCCTCACTTATATCCAAATGCTATTACTTGACACATTTCAGGCTCCTGGAAGTTCATAAGCAAACCCTTTGTATTAGTCAGCTTTTTGTTGCTACAACAAATATCCTAACTGTTAAGTTTATCAAATAATGAGGTTTATTTAGCTCATAGATCTGTAAATTGAAAGCTATAGTGCCTTTAAGGCATAAGTCTAAGCTGGCATTCTCTTCTATGTAACATGGTGGTAGACTGCAAAGATAGGCCATGTGCAAGGATGAACAAGAGAGAGATTTTTGTTCATCTTGTCTACCAACCACTGTTCAACTACTGCCAACTGGTCTCACATAAGCACCTTTACACTTCCTTAAGGCTAGTATCGTCCTCCTCTTGAAAGTGCCACACCATCTCTAAAGGCCACACAGAGCGCAGCCTCCACATAAGAGGTTACCACCTTTAAGAGACTAGCAATATACATGCCTCAGTGCTCTTGAGCAGACCTGCTGTTGTAAGCACTACACTATTTTGGAAATACACACACACACACACACACACACACACACACACACACACACACACAATCTAAAGATATTGTTGCTAGGTGAGAACTAGAATACAGATACAACTTATGGTCAACAAAGTTAAATAGATCCATGTCAATAATTCCAAAGATATAATTTTCAAAATGTTTGCAATAGATCTTTTTTCCTTATAAAGAGCAATATCCATTGCCATAAAGGTGTAAAAATTATAAAACATATTTAAAAATACTTTGATAGAATGCATATAATTTTGTTTTTATGCATTTTGCAGGTATCTAGATTTTCTTAAATAGGAAGTATAGCTACCCTGTGCTACTTGTATTACTCAGAACATTATAAATTTAGGCAAGTTCTCCACAGTTCACATAAATAAGGCTGAGAGACTTACCCAAATAGCAGTGGCTTGTATTTGAATTTTAGCCTAGATTATTAAAACCTCAAACCACAAAATTCCCCCAGGAAACCTTGCTTTAGAATTGTTCTCACTGAGGACTGGGATTAGAAAGAAAGAGAAGGGTTCATATTGCAGCTGACTCTCAGACATCAAAACCAAGAGGCTAAGTCTCCTTCAGATGTGTGTTCATAACTCTTTCTAGAGGCAATGCAAATTACATGTGAGGATTTGAGAAGAACAAATTAAGAAATGCCAAAAACAACCAAGGTTTGTGCCTCAAAAATCTGGCTTATACAATAGCCATTTAAGCAAATAATTTTATGTAGAATGTCAAGAAAATTCATTCATCTGTGACCAATTGGAAGGAAGGACTTTAAAAGAACTTGAACTATATTTCCATTCTGGTTTTGACCAGAAAAAAAATAAAGTGTACACTTATTTTTTAAAAAGTTTATGTTTATGTTTCTCTAAAGCAAAAGAACTGTAGTAACTCAGGGCCCCAGAGCCTGATGTGAACGGTTTTCATTTGCTGATGGCATGAGATGCTAAACAATATTCTATGGAAAGAACTTGTGGACCAGCCATATTGTGGATGTAGGGTCAACCACCACATGAGAAGGTCATGTTCTAGAATATCCCTCAAGATGTATTTGGTAGACAATATTGCTTTAGCATAAGGTGGAGAAGGACATAAGCAGAGGTATTATTGTTGAGGAAGTGGGTAGGGAGTTCTGCCAAAAAAAGAAAATACTGCTTACCAGATCCAAACCACAGAATCTTACTAAATAGAAATTTAAATGAGAAGGAAAACAGGATGCTGATCTGGGACACATTCTTGGACACATGATTCCAAAACCACATGAAAGTTGCACCAGCCAGATGGGGAAACAATACAACAGAAAGCCTGACAGTAAACTAAGGAGTGGCTGGGCAGCCTTGCATAGTACAGATCACAGACAGAAGCTCACACTGAGGGAGATGTAGGGCAGGTCCCCACGCCTGTGTTTTCTCAAAATTGAAGAAGTTAAAGTCAATCTGGATTTAGGAAACAACTTTGGAACACTTTGCTCTCGAGACTCTAAAAATCTATTTTAAGCCAAAGCGGAAACTTATTTAGGCCAGTACTTCACTATCAGATGAGATGCAGAATGGAAAACAGAGAGATGGTTGGTACATGTTGTGCCTAAACACTGAGAGCCTAGAAATGAGTGACACTCTTTGTATCATACCCAAAACACTTTGAACCTAGAAATGAGTAGTGGTTCTTGACATTGTACCAGAACACTGTGAGGATGTAGATGAATGGTTTTTTTCCTCACATTATACCTCAACCCTGTGAGCATGGGAATGCAGGGTGGTCCCTCACATTGTATCTGAACACTGTGAGCATGTGGATGCATGGTGGTTCCTCACCTTGTATCTGAACATCATGAACCTAGAAATAATGATAGTACCTCATAGTGTTCCTGAAAAATCATAACCTAGAGAAAAATGATGGTTTCTTGTGTTTTATCTAAACTGTAAAACTAGAAATAAGTGATTTTCAAAAAAAAGTATAACTCAAATACAACTTTACTTGTCAAAATAATATTTAGTTTCTATGATGTTTTCTTCACTGTAGAAGGCTGAGGTGGTTTTTAAAGCCTTTCCAAAGTTGACAGTCTGCTGATGAGACAGTACTACAGATACAACATGCTATCACCAATAGGAGCACACAACATGATAAAGGTTTGGATCTAAGATGAGTTTTCATGGAGAGCGGTAGTAAGCCAACAATGTCAGATGAAGTTCATAGCACACGTAGATGAGTGAGTAAGAAAGCAAGCTCATGAAGCTTAGAAAGAGATTGCAAATAATTCATTTATATGAAATGGAGCATGCCAACAAAGAGTTGTGCAATAATAAAATTTTCAGTTGAGCAGAGACCAGATCATACAGGCACTGTCTGAGAAACTCAGACTTGCACCCTGCAAGCAATGGAGTGCACACAAAAGATCCTAATTGAGACATAAAAGAGCTCCCTTTCTGCTTTTGAACACTTAACTCCAATAATGTCTTTTATAAGGGAGGAAAGACATTTTTTTTTCATGGAATCGGAAAGAGATGCCCCTACCAATTGCATGCTGACTTCTGGACTGGACAGGCCTTCGATTAGGGAAGGAGCCTGGGTGTGCCTCCTCTTAAGGACACAAACAGAGTGGTTTAGACTTTATTTTGCTTTTGACACTTCGCAGTAACACCCATCGCTCTCGGATCTGGCTCATGGAGGGACATAAGTTTTTCATCTCACTCACACCTGACCATGTCACAGTGCTGGGAAAGTGCTGTGGTGGACTTCCTCCATGGTTTCACCTCATTTGGCAAGCAGAAAATTAAATAGAAAATATCTCTTATCTTCCCTAGTAAATTGAATACTCAAGTACCACAGTGGAGCTAAAAGCTCTAGAATCTTTTTTCCTCCCACCCAAGCTTGACTTTGGTCTTGCTGAGAACTCTAGTGTTTTATTCCAGAGTCAATAGCTTAAAAAGTAACTGCTCCAGGTTCTCTGCATCTTAGCCTCAGCAGGTCTAGTTGTCAAAGGCAGACAGATCATTCGAGAAGGAGGAGACAGAGTCCTGCTCAGAAAATGCAAAACAGAAGATTCGTCTCTTTTCAAAATACTATTTATCATTCTTCGTGAAAGAAACGTGTCATGTTTTTATGCATAAGGATACAGGCGAAGTAGACCTAAGAAAGCTGAAGTTGTGTGAGAGAAAGCCAGGTAGAAGGTAACCTTGCCTGAAGCACACCTGAAGTACAGAGTCACAACTCAATTAAAAGCATTTGTCTCAAAGGAAGTCGTGGCTCCTAGGCTGAAGCACAAGAAAGTAGAAAATTAGAAGCGTAAATCACGGCAGGGCTGCCTTCTGACTCTCCAAATTTCAAAATCATTTTAAAAGAACTTCGTAATTGTTATATGCTACAAACAATAAGTGAATTTCGATGTTACAAAGTGTGAGTGCTATGTCAAAAAAAATTTTAAAGAAATGAAGACATTAGGGACAGAGCCCTGTGATGTTCAACAGTGTTCCTTTAAAGGGGATGCTGTTTTCATCTCAAAATTGCCCATCCCGTCCTCTCTCAACAACTCCAAGTCATATTATTAGGAAAACAATAACTCCATCTACTTGCAACACCAACACACTGTTTTATTGGTTTTGCTCAGATTCACACGTCAGCCAGGCCAAAGTCACACAAGTGGACTGCTTGCCACATGAGCTGGCATGTGTTTTAACCAGAAAGGATGTCTTGTCTTGTTTTGTTTTGTTTTTTTCTTTCACTGTTTCCTTTTTTATGTTTCCTTTAATGCTTTTCTTTTGTTCAAGTGTAGAGATGGAATATGACAACCAGATTGTAGATCATTAGCTCATCCGACAGGAAATACATATTCCTGTTTCAAATAGGGCATCTGTCTGTTCTCAAGAATCTTAAATAATAACAATAGCACAACTCCTGAGCAGCTTAGGGTCGGAAATGAAAACCAACAGAGTTTTGGAACACTTGGGAGGACACTCCATGCAGAATGTAATTAAGTAGTCGGAATTTGTGGTTTGGGCCACCAGGGTTAAAAATATTGCCTCCTGGGCCAATGCCTTAGATTTTTCCAAGATCAAAAATACTGGCACATATTTTACGATGATCAGAGCAACCTCTTTCCTACTTTAGGCATTTTCATCATCAACACTGATACTTTGTGTCCTGCAATAAGCTTCAATCTTTCTGGAACAAAGGGAAGAAAATCTCCCTCCCCCCATTTCCAGGGAATAGAACCCATTTCTAGAGTATCCATGTCTCTATACCACCAACATATTGCTGTTGGCAAGATTAAAAAAGGAATAGCAATGCAGAAAGAAACTGTAGGGGTTAACCACTTTCCTATCAGAAATGTACTTCCTGCTGCTTCTACATCACACTAGCAAAACCACAGTTAGGAGGTGGAGATGTGACTCAGTGGTACAGCACTTGGGTAATATGCAAAACACCTTGGGTTCAATGCCCAGAAACACACACACACACACACACACACACACATTCACATACACAAACACACACATGCACATACATATACACATACAAACACATTTTTAGAGAGGGGTCTGCCTAGTGTACACCAAAGCAATATGAAATCATTTCCTGCTCTTTGATTAACACAGAACTAATACTAACATGTCACTTCATGCCACACATTTAATGATGATGTCCCAAGTTAGCCAAGTCCTAATCTTTGTAAACTGTGGCTATGTGTAGATGTCCCAAGTTAGCCAAGTCCTAATCTTTGTAAACTGTGGCTATGTGTACTTGGCAGCTGAGCTCAGTTAGGAAAATTGAAATGGAGAGGTCATCCTAGATTTTCTGGCTAGACCAAGAATCTTCACATAGCATATGAAGATCAGAGATCTTCATATAACAGAGATAGAAGATTGGACCATAAAAAAGGAAGTCAAGAGAAGAAACCTCATTGATAGAATGTTCCCTCCATCTCCATACATGAAGCCTTGGGTTTGATCCTCCACACTGTATAGGACAGTTGTTGTGGTACACACCCATAATCCAGCACTTGGGAGGCGGATGCAGGAAGATGGGAAAGTTCAAGGACATACTTGGCTACGTAGAGTTCTCCTTTTATGAAACTGACACGTGAATCAGCTCGGTTCTGGCTGCTATAAGACAGTCCTAAAGCTCACATTACAGAGCAAGGCTTTAAAGAAATGCCATTCTCTTTGTTTGTGGTACAGAGTTAGCAACTGAGTTACGGAGTAACTCTTTTCGTAACAGAACTCAACATTTCAGCGATGGGCACTGAACAAAGCTGATCCAAGCAGATTTTGTCACACTGAGGGTGACCATCTCTGCTGAATATGAAGACGTTGTGGAGATTTTGAAAAAGTGGAGGATTCTGTCCAGTCACATGACAAAAACTGAATCATATGGCCCAGACTTGGTAGGCTCTGGTCACTCTCAAGCACCTTGCATGTGACTGAGAAGCTGAAGAGCTAACGAGCCATCTAGTACATCCTTGATCTCCGTTTCTTGTCTAATAGTGAGAATGCAATGATTTGATAAAATCACTCATGATTTATATTGATCACTGCACATCTGGAACCTGCTTCTTTCCATATTATCACAGTGTAATATTATAACAAATCGTAAATTCTCTTAAGTCTGCCATTTTATGTTTAAAACCTTACACGTCTTACCCATCATGTGGTACACCTTACATCCTCATGTCTCAGTGAGGTGATTAGAGATTTCTCATGGTGAAATTTTGGTTCTGACTGTGGAATCATAGCTTAGCCTCTCAGATATAGTTGATGATGTTTAGAAGCATGTAGGTCATAAGTCGCAAAAGTATCCAAAAAGAGAAGTAAATGGAGACGGCTGCTTTCTGTTTTCACTGGAGAAAAATAGTGTGGCCTGTTAATTTGTCTCTTCAAATAAATGTGCTTTGACAGTAATGTGTAGCCCTCCCTAGAAGCATCAATTTTCTTGAAAGAATTAAAAGAGTTTTGGAATAATTGGCCCTCAGAAGTCATCTGCTGCTGTGGTGCCATTACTGTGGAGAGAGAAAGCTCAAGACATGTGGCCGGCAGGGAGTGGCCTCAAGTCATCTCGCTAGCTAAACTGTATCTCATGTTAAGGTTTTAAATAATATTTTGAAGACTCTTTCTAGTTTTCTTTATCTTAGTTTCTTTGACAAGTTAAACACATGTCACTGACAACATATATCTTTTCATGTGTTTAACATTATTTAAGCAAACAAAGGCATACAGGTATTCAGGGGTAGGTATTGTAGATACAAGGCTAAGGTAAGTGCATGCTTACCTGTGCATGCCAGTGACACTGAGTGACAGGCAAGAAATGAAGACAGATGCCACGGAAAGGATGATAAAGTATACTAACTAGAAATAAAATGCCTCTACTTATACTGAAATTAACAATGTTTTAGTTGTGATTTCAGAGTGTTCAATAGCATGGACAGGTAAGATTGTGTGGCAAGAGGCTAGGGGAGCTATTTACTTCTCTAAATTACAGTATCGTCCTTCCCTCCCTCAACTATCATGATGGTAACATATCACAGTGGTTAATTTTGCGCACAAGTTTGATCAACATGTCTGTTCTGATTTCTTGTCAAATGCTATTTGTGAGTGATCTGTGATGGTAATTTGTCAAAACAGGCAGCATTCAAGCCAATAGACTACATCAAAACTTTCTCTCGTCTGCGTAACAAAGGCAAAGGAAAGGTTTCTTTTCTCTTCATCCCTTTTTGTCTAATGTTGGATCCTCCAGGTTTCAGAAACTGGGACCTATACATGCCAAAGCTTCTCTGCTTTTTCAAGTAATGATCATGTATTATAAAACAGTTTAGTCACCACAGTCACACGAACAATTTTCATAATAGTGTCTACATTTCTATCTGTCTATTCATCCATCTACCATCTATGATGGTTTGATTACAATGACCCCCCATGGACTCATATATTTGAATGCCTAGCCACCATGGAGTGGCACTATTCAAAAGCATTAACAGGATTAGGATCTGTGGCCTTGTTGGTGGAAGTGTAGAGTTTGAGATTTCAAAAGCCTAAACCAAACCCAGAGACTCTCTGTCTCTGCCTATGGATCAGGATGTAGCTCTCAGCTACTGCTCCAGCACCTTCCTGCATTCTGTCATGCTTCCTGCTGTCACAATAATGAACTAAACCTCTGAAACTATAAGCCAACCCCAAATTAAATGCTTTCTCCTATAATATTTGCCTGGTCATGTTTCTTCATAGCAATAGAACAGTTGCTATAACAATGTCCATTCACCTATCCATCCATCAGCATACTTACCCACCCATTCATCTGTCCATCCAGCTACCCATCTAACCCACCCATTCACCTATCCATCCATCAGCATACTTACCCACCCATTCATCTGTCCATCCAGCTACCCATCTAACCCACCCATTCACCTATCTATCTTTATATCCTACTGGTTTTGTGTTTTGGGAGAATGATACCATATTTTTAATGAAAGTCATAACAAATTTGACAACAGAATACAAAATAAATTTTCCCAGTCAGGAGGGTTCTCTTCAGTCACAGAACTTATAGAATAAATCTAGATGGACAGACAGACAGACAGGCAGACAGGCAGACAGACAGACAGACAGACAGACAGACAGACAGACAGACAGACAGACAGACGGATGAATAGACAGATAGATACGGTAGATATAAAGGGGATTTATTGGAGTGACTTACAGGCTGCAGTCCAGCTGATCCAGCACTGGTTAGCTGTGAATGAAAAGTCTAAGAATCGAATACTTGCTCAGTCCTACAAGGCCAGATGTATCCCCTGGTCTTCTGTGTATCTGGAATCCTGAAGAAGTAGGCTCCAGTGACAGTGAAGGGATGGATTGCTAGCAATGTGAGGGCAATCAGGCAAAGAGCAAAAACTTCCTTCTTTTGTGTCCTTCTGCTTCCAGCAGAAGGCATGGAGCACATTAAAAGTATGTCTTCTTGCCTCGAGATTTATATTAAAGGCCTGTGTCTTACAGCATTAAGGTCTAGATCGGAGGTGTGTCTTCAAAGGTCCAGACTAGAAGTAGATTCTTCTACTTCAAACTAAGCAGAAAACTTTTCACAGGTATGCCCTCCATTTCTGGGTTCTAGTTCACTCTGGATCAAGTTGACAACCAATAATAACCATCACAGCCAGTCACCAAGTTAAAGTTTTTATATGTGTTTATTCAATCTAGCAAGTCTCAAAACTAAGATAGGGGAAACGTGGTAATTCATTATAGCCAATTTCTTGGAAAAAGCAAACACAGTGTTATATTTTTCCCTGGATGTTGTAAGTTAGTACAGCCCCCATGGAAATCAGTGTTGTGTTTCTAAAAATAAATAATAAAATCAGATCTGCCATATGATTAAGCAACGCTACTTCTGAGTGTATAGCCAAAGGGATAAAGTTATGATCTCTAAGAACTATCTGCTTGCCTGTATCAGTCAAGAGTTCTTTAAAGGAACAAAACTAATAAAATGAAGGGTGTAGGGTGTGTGTGTGTGTGTGTGTGTGTGTGTGTGTGTGTGTGTGTGTTATTTATTAAAGTAAGGTACAGACTGTGATTTAGATGGTCCCATCTGTAAGAACAAGAATCTGGTATTTATTCAGTCCACAAGGCTGGAAGTCTCAGCAGTTCAAATCTGATGCTGGAGTTCCAGGGAAGTCCTAGAGACATGTTGGTCTTCAGTGTACATTGGAATTCTGAAGAAGTAAATGATACCAGGGAAGGAATGTCTTAGGAACGGGATGCATGAACTTATCATCAGAAGTAGGGCAAATAGAAAAAAATAAAAAAATTTCTTCTTCTGTGACTTTTTATATGGGCTGCTGTCAGACATGTGGTCCAGATTTAGGTTGCATCTTCCCACTTCAAATAATCTAATGAAGAAAATCCCTCAGAGGTGTGTCCACTACTTGGGTTTTAGCTAATGCCACATGTAACCAAGTCAACAACCAACACTAGCCACCATACTACCTGTCCATTTTAATTCTGTCTTAATTTCATGGATTTTTGGTACCATTTCAGTAGACACCAGACTATATAATTTATAAATAAGAGAACTTCATCAAACTCATAATTCTGGGGACTGACAAGTCCTTCAACATGAGACTGACATTTAGGGAGAGCCTTCATCAGCAATGCAGCATAGCAGGAGGAAGGACCTGCAGGACTATTGCAAGGCAAAAAGGCTCTCAGGACTATAACCAGCCCCAGCTTCAGTTCAATGGTGAGGTATAAGTATCTGCACCTGTCTCAGTCAGCTGCTTGTTGGGCCTCTCACAGGATGGCCATGCTAGGTTCTTGTCTGTGAGCAAACCATAGCACTAGTGTCAGGCCTTGGAGCTTCCTCTTGAGATGGATCCCAAGTGAAGCTTGTCACTGGACCTCCTTTCCCTCAGTCTCGTCTCCATTTTTGTCTCTGCAGTTCTTTTAAACAGGAAAATTTTGGGGTCAGAACTTTTGACTGTGGGATGGCAAACCCATACCTCCACTTGATGCCCTGTCTTTCTACTGGAGGTAGACTCTCCCCACTGTTGGGCATTTCGTCTAAGATCCCTCTGTTTGAGTCCTGAGAGTCCTTCACCTCCCAATCCCCTGATACTTGCTAGAGGGTCCCCCCACTTCCAGCTCCATTCATTCTGCTGGCCCTCAGGGCTTCTCTCCTGTCTCCCCTCCCTCCCCTATACCTGATCATGGTTTCCTTTCCCCCTCCCTCTCCCCCTCCCACTCAGGTCCCTTCCTCCCTCTGCCTCCCTTCCAAGGAGTTTCTTCTCCCTTCCAAGTAGAATAGAAGCATCCTCACGTGGACCCTTCTGCTTGTTAACTTTCTTGAGTTCTGAGGATTTTATTTTAGGTATTCTGTAAAGTTTTTGGCCAGTGCCCACTTATTAGTGAGTACATACCATGGTACATACATACCAGATCCTTTTGGGTCTGAGTTACCTCACTCAGGATATTTTCTAGTTCCACCCATTTGCCTGCAAAACTCATGATGCCCTCATTCTTATAGCTGAGTAATATTCCACTGTGTAAATAAACTACATTTTCTGTATCCATTCTTTGTTAGAGGGACATCTATGCTGTTTCCAGCTTCTGGCTATTACAAATATGGCTGCTATGAACTTCGTGGAGCATGTGTTCCTGTGGTATGGTGGGGCTTCTTTTGGGTATATGCCCAAGAGAGGTTGTACCAGTTTGCAATCCCACCAGCAATAAAGTGTTCCTCTTTCTCCACATCCTTGCCAACATGTGCTGTCATCTGAATTTTTGATCTTAGTCACTCTGATTGGTGTAAGATGGAATCTCAGTGTCTTTTTGATTTGCATTTCTCTGATTACTAAGGACTTTGAACATTTCTTCAAGCACTTCTCGGTCATTCAAGATTCCTTTGTTGTGAATTCCCTGTTTAGTGCTATACTGCACCACATTTTTTTAGAATTAGATAGGAAAGAAAGAAGGACAGAGGAAAGAAAAGGAGAGAAAGAATTCTAACTTTTCTTCCTTTGTTTCATCCCAGACTAAGACTATTAATAGCTCATAACCAACCTCCCCTCCCTTAAATGATGAAAAACATCCATCACCCTATGAACAACCAAAATCCATCCACCCTATTTTTAGGAATGGGTTGTTAGTCTCTTGAAATTGCTTCTTGCTATCTGGGTCCATCTTTTGCGGGGAGTCCCAAAGAAAATTGGGATATTTGCCAGTCTTAAGAAAGCTATCTGTAACATTTGTTGTCCAGTCTCTGTGTGCTAAGACTGTACAGGCTTAAATGAAGTCCTGGCTGGAACAACCTGCGATGCTGGACTAGCTAGCTAGCTAGCTGTTTTGAAGCAGATGCTGGAATAAGTATGTCTTAGCATCCTTCCAGCATCCTCAAGGATGAATCTCTTCAGGGCCTCTTTAACTTCACTGGTGTCTGTGAGCATATAAATGCTCACAGGTGATATAGATTTCTGCATTAGCATCTGTATAGACCACATGATGTACACAATCAGCTAAAGACGATTCTCTGCTCTCTGTTCAAGCAGCTAAGGCATTTGTCTTTCTTTTTAAGTTAGTTTGGACTTATACCCAAACTGTAAAATAAAATATTCTCCATGCTATTTGAAAAGATGGAATGACAAGATTTTGAGGGTCCTGTAGACAACAAGATTTATTGGCTATGCATAGCTGAATTCCTGTCTGGAGACATTCTCATGACTCAATTAGTCTCAGAGTTGTTCCCATATATAGAGATCAGCATTACAAATCACCTGTTTTCCTGGTCTTCTTGATTTCTTTTTTCTGTTCATAGCCAAGCTCTTCAGGGGTCTCCCCTGGTAAAGTCTGATTTTTATTAATTTTGAAGAAATCCATAGTTTTACTTCTCTTGTTGAAACAAGAGCACGTTCTCGTGTTCACATTTCCTCCTTCCAGTTTGAGCTTATCACATATATGGGCTGATTTGATCCATCAATCCTTTCTAAAATCCAGTGTTTTCCATTAGTTATGTTATCTATCTTGTTGTCATTTTAAGATTTTAAAGTTAATAAAGCATTATTTAATCCATCTCTTGGAGATTCCTTACCCCCTTGTGCTCTATAAGCATTTCCTTCAAAGTGCCATTAGATCTCTCAGCAATTGCATGACTTGTAGAATTGCAATAGGTATCTGTAACATTTTTAGGCCATAATAGTTAAAATAATTGTTGCCTTTTATTGGACACATATGTTGGAGTATCATCAGCTTTAATCATCAAACGCACTGCAAAGACTGTCGTCAGCTCTAATCAATGTGCAAGCTCAAAATGAGCCTTTTTCAACTGAAAGCAGTTGTCCATTGAGTGCCAGAGTATCAATTGAATGGTGTATTAACATATGTATATATCTTAATTCTCCAAACTCTACAAGATGAAATACGTAATCTATTGGATGACATTGCTCTAAGGTACCTGGATCCTTATTCGGTGTATTGAATCTCTATGGACTGTCATTCTAATTCCTCCGGCCTTTGTGGATGTTTTTTTCATCTGGAACTACCTTTTCCACTATCCCTGTAGGTTCCAGATTGGATTCTTCTGGAGATTTCTTATTCTGACTTAAAGAATCCTCTAATCTCTGTTCTGTGACTTCCAATCTAGCATTTAATTTCTTAGTCTTCTCTTTCTCTAAGTCTGCTTTATTCTGGTCCTTTTTAAAAAAAAAATGATATAAAATTGAAATCATTATTGAACATATAATCATTTTAAGCTGAGAATCAAAACAAAAGTACATGAGCTCCAAATGCCCTCTATTACAGTGTTTTCCAGGTTTTAATATGGAAAATATTTTCCATTTTAATCTCTCTTCCCTTTCTATGGAGACTTTAATTTATTTTTCTATCTCTCTAATTTCTATGTAGACTTTGTTAATTACTTTCTTCCTTCTTTGAAAACTTTACTTTTTATTTCTTATATTTAAATTCGCTATTTCTGTGATTGTCGATGTTTAGTTTCGTTTTAAGTGCTTATAGTTACAATATTTCTATTTACTTTTATTCTCCTTTCTTCAGAGACTTTTTTTTTTGAAACAGGGTTTCTCTGTGTAGTCCTGGCTGTCCTGGAACTCACTTTGTAGACCAGGCTGGCCTCGAACTCAGAAATCCGCCTGTCTCTGCCTCCCAAGTGCTGGAATTAAAGGCCTGAGCCACCACTGCCCGACTGAGACTTATTTTCTATGTGCATTTATTTATTTCTCTTACTGATTTCTAAATGTAATATTTTTTTCTATATTTAATTTTCTCTAAACTCTTTTTCATCTTTATGTCACTATTTTAATTTTACCTTTTTCTCTATGAACTTTTTTATTAATTTGACATTATTTATATCTGTCTATGATGTCCATAGCATTTAAACATAGATCCAAATATTTTACCTAATCAGAAGTTCCTCTGTGTTTGGATTTCTTCTTGTCTGTTTTTGTCTGTCTTCTGTGCCCTGTGCTTTTACTAGCCCCATCCCTGTCCTTTGGCTTGAAGGGAAAATGGCAGTCCAAATCACTCCCAGTATGGATGTCTTCTACATTCCTACTAGAATGGCCCATTAAATCCCACTTAAAGCATTCCATTGCTTTCCAGATCTGAAGTCTTAAAATCCACATTCCTCCAAACAAAAACATGGTCAGGCCTATGACAGCAATACCACAGTCCCCAGTACCAACATCTATTTTAAGGTTTCTATTGCTGTGAAGAGACACCATAACAAAGCAACTCTTATAAAGAACAGCATTTAAATAAGGCTGGTTTACAGGTTCAGAGGTTTAGTTCATTATCATCATGGCACGAAGCATGCAGGCAAACATGGTGGGAAAAGAGCTGAGAGTTCTTCATCTTGATCCAAAGGCAACTAGGAGAAACTGGCATCCTCAGGTAACTAGGAGGAAGCTCTCTTCAGCCATGTGTGAAGCCTGAACAGAGGAGTAGCCCTCCAAAGGCCATCTCACAGTGACACACTTCCTACAGCAAGGCCTTACCTCCTAACAGTACCACTCCCTGTGGGCCAAGCATATTCAAACCACCACAGACCCACAGGACTTCAGCGTGGCAGAAAGGCCTGCAGTTAAATCCAAGAGAAGTGGGACTAACCCAACCTTCTCTTTCTAGGAAGCTGTTCCTGAACCACTGCTGGACCCACCCACAGGAGCTGTTGATGCACTAACACTAGCAGTAATTCTACCCTTGCACTAAAATTCTGTCAAGAGAGTTCTGGAGCCTGTGTTTCACTCTGAAGTTGCAGTGTTGTGAATTGATGAACAGATTAACTAATTCAGAGAGTGGCAAGGCAGAGTCCACAGTCCATCGTCTTTACAGGAAGCACATGGATGCCACGGGATATTTAAATAGATATAACAAAGATTGGCTTTCAGGTGGATTCACTGATAGATATGTAGGTGGGTAGATAGATAGATAGATAGATAGATAGATAGATAGATAGATAGATGGATAGATAGATAGTCATTTTCTGTAATTCCAACTAAATCTCATCAGGAGTGCAGGAGTGGTGCTGAGGAGGAATAGTTGAAAGTTTGAGGTGAGACTGCAACAAATTGAGACCTTATCTCAGAAGAAAAAGGAGGGGAGAGTAAGAGTGAGGAAGGAAAGGGGACAGAGAGGTGGAAGGAAGAAGAGAGGAAGGGAGGGGAGAAGGAATGAAGGAGAGGGGAAGAAAGAGAAAGGAAAAGAAAATAGGAAGGAGTAGGGAAGAGGTGGAGGAAATGGGGAAGAAGAAAGGAGAGGGGAAGGGGAAGAAAAAGAGGAGGAAGGGTAACAGACTATGATAAGTTGTTTAAAACCACTGAAATGAATAATCTAATATAAACTTGATATTAAACATGCAGGAAGCTGCCTGCCAGTCTTCATCTTTAACGTCATTGCAGCGTTTCATGCTCTATTTTTGTTGAGTAAACCATAAATATTAAAGCAGAGGTTCCTGCATCTGTGTGCCCCTACTGCACTTCCACTCACTGCGAGTCTGAAAACCCATCCGTCTGGTGAGCATCAGGGCTGCTCTGGACCTTATCACTGCAAGCCTGGAGCAGTATGCCAAAAACATGCTTTATGTCTTCTCTCCGTCTGACTAAAAATCTATAAACAGTGGAGGCTCTGCTCTCCACCTGCTCTCTCGGTGCCCTTCCTGGTAAATGAAGAAGCTGAAGCATTTTACTAGAACACGTTTACACAATGCACCTGTAGTATGCCTAGTGTGTTCCTTCCTAGCTAGTTTTCAGAAATAACCTGGGCATAGACACAGGCATAGAAAGGTATTTGTCAGCCATTCTACAGTCTGTCAGCACATGTGCTTGGTGAACAGAGTGTACTGAGCAATGTTGCTGTTTCTGTAGTGGGTTCTTTGGCAGAAAGTTGGGCATTTTTAATGAGGTCTGGCCATTTGTATTGACTGTCCAAGAAATGGCTTTGGGGGATTTTGCCTAATATTTCAGTCTTTCATGTTGCCTTGGTTATTCTACAAACGTTACAACAGGCCAATCTGATGGAGACAATTCTTCAGCTGAGACTTCGTCTTCCCAAATAGATCTAGGTTGTTATAACATTGACAAAAACAAAACAAAAACCTATGACCGTACCCAATCGAAATTCTACATCTTTTAGCCGCTACATGGACTGTATACTCTGAAATGTGATCATTCTTTATATTTTAGTAATATCTACTTTAGCAAAAAGGTCACTGCAAAGTCAAGAAGTTATGATGTCTGAAGGCACAGGCTTATCAACTCATCATGTTGGGGGCAGGGCAGCTCGGACTCTCCACATCAACACTCTACTCTGCAGTCTCTCATTTAAAGAGAACCCAATCTTTTAGATTAAAACCAAGCTGACACCTAAACACTATGATTCCATAAAGCTTGCACACCGCATCACTCTGCACTTTCTCCCTTTCCATGGAACAGAGCTCATGAACCTCCCAGTAACCAGTGCTATTAGAAAAGGCCTACAACTCAAAATGTTGATGACCCATCAAACTGAGAGTCACAGTTCAGTTGTCCACTATACTCTCTCCATTTGTGAACTAGATTCTTAGTACTATCCTTTGGTATGCTTGGTAGTTGGTACCAGGACACTTTGTGGTATAAATATCATTTGGGGATTCATATAGGATGCCTCTTGGATGTCAGTATCCTTGGCAGTCTATACCAGAACACCTAATAGGTGCCAGTGTCATATCTTCAGGGTCATACCAGGGCGTCTTGTGGATACCAGTATCCTTGAGTGTCAGTATCAGGATAACCTATCAATGTTAAAAATTGGATACTCAAGTGCCTTCCTCAAATGATGAGAATCCCCATAAACCCACAACTATCGTCCCACTTGCTTACAGGTGGGCATGGGCACATAACTCAGGGGTAAAGAACTGGTGTGGTATATGTGAAGCCCCTCTCAATTTCTTTGCACTATATTTTTAGGGAATAATTGGAGTGCTCGTACATATTCAGTGCAGATCCAAGATTTTTTCAAATATTTTCTATCCAAGTCTGGATAAATCACTGAAGAACCCAGATATGAAGGACTAATTGTAAATTCTTATTAAAAACAAAACTTAATGAAGTCTAATGTGTCCTTAGGTAAATGCTGTCCTGGAGACAGGAAAACCTAAGATAAAAATGCCAGCAATGAAAACAGATCGGAAAAGGAAAACGAACAGCTGTTTTAGAATGAACCACTGAGGCCTTGCTGGTCAGGTTCTCTATCGGAGCCATCTGGGCAGGGTCTGTTTCAGAGCCATCTGAGACAAGACCACTGGTGTT
The DNA here is from genome assembly GCA_030674055.1 of Rhabdomys pumilio. NCBI lineage: Eukaryota > Metazoa > Chordata > Mammalia > Rodentia > Muridae > Rhabdomys > Rhabdomys pumilio. Next base: position 107,122,667 of record JANHMN010000001.1, read on the forward strand.
GCTTCCTCTTCCCAGAGAACAGCTAGTACATTTCAGGCCCTGCTAACGGTCAGAAGCAAAGAAATTGTGATGAGCCTTAAACACTCTGTCTTTGCCTATTAGAAAACAAATGTACAGGCTGGAGAGGGGATTCAGCAGTTGAGAGCACTTGCTGTTCTTCCAGAGGACCCAAGTTGGGTCCCCAGCCCCAATGTTCAGCTTCTCACAACCCTCTTAAATCCAGCTCCAGTGGATCTGACTCCCTCTTCTGTTCCTCCATGAGTGTAAAAACACACATGTACACACACACACACACACACACACACACACACAGAGAGAGAGAGAGAGAGAGAGAGAGAGAGAGAGAGAGACTATCTCTCCTCCCAGACACACATATACACATGAATAAGAATAAAATATTTTTTAAATGAAAGAATATGAAATTAAGACACTTCATTTAGTTAATAACAAAAGACAGTCAGACTTAGAGCCAAAAATATCTATTTAAAAAAGCACTGCATCTTGAAATATTTAGAGCATATTTTTTTCAATTGCTTTATGGAAAAGCTTTATGGAAAATCACTGGATGATTGTTAGGCTGCAAACAAGCAAGACCCACATATTGTTTATATAAAAATGTATATGTTAGAAAGATAATTAAATATGTATTTATAATGTTGGTGTTAGAATTTTATTAATAGGTCTGCCTTCCGAATTAGTTATTGTTGTATTATAATCACGAATGTAACATTCTAGTTCATTTTGTATTATTTTGAATACAGAGTATTTATGAAAAATCATTTTCCTTATTTTACATGACTCTTTAAAAAATGCACAAAATCTCAGCACAATAGGCAACACTTAGCTTATTCAAGGGTACTCTGTTTAAACCTTTCTTTATTCTGCTGGGTGTACAAGTCATAGCATGCATGGAGAGATCAGAGGAGCCTGTAGGAGCTGGTTCTCTCTCACCACAGTGGGAGTTCTGAGACGTATGAGTTCTGGGACTGCAGCTCTGGTCATCAGGCTTGCTGGCATTCTTCCTCACCTCCCTAGCCAACTCACTGAAATTTAGCTTTACTGGAATATTCAGAGCCCTCCCTCCAACCTCAGGATAGTTGATTCTGTGGGACGTCTGAAGCTTTGACATTTTTCTTACAAGCAGGAATTCTTCAAAGCCATTTAATTATTTTTTCTTTTAAGCAACTTTAAAACTAGGTACCATTTAGAACTGAATCTGCTTTATTGTCAAATGAATGCTACTTTGGTGCCCTTACCTTAGTCAGGTATGATGGCTGACCACCAGTTGCTAGGATACTGTAAGTAAAGCATCGTCCATAAAGAAAAGACATGTCTTCTTTACCATATGGTGTTTCTTTATTCTGTAATCTACTTTCTCTGTGTTCTGATTTTGTTCTGTCTCTACTTCAGATCACACATAATCATATCCTTAAGTCAGAGGCCCCGGATTTGCTGTATATCTACTCTATATCAAGTATGGGTGCTGAAGATGTGGAGGGAAATGGGGGGTGTAGGGTGGGGTGGGGAAGAGCTGAAGATCCTCCAGGAAAGAGGGTAAGAGCATAACACATGTGCAGCCATCAGAGGCTCTGTGGATATATGGTCTTTCCAATCCCTGGATGGATATGAGTCCCATCCTGTCTCTGGGCAGCATCTGCCTGTGACTGGAGTCTGATGGCAGACATGAACCAGGCTCTGCCATGATGAGGCTCCCAGAGAAACATGGGGTCTGCCAATTCCCAATCACCCACGGGCTTTTATTAAATTTGAATATTAAACAGACATCTATCTTCTCTTCTTTTATAGTTCTCCTCCCCCCACCCGTCTACTATTTTTTTTTAACAATTTCCACCAAAAGATCCACCTGGAACAGACCAAAGGAAAACCAACCACTTTGAATTCTGTTCACAGACCATGTGAAAAGATTTGGTTGGAGGGGAAAAAAATGGTTCTCGTTCTGGGGAATGCACAGTTTAAAAAAAAAGGAAAATCTACCATTCCTGTTTCTGAAATTGCCTTAAAAACTAAAACAGCAGAGATTAAATGACCGTTCATAATATTTACTGCCTGGCAAATGAAACATAGTCTTCCAGAGTAGACTATTTTGGGTATAATCTACAGACATTTCACTTGTGTTTTTCCCCAGCTCCATAGAAGAATTTGGCTGCCTCGAGGGTTTCTGTATGTGTTACTTTCCAGAAATTTGGCAAAGGTGACATCACAGTGAAGTTTCCATCACACAGACATTTTCAGGCAGTGTGCAGAGCAATGCTCTGAAAGCACATGCTGTTAACCAAGAAGTCTTCCTAAAGCGGCCCGCGAAGCCTGGTTTTCTTTATCATTAAAGGATTGCCTGAGAAGACACTGGGTTGTGCAGGCACACATTCTTTTCTAACTAATAAAGCCTCTTTGTTTTTTTCTTTTCCTCACAAGGATTCAGGAGGAACCATAGAAAATGTATGTTGGTTTAAAGCATCTATAGGGGCTACAGAGATAGCTCAGTAATTAAGAGCATGTGTTGGTCTTTCAGAGGACTGAGATTCCATTTCCAGTCTCCCTATGGTAGCTCACAACCATCTGTAACTCCTTTTCCAGGGAATCCAGCGCCCTCTTCTGAACTGCAGGCACTAGACTCATGTGGTACATAGATGTGCGTGCAGGCAAAACACCATACACATTTAAAAAAAAAAAAAAAGATTTTAAATACTGACCAAAAGCAACTTGAGAGAATCATTTATTTGGCTTACAGATTACATGTAGTTTATTACTGAGGGAAATCAAGGCAGGAACCTGGAGTCAGGAACTGAAGCAGAAATGATGGAGGAGTACACCTTACTGGCTTGCTCCCCAGGGATTGTTCAGCTAATATATATATATATATATATATATATATATATATATATATATATACCCAGGATTGCCTGTCCGGGGATGACACTACCCCCAGTGGGCTGAGATCTCACCCACTAATCAGTAGTGAAGAAAATGTTCACAGATGAGACCTTATGTTAATTTGATGGAGGCGGTCTCTCATCTGAGATTTCTTCTTCCCAGGTTATTCTAATAAGTGTCAAATTGACAAGGCTAACCAGCACAATGTGGGAACGCAGAAGCCTGTGCCAATGTCAGTCAAGCGTGTCCTTCCTTGGAACTTCAAAGGAACACAGCTTAGGAAGCAGAGGAAGGAAGGCATCTGACTGCTCGGAAAGTGCAACAGTACAGAATTCTTTGAATCTTTTTTTTAAAAAATTATTTCTTTTATTTTTGAGATTATACTATATTTATGTCATTTCCCCTTTGTATCTTTTTAAGGCATTATTTTCTCTTCCTTTTACTTTTTGCTCTTCTCTTCTTTTCTCAGGGTTTCCCCAAAGAAAAACAACATGTAAGATTATACAATTTGAAAACAGAGGCTTTTGACAATAATGTTTAAGTGAGTGCTATATATGACAGTATAATAAAGTCTCTTTTGTTTTGACCTAACTACAGATAAGAAAAACATCTCACACGTTAAAAGTATTTTTGTCTGCTCAAGGTTCTGGGAAAGCTATTTCTCCAAAGGCCATATGTCTCATCTTCCAACCCATCATGGAATTCAGGTCTCATGGCAGAACACAGACCGTCTGGGAGAGTGGCTGCTCACCACACCCCAGGATTCCCTGGGGAGGGGTAGAGCTTCTGGTGGCTGCTTGCCCTCTGCAGCTGCTGGCCCTATGCACTTCCCGGTGGAATTTTTAAACTATTTGATTTTAATTTTTAGTCCCTTCTCCACAGAAGATGAACTAATAAACAAAGAAAAGATGTATACAGGTAAAGCCTGCAAGCTTCACATGTAGGGACAGAAAATCGAAGGCCAGAGGAGTATTTCTGAAAGCACATGGAGATGACATCATGTGGAGAGACAAGCCCCATTGACCAAAGGCAACAGTTTCCCCTGGTTTAAGTATCTGAGAGATAAACTCTGCCTGGGAAGAAGAAAGGCATAAAGGGCTTGGTGAACACTCCTTCCTCAGTTGACTCAACTCATACGGAAAGGACAGCATAGAAAAGATTGTTTTAAAACATCAGCCTGAGTTACAGTAATACATTCTCTCGCCAAATAATTATCTAAGAACTAGGGACTCTTAAAAACAACAACAACAACACCTGAACTTATAATTCCTGGCAGGAGACTATCTAAAATTCCTTAAACAACTGATACAGAAAATGGCATAGAATCTTGTTGAAATTATGCAAATATCTATTCTTTATTTCTCTATAGTCTTGGCTGATGAGTCATGGGGATGGGCATCCTGGGATCTTCAAGTCTTCTGGAGGAGCCTGTAGTAAAGAACAAAGAGGTTGAAAGTCAAACATCAAAGACCTAGAGAATTCTAAAACAGGTGCTCCCTGCATGCCCTGCTTCTAAACAAATGAGATTAACACATATACCTTATGTGGTTCGAGTGGACCTCAGGGATGCCTGCCTTTGGGAATCTTCACCCCATGATTTCAAATGCTTCAACTCTACTTGTTTAAAAAAATACAATCTGATTTCCTAGTACACATAACAAAAATAAGATGAGTTGCGCCAGGTTAGGAGCTGACCTGGTTAGTTGCATACAGGACACTGAACACACTTCAGGAAGGAGTAAGCCCTCCATTGTTAGCTGAGTGGGAAGGCTGCCCAGAACATGTCCCCGGCTATAAGATTAGTTTGGGAATTAGGGATTTATGGTGCTTATCCCTTTGGATGAGGCTTGGCAGGGTTCCCTGGGACTGCAGAAATAAACTGTTGGGAGAGAAAGAAAGCAAACCCCAGGGCAGCTGGATGACAGGATCGCCTGTCTCCCGAGGCAGAGATGTCGCGTTCTAAAGTCTCCCCAGGTGCTAGCCTGAGCAAAAAGTTTCCGCATAAGGACAACACAGCTGCCCCACTGCACGTCCTGCTGGCCAGACTATGAAGACCATACCCAGCTTCACACTGGGAGTGGGAGGCCTGGGTGGGATGGAGCCATGGTCCACTCAGCCTCCTGCAGAGAGCTCCCTGGCCTCTTACCTCTTAAGATGCCTGTATCCACTAGATTCAAAACCAAGATAGAATGAGTTATGACATTAACCAAAGAGATGACAGTCAGCTTTGGAACTGACTTAGAAGATTCCAGCTATCCCTCCAGATAAACACCTCAGATGCATGACAACAAGTGAGATGGATAGGAAGTGCTGGCAAGCAGCTTCAACGCTTTCCCTGCAAAGATAAATCCATCAGAACTCACCTTCCTCCAAAACCAAAGTGAGCTATACAAGACTGGAACACACAGAGGTCACTCATAACTGCTGCTGGGAAAGGAGGTGCCTGCAATAGGGGGAAGTCTTTTCTTCTTATGTTTTAAGGTGGGCCTAGAAATTCTTTTCATCATCCACAGACACCACATGAAATGTCTTAGTTTGCTCTTTGGTGGCCTGTTGTCCTTTACAATAAGAGAAAAATTTCAATCAAGTACAGCACCAATGACCTAATTTTCTAGTACTTTAATAGAGTAGACACAGAGCTTACTGATGCTGTCATCCGTGTGACTGATCCTCCCCATTCCCATCTTCTTCTCTCCTGATATCTTCTCTCTCTCTTTCCTTTCCTTTCTTGTTTTCTTTTTCCACCATTTTCTTTCCCACTCCCATTCTCTTTCTCTTCCTGCCTTCCTTCTTCTCCCTCCCTTCTTCCTTCCTCTTTCACACTAAAATATCTCATAGGACAGAAGAACCCAGATTTCATGCCACTCATTCAAAAGCACTTTATGCAAGTGCGCCCTGTGCATGTATGTATGCCCGCAACGGCACATGCTTGTGAAGGTCAGAGGTCAGGCTAGGATCATATTCCTCAGCAGCTGTCTGTCTACCTTGTGTTTTTGAGACTGGGTCCTTCACTAGCCTGGGGCTCTCCAGGTAGGATAGGCAAGCTGCCTATCAACCCAGGACCTTCTGCTCTCCGTCTCCTGGAAACATATACACGGCTTTTTCTCACACTTATACAGCAAGCTCTTTACTGACTGAGCCAATTACCTCATCTCCCAGAGCCTATCTTTAGAAAATAAAATAATAAATAAATAAAAACCCATAAACTCCCAAGTTCAGATTCCTGAGCATGAGTTGCTGCTGTGACCCAGTTCTTTTTCCGGCTGCACATACATCCATTGATGGTTACTTTCTCTGGTAAGCCTAAGCTATGAAGACCATTTTTCACATTGTCAGTGATAAATAGAGGCTATGTTAGCCTCTTCAAAACATAATGCATGTTTTGATGGAACTATCCATAGCATGTCTTCTAAATGTTTGGTGTAGCCATTTCTGTGAACACCTCAGTTGCCTGGATAGCATCACTTTAATGGGGTGTCACCTCAGCTCACAGTGGACTGTCAAAAGCACAGTCCAGTATGTTTAAGTGACATGTTGCTCCAGCTCAGGAATTATAGCAGCTAAGCCTGGTGTACTAGCAAACACTTGTGATCTTAGCACTTAAAAGCTGGAGCAAAACGATTGTGAGTTCCAGGACAGACTGATCTACATAACAGGATCCTGTCTCAACCAAATAAGAAAAAGAAGGGAAAGAAGGGAGGGAAAGGGGAGAAAGAGAAAGAGAAGAGGGCAGAGGTGTGCAAGAGGAGGCAGCTTTCCGGAAATCGCCATGTTGGCATCCGTCTGGTCTTGAGTCTTGGACTGGTTCTGTCACAACACTTAATTCAGCATGAGACTCCAGGGCGTTGGGTTCTATAAGCTCTCGGCATTGAATGTCATAGAAACTATGGGCAGGCCTCAGTGGTGACAGGGCTAGATTTGTGTGACAGAGGAACAGCCTTGGTTGAAAGCAAGGAGCTTAGGTGAGCACTCTTCCCACTGAACTACATTCCCCATCTTGAGTCCCCATTTGAAGATGTCCAGGTAGTCATGTCTGTGGTAGGTGCATATTTTATATTTTTATTATCTTAAGTTCATAAAACCCTAAAAGATACACAAGCAACATGCTCAAACTTTACAAATCCTTGCCTGGAATACTGGCAACATGTCAGGAAGAAAAATCACCAGCCAACAGCCAACTGGATTGAGTTACTTCACCTGTGAACTGCAACTTGGTATTACATTCTCCAGAGGTGAAATGGCACCACTGTCTAATTAATCTTATACACAAATTATAAACAATTAAATGTGATGTTTAACAATCTAGTTTCTCAAGAGTTTTCACTCTGAATTACAACCAGCGGGTCTAGAAAAAAAAAGAAAAGGAAAACTGGGACAGAAAAATGTTGTCTTAGGTTAGGCAATCTTCTTCAGGCTTCTGCCCAAGGCCAGCAACAAAAAAGAAACACCCCCCATTTCAAGTGTCACCCCACTCCATGTCCTCAATCCCTTGTCTGTGCACCATGGGATTTTCTTTCTCTTTTCTTCCACCCACCGGCACTTGTGGAACAGCGTTGGACCAGAGGGTGGTCTGGGAATGTTGCCTGAGATCCCTGACTCTTCTCAGCAGGGATCTGGCTTGCACTCAACACAGAATCCAGCAGGGGCCTCTCCCCCACAGGAAATGTTCCTTTTCCATGGGTCATCTTTGGAAATGGACACAGGGAGCCTGCTAGGAACCAGTGGAACAACAGACAAAGGCACCTGACCTTCCTGATCCTTCACAAATAATGAGGAAATGAAGTTTTTGTTTTGACATGTGCAAGAAGAAAATAGATTAAGAACATAAATCGTCAATTCCTAGTTACTTGTGAAACACGGGAACATCGAATCACTCCACGTACACTGGTTAAGGATGCATGTTATGAAGTCTGATTAGCTTTTATTCTTTTACTCCAGATAATTTTAAAAACAATTGCAATGCTATGAAATCATGGATATTTGTCCCAGCATCCATTCTACTTTGTTTCTTTGGAGCCCTGACAGGGACAGATTGGGTACAGCCAGCAGTATTCAGCCGTTACTCTACTCTTGACAGGTATAATGTGGAAAGGTACCTCATGGAGTCAGCATGTCCATAAAAATCCCTTGCTCTGCGTGGAGAGGGGGCTCAAGGAGAATGTAGGGAAACCCAAGTGAGTGCTCAGGGTATGCCAGACCTAAGTCTGCCAGGCCAAAAAAATAACCTGGTATTGGCTAAAGAGAATGCTGAGCCTTGGAGAAGTGGACATGATTATACCACTTACTTGCTGTGGCTGCTATAACTACTACAAATATGTCCCTATAACAAGAGGAATTTATTCTTCTGCATTATTGGAGGCTCAAACCCTGAACACAGAAGTCACTACACTGAGATCAAAGGCATAGCAGGGTCCCACTATCTGCAGATCCGACAGAGGAGGAGCTTTTATCTTTTCCCTCTTTATCATCAGAGGTCTCTAACATTCCCGGCATGTAGCTACGTCCTTCCAATCTCCAAGGCCAGGAGGTTAGAGATGCACACTGCCCCTCTCTAACATACCTTCTCCTCAGTAGACCTGATCTTTCCCACAACTCTCTCTGGGACATTTGCTGTAGCCTGTGTGAGTTAGTCAGGGCTGACACAATAAAATACCATCCTGAAGACTGTGTGGCTTCTACCCCAGTCTCCCGTCTTTCCGTAGTCTCAGAAACTGGAAGTCCAAGATAAAAGCTAATTCGTTTCCTAGGGCCTCACAAAGCACCTCACATCTGTGTAGCTGCACCCTGGTATCTCCCTGTGTTAACCCACCCCTCTCCTGAGAACCCCAGTCAGGATAGACTAGGATCATGCTCTCCTGACTTCAAATGCAGCCATAGTCTAAGATGCTGGAGGGATGGAGTTTCAACACTTCCATCTGGGATACCCTCTTTGTGTCCACATTCTTAACACACTTCTGTGTTTGTCATACAAGGTAACCTCAGGTCTCACGGATTAGTTAGGGCTTGTCTTTTGAGAGCCACCCTTTGGTTGCAGAGATGAATGTAGAACTGGACCAGGTAAACATCATCCAGCACCTCTGCTCATAGCCATGATGGTATATTCCCACCTCCAAAGTGCAACTTTTACCCAGAGCAAAAGAAAGAAGCATGGAAGAGAATCTGGGCTAAAATAAAAAGCTGGTTGGAAATATCAGCTAGCTACTGGGATGAAGGAAGGAGAGCTCAGACAAAATTTAGGCTTTCAGAAGGACCTTCTTACTTAGTGAGCACTAAGATTGGAGGCCAGGAGAGATGGTCAGACGTCACTGTTGTGGCAGCCCATATGACAAGGAACAGAACCAGAGTGGTGGCTAAGGAAATGTAAAGCTTGGCCAGGAGACTTGAAAGAAAAACCAACAAGACCTGAGCCTGGGTGAAGCAGAGAGACAAAAGAGACAAAGTCCAGTCCTTTAACATGTATAGGCACTGTCTTCACACTGTGTGGATCTACATCTCAGGGATTAGCCCACAGCTCTTCCAATTTCAGAAAGTGCATAATAATCAAACATGAGAGTCTGGTGACCATCAAAACCACATGTGCCTGGGAACTCAGGCAAAGGCACTGGACAGAAGGGGATGGGATGATTGGAGGTTGAGTCCACAGAAGCAGCCATAAGACACAGATTCCAGAGCCAGTAAGAAGCAAGGTGGGAAAACACAAATAAGGGAAACACAGTGGAGAATTGATTAATAGCAGTGAGAGAAATTTCAAAGTCACCAGTGTGGTCCCCGGACCACAGGCCTGCCTTGTACCTCTGCTTGATATAAAGAACCTGCTGGGAAATGACCTACCCCGGAAAGAAGAGACCTGGGAGGCTGACACACCAGATGCATAAGAAAATGTGAAAATATCAGATGCTGTCATTGTCAGAGTTAGTGGGAAACTTAACTGATATAAACTCCTGCCTTCAACATGCAAGCCTTACTTCCCAATCTCTGGAATGAGGTGTCAGTAGTGTTTTAATCACAGTGGACAGTCTGATAATTAGCTTCTGTCAAAAATAGTCAGTCTGAGATCATGTCCTGTGGAAATTTGTCTCTACCTCTGGAATATGGGGGTCTGTTCCATTCTGGCTCCTAAGATTCTTCCCATATAGAGTTTTGGTTTCTTATACTAAGACTGTATTTTAACTTGGATGGATATTTGACTACAAGCCAGGCATCCTGACTCTGAAACAACAGTTCCTTCCCTCATCTCTCATTTCAAGTTGCAATGGAAGTCTTTTCACTTTGGTTTCAGATGGGAGACTATTTCATGTGATGGTAACGCTTAAACGGGAGTCCTCCAGGCTTAGGACTCACATAGTTCACCCCAGGGATGATCAAGGAGTCTATGAGAGCTGAGTTGTCATCATCAGTGCAGCTCTCCAGGCTGAGGTTTGAACCCCTGACACAGAGACCTTCAGGCAGCTCTGGAATGCGCTCACTGGCATTTCTGGTATCTTTCACATGTCAAGAGAGCAGAATTTCTCTTGTCTCTTGTCACTGCAAGGCTGACAATTAAAGCCATCTGCTCTTCACTCGCCTCTCCAGGAGTGTCTTCCATTTTTCACCAACTTCCTGTTGTTGACAGGCCAGTTCCTCCCATCTCTCTGACACTGTGAGGTCACCTCCAGGCTCAGACCATCCAGTAAAACACTGAGTATGTTTCCCTGGCCCAGGGTCCCTTTGCCTTACAAATTCCAACCTTAGTCACCAGAACCCTGAGCATTTACCTACCTTGAGCAGTGTGAATGGTCACTAGGACAAGGACATGATCCCAGGACTTGGACTCATTTAGGAATTTGTATGTAAAAAAAAAAAAGAAGAAGAAGGAGAAGGAGAAGAAGACTGGAGGAAGAGGAGAGGAAGCGATGGCAGGGCAGGGGAAGGGAGGTCAGAGGAGAGAGAGAAAGAGAAGGGATGGGAAGGGAGGGTAGAGGTGAAAAAATACAGAAGGGGAGAATGGGGAAAAGAGGGAGGGAAAGAAAGAGAAAGGGAAGAGAAAACATGAAGGGAAGAGAGAAAGGTAAAGAACCAAGAAATGGGAGGAAGGAGCAAAGACGAGACACTGTCTTCTAACTTTGGGTCATCACTAAGATCCTAATGAAAAGACGCTGTTCCTTCACTTTATATCTGTATCCTGGGGCTCATCTTAAAAGAACTTTGATGTTAGACAAACAAACAAACAAACAACAAAAAAAAACCCAAAAACAGAAAGTGTGTGGATGACAAGCTTACAGACTTCATTGTGCACTGCAGTGAACTGACTCCACAATCAGCCATCCCGGTTTTGCTGACCTGTGCACAGCTGCTCGATTATCCCTGTCCCAGAAACCACATGATCAAACAATTGTAAAAAGCATTCTGCTACCAAGAAAAAAAATGTTTAACATTTCCAGGCAAAATTCTCTCTGACCTAAGGCAAAACCAATAGATGTCAGAATCCTACATTTTACAGTGTGAAGTTTGAATGAACTTACCAGCCCAATTTCAAGAAAAGTGAAATTTCTAGAAATTCTTGGGAATAAAGTTCACATATTTAATTTAATTTAAATTCACAACTTAAAACACCTATTAAGCATGTTATTGGGCTTTTTGGGTTTGTGTGTTTCTAACTGAAGTCAGTCAGCAAAAGTTAATGAGAACTTTTTGGTTTTGCAGCTTATAAAATCAACCAACCCTCCAGGGCCCTAGACAGGTAGCATTTGCATAAAGTTGAGAACATTTGGCTTTCTTTGGGTGCAGCAAATTAGTTGCCTGAAGGTTGATGCCTCAGTTTCAGCTCTAGAGTAGTGTAGATGGCACTTTGACCTTCAGGGATACATTTGCAGAAGTGCAATGTGGTTGGCTTGTGTGACTCATTAGCACAGAACTACAGCCAACTCTCTCCATCTTGTTTCTTAGTTCAGGAAGCACAGAGGTCATAGTACATGTGTCAGGAGCACGTGTGAGTCCATGTCAGGAGCACATGTGAGTCCATGTCAGGAGCACATGTGAGTCCATGTCAGGAGCACATGTGAGTCCATGTCAGAAGCATGTGTTAGTCCAAGTGATATGAGGTTGCATCCCTTCTTTATGCCTGAAATCCCAGCATAACTAAGGCCACCAAGCAAGCAGTGTCTGCCCCAGAGCAGGCAAGAGAGGCTCCAGGGTCTTCTGCTTTTCCCAAGAAGGAACTACAGTCTTTGAGTCTTCTCTTTGTGAGTCAAAGTGATAAAATTCTTTTCTGGACCCTTCTTTAAAAATTTTAAGCAACTCATTATCAACCCCAAAAGAGAAAATGATCCCTCCTTTTATCTATTTAGTTGCTTTTATTTTTTAATTAATTTTTTTCACATGATATGTTTTGATTATGCTTTTCTCTCTCCTAAGCCACCCCACCCAACTCTGTATTCTTACTCTCTCTCTCTCTCAAAACAAAACAAAAACAAAAGAAAAGCCACAAAACTGAAAATTAAAACAAATAAGCAAAAGACAATAATGCCAGAAGAAGAATGCTCTAAAGGGTGGGGAGATGTAGCAGCCTGGAACTCCTACAGACCTGCCCCTCCCACATTCCCACCCCAATACCCTGCGTGCCCCAATTCTAGGCAACAGCAGGATATCTGAGACTAGTCTCATTAATAGTTCAGTATTCATGGTGTTTCAGAAACCAGAAGACTTCAAACAGAATTCATTCATTATAATGAGTCATTATAATGAATATTTGTATGTAAAACTGTTTGAGAAAAAAATGATATACCATGTATGTCACACACTATAATTTCCAATGCTGCTATGACCAATGAATATGACATGGAGAGATGGGAAAGATGGAGGAACATGAGCAATGTGGGCATAGTAGAAAGAGGCAGAACAAGAGATGCAACAGCAGTGACAGGTGTGAGAGAAAGCCATGGTCCATGGGGAACATGTGCTTGCTTTGTATTGTTGGCAGGGAGGTATACAGCAGCCTGGTGTGTATACAGATTCAGCCCCAGAACACACTGCTCAGCCACAACATCATCCTGGCTCTGAGCAATGACAGGATGTCTGAGTGGAAGAAGGGTTCATTTTCTGCATTGGACACTCTCAAAAGACCTCCATTGTTGTGACCCGTACTCTACCTGGCTTGGGGGCCAAAATGTCCCGGCCTGGCTGCTGCTCTGGTCCATGGGTCAGGGTTTAGCAAGAGAGAGAGTAGGGGGAAGACGGGGAAGAGACGCGAGGAATGGAGACAAGACAGAGGTTCTGGAGTCAAGTCTTGTTTACTGTCTCCATGATACACACACCACTACACCTACTACTACTACTACACCCCCACTACAAGGAAATCCTGGGTATTTATAGGCTTTTGCCACGTGCCTTGTAGGCGCATGGATACCATGTGCCTTGCAGGTGTGGATATGACATAAGCCTTATAGGCGTGGACAGCACGTGTGCCTTACAGGCATGTATGGCGTGGATAGCACATGGATAACACGTGCACCACATGCTTTGTAGGCGTGGATACCGCGTGCTCCTTGTGGCTGTGGGCACTAAACAGCAAAACAAGCTATGTGGGATATCAGAGTGTGCTTCAGCTGTTGTAGGCTGTTGAAAACCAAGTCTCATGTCAGGGTAGATGGCTCAAGATGGCTGTAAAGCTGATAGCTGCTTTCTAGCCGCTTTCTCCTTAAAGTCAGCTCCCAACACTCCATGACCCTTGTTGGTCCTGGGGCTATGTTGGTAGCCATGGTCCTTACTGCATCTCCAGGCCCTGTTGAAGGCTGAGGTTCAAGTAGATGGTGTTAGACTGGACTGGAACTGGCAGCCATGTGGATATCGGAGGCCCATGTTACCACCAGAGGCTGGGTGTACATCTGTAGTCTGTGCTACCTCAAGAGGCCATGCTAGTGTCTGTAGTCCATGCTGCTGCTGAGAGACAGTGTTGGGATCTATGGTCCTACTACAACTGGGAGTCATAATGATGGCCAGTGTTACCACTTAAGGCCATGAGGATGTCAGTAATCTGTGACTCATCCTGTAGCCATGTTGATGTCCTACGGCCATGCTGTGCTATGTTGATGTGAATAGCCTGCACTGCCACTAGGAAGAATGAGGGTGTCTTTGGTCTGTTCTGCCACCATAGAGCATGCTGAGGTCTATGGCATGAGCTGATGTCAAAGGCTAAGTGGTTTGTGGTTCCTGCTGTCAACAGAAACCATGTGAAAGTCCATGATTCATGCTCCCACTGAGTGTAAAAGTCAAGGAAGCTACTGTGTATTGGTCTGAATGATTGTAGACTCACAGTTGACAAAGAGGGACAGAAAAAGCTTCTGTGACAATACCTACCCACTACTCCCTCACAACACCCCCCCCATACACACACATACAAAGTAACAGCCATTGAAGAGAACCCTTAGAAATTATAGTAAAAATGCTTAAGTGTAACTCTCCACAATTAATGACTTTTGGTGGAGCTGTGTGAGGAAGGACATGTTTTTTTTTTTTTTTAAGTGGCTGTCCTCTAGGGGTTTGACCATGCTCCAGTGAGTATATGGCATCATGAATTAGACTTGGGTGGGTTTTTTTTTTTTTTTTTGCCTTTTCTTTTGCTTTATTCTTCTTTTTTCTTCAGAGAGTCACAAGGGTGGGGGTGGTGCTGGGAGTACTGGGAAGTAAGTGTGATCATAGTGTGTTCTGTGCAATACTCAAATAGTCAATAATAATATAATATTTTGGGGAAAAGAAAAAATAATGCCAAAACAAAACCAAAATTAACTGACTTTATGTTATGTTGGCCAGCTACTCATGGGTCTGGGGATTGTCCTGTGGTATACTTAATATTCCCAGTGAGATGCTATTGGGAGGGATTGATCTTTCTTTTGACAGCAGATTGCAATTGTAAGTATATTATTGGTTAGGTGTGGGACCCTGGGTCCACTTCTGCACTTCTGACTTGCATAGGTCTTGTGTGAGAATCTAATGGAGTGCCTTAATTAGCCCACATCAGAGAAGCATGTTCGTGCTGTACATGGGGACTAACACAGAGACCCACATTGGACAATGTAAAGAGTGAGAGACTCTGGAGAACTCAATCCTAAACAAGATGTCTTTATCCAACTCCTCTCCTCAAAGCTCTGGATCTGTGTAGAAGAGAAGGAAGAATGACTGTAAGAGACAGAAGTGATGAACGACTCCAAAGAGACAATGTCTTACAGACACAACAGAAGCAATGCACAATGAATTAAGAAATACAATCCTTTGTTTTTTCAATCTGTTTTTATATCATTTTAATTACATGCAAGTATTAAGGTCAGTATCCAGGTTAAGGAACTAGCAATACAATAGACGCAAATAGTCAAGGAACAGCCAAGACAATAAACACAAATAGTCAAAGAACAAGCAAGGCGATAAACAAAGTCCGGTTTATCTAAGGGCTTATCAGGAAGACCAAAATATCTGATCCTACTTGCCTGTCCTAGCCCAAAGTCATTTTCATGCTTGAAGCCTACTTCTTTGTTGTAGCCTAAGATTTAGATTCCTGCCTGGAATTACTTCTTTGTTCTAGCCTAATGTCAGATTCCTGCTTGAAGCCCATTTCCTTGTCCTTGGCCAATGTCAGATTCCTGCCAAGAAGCCCCAAAAGCTCTCTACATCCCCCTTTTTTATTTCATAAACAAGACTGAGTCTATCTTAGGTTTTTCTGACAGGAGTGCCTTCCTTACCCATCATGGTATATGCATTATCAAAAGCAGTGCACTCTGACTTAGGTTGGTAAGGCTCTGTGCAGAATCTTACCCATCCTTGGCTTGCCAGCCTGTTAAATTAATAACTCTGTCTGGGGGTCCATTTTCAGTTTCAAGCCATGTACTTTGGTTGCCAACATGTTGATGCTGTTAAAGACAAGCTTTAACATGATGGGCAGGAATAAAAGTATTCCCAGGACAAAAAGGGCTAGCATGATCAAGCTATATATGCCATTCTTGAAGCTTAACCAAAATGGAAATACTGACCTCAGGCCATGGATAATTTTATCAGCAGTATCTGCACCATCAAAGCTCAGCAAAGCAGCATTCTTTAAATTCATAATCTCACTACGAAAAGTGAAAACATTCAGAAAAGTATTAGAGTTATGCCAAAATACCCTGCAAGTGTCTTTAAACTTTTTCCTAACCATAATGACTATGATTGTAAATTTTAGAAGTAATACAACCCCATTGGTATTTGGCATAACACTCGAGATGGCTCCTTACTCTTAAACTCCTTATTTGAAACTCCTTCCAAGAATTTGAATAAGATAAAGAGCATCAATCCACTCTTCTAAATCCTCTTGTGTACTCATAGTAACATTTTAATTAAATAATTAACAAAAGTAGCTGTCTTAACTTCTTGTGTCAAAGCAAGTGCAGAAGCAGTGGTGCTAGCAATTCATGTAATTAAAGCTGTTATACCAGCAATAATCAAGCCCACTACCCTCTTGTTTCTGCTTAAAGCCTGACTCATTTCTTCCAGTACTTGTAAGCTTTTTTTCAGAATATCAAGGTCTTGTTAATACTCAAGGCAATAAAACAAAAGCTGGTTGATAGACCCCCCATAACAGACATGCCAAGTTTCAACACACTAACACAACTAGAAAGTGTACAATCAATTCATTAAATACTATAGAAGAAACAAAAGTAATTTTAACTTGGCAATTAAAAGAGCCTTAACACCTGCACTAACACTAGTCTGAAATCCAGATCCTGTCCCAACTTTATCTCTTGCTAACATAACATTATAGAGAACTGCAACTAACTTTCAAATATATCTCTGAAAATGTCCAGAACCAACCTTCCAAATGAAGACTGTTATTTCCAATATTGGATTGATTTCTAGACCAGTCCATGATTGAGTCCAAATAACTAGTCACATTTAAGAAAAATATAAGAGTCATTATAACTTCTCTTTTTGATTCTCTGTTCCATAAGCTCTAAAAACTTGAGGTAAGGCAGCTTGTCCCATCTGGGATATAGGCAAGCAATGGTGGGCCAGGAACATATGTCCAATACAGCTTACCAGTCACTATTTTCAGGGCACTCAGCAAGCTCACAGGTCAGCATCATTCTTTGTCCCAGCATCAGCATGTCTCACCAATCACTCTGGCAGCCACCATGCTCCTTCAGCATCCTGGAGAAAACACACACACACACACACACACACACACACACACACACACAAACATGCCCTCTTTCCCATATTAAATACCCGATCAGGATTATTCCATATGCCAGTAAGTGGATCCTTTTTTGTCACCTAGGCATAAGTATGCCTAGTTGTAGGATGCCATAGACACTCAGCAGAAAGTTTCTTGGCATCCAAATTTTTAAAAATTTAAAATAGAAAGAACATGATTTTAAAAAAATGTGGTGTGTACACTGATATAACACCTCCTTTTTTGTTTTATGAAGATATTGTTTTAAAGTTCCATGGGCCTGGCCCATTCCACAATACCTTGTCTTTGAGGATTATAATGAATCCCAGTAATATGGGTAATATTAAATTGTTGACAAAAAGTCTCAAATCCTCAACTGTAATAGCCAGTCGCATTATCTGTTTTAATCTGATTTGGAATAGCCAGCATAAAAAAACAATGTAGGCAATAACTAATGACATTTTTAATTGCTTCTCCTGTTAAAGCAGTTGCAACTAGAAAGCCTAGTCACATGTACATATTTTAATTGTCCCAAATCAGAAATATGAGTAACTTCCATTCTATATAATTGATTAGGTATGAGTCCTCCAGGATTAACACCATTATGTGGTACAGGTACAAACTGAGGACATTAAAAACAAGTCTTTACAATTTGATGTGCACATTCTCTAGAAATGCCAAGTTGTTGTCTCAAGCTATTACTATTTTGATGATATAAAGAATGAGATTGTTTGGCCAACTGTTCTGTGTAAGGCCTATAATCTGCCTGGTATGCAAATCTGCTATGGCATTGCCCTAAGGGGGTCAAGGAGATTCAGTATGAGCTCTTAAATGTCCTATAAAGTTAAGGAACAGTATGTTCTCTTAAATTGAGTTGTATTTGCATAAGTGATTGCAAAATCTAAGAACTAGCAGTATCTAAAAAAGGAAGAGTTTCAAGTAATTGTAAACTATGAGCTATATATTGGTTATCAGTATACAAATTAAAAGCTTGATTTTTCAGCATTTCTTTTTTTTAATTAGATATTTTATTTATTTACATTTCAGATGTTATCACCTTTCCCCATTTTCCCTCCCCGAAACCCCCTATCCCACCCCCTCCTCTTGCTTCTATGAGAGTGTGCCCCCACCCACACATTGCTCCAGCCTCCCTGTCCTCACATTCCCCCACACTGGGGTATCCAGCCCTGACGGGGACCAAGGGCCTCCTCTCCCACCAATGCCCAACAAGGCCATCCTCCCTTACATATACGAATGTTCCTAGGCTGGCTGTTTAGACCCTGGGAGCTCTGGTTAGTTGTTATTTTTGCTCTCCCCATGGGGGCACCAAACTCTTCTGCTCTTTCAGTCTTCTCTATAACTCTTCCATTAAGGACCCTGTGATCAGTTCAATGGTTAACTGTGAGCATCCACCTCTGTACATGTCAGACTCTGGTAAAACCTCTCAGGAGACAACGATATCAGGCATCTGTCAACATGCACTTCCTGGCATCCACAAGTGTCTGAGTTTGGTGACTGCATATGGACTGGATCCCCATGTGGGGCAGGCTCTGGATGGCCGCTCCTTCAGTCCTACACCTCACTTTTTCTCTGTATTTCATGACATGAGTATTTTGTTACTCCTTAAAAAAAAGGACTTAAGTACCCCCACTTTGGTCTTATTTCTTGAGCTTCATGTGGTCTGTGAGTTGTATCTTGGGTATTCTGAGCTTTGGGCTAATATTTACTTAGTGAGTGCATAAAAATGTGTGTTCTTTTGTGATTGGGTTACTTCACTCAGGATGATATTTTCTAGTTTCATCCACTTGCCTAAGAATTTCATGAATTCATTGTTTTTAATAGCTGAGTAGTATTCCACTGTGTAAATGTACCACATTTTTTGTATCCATTCCTCTGTTGAAGGACATCTGGGTTCTTTCCAGCTTCTGGCTATTATAAATAAGACTGCTATGAATATAGTGGAGAATGTGTCCTTGTTATATGTTGGAGCATCCTTTGGGTTTATGCTTAGGAGTAGTATAACTGGGTTCTCAGGAATGTCTTATTTTCTGAGGAACTGCCAGACTGCTTTCCAGAGTAGTTGTACCAGCTTGCAATCCCACCAACAATTAAGGAGTGTTCCTCTTCCTCCACATCCTTGCCAGTATCTGCTGTCACCTGAGCTTTTGACCTTAGCCATTCTGACTGGTGTAAGGTGAAATCTCAGGGTTGTTTTGATTTGCATTTCCCTGATGTCTAAGGATATTGAACATTTCTTTAAGTGCTTCTTGGCCATTCGAGTTTCCTCAGTTGAGAATTCTTTGTTTAGCTCAGTACCCCATTTTTAATATGGTTATTTGGTTGTCTGGAGTCTAATTTCTTGAGTTCTTTGCATATATTGGATATTAGCCCTCTATCCGATGTAGGATTGATAAAGATCTTTACCCAATCTGTTCATTACCATTTTGTTCTATTGACAGTCTCCTTTGCCTTACAGAAGCTTTGCAATTTTATGAGGTCCCATTTGTCAATTTTTGATCTTAGAGCATAAGCCATTGGTGTCAGTGACTTTCCCCCTGTTCTCATGTGTTCAAGACTCTTCCCCACTTTCTCCTCTATTAGTTTCAGTGTATATGGTTTTACCTGGAGATTCTTGATCCATTTGAACTTAAGCTTTGTAGAAGGAGATAAAAATGGATCAATTTGAATTCTTCTACATGCTGACTTCCAGTTGAACCACCACCATTTATTGGAAATGTTGGAGTTTTTTCCACTGGATGGTTTTAGCTCCTTTAGATCCTAAGATCAAGTGACCATAGATGTGTGGGTTCATGTCTGGGTCTTCAATTCTATTCCATTGATCTTCCTGCCTGTCTCTGTCCCAATACCGTGCAGTTTTTGTCACTATTGCTCTGTAGTACAGTTTGAAGTCCAGGATGGTGATTCTTCCAGAAGTTCTTTTATTATTGAGAATACTTTTCACTATCCTAAGGTTTTTTTTTTCTTTCAAATGAATTTGAGAATTACTCTTTCTAACTCTATGAAGAATTGAGTTGGAATTTTGATGGGAATTGCATTAAATCTGTAGATTACTTTTGGCAAGATGGCTGTTCTTACCATACCAATCCTGCCAATCCATGAGTGTGAGAGATCTTTCCATCTTCTGAGATCTTCTTCAATTTCTTTCTTCAGGGACTTGATGTTCTTGTCACACAGATCTTTCACTTGCTTGGTTAGATTCACATGAAGGCTATTGATTTGTTTGAGTTGATTTTATATCCAGCCACTTTGCTGAAGTTGTTTATCAGGTTTAGGAGTTCTATGGTGGAAGTTTGGGGATTACTTAAGTATACTATCATGTCACCTCTAAATAGTGATATTTTGACTTCTTCCTTTCCAATTTGTTTCCCTTTGACCTCCTTTGTTGTCTAATTGTTCTGGCTAGGACTTTGAGTACTGTATTGAATAGGTAGGAGAGAGTGGACAGCCTTGACTAGTCCCTGATTTTAGTGGGATTGCTTCAATTTTTTCTCCATTTAGTTTGATGTTGGCTACTGGCTTGCTGTATATTGCTTTTACTATGTTTAGGTATGGACCTTGAAGTCCTGATCTTTCCAGGACTTTTACCATGAAGGGGTGTTGAATTTTGTCAAATGCTTTCTCTGAATCTAGTGAGATGATCATGTGGTTTTTTTCTTTCAGTTTGTTTATATAGTGAATTGTGTTGATGGATTTCCATATATTGAGCCATCCCTGCTTCCTGGGATAAAGTCTACTTGATCATGATGGATGATCCTTTCGCTGTGTTATTGGATCCAATTTGTGAGAATTTTATTGAGTATTTTTGCATCGATATTTATAAGGGGGATTGGTCTGAAGTTATCTTTCTTTGTTTGGTCTTTGTGTGGTTTAGGTATGGGCATAATTGTAGCTTCATAGAACAAATTGGGTAGTGTTCCTTCTGTTTCTATTTTATGGAATAATTTAAAGAGAATTGGTATTAGGTCTTCCTCAAAGATCTGACAAAATTCTGCACTAAAACCATCTGGCCTTGGGCTTTTTTTTGGTTGGGAGACTTTTAATGACTGCTTCTATCTCTTTAGGGGTTATGGGACTATTTAGATGGTTTATCTAATACTGATTTAACTTTGGTGTCTGGTATCTGTCTAGGAAATTGTCCATTTCATCTAAATTTTCCAGTTTTGTTGAGTATAGGCTTTTGTAGTAGGATCTGATGAATTTTTTTGAATTTCCTCGGTTTCTGTTGTTATGTCTCTTTTTTCCATTCTGATTTTATTAATTTGGATACTGTCTCTGTGCCCTTTGTTTAGTCTGACTAAGGGTTTATCTATCTTGTTGATTTTCTCAAAGAACCAGCTCCTGGTTTTGTTGATTCTTTTTATAGTTCTTTTTGTTTCTACATGATTGATTTCAGCCCTGAGTTTGATTATTTCTTTCTTTCTCCTCCTCTTGAGTGTATTTGCTTCTTTTTGTTCTAGAGCTTTCAGGTGTGCTGTCAAGCTGCTAGTGTATGCTCTTCAGTTTCTTTTTGTAGGCACTTAGAGCTATGAGGTTTCCTCTTAGCACTGCTTTCATTGTGTACCACAAGTTTTGTTATGATGTGCCTTCCTTTTCATTAAATTCTAAAATATCTTTAATTTCTTTCTTTATTTCTTCCTTGACCAAGTCATCATTGAGTAGTGCATTGTTCAGCTTCCATGTGTATGTGGGCTTTCAGCCTTAATCCATGGTGATCTGATAGGATGCATGGGATTATTTCAATTTTCTTGTATCTGTTGAGGCCTGTTTTGTGACTAACTATATGGTCTATTTTAGAGAAGGTACCATGAGGTGCTGAGAAGAAGGTATATTCTTTTGTTTTAGGATAAAATGTTCTATAGATATCTGTTAGATCCATTTGGTTCATAACTTCTCTTAGTTTTACTGTGTCTCTGTTTAGTTTCTGTTTCCATGATCTGTCCATTGCTGAGCATGGGGTGTTGAAGTCTCCCACTTATCATTGTGTGAAGTGCAACATGTGCTTTGAGCTTTAGTAAAGTTTCTCTTATGAATGTAGGTGCCCTTGCATTTGGAGCACAGATGTTCAGAGTTGAGAGTTTATCTTGGTATATTTTTCCTTTGATGAGTATGAAGTGTCTTTCTTATTTTTTTTTTAATAACTTTTGGTTAAAAGTTGATCTTATTCTATATTAGAATGGCTACTCCAGCTTGTTTCTTGGGACTATTTGCTTGGAAAATTGTTTTTTATCCTTTTACTCTGAGGTAATGTTTGTCTTTGTCACTGAGGTGGGTTTCCTGTATGCAGCAAAATTCTGGGTCCTGTTTACATATCCAGTCGACTAGTCTATGTCTTTTTATTGGGGAATTGAGTTCATTGATGTTAAGAGATATTAAGGAAAAGCGATTGTTGCTTAAAAATATGGAACGCTTCACGAATTTGCATGTCATCCTTGCGCAGAGGCCATACTAATCTCTGTATCATTCCAATTTTAGTATATGTGCTGCTGAAATGAGCACAAGAAAGATAATCCTTAATCCTTAAGATAATCTACAGACATATGTTTCTATGAACTGTACCTTTAGGTGACAGTGATCTGACACCTCAGGGACACTTATTGCTCTGTGTTTCCGATGAAAGGCCTAAACTTACCTCCAAGAAAGTCACAAATGCAAAAAAAGAAGGAAAGAGAAAAGATGAAAGGGAGGGAGAGGCAAGGAGAGAGAGGAATGGAGTGGACTTGAGTGAGGAAGGCATAAAATAGGAGTTCCATCTGCTGGAAGAGAAGAATAGCCAGTTGACCACAAAACGAGAACAACTGAAAGAGAGAGATGCCTTGCACGGGAGGGAAAAAGACAGTCTTGAAATCAAGCTGTGAGATTATCTCTGTCTCCCTCGAAGAGACAAAGACAGTAAAAGTACAAATGCAAGAGACCAGGATGAGAGGCCATGTGTCTATCTGACTTAACTCAATACAAAATAAGAAAATGAGTGGAATGGTATTGAGAGTAGAAACAGAAGCCCTGAGTAGAGCTGATAGAGGATAGAAAGTAGACAGAGAAAATGAACAAAACCAAAGAGTCGCCATGGAATTAAGGTCTATAAAAAAAATTAACTCACAAAAGTCTATAATCAGAAATTTGGAAAAGACATCATTGCAAATTGTTCTGCAAAACCCAAACAAACCAGAATCAAAGACTGGAACAGTGTGAGTCCTGGCTCCCTGGTTCCAACATGAGTGTGTGACACCCCTGACACACACACACCACCACCACCAAAATGTGGCTGCTTATAGAGGACAGTTTCATAGTAGAGTAGGAGGCCACCACCATCAAGACTCTTTCAAGGGAAAATCTAAAAATAGTCTACTCCATACTAAACCCATGTAAAGAAAATAAAGAGAGAAAAGGAAAAGATATAAGACAGCAAGTAACTCTCTTGAGGGCAGGCTTTCACCTACCTCTTATTTGAGAGGATCCCTGTATTGTTATCATATTTACTGCTTGAGCAGTACAAAATCAGTAAGCCCACATATCCAGTTGGCCACACTAGAGAAGCAAAGGTCCATGTGGGATCTCACAAGCTCAGAAGAGAAGGCAGAAGAAAATCCAGCCATGGTTCAAGTGCAGCCATTAATCAGTCAATCAATTCCTTTGGCCATGTACATCTGAAAGAATATTCTGTCATTTTTTTTTTTTCACTAAACATCAACTGCCTAGAAGTGGTGCTATGGATGTGGTGAAATCTCACCATTGGATGGCTAAAATAATATTCACATGAGGTATTTGCTCCTGAAAACAGGTCCTTGGCGCTAGGAGGTCAACTTCATTAACTCATAACTGGTACTTATTAAAATCAGCAGAAAATATAAAATTAGATGTAACGTGAGATGTAAGTGATGCTCATGCCCTTGAACTGGCCTGATTGTGATGATTAAATGGAAGTGCCCATTATGTTTCAGAATCACAAATCTACACTGTGCTGTTCTGCTCTGATTAGCTGGGATGGCAATACAATTCCAACAGCACTTGTTCAGCATCCAGTCTGTGATTTCCCTGAGTCTGACTGACAAGAAGCATGAAGCATGAACCTTATCTACTCATCAGAGAGCATGTTTTTAAAAGGAGATCAATCCGGGTCTGTCAACCGTTACCTGTTAGAAGTCTGAGACAGGAAGACAGTGGGTGAGTTTGAAACCTGCCTGGTCTATACTGTAAGATGCCGATTTACTTGACACAAGCTCAAGAATAGAGTATGCTACTAAAAAAATTCCAATCTTTATTTCTCCAAACATTGACTCAAAAGCAGAACCTGCTGGGTTACATGCAGAGCAGTATTTCAATACTAATTAGTTTCACTTTGTTCAAGAAGTTTCCCGATGAAAATTTGGGTCAGACATTCTTACAGGAATTCAAATCTCTTCACACCTTCTGTGGGTTTGAAGTTTATGGATATCTCTATTTCAGAATGAAATAAATGCTAACATGAAATGTAGTAGACTCATTGAAGGGACTAGAAGAAATAATGTTCACACTGTTTGTTTTATACTTTGGCTTCCAAGTTTTCCTGCCTAGATGTTCCTTTCATTCCCCTGGGCAACACTGTAGAAAACCTCATAGCTTACCCAGTCAATTTCAAATACTGGCAAAGCCTGAGATTCATAAAAATTCCAAGCTGATATAAATCAAAACATCTTTGATTCTACAGAATGTGAGGCTGCCAAGCCAACTGCTGCAAGGGATAGGGAGAGGGGTGTAGCACCTTTTGTGTGTTTTGGCTTCTGTCCCACGTACAATAAGTGGCTACAGGAGATTGTTCAGTTTGCAAGAGATTGTGTTAAGGGAATAACCGGAGGTACTGTGAGTTTGGGAGACAAGGTACTTCTAAGCTAAAAATATGAGAAACGTTTGAAGGGCTACTAGCAACAATAAACAGCAGCACAAAACAAAGGCACTTCTTAATGGAAGCCAGGGATACAGAAAAAAAGGAGATGAAGGGTGTCTCTCTCCTCCTTCTGTTGTTCTTCTTCCTGCTCCTCTTTTCTCTTCTTTTCTTCCACCTCCTTTTTCCCTCCCAGTTCTTCCCCTGCTCCTTTGCCTCTTCTTCTTTCTACATTCGGCTTGGAGGCAGGCTTAAGCAGTTATCCCTAAATTGAAAGAGAGAAAGGGTTTGGAGGCCTAGCTCCAGCTGCAGAGTTCACACATTAGCTTTACTTACTCAGCTCCATTGAGCTCACCAGCACCACCTTCATGTTCCCAGACCTTGCCCACATTGCACAATTCCTGCACCAATCGAATCTGAGGCAGACTAGAATGTCACATCAGACACAATAGCAAAAGAGATTCATGCCCAGTCACATCACAAAAAACACACACAAAATTCAAGATGATATGTCCCAAACTCACTAGACCTGTAGGAATTTTCTCAAAAAAAAATTATCTGTATGAGTCTCTGAATACAGAATTTAAAAGAACAATTATAAATGTAATTGAACGATTCAAGGATTTTTCGGGAAGACACAGTCAAATACCTCAACAAACTTGAAGAGACTAAAAACAAACATCTGAATGATGTCCAAACAGATACAAATGTACAGATGAATGAAAAGATGAAAACAATAAAGGATATGGAATCTGAATTCAGTAAAAACAGAAAAATAATGAAGAGGACTCAAGTAACAATAAAGATGGAACTGAAAAACTCAATAACCCAAATAGGAAAGTTAGGAGAAAGCCTTACAAGTAGAATAAATCAAGTAGAAGAGAAAATATCAGGACTTAAAGATAAAATAGATAATAGGGTATAGTTATGCAAAGAATATGGAGGAAAACTGAAAATATATTAAGGGAAGAAGTATGTTGAAATATTATGAAAAGAAAAACAATTTCTAGTTATAAGACTAGTAGAGAAGAATACAGATCTTTAAAAGGTTCATGGAAGAACATGTCTCCTCATTAAAGAAAGACACACCCATACAGATAGAAGAAGCACACAGAACACTAAGTAAACGGGAACATAAACTGAAAGCTTTCCATTGCAAGTTTATGGTTTAAAAAATAAATATACAGAATAAGGAAAAAGTACTCAACACTAAAATAAGTCACATATAAAAGAAAAACCATAAGAATAATAGCCAACTTCTCAATGGAAACTTTAACAGTCAGAAAAAGCCCAGAACAATATGCCTCAAGTTCTAAAAGACACAACTGCCATCCTAGATTATGATACCCAGAAAAACTATCTGCCATAAATGAGAAGAAGGAAAATTTCCATGATCCAAACAAAATCAGACCTACAAAAAATACTAAAAACAATATTTTAGACTTAAGAGAAAAATATTATAGTCAGAAATCTATGGAAAGAAAATAAATTTAACTATAATTAGAAATACACAAAATTGGAGTAAAAGCACACATAGAAAGGGACAGCAATCTACATATCTTTTTCAATAATAACTTTAAACATTAATGGCCTTAATTCCCTACTCAAAACACACATGTTAGATGACTGGCTTGAGAGGTTAGTTTTCAGATAGTATACAAGCCAAAACCAGGACATAAAAGATATTGAGTTATAAGACTTTTTAAAGTTAGGATAGATAATAAAATGTTCTATTTAATTGACAAGAATGATGGACTGGATGTTAGATGTATCTTATACTTTATAGTTTACAAAATGATAATAGTTGTGTTCAATTTATATCTGAGAGAAAAGAGCCTTTTAATTGGACAAAAAGGGGAAAATGTAGATTGCTGTCTGTAAGCAAGTGAAGGCAGGTGAAAGATAAGCCTGGAGCCTGTGATTGGGCAGTGGAAAAAGAAGGCAGGCTGAGAATTTTAGAGATGAGTACAGAGAGACAGAGGGACAGAGGAGGAGATGAAGAAGAGGAGACAAGATGGAACCTATAGGAGAGGAAGATGAGCCAGAACCACATAGTCCTGGGAACAATAGGTATTGGGGATTTCTTAGATGATTAAATAATAAGTAGTGTCCATTTGCCCCATCTAGGTGTATAGCTTGTTTTTATATCAATTGAGTTTTAAGTTCATTGGGTGGGCATTTTGTGGGTTGAGAATTTACTAACATAAATCTGACTGATAAATTACAAAAAGAAAAGAGAAAATATAATAGTCCCCAAAATAAATAAAAGAAAGAAAGAAACAGTCCATTCCCTGTGAACATACTAGCTGAGCAGGCCAGTGAAATGGGTAAGCTCCCTTCTCTCCTCCAAACCCAATTCTTCAGTTTCATTTTTAGCTCCGCAACAGAACAACTAATGTAGTCTTCTTTCCCACCCCACATCTCCTGTGGATTCCACAGACTTTCTCCTCCTAATCCTTTCTTCCATTCACTGCTTTATCCCAGCTCTCAACTCCAGCAGGCACCTTTTGCTAACCAACAGGCCACTCATGCAAGGGAAGCAGATAGGTTGTCTGTATATCATACCTCTTCTTCTGTTTCTTTAGATACAATCCCCCAATCTCATTACTAAGCAGTATAGCAGACATTCTGGGGTAACCCCTCTTCACTGTCTGTGCTCCATTCCAAGGAAACTAAATAAGCAAGTCCTGGTTGAACACTTTGAACTCACATCTCCTGTGAACCCCTTAAAGCCCTAGCCCATCTCCATCCCTAAGTGTCAGTTTACAATACCAGGAAACACATTTTACCTGGAACTTACAAAGACTACAACTATCAGATCCACAGAAAATTTTATACCAGCAATATGAAGCCACAAAATGCTCCTAAAAGGAGAAGGAGAAGGAGAAGGAGAAGGAGAAGGAGAAGGAGAAGGA
>JANHMN010000001.1:107150538-107178038 GCA_030674055.1 Rhabdomys pumilio
AGAAGGAGAAGGAGAAGGAGAAGGAGAAGGAGAAGGAGAAGGAGAAGAAGAAGAAGAAGAAGAAGAAGAAGAAGAAGAAGAAGAAGAAGAAGAAGAAGAACAAGAACAAGAAGAAGAAGAAGAACAAGAACAAGAACAAGAACAAGAACAAGAACAAGAACAAGAACAAGAAGAACAAGAAGAAGAACAAGAAGAACAAGAAGAACAAGAAGAACAAGAAGAACAAGAAGAACAAGAAGAACAAGAAGAACAAGAAGAACAAGAACAAGAAGAAGAAGAACAAGAAGAAGAAGAAGAAGAAGAAGAAGAAGAAGAAGAAGAAGAAGAAGAGGAAGAAGAAATAAACCAAGGGGGCAGGGGGGAAGCCACTTAACAAAGATAAAACCACATATGTTCAACTAGACCTATAATCATCCCAATCCCAGATGGTAAATCACCAGATTAAAATCATGATAAATAACAGCCAGATTAATAGGTCTCCACTAGAGCCAAGCAACTCTACAACATCAGGTCCTAACTTTTCCAGTATGACTGATGAACAAGCAAAAGACCTTAAAACCATCCATATATGATAGAGGTCCTTGAAGAGGAAATGAATAAGTCTCTTAAAGAAATCTAGTAAAACAAACAGTGGAAGGAAATGAATAAAACTGTTCAAGATCTGAAAATGGAAATAGAACACAAACTGATGGAATTCTGGAAATGAAGAATTTTAAAACTTAAACAGGAACTACAGAGGCAAGCTTCACCAACAGAATAGAAAACAGATAAGAAAGAATCTCAGGAGTTGAAGATATAAGATATGATAGAATAAATGGATACATCAGTCAAAGAAAACGTTAAATTTAAAACTCCTGACACAAAACATCCAGAAAATCTGGGACTCTATAAAAAGAACAAATCTAAGAATAATAGAAAGAGAAGGAGAATAAACCATCTCAGAGGCCCAGAAAATATTTTCAACAAAATCACAGAAGAAAAATTTTAGCCTAAAGAAGATCATGTCTATAAGGAGTGCAAGAGTTTACAGAACACTGAATAGATTGGACCAGAAAAGAAAGTCCCCTCAGCACATAATACGCAAAATACTAAGTGTACAGAACTCAAAAAAGCTGCAAGAGAAAAAGGAAACATAACATATAAAGGCAGACCTGTCAGAATCACTCCTGACTTCTTAATAGAGACTCTGAAAGCCTGAAGGGCCTGTACAGGAGTGCTGCAGACTCCAAGAGACCACAGATTCCAGCCCAGACTACTATACTCAGCAACAACATTCCATCAGTAGATGTAAATAAAAGATATTCCACAATAAAGACAAATTCAAAGAATATTTAACTCTAAATCCATCGCTATAGCAGGTGCTAGAAGAAAAACTACAGCCTAAGGAGGTTGACTAAAACCATAAATACATAGAAAATGAATATTTTCCAACCAGCAAAATCAAAAGGAAGAAAACACACATGCACACATTTTAGTTTCTTTGGGAAGTTAGTCATGTCAAATGATGGTTTGCTAGAGCACACAGGTGAAAGGATCTCTTGCTAAAGCAGACACATGAAAGACACATTTTCCTAAAGCACACACAGATGAAAAGATGGGAAAGAATGTTTTCCTGAAGCAGACACAGGTAAAAGGATGTTTTGATATAGCAGACATGTGACAGTGATGAAGGAGTATAAATATGACCCCACAGGCAGTGGGAGATGAGCAATGACCATGGGTTTGGTTTGCTCTGCCTCACTATTCTTCACTAACAACACACATGTATTGGTTCACCTTACATAGCGTTGTTGAGCTCAACTGTGGTAACACTGCTATTGAGAGAGACTCATCCAAAACTGTTCATGAGCTTCCTGTATCAGCTTGCCACTTTTGCAGCCTTGCCACTTTTGTGGCCTTGCCTCAGGCCTGTTGGCAAGCCTGGAAGTTTCTTCAGAATTCAAGTGCAGCTGCTGGTTCATATCAATGTTTGCCTGCAGAAAGGGCTGGACTGTAGCTGCTGGTTTGTGTG
Source organism: Rhabdomys pumilio (assembly GCA_030674055.1). Classification (NCBI taxonomy): domain Eukaryota; kingdom Metazoa; phylum Chordata; class Mammalia; order Rodentia; family Muridae; genus Rhabdomys; species Rhabdomys pumilio. The sequence continues at coordinate 107,152,550 of JANHMN010000001.1, forward strand.
TGGTATCTGCCTGCCTAGACGACTGGTCTGCAGCTGCTGAATCGTATTTGGTGTTTGCTAAAGGACTATATTGCTGAGAAAGAAGATCAAGCTTGCTCCCCAAAGAGTTCAAGATTGCTAAACAGGTTCACCTCTCCCATAACCTAATAACTTTTCTCTTCTACTACCTCTCTGGGTGGTGGGCTAGAAGAGAGGTTGAACCCTTATTAAAAGTAGGTTGAAAAAAAATTTATGCCAATAGGTGGCGCCCACTGTGGGATGTCACGTGTATCACATGCATGCATGCATACACACACACACACACACACACACACACACACACACACACACACACGTCACCACCACTACCATTACCAATAACAATTTAACAGTAATTACCAATAATTAATAGATATGTCTCAATATCAATGGCCCCAATTCCCCAATAAAAAGACATATTAACAGAATGGATGTAAAAAAAAAAATGAAATTCTCCCTTCTGCTGCATACGAAAAACACACCTCAACATCAAGGATATTCAATACCTCACAGTAAAAGGATTGGAAAAAGATATTCCAGACAAATGGACCTAAGTAGCAAGCTGGTGTAACCATTTTAATATCTAACAAAATAAGCTTCAAATGAAAATTAATCAAAAGTGATAGCAAAGGATACTACATACTCATTCAAGGAAAAATGTACCAAGATGACATTTCAGTTTTTAACATCTATGCCTTAAGCACAAGGGGACATTTTGTAAAAGAAATACTACAATGGTTTAAATCACATATTGACCCTTACATACTGATAATGGGAGACTTCTCTACCCCTCTCTCACTAGTAGACAGGTCATCTAAAAAAAATTAAACAGAGAAATGCTGAAACTCATCGATGATATAAACCAAAGGGACCTAACAGATATTTACAGAGCATTTTATCCAAACACAAAAGAATATACCTTCTTCTTTGCACCTCATGAAACTTTCTCCAAAACTGACCACATACTAGGACACAAAGCAAGTCTCAACAGATACAAGAAAATTGATATAACTCCCCACATTCTATCAAACAATCACTGAATAAAGCTGGATATTAACACATATCCAAAACTGCCCACATGCTGGGACAGAAAACAAGTCTTAACAAATAGAAGAAAATTGATGTAACTCTTTGCATCCTATCAGACCACTATGGAACAAAGTTAGAGATCAACACAAACAGAAACAGAAAGTTTACAAACCTGTGGAAACTGAACAACTCTCTACTGAATGAAAAAAAAAAACGGGTCAAGATATAAAGAAAGAAAGAAATTAAAGACTTCTAGAATTGAATAAATATGGTTGCACAACATACACAGACGAATGGGGCACAATGTAAAAGGTTCTAGAAGGAAAGTCCATAGCACTAAGGATTAACATTTGAAAACAAAACAAAACAAACAAACAAACAAAGCTGGAGAGATTTCAGACTAGCTATTTAATTGCCTGAAAGCTCTAGAACAAAAAGAAGAAATCATACAGAAAAGCAGTAGACATCAAGAAATAACCAAACTCAGGCCTGAAATCAGTAAAATAGAAACAACAAAAACAATACAAAGAAGCAATAAAACAAAGAGTTGATTCTTTGAGAAAAAAATCAATAAAATTGACAAACCCTTGTAGCAGAATTTTCCCTGTCCAATCAATACAACAAGAAGCCTGTGATTGGACAGGGAAAAGGGAGGCAGAGCTATGAGTTTCAGAGAGGTAAAAGGAGAAGGAAGGAAGATGGAGCAAGAGGAAGACATCCAGATTCCTCATGGCTTTAAATAGCCACAGGTAGCTATAAACATCATAAAGGATAGGATAATTAGAATAACTTGTCTTATCTAAGTGGACAATTTACATTCTTATCTTGGCTCTGAAATTATTGTGTGGGCGTCTTGTGAATTGAGAATTTACTGATATATAAATTTGACTGGTTAATTATAAGCTTCTAGAGTTTTGGTTTACTGGGTTAAGGGGATTTGTGACCACCGACCACAGGGGGTGGATGGCTGAGAAGATACAGGCAGCTCTGAGGCAGGCAAACTGGAGAAGGGAAGACTGCCAACTGGGATTAACCAAGAGGTGGCGAGATCACTGGGCAGAGAGTAGCTGAGTATGTCGCGGGATAATGCCAAGTTTTTAATATTTTCCACAACAAACCCTTATTCAAATTCACTAAAAGCAGGGGAGGATAAACAAATTTTAAAAAATCAGAAATAAAAAAAAAAGACAAACAATAGACACTGAGGAAAGCCAGAGAATCATAAGAACACACTTTAAAAGGATATACTCTAACAATTTGGGAAATATAAAATAAATGAATGATTTTCTTGATAGGAACCACTTATCAAAGTTAAATCAAGATCAGACATGCAATTTAAATTGATCTATATCTCTTAGTGAAATAGAAGCTGTCATTAAATGTCTTCCAATCAAAACAAAAAGCCCAGGGCTATATGGTTTTAGTGCAGAATCTTCCAGACTTTCAAAGAAGAGTTAACATCAATACTACTCAAATTATTTCACAAAACAGAAACAGAAGAAACACTGACAAATTCATTGTATGATACATAGCCACCCTGATACTCACATTGTATAAAGACTCAACAAACAAAAAAATTACAGACCAATTTCCCTCATGAACATAGATGCAAAAAAATATTCAATAAAATGCTTACAAACCATAGCCAAGAAAATATCATGAAGAACATCTAACATGATCAAGTAGACTTCATTCCAGAGTTGCAGGGATGGTTCAATACAGGAAAATCAATAAATATATTCCGTCATATAAACACACTGAAGGGGAAATTTGCATAAAATCATCTCATTGGATACAGAAAGGGTTTTCAATAAATCCAACACCCCTTCATGATAAAAGTCCCAGAGAGTTTGGGGCTACAAGGAACATACTTAAAAATAATAAAAGCAGTTTTCAGCAATCCTTTAGCCAATACCAATTTAAATGGAGGAGAAAGTAAAAAAGATTTCACTAAAATCAAGAACAAGAAAATTTGTCCACTCTCTCCATTCCTATTCAATATAGTACTTGAAGTCTTAACTAGAGAAATAAGACAACTGAAGAAGACTGTATACATAAGTGACCCCAAAAATTCCACTGGGAACTTCTTCAAATGATAAACACTTTCAGCAAAGTAGCTGGAAAAGATTAATTCACAAAAAGTAACTAGCCCTCCTATATACAAATGACAAATGGATTGGGAATGAAATCAAGGAAACACAATAGCCTAGAACAATATAAAATATCTTAGGGTATCTCTAATCAAGCAAGTGAAAGATTGTATAATGAAAATATTCAAGTCTTTGAAGAAAGGGATTGGAGAAGATATCAGAAGATGGAAAGATTTCCCATGCTCATGGATTGGTAGTATTGACACAGTAAAAGTGGCCATCCTGCCAAAAGCAATGCACAGATACAGCACAATCCCCATCAATCCTAACAGAATTTTTCCTAGATCTTAAAGGGACAATTCTCTGTTGGGGTTTGCTCTGTTGCTATGTATTGTAATGCTAAGTGCAGGCCCCCAAGACCTGGTTCCCACAGAGATGAAAGACCAAAGTGACACTATGTGACCTTGCCTCCAAATTATTTCTGATTGGTGAATAAAGAGGCAGATAGCCAATAGGTAGGCAGAAGAGACATAGGCATAGTTTAGGGTTCCTGAACTTAGGGTCAAGGGGAGAACCATGTAGGGGAGAAAAAGGTGAATGGAGGCGGAAGCTGCTATGAATTAGGTGAGTCATAAAATTATGGCCATGTGGGTTGGCTGATCAGAGTTAAGAATAAGTGGATTAGAAGTTCAAAGTTGTCTTCGGGTACAGAGCCATTCCTGAGGCTCTGTCTCAAAGAAATAAAGTTTATTTATAAATATTTAACCAAGCACACTGAAGTCTTTATCTTACAACAATCTGGACAAAAGCTGTCTCTTGTAGAATTCTTATGCAAATAACAAAAGCAGTCATGTGTGTGTGGCCCACGCTCAGCTTTTCACACATACATTGCAGTGTTGACAGGCATGTCACATTGCCTCTCTCATCTGTGACTTACTAGGTATACTTAAGCAACACAGTTTATCTTGTTTACCAATCCTTGGTTTTCTAATTTGATAAATCAGAGAAAAACCATGACTGTAACTCACAGAGCTGATGTGGAAATGAAAAAAATCATAATTGTCCAGGGAGTCTGTCTTCTAGCCTAGTATGAATTTATAGTAGGGCTTTTCAATATTCTGTACTCAGACCTGTCTTCATCCAGGAGATCTTTACACAATCTCAGGTATATAATAGAGTAGGCATCCAAATCAAACACTTACTAGCCATAGGTCAGGAAGAGATTTATTTTAAAATAGTTCTTTGCTATACATATAACCTTTGCCATTTTTTGACAACTAAAGCAAAATTGATGACTAATGAGAACCATTTGTTTGTTTGTCTAAAAATCCAAACCATTTACTAATTTAATGCTTATGTTTTAAGAAGTGGTAGCAGTGTTAGACTCTTGCGAACCTCAGTTTACCGGAGACTCTCTGAGTGAACCATGAGGAGTGAACCATGCGGAGTTGTGAATCAATGCAAAAAGCAAGAGAAATTTTAATGATCCAATGCATTGGGGTCATCCTATACCGAAGGTGGAGTGATGACCCAGGGCAACCCGTTTGGTCAGTTTTTATACAATTTAAGGGGTGGACTACAGAAACAGTGACTAGGCACAATATGATTGGCAGAACAGTGTGACTTTTAAACTGATTGGTCTTCAGCGGATGAGGTGGCAGGGACTTCCCTTGTCTGCAGGTGGCAAGGATTGGTCTGTCCTGTGGAATGTGTCTATGTGCTCTGGGCCTTCCCCACTCCACCTGCAGGTAGGTTCTGTCCCCTGTAGTCTGAGGAATGTTAATCAACCTCTCCCATCCAGCAAGTGTCCCATGTCCTTTCCAAAGTTCCTGAGCTGACCAGGAATGTTAATTAGCCTTTCTCTTGGGGGGCAGGGGGTGGACAAGTATTCCAAAGTTCCTGAGCTGACCCTCTTCAGCAGGAAATGTCTTTGTTTCTGTAATCAAACCACTTGAGTTTTGTAGGAACAAAAACTTTTGAAGGTACAGTGAAGACATCATACCTCATAACACACACCAGTCTCTAGTCTGAGCCCAGGTGCTTCAGTAGATGTTCTAGGACACATGTTTCTTCATTTAGGATGACACTGGCTGTGTGTTTGTCATATACAACCTTTATTGCGTTGTGACATATTCCCTCTGGTTTTATTTTCTCCAGGGCTTTTATCATGAAGGCATGCTGGAATTTGTCAAAGGTCTTTTCTACATTTATTGAGATAATTATGTGATTTTTGCCTTTAAGTCTATTTGCTACATTTATTGACTTAAACAGGTTGCAATGTTTCTGCATCTTTGGGGTGATGCAGATGGTCATGGTAGATGATCCTTTTCATATGTACTTGCATTCAGTTTGATAGTATTTTAGTGAAGTTTTTTTGCATCTATGTTCATCAAAAATACTGGCCTATCCTGCTTCTCTTCCTTCCTTCCTTTCTTTCCTTCTTTCTTTCTTTCTTTCTTTCTTTCTTTCTTTCTTTCTTAAATTTTATTGGATATTTTATTTACATTTCAGATGTTATCCCCTTACCCAATTCCCTCCTGCCCAGGAACCCCCATCCCATCTCCCCTCCTCCTGCTTCCATGAGGATGTGCCCCCACCCACCTCCCACTCCCACCTTCCCACTCTTGAATTCCCCCACACTCGGTGTTCAGCCTTCATGGGACCAAGGATCTCCTCTCCCACCTATGCCCGACAAGGCCATCCTCCCCTACATATACAGCTGGAGCCATGGGTCCCTCCCTATGTGCTCCCAGGCTGGTGGTTTAGACCCTGGGAGCTCTGGTTGGTTGGTATTGTTGCTTTCCTCATGGGGCCACAAACCCTTTCAGCTCCTTCTCTCTAACTCCTCCTTGGGAATTCCTTGATCAGTTCAATGGTTAGCTGTGAGCATCCACCTCTGTATATGTCAGACTCTGGCAGAGCCTCTAAGGAGACAGCTATATCAGGCTCTTGTCAGCATGCACTTCCAGCCATCCACATCAGCGTCTACCTTTGGTAACTGCACATGGATGGATACCCAGGTGGAATGGTCTCCAGATGGCCCCTCCTTCAGTTTCTGTCCCACACTTTGTCTTCATATTCGTCTTGAGTAATTTGTTACTTCTTCTAAGAAGGACTGAAGCACCCACACTTGGTCTTCCTTCTTCATGAGCTTCTTGTGGTCTGTGAGTTATATCTTGAGTGTCTTTCTTTCTTTCTTTCTTTCTTTCTTTCTCTCTTCCTCTCTTCCTCTCTTCCTTTCTTTCTTTCTTCCTTTCTTTCCTTTTTTCTTTCTATTTTTCTTTCTTTCTTTTCTTCCTTCCTTCTTTCCTTCTTTCTTTCTGCTTTTTTTTAAATGTATTTTTACCTCAGTTTGGTATTAAAGTGATACTGGCCCCACAGAAGTTTGTAAGAAATTCCTTCTGTTTCTATTTATATGAATAATTTAAGAATTAGTTTTAGATCTTCTTTGAGAATCTGGTAGAATCCTGCAGTCAATTCATCTTGACCTGGGGTTATTTTTAGTCAAAACGCTTTTGTTACTGTTTTGATCTTCTTATTCATTACGGGTTCTTTAAGGTTTAAGCTTTTGGCCTCCTTGGTCTAACTTTGGTGATTCTAGAATTTATCCATTTCTTTTAGAATTTTAAAACAGAGTTTTAAATTATTCCATTATAATATTTTTAATTTCTTTCATGTCTGTTGTTATGTTTCCCTGTTCACTTCTGATTCTGTTAATTTGGGTCCTCTCTTTCTTTTGGTTTACTGATCCAAAGAGCTTTCAGTCTTGATTTTATTCTTTATAGTTTTCCTTTCTTTTATTTTTATTAATCTCTGCTCTGAATTTTTAAAATCATTTCTTGCCATTTATTAGATTTGGGTGTGGTTTATTCTTGTTTTTCCAAAATCTTGAGTTGTATTATTAATTGAAAATTTTTTTTTATTATAATGTAGACTCTCAGAGCTCTATGATTTCCTCGTAGGGTTGCTTGTGATGTGTCTCACACATTTGTTGTGCTGTGTTTTTATTTTCATTTAATTCTAGGAATTTAAAAAATTTATTTCTTAACTTCTTTGACCCATTCATCATTTAGTATAGACTTGTTTAATCTTTAGGAGTTTCTGTATTTAACAAAGATTTATTTGCTGTTCATTTAAAGTCTTGTTACAGGGCTGGAGAGATGGCTCAGTGGTTAAGAGCACCGACTGCTCTTCCAGAGTTCCTGAGTTCAATTCCCAGCAACCACATGGTGGCTCACAACCATTTGTCATGGGATCTGATTCCCTCTTCTGGTGTGTCTAAAGAGAGCAATGGTGTACTCGTACATAAAGTCTTGTTACGCCGGGGCGGTGGTGGCGCATGCCTTTAATCCCAGCACTTGGGAGGCAGAGGCAGGCAGATTTCTGAGTTCGAGGCCAGCCTGGTCTACCAAGTGAGTTCCAGGACAGCCAGAGCTACACAGAGAAACCCTGTCTCGAAAAACCAAAAAAAAAAAAAAGTCTTGAAATTATTTAAGGATTTGGTCTATTTCAGGGAAGCTTCCTGGGTAGAAGACATATTCTTTGGTGTTTGGACAGACTATTCTGTAGATGCCTGTAAGTTCATTTGATGTGTAATGTCATTTAATTCTAATATTTCTATGCTTATTTTTTTGTCTAGATGATGTGCCTGTTGAAGAAAGTGAGGTATTAAAATCATCTGCTATTTTTAGGTTAGGGTTAATCTGTGTCTTTAAGTATGGTAGTACATTTTTTACAAATTGGGTGCCCTAGAATTTGATGCATATATGTTTAGGATAGAAATGTCTTGATAAATTGTTCCTTTGATTAGAATGAGATGTCCCTGTTTAGTTTAGTTTGAAGTATAATTTGTCACATAATAAGATAGTGATTCTTGTTTGCTTCCTGGTTCCATTCACTGGGAGAACTTTCTTTAAAATATTCTTCCACTTTAAAAAGATGTCTATCTTTAAAGTTAAGTTTCTTACAAAGAACAGAAACATGGGTTTTTGTATTTTATTTTGTTTTATTTTATTTCCTATCTTCTTTTTCTTTCTACTCTCCCCCCTTTTTATTAAAAATAGAATATTTTCTCATACAATATATTCTGATCACATTTGCCCTCCCTCTACTCCTCCCAGTTCCTCATCTCCTCTTCTTCTTTCTGGATACATGTCCTTTCCTCTCATTAGAAAAACGGCTAGAACAAAGAAGTAATTCCAGGTAGGAATCTAAATCTTAGGCTAGAACAAAAAAGTAGGCTTTAGGAATGAAAATAACTTCGGGCTAGGACAGGGAAGTAGGCTCAGATATTTTGGTCATCCTGATAAGCCCTTAGAAACAGTGATCACAGGACTTTGTTTATTGCCTTGCTTGTTCTTTGACTATTTGTGTTTATTGTCTTGCTTGTTCTTGACTATTTGCATCTATTGTATTGCTAGTTCCTCAACCTAGAATTGACCTTAATACTTGCATGTAATTAAAATGGTATAAAAGCAAAAAGGAAGGGGAATGGGATAGGGGGTTTGGGGATGGTGGGGAGATGGGTAAAAGGGATGGCATTTGAAATGTAAATAAATAAAATATCCAATAAAAAGGAAAGAAAAAAACAGGCTTCTAAGAGACAATAACAACACACACACACACACACACACACACACACACACACACACACACATACACACACACACAAAAAAAGAAAAAGACCCACCACATGGAGGGTAGACAAGGCAAAGCAACAGAGTAACAGAAGGAGGAGAGCTTGCAAGAGAAGGTATAAGAATCAGAGGCACACTCTCCAGGTGTCCTTCATCCGCTCTGGCTCTTACACTCTTTCTGTCTCCTCTAATGTGGAGTTTATAAGGGAGGGCTGTGTTCTAAGCTCTCTCTCTCTCTCTCTCTCTCTCTCTCTCTCTCTCTCTCTCTCTCGCTCTCTCTCCCCTCCCTCCTTCCACCTCCCTCTCCCCCTCCTCTTCCCACCTGCCTCCCCTCTCCTTTCCCCTCCCCTCTCTTTGTAGTGTCTGGCAGTGTTCCTCTGCTTCAGGAGGAAATTTCCCTGATGATGACTGAATACGGCATTGACTGAAGAGTATAAGAGAACACCATTAGGAGTCATTTTTGAAGATTCTGTCCTTTTTCCAGTGTGCATTTCTGGTTTCTTTATCAAAAGTCAGCTGTCCTTAGGAGTGTAGATTTATAGGTCTACAGTTTGATTCCATTGATCAACATGTCTGTTTTTATGCCAACACCATGTTGTTTTTATTACTACAGCTCTGTAGTACAACTTGAAATTAGGGTGATGACACCTCTAGTAGTTCTTTTATTGTTCAGGATTGTTTTTAGCTATCCTGGGCATTTTTTTCTATATGAAGCTGAGAATTATTGTAGAAATATTTAATCCCGATTTGGTGTTTCTACCCCAACTTTTATCATTTAATTCCTGAGTAAAAGACACACAACTTTTATATTTAGGATGAGCCTTAATTGGCATAGGAGATGGGCAGATATCTATCCTCTATGCTATTATGTCTATCTCCCACCTAACAATCCCATTATATAATTTTGTCCAGATGGTCAAAGATAAAGACTTCAGTTTTCTTGGTCAAATATTTATAAATAAACTTCATTTGTTCTTTGAGACAAAGCCACAGGAGTGGCTATGTGCCTAAAGATAACTTTGAACTTCTAATCCTCCTGCCTCCATTTTGCGAGCTTTAGGGCTATGCAGTCTTTACCATCATGCTCATGGTTAAGTTACGCTAGAGGACCAGTCTTTGCTGCATTATACTAGACAAGAGTTCACCCTAGAGTTCCACCCCCAGCCCTAATGTAAAACCTATTCTCTAATTTCCTAAAACTCACATTTCAGCTTAGCCATGCCTAAATTTCCCTTTCTAACAAGTCTTCACATCTTCTGTTACAGTCCACCTTCAGGAGCAGTTTACGTCATCAGTGACATGAAGACATGTCTGCTCTATGGATTTCAACACAACCACAAAGACACTAGAAGGCAGAATGGACTGACCATATAGGCAACGATCACAGATCTCAGATCTCAGAGATGGAACTGTCTAAAATTCTAATCAATTTTTGGCAATGTTCTAAACAATATAAGGCTTGGGGTTGTGTTTTGTTAAGATAAAATTATACTTCATTCCAGTTCTCAGCACTCTGAGGCCTGGGCCATGGTCAGAAAAGGCTGTATTACTATCTAAACTGCTGTGGCAGGGAACAGCAACAGAAAACTGTCAGAGCGTGTGTGATGGTTTAAAAAAGAATGTTTCCCACCAATTCATGTATTTGAGTATTTAGTTATAGTTCATGGACTTTTTAGGAAGAACTAAGAGGTGTAGCTTTTCTTAGAGGAGCGGTGTCAATGGGCATGAGGCATTGAGGTTTCAAAAGCTCCAAGCCAGGCTTCTGTCTCTCTCTGTGTCTCTGTCTGTCTCTGCCCCACCCATCTCTCTTCTCTCTCTCCCCTTCTCAAAACTGAAGATCAAGTTTACCTAGTTGCCAAATGCTTTAAGAATAAAAGTAGCTTTATTAATGCCACTCTAGGGTTCTTGCATTTTATTTAAAGTCCTGAGAGGACTTATAACAATACCAATTACTTGATGCTTTTCACAATCTAAAAAAAAAAATCTACCAAAGAATGGTAATTTGTCTTTACTGGATATATTAGTTCACATAACATAGTCTTTTATATCACCACAAATTAAATCCATCCATAAATAGTAAAAGCATTGTTTTTACTTATTAGATTTATGGAAATTTTGAGTAAGCTCAAAAGGAACTCCTTAGGCACTCACGTGATTTCCTGTCTCTCATCATCTACATTATCCTCGTGGACACTTTGAGCCAATGGAGCTAGCTTCAGGGATGCAAATGGTGTTTGGGGATGAAGACACCTATATGGAAGGAATTCTAACCTCACTCCCTCCTGACTTCATTCCACTGCTCACTAGACTACTTCTGCTCCATCTTAGATCGATGTCAAAACTATGCTCAGAATCTTGTAGCAGTAAGTTTCAGTGCATGATAGAAATTTCTCAGTAATAACAAGTATGGAGCCATTGTGACCAAATGGATAAGCAAACAGGCTCATCTTCAACTCTGAATAGAAAGGAAACATTAGCACCATTGTAGGAAATACTCAGTACACAATTTTTAAAAATTAGGTAATGATTTGGAGAGTAAAGCAACGGTTTCTTCCAATGAGCGCACAATGAAGCCTGTGGTGTCTTCACACCTCGCATGCGTCTCTCCTTTTCCATTCTTTCAGACTTGGAGAAAATTTGCAAACGAAATTCTTTGTCCATGATGTCTGCTTCACGCACTCTTAAGAGCTGGCAGCATAGAAGGGAAATGTATCCGAGAACATTCCTCCGTGTTGTACGTTTCCATGGGAAGGAACATATGCAAATGAGAGCCACAGACAAAACACATCCACAGACGTCACGATTTTGCTGGAAGCTTTCCAACACTTAAAACAATGTTTTCCCACCTCCTTCCTACCTCAGTGGGTACAGCAGACGCAGCCAGCTGTTGTTTGTGCAGCCTGCTGAAGCCCCGCCCTGTCTTTGCCGGGTTTTATCCCTTGGCATATTTTCATAGTGCTAAAATCAGTTCCTCATGTTACAACCAGGGTTGGTGTCCGTTATTCTGGGACTTCCTTATGATTACGATTTTCAAGAAGTTATTAAGAATAATAAACGAAGAATTTAGAGCAAAGGTTAGGAAGAAATCCACATATCCTCTCTGGTCATGCTGAGAAAACACTAAGCAGGTGCAAGCTATTAGGGGAAAAAAATGAAGGCATTATTAAACTCAGGAGGTGAAAAAAATTAAAGCCAGTATGGTTATCATCAGTATGTCCTGTACCAAAATCAAAACCTAAGGAAGTCGTCAACATCACGCCCATACCGCTGTTGTTTCGAGCAGAAACCATTTTTAGTCAATGCAGGTTAAAAATAGCAGGTACGGCTATCCTTTCCTTAGAGAAGAATCACTCCAGCTGTGTCCATCATTACTATGGGGGCTATCGGTAAAACCGTAAAACCAGCCTGCCCCAGTCTGCAAAATAGCCTGTGGAAACATAGTGCTGAGGCTGTAGACAAAATCGGATCCCCACAGCAGGGTCAGGGGTACACACCACAATTTCCCACTGCCTGTTGTCACAAAGGGAACATAATACCTTTCTGACTCAGAATGCATAGGATTCTTGGAGAAACATTTAGAATCCAGATAGGTGTTCTGAGTAATCTTTTTGCACATAAAAACATTGTGCCTGTTATTTTTTTCCTCCATGTGACAAAATATCTGAGTGATTTAGAAGGGGTTTGTTCCTTATGCCTTACAGCTCCCAAGTCCATTGGGTAGTGCCTAGATGGCCCTGTCCCTGGTGGCAGCTTCTTGCAATGGTCTTGTTTATACTATGGCCAATCAGGTAATGCAGAGCCTGGGCCACTACTAGAGACAGCTGTTGCTCCAGAGTGCAGGTCCTGTGGTCTTGCAGATGGTTCCTCTGCTCTGTGGCAGCTGATGAAAATTCAGCAGAACACAATGAAATACAGAGTAGAAGGAGAGAGAGGGAAGGAAAAAGAAAGGGGGAGAGGGAGGAGAGGGGAGAGGGAGAGGGAGGGGGAGGAGGAGGGGGGGGGGGGGGGGGGGGGGGAGGGAGAGGGAGAGGGAGAGGGAGAGGGAGAGGTAAAGAGAGGGCCCTTAGCATCTTAAATTGAAGAAAGGAAGTAAGAAAGGAGAAGAGGGGACTAGAGAAAGAAGCTTTTCTCATCAAGTTTTAAAAATCTGTCTCCAGTTTACCCTTTAGGACATTTTGCAGCTGACATCTTTTCATTGCCATTTCCCGGGGTTTTCTGTTAAAATGCAAGAATCTGTGCTTTGTATTGTCTTCATTGTATTCTCCTCCTATTTACACTAAAGAGATCACTAACGCTACTCAGTGTGAGTAAATGCCTTGCCTCCCTCTTCCTCTGTAACTTAGTCTGAATGTCCAGCTAGTTCTCCTTCAGACTGCCCAGAAAGTCCACCTAACCAGACAGCAGAATTCTCACTAAGGAAATGAAAGCAGAGACATGGAGGTTCCAGAAGACTGTTGTAATTTACTTCTATCCCACTCACCTGTCAGAGCTGAAGAACTGTCTTAGCAGGAAAGAGCACTGGCTGCTCTTTCAGAGGGCCAGGTTCAGTCCCCAGCAGTCACAACTACTCATAATTCTAGATTCAGGGGATCCAGTACCTTCTTTGACCTCTTTGAGTACTGCATGCATGCACTTGATACAGAGACAAACATTTGGGCAAAACACTTAGAAACGTAAAGTAAAACATATTTTAAACATTAAAGGGCTCATTTGCCATTGATTTGTTGAGTAGATTCCTGATAAGTTCGATTTCTCTGAGCATTCCTTCCTCATGTCTGCATGGATGGTGAGTCCTGTCCCGGAGCTGAGAGGAAGTTTCTCCATTCATAACACAAGAGAAATGCTCAGTGGTAAAGAATGAGGGGCATGGGTAGAATTTGGGGTCCATGTACCTAGCTTGGTTTATTTAAAGGATTCTCTTAGATTTTATGGGCTTAGATTTGTGTTGTATCTTCATTATTCGATACATACTTGGATGATACCTACAACAAAGCTCTGGGCTAAAAAGTAAAATGAAAATTTGTCTCCAGTAGCTGTGCAAACCTGAGTAAGAAAGCAGAATTAAAGAACAAAGACATAGTCTTCCTCTCTTCATACACACACACACACACACACACACACACACACACACACACAGAGAGAGAGAGAGAGAGAGAGAGAGAGAAACTTCTTTGCAAAGAAAGTAGAGATATAGAAAGACAATGTGCCCACATGCTAGTAATGTTGCTTAGGACAAAACACCCCACATGAGCAATTTAAGGAAGAAAGGATTTGCTTTAGCTGGCAGCTCAAGGGTAGGTCCTTCATGGTGAGTAAGGCATGGCCGCCAGAATGTAAGGCTCACATTGCTCCTGCAGCCATGAGGCAGAGAAAGATGAATAGGGACATGCAACCTGTTCTCTTTTTTATTCAGTTCATGATTCCACCCAGGAAATGATGCCATGCTTAGTCAGAGTGAGTCTTCTCACTTCAGTCAATGTGACCTAGATAATCCCTCAGGGGCGTGCCCAAAGTCGTGTCTCTGATGATTCTAGATCTTATCAAGTTGACAATACTAACCATCATAATCAATAACTGACTCTGAAGAGCAAGCATTAGGATGATGGACGTCCCTTCAGAGACCAGGACACCAAGGAAAGGGGTCCTAGCTTAGCCAGTGATGTCTCACTACTAGGAGAAGATCAGGTTTGGGTCAGGAGTGTGAAGTCCCTCAGTTCAAAGCTCTAAACTTAGATCTAAAGAGAACGGTTACGTTATAGCTGTGAGATAAAGTGAAGAGGAAGAATGAGATGACAATGAAGATTCTCGAAAGAAAATAATACGTTACTAGAAATGAATTCTTGGGTTGTATTTAAGTCAGTGCTCTTAAAGCATTCTGCTGAGAATTGAGTGGCCCCTTCTATGCAAAGTGTTAAATACAATGAGTGTTATGGTGTAAAGCTTGTGTCACAATTATCTAAATTATTTGGAACAGAATATTTTTGCTGAATAACTATATTTTCCTTTTTAAAAATGGCACGCTGCATTAAAAGGCTATTATTAAAGAAATGCTCTGTGCATAAAATATGTAAATTTATAGACATCCTGATGGTAGGAACCATGTAGGTGGTGGTTCAAAAACTAAAACTGTTGTTAGCATAGATTCTGTCTAATCAGGTTGATAAGCATAGGGATCTTTGAACTCCAAAGAGAAGACAGGAGCACATAGATGCTGAAGGTCTTTTTTGCTAAAAGAATCTGATTGCTATTGCAGCTGTGGTCCCTACACTTATTTAGCGCACAAAAAAATGAGTGTATACCTTAGTGCACCCTCACAGGTCCCAACCTTCCACAAATACTCTCCTTTTGCTGTACACACTTGTGTACATTTCTTTTCTGCTTTCATGTATATTTTTATGGGTGTATATTCATGTATAAATAGACTTAACCGTATGTAAATCTGAAAGCGTGGGCTACTTAGTTTTCTTCCCACATCATCCTCTCTTGTAGCCTCTCCCATCTCTTTTGACTTCTTCCTCCCTCATTTACAGTGCTCTCTTTGCCCTTACCTATTCACCTGTTGATAGCTCTGGAGATACAGCAGCAGTGTTGGGGTTTGGTCTGGTGCTATGTATTCAAATGCTAAATACTGGCTCCCAAACATCTGGTTGCAGACAAATGAAATGTATAAATTTGCTCACCTATCTTCTCTGACTGGTTAAATAAAAGTGGCTACAGCCAATTACTGGAAAGAATAGAGGTGGGTGGGATTTTGATTACCAGGCTGGGGTGGGGGTGGTCACAGGTAGGGACCGAGGAGAGAGGAAGAAGGAGGAGAAAAAGAAAGATGATAGAAGAACAGGAGGTCTCCATTAGAGGGGATGGACCAGGAACATGTGGCCTAGTGAAACGTCCCCTGAGGACGGACTGATAGAAAAAAATGCAGCCCAGCAAGACTCAAACAGCAAGTACTTGGGGAGTGCAACTTAAAAATACAGTCTAGCATAAAAATAGATGAGGGGTAATTGCCCAGTAATTGTGCTAAAGCTGATTATATAAACCTAGTAGGACTAGTAGGGGGCTGGTTGGGTCATTTAAGAACTGTTGGAGTTAATAAATATTATTTACAGTCACACAGCAGTGAATATGAATATTGATGTAGTGTGCTACTCTCTCAGGTTCAGTCAGATTGACATTGGGAGTTCTGTAGCTTCTTTTTCTACACTGGTTTCTCTCAGTAGATGTACCAAGAGTGAATAGAGTTTCCCACTTCCCACATCTGCACCAGCATTTATAGTTGCTTTCTGTGATGATAGCCATTCTGACTGGAGTGGAGTAGTATGTCAGTGTGCTTATAACTTACATTTCTCTGAAGGCTAAGGATATGGAATATTATTAAAATCATTTATTAGTCTTTTTTTAATGTCTGCTAAATTGGTTGCCCCTTTATAGACTGAAAATTGCTATATTTTTGGTGTATACAGAGTTCTTCATAAATCTTCCCTATTGACCATGTATGTAGTTGAGAAGGACTTTCTACAGTTTCTAGGCTGATCTTCACGCTGTTAATTATTTCAGGTGACCACCAGCCCAGCTACAGACCCTGAAATCCGCAATGGTGACCTCCCTACATGATATCCTGGGGCAGTAGTGACACAAATGTTGTGAGAGTGAATAGCCACTCTCTGATTGGATGTAAAGCCTATTCCCTGAGATGGAATCCATGCCTGACACTGCTCAGGTAGCCAAGAACCTGAAAGAGGATAGAGCATAGACCTATGGAAACACTAAGTCCTGTTGTTCTTCTAAAGGAACATAGCAATAAAATGACTCCTAATGGCATTCTGCTATACCTGTATATGAGTGTATTGCCCAGTCATCATCAGAGAAGCTTTCTTCTATAGATGGGAGTTAATATATAAACCCACAACTGGGCAGCATGGATCGCCATCCAGAGTTTGGAACACTCAGTCCTAAAGGGATTGTCTTCATCAAACCCCTCTCCTCAGGGATCAGTGACCTAAGCATAAAAGGAGAGGAAAACAGTCTTAAGCTCTTAAGCCACAGAGGATGAAGGACAGCAAATAAACAGCATCTTCCAGACACAACAGGACTGATGCACATGAGCTCACAGAGACTGTGGCTCAGGGCCTCCACAGGGCTGAGGGGAGGAAATAAACACAAGCTCAAATCCCTAACCAAGACCTTATCTATGCCCTTATCTATGCCCGGCTGGCAACTGCTTGCAAAGGAAAACGTAGTTTTCTCCAATGTAGTCACACCTAAGGGTAGGCCTTATGTCAAGCAGTAAACAGACAACACAAAATTAACTCAGTGGTATCTCTAGAAAATTTTTTGTCTCATAGTGCTTTGTGTGGACATATTTTACCTTACTGGCCTTTTGCTTATATATACGGTTTCTGGTTTTGTGTTTCATGGTTTTGTTTGTTTTGTTTACTTTTTGTTTGTTTGTTTTGTGAGATGTTTCTCGTGCTTTATATGTGGTTTTGTTTTTTTATTTTGGTCTGTTTGTCTTCTAAAGAGAAATAGAAATAAGGTATGGAATGGGATTAGAGGGGATATGGGGAAGATCTCGGAGGAAACTATAATTAGAAGATATTATATATAAGGTTATTTTCAAGAAAAATGAAGATAGATGTATATGTATGTGTATGTGTATGTGTATGTGTGTGTGTGTGTGTGTGTGTGTGTGTATGTATGTGTATGTGTATGTATATGTATATATCACCACTATACTGCATTTACTCTTGCAATTGAGCTTATGTGGCCATTCTACTTTTCAAAAAAAAGTGTTCTTGGCACTTTTATGTTCATCTGTGTGCCTCCAAGTAGCTAAATCTTGGAGACGCGTGTGCATACTTGGGTCTTGCTATTTTATGCCCAGCATTACCGCACTTTAACCAGAGAAATTAGTCTGTGTGTATTTAGTGTAGTTACTAACAAAATTAGAATCACATCTGCTACTCTCTTTTTCTTCCTTTATCTGTTGTATTTGCTGCTTATCCTTTGTTCTTTATTGTTTCAGAGTGGGTTAATCAATTACTTTTAACATTCTATTTAAAAATATTTTTATTGACTTTCTAGTGTAGTTTGCACTTTAAATTGTTGCTCTTGTAATTATAATACATAAGTATAAAATATGTGGAAGAGCACTTGAAGGCATATAAATATTTAAGGCACATGACAGTACAAAGTCATACATATACATGCATATATATATATACACACACACACACACACACACACGTACACAGCATTGTTACAATGTATAATTTTATAATATAATAAGCCATACCATTTCATGGTTTGATTTCTCCTTTCCATAGACCTAACATGTTTTAAAACATGGTTATTCTTAGCCCTGGGGCAGTTTGTTTCCTTTTGACCTGGACATTTGTTTATTATTGTCACAATTCTTCCAAACTCACCTGCATTCAAACCCAAAGAGCTATAGCCTCCAAGCTCATGTGAGGTAAATATTAACTAACAATTTAGCGTCTCACTGAATCTGCTCAGTGAAATCAGCTATTGGGAGAAATTTAAAGATCCAAACTAAGGCTCTTTCTCAACCAGCCATTTTCTTTTCCAGCTTTCCTCCTGGTTTGCAAATACCATCTAGTGACCACTATTGGGTTACAGTGATATAGATACAGAAATTCCAGAGATATAGAATAAGAGGCTACAATGTCTCAACACAATTATATTACTTACAGGATTTATTATTGCACATTAATATTTAATATTGAATTTTTAAAATCCTAGTAATTTATGTGCTTCCACATAAAATTATGCATTTAAAAATTATGACTCAATACCTGTTTAAAGCTTTGTTAGGTACACTGCTAAAGTAGCAATGGATTCAACTTTGGAAAAGAGAGCACAATTTCAAGCTATACATGATGTGAATATCTACCCAGTCATTCTCTTAATTTTATTATAGTGTCCTCTCATTCCTACAGAAATCTCACTTTATTTTCGTATTTTATTCTTGGAAGTATATGTAATACCTCTCTCAGAGTTTGAGAAATACTGCATATTACCCTAGCATAAATAAAGGGTTTAGCTAGTCCAGTCTCTGTTCTGTCTTAGGTAACTAATTGTCAGTTGTGGCTTGTCCCTGTGGATGGATGAAGCCATTTCCCAGTAATTTGGAGCCTGAGCTGCATGGTCAGTACAGGTGACTACAGCAGGCCCCTGGGATCACAGGTCAGCACTTCTGAGATAGGACACAGACGCACTCAGCCATGTGTGACTCATTTTCATCATGCCTGCAACAAGCAGAGTGCATGTCAAAGGGCGGCAGTCCTTCCCCACCTTCCCAAGAAGTGCAATTAGTTCATTCTTAGAAAATGTCTAATTACCTATAACCGCTAGCAGTCAATCCCTCATCCAAATGTCCCCAAGATCTGCTGTGCACTGGGAAGGCCTGCTCCACAGTGTACCCTACTCCTCGTCCTGGAACAAAGGCATCAGACTCTCTGCTACAAGACACTTACAAAAGTGACCTCAGCTTCACACCGGCTTTGGATTGCTGATGGGGCCATCCTCAGTCCTGGGCAAAGGAACAAATCAAAACATACCCCCACACAAAGGCTTTAGCATTCAAACAGCACATCTCTCTCTTGCACACTTAGCCCCAGCTGCCTTTCCAATTGGACACTCAATCGCACAAGTGTCTTCTGTTTGACACCTGCTTTCACCTCCAAAACAGGCCAGATCCCACCGTGCCCTGCCCTCAGACAGGAAGTGCAACGACATGCAGCTGGCTGTGCTGAATTAAGGCCTTCACTCAATACCTGCCCTCAGCCACAGGGCCCAAGCAAACTGATGTCATTTGCAAGAAATTTAAGGGTATTATTATTCACCTGTAACTAAAGAGAGTGGTTTGATTTGGCATACAGCCTGGGTGAGTACGAATACTGTGATTTTGCCAGGTTATGAATTTTTCCACATATCGAATGGATTCTAAGAATGAGGCAATCTGATGGAGGGCCTACCTGAGGTAAATTTTTCCTCAGCCTAGATTCACTTGCATTTTTGTTTCTTTGCTCTGACTAGTTATTCCTCCCCTTTGATAAAGAATTCCCAGAAAATGAAAGTATTGAAGTTGTCGATCTATTGATAGGAGAATGTCTACACAAGAAGCTTTAGAAGACTCCACAAGGCAAAAATCTGTGGAAATTTCATTATGAAGACAGAGTCCTCCTCTCCCCTCCCTGCAAGTGAACTACTTAGTAGTGGTGAGGGGTTCTGTGTGTGAGAAACACAGGTGGCAATGACACAGGGGAAGCTGGTCTTTAGATGCTTTATGCATTCGGGGATCAGTGGGATACATAGAAAAAATGACAAACAACTTTTTAAATAAATTCTTCAATCATGCTTTAATTATTCCAGGAAGAATTTGAAGCAACTTGAAGACACATTAAAGCATATTAATATTAATTACATGAGAAAATCAGAAGAAAAGGAAACAGCGAAGTAGGAAAGATAAAGGAAGCCAAGACTGAACTCTATTAACTAAATGTGTGAGTAGTCTCTATTTCCCAGAGATAAGCCACCTGGTGAGACCTAGTTTTCCAGGCAGCCAGCAGAAACACACATAGGGAAAAGAGTATGATGGTTGGTTTCAATTGTCAACTTGACAAACCATAGAAGAGGCCTATTGAGGAAATGTCAAGGTCAAGTTGGCCTATGAGGGTGTGCCTGTGAGGGACTATCCTAATTGGGCTAATTGAGTTGGGAAGAACTACCCTGAGGACAGAAGAGCCATTTTAAAGGCTGGCCCCTACTTTGTGTAAGAGATGCGGGTGTGAGCTGAGCAGGAGGCAAGCATCCATTTCTCTCTGCTCTTGGCTTTGGATGCAAGGGGGGCAACTGTCTCACGCTCCGGCTGCCCCCGTTTCCCTGCAACAAGGGACCTGGAAGTGTGAGTTCTGACAAGCCTTCCTCCACTGAACTGCTTGACATCAGGATATTTTAGCACAGCAGTCGAAAAAGCACTAGGACTGAATGGGGGAAAATCCTAAAATTCAAATGCTAAAACAGTTTAAACATGTTCAGTAACAACGTTTCCAATCACAGTTGAGTACTTGTGTGTGTTCTGATTCCCACAAGGACAAACACAAATAGCTTTCCTTCATTGTTGTGTGTCAAGTGGCAGTGTATGTCACCCACTCTGACCTTGGTCAGTCTTCACAATGACAGAATGCTGTGCCCTTTCAGGTCGTTTCTCAAAGTTCTGGGTAACAGGAAGTCTGAGATCAAGGCCCTGGAAGATATAAGTCTGGGGAAGGAGAACTGGTGTCCTGGGTAAGTGATAAGTGTCATTTTTGTTTTATCTATACATGATGGAAGGGGGAAAGGCCACTAATTATATTTCCAAAGACTGTGTCCTCATGACCTTATCATGTGCCCAAGACTCCAAACATAGAATTGGGGGGTGTGGATTGGAGAGATGTTTCTGCAGTAACAGCACTGACTCCTTTCAGAGGACTTGGGTTCAGTTCTCAAGACCCACATGGCAGCAAAACATCTGTAACTCCAATTTCAGGGGACCTTATCCCCTCTTATGGCCTCTGCAGGTGCAAAGCATGTAAGTAAATACATCCAGGCATATACAAATACACATAAAATAAAAAATAAACATTTTCCTTCAATTAAAAAAAAAGAGAGAGAGATGGGGACACAAATATTTAGCTCATAGCGGCCTAATTGTCTTCTCGAAACAGTCCCTCTGGGCCTGGGTCAGGTCATCTTGACTATACTGACTCCTCTCACTCAGCAACAGCAAATGCCTGCAGGCCAGGGAGGCAAGAGAAGGAGCCACTGCAGTGCAGGTCCCTGGGTGCCCTGGATCACACTTGGTAGTTTGAAAACACTTTATACGTGGTAGTAAGTAATGTAGCTGGTGTTGAACTATAAAGTTCCTCCAATATCACTTGATAGTGGAGTATATCATACCCTAGAGCATGATACTCCATAGCTCTACACCTGGCTAGCTGGTGTAGTCAGGCAATGGTTGACTTGTCAGTCGCCTTTCAGTCTCCAGGACACATGACACCACTCTAGTCACTTCCCGTACACTGGTCAAGAAGTCCTGGCAGGGATACATATTTCATATTCCCTTTGCATGGATTCTGGAAGCTTCTAAACAAGCAGAAAATCCTAGCCCTTAGCTCTACAGGTTGCTTCTCTCTTTGTTCTGAGTACCCAATGCCCAAGGCTCCAGATCATTCCTCTTTGACATCTCTTTGCAGGTTGTTATAACGACCAACTCTTCCTAAACCACTTATCAGAAACAGCACTATGGAAGACTCTGGGATCCTAAACAGGAAAACACACATGTTCAGGTTGGTCTGGGCAAATCCTTGTTTCTAAGTAATCAAAATGACTAAGTTTTATCCTTTCCAGAGCAGACCCTCAGCATAAATTCTCTGAAGCCCCATTTACCTGATGGTTTAGGAGGTGGTATCCCAACCCACTGAACTTGCTGAGGCAGAGTCTTTTATAGGCATTACAATCTATGGATGAGAACTTATCTATTAAAGGCTCTAGAGCCTCATGGAACCTGAAGGCAGATCCCAGTGTCTACAGTCACATCTATGTGACCTGGGATGGGCTTGCCCTGCCCTCTTCAGCCCTCTGTTTCTCTGAATGTCCATGGGTGCAGAGGCTAAGGAGCCCCAAACTTAAAGTCAAGTTAGTCAGATTACCTAGCAAGTAAGAGATGGGTGTGAGCCCCAGACACTACAGATGATCTTGTCCCCTGCCTGTTTCCAAGAACTGGTGAGATGGAGAAAAGTACCTCATCCCTGTGGGTTCTGTCATCTGTTCAGGGCATTCCGAGGGCTAAAATGGGTACTACTGGATTTATCTTCAGAACAAAGATGTTTTCTCAGATTGCTTTTAAGTATTAGAAGGAAGCAGCCATTCATTCTCAACACACTGTAATTAGTACAATTCAGAAAGAAAAGACTATAAAGAAACAATTCTATATTACACATCATTTAGTGCTTCTGGGAAATTCCAATTTTAAATCCAAGTATATCCCTGGCAAAAGTAGCAGACTTCAAGCAGCGTGTTTCTCAAATCCTCATCAAGTGACCAAAAAGATATCCATTTGATTTTATGACTATAACTAGATATTATCCTCAAAGAAAAGAATTCCTCAGAAGACCTTGAATTTGTCTGTGGGAACAGTGGGGAAACTTATCAGAATTAAAAATAGAACCAACATGCATAATTAATAGTTTCTTTCCATCCTTACTCCCCTGCCCCTCTTTTTTAAAACAGGTCTTACTATGTAGCCCATGCTGGCTTAAGAGTATACTCGTAGTCCAGGCTGGCCTTAAATTTGAGGCAATCTTCATGCCTCTGCATCCCAAGAGCTGAATTCAGAATCATGAATGACTCCACTTCTTGGTGACTTTACTGGGTCAGTTGTTAAAAACCAGATGGCCCAGGTCGTTAGTGCCTTTGGCATCTCTGTTAGGAGACTGAGCAGGCACCATTTCTATGGAGCTTTCAAGCAGAGCCCACCACAGGCCCTCCACATAGCTGAGGAACAATGACTGCGGATTCTTTTGTTGTCCTTCAGTGCTACAAAATTTGTTGTGTCTTTTTGGCTCCTACCCTAAGGGACTTTGTTGAGTTAATTAACTTATTGTTTGCAGACATAGAGTAAATTCAGCTCCAAATGTCAGTGCACCATGCCCTTCTAAGCCTTCTGTCAAGAGATTGAGCCATATCTGGAGTGAGTGGCGAGGCTCTCTTCAAATCAGAGATTGAAAGCAATAACAGGAAAAGAAGAGCAGGGCCTTCTACGCAGTTTGTTTGTTAGAAATACTCAGCAAGTGCCCATGACCTTTAAACTAGTAAAATGACTGGTGGGTTCACTGTGATACGTAGAACACACTGTAGGAGTCGTACATGAAAGCATACACAGTACTTAAGTTCAATCTTGAGCCTGTTTGAGCCTTGGGTCCCTGCACCCAGGTTCACAAAGTTTGCACCTTCTGTGAAGCTCTCTTCTCTGGGCTTCCTGCAGAACCTGTGCTGACCAGGCATGAGATAATGCTTGGAATCTCTGAGAGGCTTCGAGGTCCTGCAGTAACTAATTTATAATGCAGGCCCTTCCTGATGCATTATTAATACACTCTACTTGCCTTTTTGAAAGAAATCCTAATTTCTATAATGAGAACTTTAAATGCTGTCATGAGTGCTAGTGTATGATGGGTTTGGAGCAACAGGGAATGGTAGTGTGTGTGATTCTTCCTCAGTCTGGTCTTCCGAGGCCGTGTTCTCTCTGTACCTCCTCTTGGCTTCTGTGGTGGAGAAAGCTGACACAAACCACAAACACCACCGCTGTCTCAGTGCTGGAAAAGGTGGGCCTTCATTCAGGACAAACACAGCCAACAGTGTGTAGGTACTTTGTGTAGGTACTATAACTACAGCTCTGCCCATTAATGTCTGTGTGTGCTCTGTATAAACTAGAGCCCCTACTCAAAGAGAGCCACAGATATGGCCTCTGAAACCCGAGTTCCATCTTGGCTAAGGTCTGAATTGTCCATGAACATTTCTCAGGCTGTTGAGGTGTCCCCACCTGAGGTCTCAGAACTGAAGTTCTTAAATCCACCTCTTTTAGCAGATGTGTGACTTTAATTAGCCCTCCCCTTCTTCCTGGGGCTCACACTTCTGCCAAAATGGAAACTTGTCTATAAATACCTGCCATGTACACCAACTGCAATAACCTTTCAAGGTGAAAATCCCACAGGAGTTATGGCTAGCTAAACCCTAAAGGCACCTGAAAACCCAAGAACACTCCACAACATTCATAGGGCATACTGCTGAGTTACCTGGTCCACACAGAGTTCAAACAGAATACCAGGCTCTAGGGCCCTGACTATCCAAGGTTTTCAGTGTCTATGTTTGTCTGAGTTTTATATCCAGTCCTCTGTGTCATGATGGACGGGACTTCCCAGGTGCAGATGATGCGTCCTGAGAGAACCATTCTCAAACAAGCAGGGCTCCAAGGCTGGAGATCTACATTTGCACCTTGTGGGAACTGCAGCCCACTCTGAATCTGTGAGCACTCCCCTTTCATGCTGCCCCCGCTTCTGCATGGAAAGGGGAGAAAGGGGACCTGTTTCACGTGCCTGGGCAGAGAAGGGCAAGTCTCACTAAAGAACATCCTTCCAAACTGACAGACACTGTAGACATCTGTACAAATGCAAGGAATTTTGCAATGTCCTTTGCTTCTGACAGGGAGAGAATTCATACTGTAAGCCATTGTCTTTTCCAAAGTTCCGAAAGAATTTCAAAACTAAGTACATTGTAGACATTATTCTCATGTAAACACAGCAGTCAACTACAATAAACTCACAGCTATCCCTTTGTTTTAAAATCCAAGCCTTCTATTGCATGTCAGTGAATTCTCCTATGAAGTCATCCGCCTAATGGGATTTACCAGCATGTCACAGGACCACCCTTCCACACAGACATAACCTGCTGTCAACAAAATTTAAAGTAATAATAATAATGGAGGAATGGTAAAAACATAAAAGTTCTAGCAGGCAAGATTACTTAATGAATATAGTGTTCTCTTAGTCCAGATCCCAGCACCCACATAAAAGCCAGGCAGCTGTAGAGACTGCTTGTACTCTCAGCTTTCAGGGAGGTGGAGACAGGCTTTTCAGGATAATCTGGTTTAGTAGATCC
>JANHMN010000001.1:107180538-107242733 GCA_030674055.1 Rhabdomys pumilio
ATTCAATAGAGCAAAGAAAGATCCCTCCCACTGGAAGACCTGCAGAGCCATTGACCATCTATGGCAACTATGGTATTCCTCTATCTATGTTTTCATAATATACTGCATTAGTACCTCTCAGATCCATCCATTTCTGTCTCCAGGGAGATTCCTCAATCTGCAGCCCATAGGTCATATACAGCCCAAGATAGCTAGGCATGCATGCAACACAAACTCATAAAGTTACTGAAAACTTTATGATAATTTTTCTGTATAGTGTATTGTGAATGTGTACATGTTTGTGTGTGTGCACACTCGTGGGAAGGCCAGAGGTCAGTGTTGTCTTCCTCAATTGCTCTTCACCTCATTTTTTTTTTTGAAATAGAATATCTCACTAAAACTTAAGCTTACAATTCAGCAAGGCTACCTGGCCAGTAAGCCCAGAGATCCTCTGTCTTCTCTTCCCAGCACTAGGATTATGGGAGTCCACCATTATGTACTGTGAGAGTGTTGGGGATAGAATTCAGATCCTTCATGCTTGTTTGGCAAGCATTTTACTGACTAAACCATCTCCCCAATGCCATGATTTTTTTCAGCTATACAGTTGTCAGATGTGAACTTTGTAGATAGCAATATTATGTATGTCACAGTGTCACATGAAGTAAACACACACACACACACACACACACACACACACACAAGTTCACACAAGTGTGTGTGTGTGTATGTGTGTGCTTTCACAACCCATGGAACACAGGCTAAAAAATCCTGGATTAAACCTGTGACCCAAGATATTTCTTCTTCATCCAAGGTACCCCAAAAAGGATAAACTTAAACACCCCTACCTAGATGAGCCACCAACTGCTCCCATTGC
Source organism: Rhabdomys pumilio (assembly GCA_030674055.1). Taxonomy (NCBI): domain Eukaryota; kingdom Metazoa; phylum Chordata; class Mammalia; order Rodentia; family Muridae; genus Rhabdomys; species Rhabdomys pumilio. Next base: position 107,181,392 of record JANHMN010000001.1, read on the forward strand.
TTGGGAGCCTGTCATGGCTTCCCTCCGCAGGTTTACTCCTTACCAGAGGCACCATGAATCCTATGAATATTTCCATGGTTGTGTGTTATCTGAGTATAAATACAAATTCTTGTCACAGTCAACAGCATGCCTACAGTTTGGTCACATGCCTCAGATACATTCACTGACCTTCCATTATGGGGAATCAAAACACAATTGCTAACACAGGGGGTTGGAGAGAGACATGGCTACAGGTGCTCTGTCAAGAGGAAGTTCAACTTTGGTTCAGCAGCCCTGCCAGCAGCTGGGAAGTCAGATGTGTATTTCCAACACCTGGAATTTCCCATTTGCTTTTATTGCTTGGTGCATATTGCAGAATCTGGCATATATCATTTTAGTTTTCTGGTGTCTGGCACAGTGACTGACGTGATCTCTCACCAATACCATATTCCCAGACACCAAGAGTCACTTTGGCGTACCTACACAGAGATAAAAATTTTGTACTTAGAACAACATTGCTGTATTATGATCAAATTTGGGTGTCAAACCACTGTGCACTGTAGTAGAATCAGAGCTGGGCCCTACAGTCCTAAAAAGCCAGTCTCAGATACCTGTCTTTAATAGACTTATTGGACAACAAAGAAAAAAACATGTCATTCAGTGTGGCCACATTGGGAAGAGGAATCATGAGGTTCCCTGACTCCCTCAGGGACATTAACAAAAGACTGAAGTTCAAATAGAGAGTCAGAGTTGTGCACACCTGGGTGCGTCTCCCCTGCAGGCTGGTCTGACACAATGTTAATACTGGATGAAACTTCCTAGGAGCAAGGTCCTCCTCTGCCTGGCACCAGTACCCTAACCTTTCCTTTTCCTTCCCTACATGAGACTCCTGGGGTAATTTCAATCCCTTGGGGACTACTGTCTCATTAAACTGATAGCCAGGGGGAGGGGCAAACATGTTTCTCTATAGAATATCATCCCTCCTGTCAACACAGTTACAAGGATTCATAAACTTATATGGTGAGCTGAGGTGGCAGCGACCAAATAGAGCACGAGGATGGAAATTCTGACCCTTCATTCCCACATAAACACTTGAGGACTCTGCCTCAGTGAGGAAGAAGAGCAAGAACAAAGACACCCGACTTTAACCTCTGATCTCTACATGCATGTGGATAACGCACACATGAGCATCCATACCACACACATGCAAAACAACAGTGTATGTTTCTGGACATTACATCAGAAGTGAAACTTGGATTCCACAACCCATTGGGCTGTTATTCACTTGCACTTTCTGGAGTAGATTCCTCACCAAGAAAGTGACGAAGCCTACAGACATGGCTTTGAAACCTCTACCCAGTGTTTTCATGTTGTGTGATGCTGTGATTCTGAGATTAAAAACAGCTACAATGTGCTAGCACCAGATGGCTGCCTGCCAGAAGTCTATACCCCATTCACTTATGTGTTTTCATGTTTCCTCATTTTAATAGTCACAGGATACAGTTACATATGAAATTAAAAATGACTCAGGATGTTAAAATGTCTTTTATAAAAATAAAACCTGCCCTCCCCTCACGGCGTTGCAGGTGTGGCTGCATTGTCACAGGTACACCAGTATGTGGCAGAGAGGAGAGAGGCTATGTCCACACTCAACGTTCTGACCTATGAACATCTAAATGATTAGTAGCTTAACAATCCCTGAAAAAAAAATGTGAGCTGAGATGACCACCAGTCTGGTACCAGGCAGGCCCAATGGGATCCCAACATGGGGAGCAAGCTGGAGGCTAGAAGAAACCTGTCCAGGCCTGCAGACCCTGGGCAAGAGTGAGCTCAAGACAGACAATCATTGAGTGAGGCTACTCAGGTGTATCTGAGCTAGGAATGATCCAGACAACCATCAGACCAGCACAGCACCATGGGGCATGGACAGGGAGCTAGCTTGAGATGACTACCAAACTGGCACCTCACAGGCCTTTGGGGAAAGATCATGCCCACAATGACCCCTGCCCAGTGCCATAATGCACAAGTGGGATGAACACTCCTGGGACCATATCTGAGTCAACTCCAGACACTCAGAGACCCTGGGAATCACTAAAAGAAACAAATGAGTGATAGAGAAATGGAAGAGAAAGAAACCGAAGAAGGAAGGCACAGTGAAGACAGGCAGAACTGGAGACTCAGGAGTAGTGAGGAACAAGTCTGATGTGAGTTCCCAGTGATGCCACTTGGGGCCACATCCAGGTCCATGGCTCTGCAACAGTAGGTGTCTGTTACCACCGAAGTCCATGTGGACATGTCTGGTCTAGTCTGAGGGCTGTGAGGAACTCTTTCACCTGGGCATCCTGGGAGAGTTGGCCTGGAGGCATGATAACAAGCAGAACAAACTGCCTCCTAGCCAGCTCAGTACTCTGGTGAGGGGGTATGTGGCCCCTACTCATCTCCCAGTTCAGTGACTGGATAAGGAAAAGATACCTCATTTCTTACCATCTGTGAGAGACTAGAGATCTGGCCTTGAGGTCATAAGAGCAGGAGAACTGGCCCTGCCCCTCACTACCTGCAGCACTTGGGAGAGCGACCTTGCACCTCTCTTAGGCAGCACAGTAGAGATGACCTTAGTGAGTCAGCCCTGGGTGAGACAACCCTGAGGGTGTGAGTGTGGGAGAGCTGTCCCTACCTCTTGGCTGCCTTGCAATGGCATGGATGAGGGAGAGATGTGCCCTCCCCTTACCCCTTGCCACCTATGGCAGGCAGGAGAGCTGGCCCTGAAGTCATGAGAGCACAAGAACTATGTCTGCCTATCACCTGCTGCAACATGCAGGGAAGTGGGCCCTGAACTTTGCCTGGGCAGCATAGCAGAACTGGCACTGGATTTGAGAACTGTAGCTGAGCCAGCTGTAAGGGCATAAGCACAAGAGAGCTGGCCCTGCCTCTTGTCTGCTAGGCACTGGCCCTAGTAGAGGGAGAGACACCCTCCCTTGTCCCTCATCATTTATGGCAGGCAGGAGAGCTGGCCCTGGGGTCATGAGACTGGGAGACTAGCCCCATTCCTCACCAGAAGCAACACTTGGGAGAGTGGGTTCTGTACCTTGCCTGGGCAGCAAGGTAAAGCAGTCCCTGGTTGCAAGGATTCCTGGTGAGAGAGGGAGAGCCAGCAGGCTGACCAGCTCAGATACCTCTCAACCCCAGATTCAGGGCTTTGAATTGGCCCAATCCAAGATCTACCCCAGTCATACAGTCCAAAACTATAGGATCTTCATAACAGAGGACAATAACAGGATATCCAAGAGGAGTCCCAGTGAGGTTCCAGTATAGACAGAATATCAGAAACCAAAGGCTGCATACCAGACCAAGTCATTGCAATGGACATTTGCAAGCAAAAAAGTGTGGACAAAGGGGTGTGCTGTGGGACACACTTTGACACACTACAGCTTCCACAGTGAGATTTTTTTCCCTCTGTTGAAAAGGAGATTACAAGGGTAGAGGTCAGATACAAGAGGCAAGGGAGATGAGTAAGATTGGGGTGCATAATATGAAATCTACGAAGAAAAAATAAAAGAGAGGAAATCACTGATGAGCAACTCAATTAAACATATAACATTCAAACAATGGGATAAAGCAAAATCCAACGCTGAACTGCCTTGCCCACTCAAGGCAGACATCTCTAAACTTGTGTCAGCTCAGGGCCTCAAGTTGAGAAGAACACTGAGTCCCCCGGCTGTGAGCACATGGGGCCCACTTTGGCACATCTGAAAAAAATCCCAAAGTCAAAATACACATGTGTACAGGATCATTTCAAAAGTTCATAACCCAGAGGCACTGGCCCCCAAGCTGAGTGTCTCAGGAAACAGCTGGACCCCAGGAACCCTACAAAGCTTCTGTCCTTCACGTGATCGTTCAAGAGGGGAAAAAGCAAACTGGCCACACAGCAGTAGGTATTTTTAAATATAGTTCAGATTTTACTCAAACAAAAACAACATCTGGAACATTGAGCTCATTCTGTGAAGAATCAAGAGATTTTCATTTTTTTGATCCACAAAGTAACAGACTTACTCTTGCAATACTGAGAAACTTCAGAGATGGGTCTTATTTACTGAGGATCTGTATCTATCCTAGGACAAGAGGAAAAACAAGTGTTCAAGTTCAGCCAGCTGCTAGGCTCTTGAGTTTCATGTTTGCAGGACATAAAGGAGTGGCATCTACAGTCACATGTTCTACCTCAGCACTGGGAAGAGATTAGGAGACCATCTAGAACCTTCCACAAATTATCTTTAAGAAAAATAGATTGAATAATTTTTGATTTAATAACTTAAACGCCACCTGTTTCAGAGTAGCTATTCGGACTAGAAAAGAATACATCTCAACTTAAGGATGAAGAAATGAAGCAGGGAGAATTAACAGGAACACAAGAGGAAAGCGATAAAACTAAGGGCCAGAAAGGACAGCATCGGTGCAAGTAACATGCAGGACATAGCAGAATGTAACGCAAAATGTATCAGTATTGCCTCGGATACAAGTAACTGTATGATGATATTCAACGAGAAAAATAAGCTAAATTATAAAAGTCAATACCTTATTAATGATGTAAATACAAAGAAAGATGCACAAAATTAAGCGAATTTTACTGTTCCAAGGCTGGGAACATCCACTGACAAGACACAGTGAATGCGAGGAAGTATTGAGGTCCGGGGTGGTCCAGACATCTTGATTTTATTAATGTATTCCTGCTTCTTGCAGCTGTGATGAAGAGAGATTGTTTCCTGGACAAAGCAGATAATTTTCCTGTCAGCAAAGGGAAAATACAGTCTGCGTATTTTTTTGCTGTGGGATATGTTCTTTTCTGGCCTGAGAGCCTGAGATAAACATTAACGATAGAGAATAAAGTGAGCAAGGCAGCTCATAACTGGGCTGGACCTCAACTAGCCTGATCAAGTCTGTACTGCTCTCTGTAAGCAGGCTCAGCCTTGATTTTCATTCATTTGTGAATTAAGAATCCCACTAAGTGGTATAAAGAGATTAAAAGGAAGTGAAGGATTTTCTGCCCTGAATTGTTTTTATAGTTGAGTCTGAGAAGAGCAAGGACATTTGTGTATCCTAAAAATAGCATCCAATGAACAGTTAGGGACACAAGAGAGGGAGACACAGATGGAATGGGGGGGTGCTTTGTAGAATTCCTAGGACCATTAAACATCCCCAAAGCCCACAGAGTAAAGGTGGGGTCACCAACCTATGACACTAGTGAGTGAGCAGAACCTTTAGGAGGAGAGGTCTTGTGCCAGGGACCTCACTTGGGCACACTTTTGAGAGTTGCACTGGGACTCCAGTCCTGTCCTCTGTCTTTGCTGTCATAACCTCAGGGAGAGAGGTCTTCTCCTCCAGGCTCATGTGCTATTGTGGATTGTTTGGTTAAAGGCCTCAAAGCCATGGATCCTCTGACTGACAATTCTGGAAACCATGAGCCATACCTCTTTTAGAAGTTATGAATACATCTTCCTAGGGACACAAAGCAGCTAACCCAGAGGCAAAAGAAGGAAAAACAGGCCATGCTGTGGTGAGGCTAAATGGACAGAGATTGGTAAGTGACAGAATCTAACAGACATAGGCGAGGCACTGAGTTCAGCCTCACACTAAAGATGAGGAACTGTTGAGTGCTTGCTTTGCTTAGATGGTGCACGTGCAGCTATGAATGCCCAGCACTTGTCCTGGGTTTGCTTCTGTTCCTGTGATAAAACACTGACAAAAAGTAACTTAGGGAAGAAAGGGCTTATGTAAGCCTATGGTTTCAGGGTACATACAATCTACCATGTGGGGAAGTCAATGGCAGCCAGAACCTAAGCAGCTGGTCACATCATATCAGCATCAAGAACAGAGAGAAATGATACTCACTCAACTCACCTTCTTCAGGACTCCAACCTAGGGAGCCACCCACAGTGTGCTAAGACTCCCCAAATCAATTAACATGAGACACAACCACAGGCCAACTTGATCTAGACTAACCTAGGTATAAAATTATCACACAGTCCCCTAGAAACTGACCTCATCTGGCCCAATTCTGATCAACATCTCCAAACACCTCTCGTCTGGTTCTCTCTTGATTGAGTATTTCCTGGTCCTAACCCTCACCAAATATTTTTCAATGACATCAGGGCCCCAAATTCTGACCTGCTAGTGTATTGTAATACCCATGAGGTCCGGATTGGTTCATACTTTCTCATAAAATAGAGAATTGAAATTTATGGTAGCAATGAGTCTGCTCTTGCTAGCTTCTTACTAGGCTGAGAAGAGTGAGTAGTAAAACTGGTTAACATCCTAGTTGGGACCCATCTCGCTGTGGTTCAGATTGTGGGCGCCATGCTTTCTAGGGGTCTCCTTTCCATATCTCTGAGCTTTGATTTATAAACATGGTGGCAAGCCCAGGACCTCACAGGATGGTGGTGTGTCACTGAGCTGACAATTCTCAGGTGCTTTGCTCACAGCTCCATCAAGGTGGTCATGTGAGTGAGCTAAGAAAAAAATCATAAGCCCTACAGAAACCATAAACCTCCTTCCAGAAGCATTTTTGATTTTCAGGATTAGTGGAAGTTATTAGCATGAATCTGCAGCCACACAACAACTAGCTGGAATCCAGGAGGGTCTCCAGGGCATGGAAAAAGAAAGGTACCCTCCCCACGTATGAGTCAGCCATGCAGGTGGGCTGGATCATCCTTGCTTCACAACTCTGGCTCACCCTGAGGGAGACTTGTATCGAGAGATGGTGTTGGTGTCAGTTAAAACTCTGAGACAGTAGAAGATCTGAATATTTTCCCTCTGCTCTTCCCAAATCTGTATAAGTAAAGGACATCAGAATGGAAGACATACCTCAGCCAGCCTGGAGGTCTGTGGTATCTGCTGGATCTACTTTCATGGCTGTCTTCAGTTTAGCAGTCAAGCACCATAAGGAGCAGAGGCTTCAGAGTTCCACGTCCCACTGAGGTGTATCTGAGACTGTCCCCTGCTATCAAATATCTGCACCCTGTCCCCAGTGGGTAGTTGCTGTAAGGTTAGTAATTTCTCAGCAGGCACAATTTTTCTCTTTTTTTTTAAAATTAATTCTTTAATTTTTTAAGATTTGATTTGTGTTCGTGTATTTGTGTGTGTGTGTGTGTGAGTGTGTGTGTGTGTGTGTGTGTGTGTGTGTGTGTGTGTGTGTGGTGTGTAATATGTATCAGGTCTCCTGAATCTGGAATTTAAGGAAGTCATGAACCAAGTGTGAGTCCTGGAAGGGCATCAAGCACGGTCAACACTGCTCCCTCTCCTTAGTCAATTCTGTATGTCTTCACATGTCTGGGAGTAGGTGTGGATGCCAGAGGTTGCTGTGTGATCTCTTCCTCAGGTGCTTCCCAATCATGTTTTATGAGAGAAAGTCTGTCATTGAGCCTGGAACTCAGCATTTTGGGAAGACTGCCTGCCTGATCATTGAGCCCTGGAGACCCACCTAGCTCTGGGATTTAAAGTATACATCATAATACACAGCTTTTATTTTTAACATGAATTCTGCATTTTGAACTCTGTTCCTCGTGTCCTCATGTCTAACTGAGCCATCTTCCCAGACCGGGGGGGGGGGGGGGGGGGGGGGGGGGGGGGGGGGCGGAATACTTTCTCATCTTAGTCATGAAGACTTCTATAGGCCCATCATGAGCAGGCACTAGATTGCTATTCTATTTAAACACAAACAACAGGGTGTGCAGCTTAAGCAACTAACATGGTGTTGCTAATGGAGGGTTATACTAGAGAAAGTTACAGCTGCAGCCATAGATTCACCTGTACCACACACTAAGGAGTAAGACTTGGAGAGGTCTCTGCAGTGGGATGAGTAACCTCAGAGGCAGGTCACAGGTGTCCCTTGTGTGTTTTCATTTTTTTTTTTTTTTTAGACCAATGAGGTTTCAGTACACTTGACACTTTGGATAAATATCAGGTTCTAGACTTATTTCCCAACACCTGCCTCCCAGGCCCGTTATGTTGATGACTGTCATTACAGTGCTTGGGGATGCTGTCTGCAGCCAGAGGGGTCTGACGAAGTGGTGGGCTGTCGGATTTCTATGAAGGAAGGTTGTTGCTGGGTCTGCCTTGCCCTTCACGACCCGGCTACCGAAGCTCGTCTCTGCAAGACTTCAGAAGATGCAGGTGGGCACCTGTCTGTAGCAATCACCGTGGTGGGAAGAGGGTGCCTGATTTTAGTGGGAGATGTTTGTGTAAAGGAAAAGTCACCGTGAGAACATTGTGTGTTGGTGTCACGACAAAGAAATTATGTGAAAATAAATAAATAAATAAATAAATAGAAATTATATGAGTTGGCCTTTGCACACTAATACCCTCACACAACCCGCTTTCCATAATAAATCCTGTCAAAAAAAAAAAAGTTGAGGCACTGTTCCACTAACTCAGCTTAATGGCCCATTTGCTGCCCTGGGTCCCATCAGGGGTGCCAGATCTTTACCATTTGTTCTCAGCTTCTGTAAACGAGGGCGATACAGGAGTCGGTTGCAGCCCATGTCAGAGCAGCAGAGGCTTCAAGCAGCTGCCCTGCTGTTGAGATATCCCATCTTGACCCTTCTGTCTCCTCCTCTTCCTCTTATTACTTTTAACTAGAGCACATTGCTTATATGTGGGAATAAAGTGTGTAACTGGATGTTTAGTGGAGAATTGCCCAATTTAAGTGTAAACTTCTAAGAGAAGATGATTTCCTTACAAGTATGTTGTCAGGGTAAGTGAAGAAGCAGTTGAGCCCTGTGGTCTCATAATGTTTTTTTCCCAGGGACCCAGTTCTCTGTCCCACACACAGTAGGCATTTGTTCTAAGTTTCCTTGTTCTGCTGAGAACCCCTTAAAATTGTCCCAAAGGGACCACACTCTGCCTCCACTCTGAAGTCACAGAATTCATATTAGACTGACTCTATCCAAACTCAAAGACATCTTTTAAAAGCCCTGTTACCTTCCTAGTAACCACTTTCTAGCCTTGACATAGATTATGGTCCAAGAAAAAAAAAAGATGAAATCAGAATTCTACTATTAGAACAGATTAAAGTCACTAAGGGTAAAGGGGTGGGAGGTTGTAGCCTGAATACTCTGGTCCCTCTGCACCTAAAGCTAACAGGGTTTGGAGCTCTCACCAAGCACCCCACCCCCACCCCATATATAACCACACCCCAAAGTTCTAGGTTAAAACATGCATTCTCAAAACAAGTCAGACATATTCAAAATGATAGAATGAAATTCCAGTTTGAGCTATGGAGAAAACAGACTGCTTTCCTGAGGCTTGTGGTGACCTTATTGGAAGTCATTTATGTCACAAGAGGAAGGAGACATACCCCAGAATGCTCAATTTATATGACCTAATAAATGTCAGTTTGCGCTTAAAGCCCCTTCCGTGATGTTCAGTGGCAGCTGATAAACTACTGTGTTTCTCAGATTTCCACTGCAATGTCTGTTCAGTCTTTGTTGCCCTAATGACACTTAAGAATAGAAGCCACACAAAGGGGTCAAGGCTGCACACCCAGCAAGTGCGTGGCCCACAGCGGGAGACCCTCCCCCTCCACACAAGCTTGTCAGCATGGATTTCAGAGGACATGATTTTTTAAATTGTGACAAAAACGGGCTTGGAGTTTATCTTCTTGTATTGCTTGGGTGTCAGAAGAACTCTTTCTTTTCATCTTTCAACACTGCACACATCGGAGTCCAATGCACCTAAATGGAAGGCGGTGCTAGGAACCCCTTTTAAATGTTGCTCTCTGATAATTATTCCTTAGACAAAATCAACAAGAGTAGAAAGCAGACTGGATGTGTCTGGTTTTCAAGTTTCCCTCAGCAAATCACTATTACCATCAAAAGTCACTGTGAGGCTTTCTCCAGCAATTTTTAAATCTGTTAAGATGGAAATTAGGATCATTCAGAATTAACTTTCCTCTCTAAACGATAAATTGAAGCACAAATGAGGACTTGAGAGCTGGGGTGAGTGGCAGGATTCAAAGTGCTTTGGGCAAAGCTGCATTTGAAGTGACCTGTATGGGAGGGTTCAACAGCAGACCATAGAGAGAGATAAAAGATGAGAATTCTTTCCACATCGCTATGCAGTCCATGAATGGAGCCTCCAGACTCTGTGGGTTCCCTGCTCTTCCTCAGGGTGGTCCCCATTGCAAAACTGTTTAAGCCCAGGGGCTTCAGCTCTTTAGTAAAGGGCTTGAATACAGAATCCCCAGCTGGGTTAGTTAAGGAGTAAGTCTCAGCTTTAATTACAAAGAAACCACAAGCCAGGCCATCACTACTCAGCTTCCTACAGAGAATGCCATGGCCCCAGGGACAGGCAGCAGAGGGCTCCAGCTCCTAATATCTTCCATATTAAGTTAGCTTAAAGCTTTTTGGATGCTTCTCTTAAACTCCACTGACCCCAGTCTACACATGCAAGGAGCCAGGGTGTGTCTTCCAAGCTCCTTTTCCCACGACCATGATGCTATCTCATTGGTACCCATGAAAGCTGCATCATTTGTCATTAATAGTGAGGGGAGACATTGATAAGGCCCAGATCTGAGTTTGTTCAAAGTATATGTCTATATTCTACCTCTCCTCACACTAAGGTCGTGCTTTTACAGGTGTGAAGCAGGCATGATGAGGTCAGAGAAGACAAATAGTAGGTTTCCTTAATTTAAACACACAGGAGACTATAATTTTTATTCTAGATTTCTATTTATCTTATTTTATGTGAACGGGTGTTTTGCCTACAAGAATCTATATGCAGCCCATGCATGCAGTACCTACAGAGGCCAGAAGAGAGTGTCAGAGCCTCTGGAATTAGAGTTTCAAGTGGTTGTTGTTAGCTCTAAGGGTTGTGGTGCCTATTAACACATCAAAGCAGGAGCCACAAACTACCTGGCTCTCTGAGTTTCAAGTACTAATACACAGTCCCGCTTCTCTCTGCACATCACACCCTAAACCTCTCCATCCCTGGGCTTCACATCCTTTCCCAGCTTCTCTTTCCTGTATAATTCAGCCATTTTGGCTCCCTTGGTCCTTCTCTGTCTCTTGGCTCCTCTTGGTTCTTTCTCTTCTAGCCTCATTGCTTGCCTGTCTCTCAGGCTCTCCCCTGACTTCCCCCATGGCCCTGTCTATTCTGCTCACCATGTTCAGTCGGAACTCTTTCCACATGCCTCTGACTGAATTCTCCCCTATTTCTTCAATAAAAACCTTTTCAGCTATACCTAGGATCAGTCATGTCCTCGTTTTCACTCACTTGCGAGTCAAACTGTGAGTGCTTAGAACAAAACCTAGGCCTTCTGCAGAAGCAGTGAGTGCTCTTAACCTCTGACCTATTTTCCCAACCCACTAATTATAAATTTAATGTGGGACTTGCTTTGCTAATTCCAATGAAATATCTCCCAATTTTTTACTAAAGTAGTATGTATGCTAGGAAATTTATACTTCAAACAAGTCACTAAAATCCAAGACTAGGAATTGCATAATAGCCAGATTATAATTCTAGTAAGATTGCTATAATTAAGTTGAAATGTTAAATAATATGGCCAGTAGGGTAGGAAAAGAAAGAACTGTACACCACAGCCCGGTTTCTCTGATGGGGCTTAACATGCGCACACATGTTTTCATGGGTTTAGAGTAGGTCCCTGAGCTTTCAGAAGTGAGTTTTTGATCTGTGTCTCCTGCGTAGTCACGGCCAGGCAATGGTGTCTCTGCATCTGCCCTCATAATGCAGTGAAATGCCGCTTGCCAAATGGAATGGGCAAGGCACAGTCTGACAAACCAGTTTCATCCAATATAGAGTGTGAGCCTGGTCTCCACACCACACATTTAGGAGTTTAAAACAAGGTATTTGTCACCTCACAATTCTACAGTATGAAAGTCTGACAAGGGAAACATGGAACTAAGTTCAGAGCGTCAGGAAGGCTGTGTGTCTTCCTGGGGGGCTTTGCCATATCTAACACCTAGAGGCCACCTGTCCACCATAGCATGGGGTTCCTTCATCCTTCAAAGTCAGAGCATGTCATGCCTCTGAACGTCCCCTGCACACACACCTCTCCAAGTGCAGCTCTTTGATTAAGGACTTGCAAGTTTAGAAGAATGCTTGCAAGTAGCCCAAAGCCTTCTCTAGGCTCCTCCCCTCAACCTCAACAGTCCTTAACCTCCTCACACAAGCCAAGTCTGTATGATTTCTTCTCTCATGGAAGGTAACACAGTGGCTCTGGAGGGAAAACCAAGCACTGGCAGATTCTGGAAGAACCAGAATCAATGCCAGTCATAGAGAGTAGTTATGGCATGTTAGAGTTTGTTCTGTCTGGATATATTGCTTATTTTAGAAGACACTAAAATATTTTTAAGACAAAACATTCAGTTTAGTGTTTATAACAGAATCTATCAACTACTAAAATACCACCAAATATGTAACTAGCTATGTGTAAGGATCAGACCGAGTGTGTGTTGTTGACATGAGCACAGCCATGTCACAGACCCCAGTGCCTGAGACCCATGAGAATGGCAAAGTCTTTCTTGAATCAGGCCCCGGGAACTGACAAAGCCTTCCTTTGTTTCAAGAGTGTTTGCCAATGATTGACCATCGTATGGAAATCTAGTAAGCACAACCTCCTCCTCCCAGATGACTGCAGCCTGAGATTGCCCCCTACACGGATGACACTGAGACCAGCCAAGGCCTCCTTGAGGAGCCGCACTTCATAAACTTCCTTGATTCAAATGGATGAGACAAAAGCACTGAATCCAGGTCTTCTGGTTTCCTCTGTCTGAGTGAGTACAAACCACCCATTCCCAGTCTTTCAGCATGTCTATCTGTCATTACATTCCCTCATCAGTCTGGTCAGGTTAAGCCTGTAGTAGAACTTGGCAATTACAAAAAGCGTATGCTAGTACATTATACTAACATGAAATATAAGTAGAATTCAAGATTAATATCCATAATCAAGAATAAAAGTTAGTTTCCACTGTTAAAACATGTGACTGTCACGGCTGGACAGACGGCTCAGAAGTTAAGCTCAATAGCTGTTCTTCCACATAACTTGGGTTCATTTCCTAATACCATTCACAACTGTCTGTAATCTCAGTTCCAGGGGATTCGATGCCCACGTTTTGCCTCCATGAGCACCAGGCACGCATGCAGTGTACAGACATACATTCAGGTAATACAGTTGTACATATAAAATAAAAATAATCTACTTTTAAAAAAAGAGGTAACTCTCAAAAAGATTGTGAACTAGAAGTGATGCACAGGGTAAAGGAAGCTTCTATGCGTCAGGAGGCATCATAGCTGAGCGCTCTGAGGCTCTGGACACAGAATGTTCTTTGTGTGTCTTTATGAGTCACATGTCTTTATCCACAAAACAAAAAGGTTTGAAAATGATCTGACTGATTTACCACATAGGCTACCATTCAGCAGAGTCAACTCATATGTAAACTTAGAAATTTTTAATACATAGATAAGGTTTGAGATATATATATATATATATATATATATATATATGCATTTTTAAGAATGCTTTTGTTTGCTAAATGTAGCGGTAGGACCGTAGACTGTATTTTCCTCCACATGCTGTATCAGATACTAAGAATGCTTTGTTTTGTTCTTTCTTCAGATGGTGGCACACAGAGACAATGGACACCACTGAGGTCTCGGATTTGCTCACCGTCTCTTACTTGATCTTGCATTTTGTAAGAATATATTCTTGGCTTTTTGACTAAGATCATATGTAATTCTATAAGACAATAGTTTGGGGTTTTTTTGTTTGTTTGGTTGGTTGGTTTTGGTGGTTTTTTTTTTTTTGGTTTTTTTTTTTTTTTTTTTTTGAGACAGGGTTTCTCTGTGTAGCCCTGGCTGTCCTGGAACTCACTCTGTAGACCAGGCTGGCCTCCAACTCAGAAATCTGCCTGCCTCTGCCTCCCAAGTGCCGGGATTAAAGGCGTGTGCCACCACTGCCCGGCAAGACAATAGTTTTAAATGTATACGTTTAAATGTATATGTTTTAAATGTATATGTGTAATAGTTTTAGATATATACGTATATAATAAATTGTTTCTAATATAAATGTAAACAGTGAATTAATCCCTCCCTCTCACTCTCCTACCCCTGGCTGGTGGAAGTTTCTGCCACCAGAATTCTCTCTTCTTTCTAGCCAATGAGTGATCAGCATTTATTGACAAGGCAGAGAAAAAAATGGTAAGTTTACACAAACTTGAGATGGGCAATTATAACCATAGCATTACAACGCCATGTTCAGCTTGAAACAAGATGAGAGCAGAAAATCAGCATTTGAATAATACACGGACAACCTTTACACAGTGCACCAAAACATTATGCCTACACATTATGCCTCAGAGAGGGAGGAGGGAAGCTGAGGTCATGTAAGTTCAAGTCACCCATGAATAAACGTATTGTCATTTTAAGCATGAGTTCACTAAGGATAGAATGAAGGTCATCCATGAATGACCAGGATGTAACATTTAGCTTTCACTAATGTCAAGACCTTCACTGAGGACATGACCTTGGAACATGTCATGGCACAGACTGAGAACCAGAATAAATGTCATCTCAGGTAAGAGACACGTAAGGGGGCGAGGGGCTTTCACGGCACAATGGAGAAAACAAACACCAAAACAAACCTAGGATATGAAGACCATCCAGACGATGAGTGACAGGGCCTGACTGGTCATAGACACAATGCCACAGTGTAGGAGAATGTGAATATAAATCTGATGTGAGGGTACATGCCTTTAAGCCCAGCATGCAGAAGAGAGAGGTAGAGATGGAGAATTCTAAGAGTTGGAGGCCAACCTAGTATAGCACTATCTCAAAAGTAAATAAATAATGTAAATTAGCATTCAATTGTGAAAATTTTAAAGCAATAATAAGCAGTCTTCAGAAGACTAGCAGTACGGAATAAGAAAATTAAAGGATTGGCAAACACACACCACATACACACACACATATATACCCCCCCACAGAAACATATATACACAGAGACATACATATACATAGACACCCATAGACACAGACACACACACACACATGAACATACACAGACACATAGAGACAAACATACACACATAGAAACACACAGATACATACAGACACATTCAGACATGCACAGGCACACATACACAAACATAGACACACACACACACACACACACACACACACACACATATATATAAAACAGAATTTTACTCTGCTTAAAAAATGAAATTTACTGGACAGTAGATGGCTCTGGAAAACATTTTATTAACCAACGTAACCTAGACTAAGAAAAGCAACTACAAAACCAAAGACCCTGCTACATAAAAGCTGCACAGCCACCACTGAACCTTAGAAAAGGGAAGGGAACAGACACATAGGGGCATATTCTAAACTGAAATAAAACCCCAGACCTTCTTAGAGTGGACAGTCTTCTAGCTCCAAGGTCCTTCTCTACCCAAAATGTCTGGAATACTTATCAAAAAATTTTCTCTTTGCCCTCAGCCATTCTTCTTGCCTTGTAATTCTTTAACAGACAAAGAACCCACATAATAGCCACTATCAAATATATCACAAAAGTACATAGCATCCATATTTACTGTATGCTGTCCACAGGTCAAGGATGCGGAAGCAAATTGTTTCTCTCTGATGCAGTTCCAGGGCCAAGAGTCAAAAGAAAGACTTTAGAAGCTCAGGACTCCCATAGCTTCCATCTGAGATTTCAAACAAGACTTCTGTCAAATTTCTCCTATCCCCTTCACTTCTACTCTGAGCAACACAGGAGAGGAAAACACAGATTAAGCAACAAGAAGGCAGAATATTAAGAATTCTCTCTCGTCTGACATCACGCCCATGTCCCATCAATACACAAGCTGATGGAGAAAAACTAGCCAGAGGACAAAGTCACTGGCGCCTTTGAATTTGCCTTGGAAAGTCTGAGCTTGACGATCCAGACTTGGGAGCTCAGTCATTTTATTACGTAAATGTCATTTACCTCTTTGCATCCGGTCACCACAAGATTAGTGGACTAGAGTTCCCAAGTGTCGTGGGAAAACTAATCTGAAAAACACTGTTCACCATTTATGTATCAGATGAAATCCTCGTGTATTTTCATGTCTGATTCTAAGTTTCAAACGCCTTTAGGCTCCTTTGTCAGTTATAATGAGATATACTGGGCTACACTGATCATGGTGGTCAGAATTCAAACTGAGCCTGGATCTTTCTCTCTCGAGTCACAGATGCACTGTGTCCTTTCCCACCCACTCCTGCTCTCTTCATCTATGTTGTCTCCCCTGTAACAGTGTCTCCTCTTATCCATGCGGCTCTAATTGCAAGATCTCTAGTGGATGTTGGAGCTGAGCACGGTGCAGAGCTGCACATACGATGTGTTCCTCACAAACACATGTGAATATGATACAATTTGATTCGTAAATTAGACCCAGTAGTGACTAGCAACAAGAATAATGAATGGCCCAATCACCACAACAGTATTCTGTAGCAAAAGCCACCCCCCCTTTCCCTCTCTCCCCCCTCTTCTTTCTCAATGCATCTTTTTGCATTAATATTTATAAGCTATAGTTGAGTTAACAGCACTTGAAACTACAGGAAGCCAGGCCTCCGATAAGAGGCACTGCTGTATCTATGCTTAATTCTTCTGTTTATGATTCTCTGATCTGTCTCCCTTCCTTCCATAGGCTTGGTTCTCCCTTCAGCCTCTTCTTAACATCTCTCCTTCAGCCCCTCAGCAATCAGTGAGATGTATCTCCAATTGCAGAATCAGTAACAGATATTATAAGGCTCCTCTGGGATGTATGCTTCATGTTCTCTGGGAAATAATTTTGAAGGCATTTATAATGTATTTTACATATGTTTCTAAATGTAAAATGCAATTATCCTTCTTTTTAGATGGGATTTCTTTTAATAATGTTTTTTTGGGATGGGGAGTTGTTGCTATTACAAGATCTCACTATAGGATATCACTAGTTGACCTGTCTCTGTGTAGTCTGGCCTGGTCCTGAACTTGTGGTAATCCTCCTGCCTCAGCTTCTTGAATTCTAAAAATCGAGGTGTGAGTCACTATAGCCAGCTTTGGTTGACAGCATTTGATTATTTTCTCCTGTCCTAGGCTTTTATAACTATATTCTTGGGGAGTACGTAGTCTTTGAACTTTGTTGATCAGAGGTTGCCACTCAGTTATTCTCCAACTGTCCAGAAACCATGATGCCTTCTCTACAAAATTCAAAGTCTCAGAATGTCTCTAGAGTGTCCAGAAAGGGGGATAGACAACAGATGGAATGGATTGACAGATAGTTGGAATGGGTGTGCAGACTAGAGGGGAGAGATGTGAGGGAATGTGATGGATGGGTACATGGGTAAGTGGGTAGATGGGTAGGTGAGTGGGAATGGGAATGTGTGGGAATGCAGTGGGTGTGGTGGGTGGGTAGACTGGATGGATGGATAGGTGAATGGGTGGATGGATTCACCATATGTAAACTGTTGAATATTCTCAAATATCAAATTACTCACAATAAGCTACTAACTGCAAACATTGGGTACCAATAAACAAATATTAAATTTTCTTCTCATTCCAGTAAACTACTGGACCCATGAGTTACTATGAAGGATGTCATTACAATACAGTTGACAGTGTATTGAGCCACAGTGAGGGTTCTGATGAGCCACAGTGAGGGTTCTGATGTGGTGTACACATGAAAATGTTTCACTATAGCAACTAGCCTTATGAATGCTACTAACACTAAATATTTAGATGGAACTCTGAGTAATTTTGGCCCTACAAACAATTCCTTTCACATTTGGAAGAAATGTTCTCTCCGTTTACAGAGACAAGAATCTTTTTTTTTTTTTTTTTTTTTTTTTTAAGATTGCTTTGAAAACTCTTTCCTCAACAGCTTGGTGCAGGTGTTAACAGGAACGAGAACATAGCTGGGAGCAATTCTCTACTAACAAGAGAGGGTGTAACAGGACTCTTGGCAAAATGTGGTCCCCATCTAGAGACAGGAAGAGGCAGATGAATCATCAAAACCACAGGGGAGAAACTTGGATCGCGCTGAGAGGTGGCCCCGCCCACACGGGGCCGCCAGCCGAAGGAACTGTGTTTTCGCTGTGTCTCACAGTGAAAAACTCAGGCAGCTTTTGCTGGAATAATCCTGGTACTAAACTTGACTAAAGTCAGCAAGTGATGTTACAAATTTCCATCCATTTAGAGCAACAACTGAAAGCAATTGACGTGTTTTAGAAAAACCATATGCAATTGTGAAATGGTACATCGGGGGATTGCACATCTGAAGCTACGTTAATTACATTTGGTGTGGTTTTCTCAGGAAGCTGGGATGTGAAGGATTCTAAGTACATTTTTAAATAGACATTTATATTTCAGAGTTTTTTGAAAGAAAAAAATAGCAATTTTCTTAGTGTTTCTTATAAATGCAGGTGTGTTATAACTAATATACCTGGTAAAACTGGAGTTATTTGACCACTTTCACCTATGAAAATGCCAATTTCTACAAAACTGTGGCAGATACAAGATTAGAAAATATGCCAAGGTGTGTGTGTGTGTGTGTGTGTGTGTGTGTGCAAACTCTGCATCATTGCTCCTGTCCAACCCCACACTTAGAAGTAGTAAACAAGGATACAGGGGAGTCTGTCATTTCTGGTCTAGTCATTTGCCTACCTCAAATAGAAACAATAACAGATGAAAGAGAAGGGGGTGAGAAAGAAAACCAGAAGGAACTGGGTCTCTGAAGTAGTACCAGCACCTCTTCAAATACAGATAGAAAGAGCTTGGGGTAGGGGTGGGGCGGATACTAAGGTCTAAGGGAAATTCCAAAGGCCTTCAGAGACTGAGAAAGCATGGGGACACATTCAGAATGGTGCCTGCACACTGTACCCGTCTGCTTGTTCCAGGCAGAGGCCAGTTTGTTCTTTGAGGCTACCATTTCCCCATCAGACCCAGGAGATTAAAACATAGTTAAGACCAAGACCCAGAATGTCTAGAGATCTGCACCTGCATCTATTTCCCAGATGGAAGAGTTTTTGGCTGCAGTGGGCCATTTCCTAGGACGTCGTGAACCACAGGATTATTAAGTCAAATGACTATTAAAGCTGAATAGGGTGAATGTATCTCTGAGCCAAATCAAATATCACATTGTATTTGAGCATAAAGGATTTCCATAATGTTACTAGAACATTTGAGAAAAACAGGTCCATTCTTACACTCCCTTTTAAAATTACCACAAGATGATTCTCACAGCAAAACAATCCCATAGTGGAGAAAACCAGCTTTTATGATATGTGTCAGAGCAACCCTTTTATTTTCCCACAGGAACGTATGGAAATATAAAAATGTTTTAAAAATACAAAACTTTGTTCTGTCTTTAAATTCCTTCATAGATCCTTGGCATTTATTTTTTTCTTTCAACTGGAAATAAGATTGCCCCCCTCAAAAAAAATAATCTTTTAATGGTATTCTTAACAAATTCTAAACAAATATTCATTGCAAATGTGTTTGATCACTAAGTACATGCACACACACACACACACACACAATTTTTTTAAGCTGATGAGATATCTCTTTCAGGAACGATGAACAGGAGAGTTTATGTTAGCTTAGAATTACCCTACCATTTTCTTCTCTCATCTTTACTATTATAACCAAACACTGGTGAGCTGGCTATTTTTAATTAGAAGAAAATCAAACAAAGGCCTCCGCGGTGGCATTCAGATACCTAAAACATTAAACAAAAGCCCGTTGACACAGAAAAAAGAGCCAGACAACTGCTAGTGATTTTCCTACAATTTCCGTGTTTTTATCGTGTTTCCCCAGGGGTTGTTCTGCTTTTCCCACTCCGGACCAGGGGCGGCTCCAACAGCAGCTGCAGATGCTTGGCAGCCCAGCCCCTTTCTGGAACCCGCTCCTCTGTGTGACCGGAAGCCCTCCCACGGTGGTCCAAGTGCCTGGATCGATCTCTATAGCAGAAGCTGGAAGAGAAGCAATGTTCCATGAGACAAGTATTGATCTCACTTAACTGTTTACTCACTTCTGTCCAACCGAACCTCTCTATTAAGGACTGGCAGAGAGCAGCAGGCTTTCCCCGGAGTCTTGTCAAATCCATAGTAACAGAAAGCAGTGTTCCTGTGTACAGCCAGAAGACAACCACACAGTGAGCACCAAGCTATCTTGATTCAGCAGATAGTCACAATCTCAGATTTCTAATTACAGATTTTTACGGTCAGCTTCTTGCCTTCAAGATAAGTCCCTTTTTCCTTCTGGTATGTCTACATTATTATTATTTCTTCTTCTTCTTCTTCTTCTTCTTCTTATTATTATTATTATTATTATTATTATTATTATTATTATTATTATTATTATTCCTCTTCCTCTTCCTCCTCTTCTTCTTCTTCTTCTTCTCTTCCTCCTCCTTCTCCTCTTCCTCCTCCTCCTACTTCCTCCTTCTCCTCCTCCTTCTTCTTCTTCCTCCTTATCCTCCTCTTCCTCCTCCTCCTCTTCCTCCTTCTTCTTCTTCCTCCTTCTCCTCTTCCTCCTTCTTCTCCTCCCTCTCCCCTCCCTTCCTCCTCCTCTTCCTCCTCCTTCTTCTTTGATTGTTTTTCTTTCCTATTGGTGGTACATGAATCTCTTCCTGTGTGGATAAGTGTCTGGGTTAGATTGTAGAATACCAGGAATAGGGGTGGGACTGGAAGGGCAAACAGTCCCCACCTGAATGTGGACTAGATACCCATCCACAGTTTTCACGGTTCTGCTGATAGACCAAATCTCTATTTTAAGACACTGAACCTTATGGAGGAAAGGAAAGAGGCAAATCAAACACTGGGGAGAGCTAGTAAAGTCTTTGCCACCCAGGCATGAAGACCTGAGTCTGAGCCCCAGAACCCACATAAAAATAAAAAAATAAAAAATAACTGGCCTGGTGGTATGCACATGTAATCCTAACAGCAGCCCAAAGACAGAGACAGGAGAACCCATAGGCTCACTGGCCAGACTAGACAAGTCTAGCCAACTAGACAAGTCCCAGTGAGAGACCCTGTCCCCCAAACTAGGTAAACTGTGCCTGAGAAAAGATAGCAGAAGTTGACTTCTGGCCACCATGTTCACACACACACACACACACACACACACACACTCCTCTGAGTGTGAGACTGGCCCCACCCGTCCTTGTTCTTCACCAGCAACACAGAATTAATAGTGGCTTAAGCTAAAGCCCTGAGCTGAGTGACACAAGTTTTTCCTACAACTTTTATGGCCCCTGTTTGCAAGTCTGTGGGTTATAGTCATGTTAACGACAAACACTTGCTGCTCCAGAGAAACTGCACGTTAATGAAAGCCCACACAGCCTGGGGCTGATGGCTTTGAAGTCTCTCTAAACATGTAATATCAGCTTGTGAAGCATTAGACAAGGAACTGAGCCGGATAAGGGCTCCAGCCCTAATAGCTCTAAATTGATTATTTCCTTCCTCAAATAAACTCACCAGGCAGCCCCACGAGCTTACTTCCGGAGACTCACTGTGCCCAGAACCTTATCACAAGGAAATGAGAAGCAAGAAGCCAGACAACTGTGATAAGGCACACTCATGAGATACAAACGCAGTTATGAAGGTCGGTCTGGGATCTCTGGAGTCTAGCAGCAGTTAATTATTCATTAATTACATCCTAAGATCATGGGGGGAACAATGCCTTCTATGCTATTGCATGAAACAGTCAAGCACAAAAGCCTGGGGGAGTAATCAAAGGCGGCAGACTCAAACCTGTGCATGTTATAAAGCGTGAAACTGCAGTTTACAAGTCATATACAAAGCTGCAGAAAGCAAAGGCCTACTTCTGACTGGGGCAAGAATTTGAATCTTACGCACACACATCTTCTGTTTAAAACCAGGACCAGAGCTCACATCTTCCATTGACGGAGTTTAACTTTGAGACCTGATTCTCATCAAACACCTGCGATGTGGGCATTGCTGGAAGAAGTGGACGATAATGTCAAGATATGAGCATAGGCAACCACTTCCAGGGCAGGAAGTCGACAGCTCAGGAAACACAAGAATCGGTAACGTGAATACAACAAACTAGAACGCTTCTATGGAGTGCAGACGGTCTAAAGAATGGGAGAAAATCTTAGTCATTAAATAAAACTTAAAAGAATATCAAAAGAATAGAAATCTAATAATGAATGTAATCATGTAATCTAAAGAGATACTCCTTAAAACAATTACAAATAAATAGCCAATAAATACCTGCAAACACTCACAAGGTCTTCAGTCATTGGGAAAATGCAGTTTCAAACCATGTGAGAGTCCACCTTCCCAGAGTCAGAACAGTTAACTTCAACAAGAATTAGAAGGGTCATGGTCCAATCCAGGTGTACCATTCAGGGACTATTCAGGGGAATAATCTAGGATTATTTTTAAGGCCTGGAAGGAATCAGGAGGATTACTAGAGCAAGCAGGGGGAACCACAGGGAGAAACCATAAGAGAGGGTAAGAGGAAGCTAGATAGCATCAGGACACAATAGGTGTACACATATGTCACAGGGACAATGGTGATATGTATTAACAAGTATATTAAATACAAAGGGCAGATTTTAACTCTAGCTCTTTATTTATCAGAATGAATTTCAATACAACTAGGATCACTCTCTCCTCTCTGAGACAAATATTTTTGCGATTATGCATGTAGTGTTTGAGAATTAAAACTTTAAAAGTCACTTAACAGCCAGTAAGGTAACAGACATCTGCAATCCAACACTTAGGAGGCTGAGGCAGGAGGGTCTCTACTAAAGTTCAAAATTTGCCTTGGCCAGATAGCAGGAACTTGGCAGAAAAAGGAGGAGGAGGAAGAGGAGGGAAAGGAGGAGGAGGAGGAGGAGGGGGAAAGGAGGAGGAGGAAGAGGAGGGAAAGATGGAGGAGGAAGAGGAGGGAAAGGTGGAGGAGGAAGAGGAGGGAAAGGTGGAGGAGGAGGAGGGGGAAAGGAGGAGAAGGGGGGAAAGGAGGAAGAGGGGGGAAAGGACGAGAAAAGAAGAAAGGAAAAAGGAAAAAGAAACCAATCACCAAGTCAGTATAGTGTGCTAATGCTAGTATAAAGAAAATAACATCATATACAATAAAACATTTTTTTTCATCCTGTGAACAGAAATGATCTTCTACAGTTTTGGAGAGTATAGAACCTAAGAACATTGTGCCTATAGAGTCAGTGTCCCCTTGGGGCTCACGTCCCGGTTCATTGGGTCATCTTTTTGCTACATAGGCACAGGTTGTAAAGGGTACAAAATTTCTCTGGGGTAGCTTTTATAAGCCACTCCCAAAAGATCTACATTAAATAACCAATTTTCCCAAGTTCCATACTCAAAACCCTTTTCACATTCCTTTAACATCTCATTAACACTCAAATTCTAAGTCCTGTCCCCTGGCCCTCTCCCTTTCTGAGGCTCTGGTGTTGTGGTGATTAGAACCCAGTGAATAGCTGTGAGATGCGTTGGTGCTGACTTTGACATGATATGATAGACAGCTAAGTGAACACAAGAGGCACAGTAAGTCATCTAGAGATGATGGTGACTGTTCAGGAGGCTGTGTGTAGCTAACAGGCAAATTCTATCACATTTCACATAAGACCTTGAAGCCATATGGATTTTGGTGTCACAGGAGACCTGAGCACAATCTCCTGTGTGCCAAGGAAGGAAATGTATGCATTTTTTCAGCTTCTAATGTATGACGGGTTTGTTATACAGCAAAAGAAAATGGTTACACTGAAATACAATGTTCAATGAATGCACTTAAAACACCATGTTTGCCATATCTATGAAGAACAGCTAGGCTGAAGAGTATGCTCAAGACAGTTTTCCACCTGCTGATATTTCAGAGGGACTCCCAAGTGTAAGAATACATTTACACTCTTCCCTGTCAAGATCCTCATGACAGGATGTTAGGAGCTTCTGGACTAATGGCCCGTGGCACCCACCACTCACTATGAGAGCCAGGAGTGTCTTAAAGTGTTCCAGATGCCCATAGGTTGTTTTTATTTGAGAAAAAAATAACACAGGTAAAAAAAAATTAAAACAAAATTTAAACACAGTTTTAGAAAAACCCTGTAATACATAGGGTTTTCAAAAAAGAGGGTCCCCAAAAGTCCATCTTGAAGGCTGTCTAAGATACAAAGACACGTAAGATGTCCACAGATGTGGTCTGGCTCAAGTCTGTAGTCACAGCATTTGAGAGGCTGAGATACCATTGGTTCAAGTCCAACCTGCAGTACATAGTGAAATCCTGTCTCAAACAAACAAATAGTAAAAGAAAAAAATTGACGTACTCATTACTGAAGCTGACATCGGATTCTACAATTTAAATACACGAATAAAACAGCATTGTATGCCTTTACCCATGTGAAAAGAGAAAAAGTGAAAAAGAGAAAAGCTAACAACCAATGTTTTCATAACTATGTGAACTGCACAGGATCTCCTAAATGATGAGGATTCTTCCTGAGAGGATGCTCCCTACCAAGTGTCAGGGTTTAAGAGATGGACCATGAGGGACAGAAAAATTAGAGACTGAAAAGGAATCTTTCAGAAGGTGACAACTTAAACTCTGTGTCCTTCACAGAGGAGCCCTGAAGTCCTGATCAGCCATCAACCTCCAAGAACAAACCTGTTTTTTTGTTCGTTTGTTGGCAAGACTTGATTTGAGAAACAGAGGAAGCTTGGGGGCAATGCTTAGATAACGAAGCTAATTACAATCATTGCTGTTGGACGTAATTAAAAACAGAGAGACACATGTGTTTCCCATCCTTCTGTTGTTCTATAATCAGCAACAAACACGAGAAAAATAAGAAGTAGGGACACGTGCTCTGAGAGGCAAGAGTGAAATTCTTGGTGTGTGAGATAGTGAAGACAAACTTGCCAGCATTTGGGGGAGCCATACACTTCCACAGCCCGTGGGTATCCTGTGTATACCCACTAACTCTTTGCTTGTTTAAATAATCTAGCTTTGACTAAAATATTTATTTGAGCTCATTACAAGTCAAAGAAATTAGCTGAATTGTTTTTTCTGCTATGTTATTACAATTCTCTCCCCCAAAACATGTCAGTTTGCATTGTTGATATTCTTTTCCTCAGACAGACGTTGATTTCATTGGATGGGTGGCCAGCTTGCCTTCTTGGTGTGCCTTATAAATTCCTGGCTTATACCATTTACAAAGCTCACTCTAGCACAAAATATTATATATGAAGTTGGGCTGTTTGTAGGTTTTAAAAAACGTTTACACATTTGGTATACAGCGTAAGATAAATACCCAAGTTTGAGTCTTTTTCTTTTTTTCCCCCTAAATACTTAATCACTTTATTGTAAGTGATATTTTCATGTGAATTTGGGATTGTTGTTAGTCATGTTCTTTGGCTACTTAGGAGAACCAGAGAATTTTAATTTTTGTTGCTTTATGAGACATTTTTCCCCAGAAACAGCAGAATTAGTTCAACTCTAATCCTCATTTTCAGAATCATTCCAAACACTGGCATCAGATTCTGCTAACAGTTCATCCCATGTCTAATGTGTACATGAACCCCGGCATGCTGATGTCTGTCCACAGTGACTGAGCACACAGGATATCTTTGGGTTCCTCCATTGTGTTCTTCAGGAAGACTCCATCTGTCTTATGCAGCAACCACACCTCTGACAAAGCAGCTCTCTGGCAAGCATATGCTTCGGGTCAAACTGCAAAGGGGAAATTGTTCTAGAGAATGTGCTAGTAGGATGCTGCCTATGCAGAAGAGGGCGCCTTTTCCCCCAGTTGACATTTTAAAGACAGTTGTCACTCTAAAATTTCCAACTGCCTGTGACCCTCCCAGCCCCAAGGGATTTTTGGCAAATATCAGTCCACAAATGGGGAAGAAACCACTTTGAGGGTCCAGAAGGCCTGTGAGTAATGATGACACCTGGACCAGCTTAAAGGAGACAGATCAACTTTACTTGGGATGATTCAAAGATTATATAGTTTTTGGAAGGGGCGGGGTAGAAATATACAGGATGGGCAAAGGTCATTGGCTGAAAGTTTAAGTTACCCAGATGCTTCATTAGCATGGACAAGCATGCCAGGAATCTCAGGTGCTAGCTGACCAGGAGAAAGGAAGTTGAACCTGCAATCTAACTAAGGCTACCAGATATTCCACAGGCACAGGGTGTGTGGAGGTTAAAGTCAGAGAAGGGGAAGCCCTGATAGTAAAGTGAGTCCTCCATTTTGTGCCAAGCCCAGAAGCTATCTGGACAATGGTAGACATCTACCTTAATTAGCACGGGTTTACCACAGTGCCTAATTGTAATTGATTCTTTAAGGCTTTAAAACTTTATTAATGGTCCCATCTTTTTCTCTTCTCTTCCTTGAGCTCACTACGTAGCTGAGGCTAGCCCCAGAGAACTTCCACATTGGCAGTTTCACGCTCACTTTGAAACCATTAGTTCAGGGATAGATAAGATGGTCACTTAGCACTGGTGTCAATGCGTGTTGAACACACACACATACATATACATAATTTTAAGGGAAATTTTAAGGCTGGATGACAGCTCTGTTAAGAATGCATAGTGCTATTTTGGAGTTCAGTTCCCAGCATTCACATAAGGTGGGTCACACTTGCCTATAACTCCAGCTTTAGGGTATCCTACAACTTTTTCTGCTCTTCTCCAGCACTGAATTCACGTGGATAACCCCACACAGAGACACACATGCGCATATTTAAAAAAAAAAAAACCTCAGGGGTCTTTTTCTCTTTAAAGTAAAGCAAAGACATCAAATTAATTGAAATAACTGGAAATGTCTTGTCAGCTGTTGGGTGAATAGGATTCAAGGCAAAAGTTGTTTTCCTAATTATTGGCCTCCTGTGTAGTGCCAGGCCCAATCTGCCAATATTTAATTATCTGAGAGGTGAAAATGGAAGCTTAGAGCCATCCTAAGTGTTCACATATAGGCCCTCAGCTTGCTGCTCCAGCTGTCATGCCTACAACTTCCTGCAAGGTTGATGGATACTTAACTCTCTGGGATGGTAAGCCTAAATATATGCTTTCTTTTCTAATTTGACTTGGTCTTGGTGTTTTATCACAGCAACAAAAACGTAACTAACATACATCTTAACACTTTATTGCCATTTTGTAATGTGTGTGTATGTGGGGGGGGGCAGGTGAGGGATGGAGAGGGAGAGAAAGAGATTTACTATGTGTGATCTGAGAGATAATTAGTAATTAAGATTGGAATAAAAGAAATTGTGTCTGCCTGTGGCACTGAGGTAGGAAAGCCTAGGGAATAACTTATCAACCTGGCACTCCACTTGGCTTGGGCTATGCACACACACACCCTTCTGAAAAAGGAATCTAGCAACCTGTTGGCAATCTGGAGGTCCCCCTGTATCAGGGTACACACATACCTGCTTAAATAACAGAAATAATTTACTCCCATTGGTAACCACTTGACAACGCCCCATTTCTACCCAAAGACATCTTGAAATGTATCCAGGAACTACAGACAATGGGCCAATCCAGTCTGAACCAGTTTTGCATGCATGCACAATAAAGTAAACTGTGTCCTCTGAGTGAACTTTTAGGGAGAGTCCCCTCTTATGATCTCATGTTCAGGCATCGTGGAGAGTATATATTATTAAAATTGGATGTACTGTGGGAAGGGACACATAGACAGTGAGCAAAGGCTTTAATTCAAGCCTGTCAATCAAAACAGATAACCTTCCATGCTGTGTCTCTTAGCAGCAAAGCTCTCCTCTCTTGAGCCCACATAAAAGGAACGCCTCAGAGTTCTCTTACTTGTGTGGCCCACTGTCACTCTTGACAGCATATCTGAGCTGTACCTTGCTTTGCTTTGAATAATGTTCTCTTGGGACCTGTTTTTCTTTTGACTGAGGCGCTGAGAACTTGGAAATACCTACCCCAGTCTCCAGTCACTGCGACAGGATGACTCAGCAAGCCGCTGTCAACAAAACTACTGCTCTTTGTGAATCTGTTGTCATTCAATAAATTCTGGTCCTGTGGAGAGACACAAATATCTTGGTCTGAGTTAATGTCTATCTATAGTTCTGATGTAGTGTGCTCACCACAATATCCAAATATGAAAATGAGCCAAGAGGAAATTCATCAAATCCTTACTGCCACAAAACAATAGTTTTAACATTTCACCTTCTGATTTGTTCAAAATTCTATTTGATCATTTATTGTTTCTAGTCTTCTTCTTTTTTTTTTTTTTGTAAACCACATATCATTTTTTGGGTACGCAATCATGCCACCTGCAACCATCAACAGTTTGGCTTCTTTTTCTGAACTAGTTTGGGACTTTTTCCTTCTATGGTTTTATTATGCATTCTAAAACATTCTAGGAACCTCTTGACCTTTTCCTGTCATACTCATTCTGTTTACCACCCACATGAGTTTGCTCTTCTTCTCTCTGTGTTGTAAGGTACTTGATGGTAATGCCTGAATCTTAACAAGATTTCCTCAACCTATGTGGAAGAGAAGCCTACATGCTCTCATACAATTAAAGCATCATTTTCAAAAAATTTTTAAGCCTAGAATACAAGAAGCATCTAATTTATTAATTTTTTTGTAGGCTGTGATAAGGACTAGCCTGTTCAGTCACCAATGCAAACCTCTGCTCAGACAACACCTGTCACAGGGGTGTCATTACAGGGCTGCCTACAGTACCAAGTTGGACAGTGCTGTTGCCTACACATCAGCTCATGGTCTGTCCATACAGCAGACTAAGGGTCATCACCAGTTTTATTTCTGTTAGAAGCTATCCTTAATCCATGTTACTGTCTGGTAGTTTTTAAACTAACGTATTGTGATAATGAACTGAAATTCTCTGAGGTCATAGGAAATCCTTCCTCAGGCAGAGAGCGGGATGATCTGCCTCAAGCTTCCTAAACAGACAGTCAGAAAAAGAACATACAACAGTCATGAAATCACAGCAAAAGCAACTCTGAATGCGGACATAGAGAACAACAAGAAAACCTGTATAGATAGCTACCTGTAACTCACAGGGCAGCCTAACCATCGAGAGGCTGTTCTCACATCCTGGTATCTCGCTAAACATTCCTTTGCCATTTAATACTTCTTACCAACTGATATTTTGTGGTGGGGTGAGTATCTAGTTGAGGAAGGATCAGTGAACCAACTCAATATTTGAAGTCAGAAGTACAAAGGACAGATTGTTTTCATTCTAGTAGCACGGAAGCTGGGTGTACCTCATTGGAAATGCTCAGAAAGTGTCTCAGATGTGCATTTTGCAGATGCTAGAATACTAGCACAAATGTAACGAGAGATCTTTGTTGCAGTAATATTTAAAACGGCAGGTCCAATCTGGCTTGTTCTTATGGGGCCGCCATGTTCCTGTCTAAGCAAGGCCTAAGGCCACGAGCAGTGGTGTGCTCAGGCTGGCCAGATGCACCGGCCCTGGCACCCATGAGATGCCAGCATGGGAGATGGCTCTGCCAATCTACCACACTGTGTCCACAAAGTTTGGCTGAACCTCAGACAATACCTGCCATCCATATGGTACCCAGTAGACACGAGACTCTAAAGCTTAGTTATTATCCGAAAGCTTTATATATTTAGAAATGCTCAATTAACAATTTGCCCACACAATTAGAGTTGTTTTCCAATATCTAACCTTAATATATAAATCGTTACCCAGGACCATCCTGGACCTGTGGTTCTCCATGCCTCCTATATCTCTCCTCTCCCTTCTCCTCCCAAATGTAGCAGGGGAAATATACTGCTACAGATCTTTGTGACATAGACTCTGTGTCTCAACAGGAAATCCACTGTATCTACTCTCTGTCCTCACATGCAGTCTGAAAAGTGTCTTTATACAGTATTCAATAACACCTACATTCTAACCGAAACCCATCCCAGAAGGTCAGGGGTAGGACTTGCTACCTGGAGCATAATGTATCCACTCAAACGTTTTAAATTTTGGAGCATTTCAGACCAAGGACACTCAACTCATCACAGGAAAAACTACCGAAGTGTCAAACCAAACCAGAACACACGTAGAAAATGATGTAAAGAACCAGGCTGTGCCAACATACCTGAGCTCAGTGTAATGCAGGTGAGCATCTGAGCAGCTGCACAGGTGAACAGGTAAACAGGTAAGCAGCTGAGCAGGTGAGCAGGTGAGCAGCTGAGCAGCTGCACAGGTGAGCAGGTGAGCAGCTGAACAGGTGAGCAGGTGAGCAGGTGAGCAGATGAGCAGATGAGCAGATGAGCAGGTGAGCAGATGAGCAGATGAGCAGGTGAACAGCTGAGCAGGGAATCAATCAGCTGAGCAGGTGAGCAGGTGAGCAGGTGAGCAGCTGTGCAGGTCAGCAACTGTGAAGGTGAGCAGATGAGCAGGTGAGCAGGGAATCAACCAGATGAACAGCTGTGCAGGTGAGCAGGTGAGCAGGTGAGCAGGTGAGCAGGTGAGCAGGTGAGCAGGAACAAATGTAGGGCACAGCCTTGGCAGGCAGTCCAAACCTTGACCTTGATCAAACTGTAGCTGTTCCTTGGGTCTGCATGGCCCTGGGCAAGAGCTTCACTTCCCTGGATCTGTTTCCTCTTTTATAAAATGGGAACAATAATAGTACCTCCTCCTACATCTCAGTAGGAGTCAAATGTATGTCTTTCTAGAACAATACAACATAAAAAGTACCACAGCAGAGTCACCATTTATGTAATTGTTTTTAAATTACATAAATGTGTATTTTAAATTTAGCCACATACTATTTTTTAAATACTTAATAGGAAGTGAGACATTTTCATATATTCAATCATAAGAATAGAATTTGAGTTTTATTGAAATTAGGCCATTTAAACTATATTCTTTTCTAAAATAAAATTTACTAAGCTTTTTCACTTCTTTAAATGTCACTGAAAGAAATACTATCATTTTTCTTTGCTAATAAATGGTTTTTTTACGTGCAAATATGGACCATCAACAGTGGGTGAGTCAGAGTGCTGACTCTCCAGAATTCAGCTGATCAGGCATCAGCAGGTGCTTGATACTTGTCCGAGATCTCCTGAAGGTATTTAATATCTTATAGCCACATTTAAGATGGCTTAAGGTTAATGCATATTCAAATGCTGGAGGAAGGAACCAGATTCTAGGAGCACGGAGTCACACGAGATATGAATAGTTATGGCTTCATTCTTCCGTCATCTTTTTTGAATCACCAGCATCCATGTAGCCAGGTTTGGGCTGGAAGGAAGCTGAGAAAAACCTATAAATGTTATGGGATGGTCAGACAGGCCAAAGTATGGCTGTGCTAAACATATTTTTCCATTTTCTTGCCAACTTTTTAAATATTTAAGGGCTTTCATTTCACTTACAGTTCTTTTGACGCTGTGTCATTTGAATGTGAGTCAACTTGGACAAAGTATTTGGTTGTGATTTCTCCAAGGACACTGTAGACAGGGCTTGGTGTTCTCACTTCTGAATCTGCTTACAGGTGTCCACTACTGTCTACACAACTGAAATATCTTCAATATATCCTGGAAAAACCTGGCAGGGCTATAATCTGGCCTGTCTGACCTGCTCACTGAGTTCATTGGTCTTCTGTTTCCTTCCACCACAAGCCTCTGTTATGTGGGAGTTGAGACGTTGAAGCCATATCTATCAATATTACACGTGTTTCTATTATATATAGATCTGGTACCTTTTTCCAGCATATTCATTAAGGTTGATGAATATTCACCAACCTTAAACTATGTTAAATTTGAACATCTTTATGTTTGAATCTTTATGTATGAACCTTTGTTGGGTTCAAATCCCAGGTCTACCTCTCACTGTGTTTCTGGGCCTTGACCGTGTGGTCCAACCTAGCTCACTAGTGACAATTCCAGAGTTTGTGTAAGAATGAGGCTTTCTTGTGTCACAAGCCTATCATGCATGGTACCTATTTGATTGGCCATGACTACCGTTGCTGTGTGCTGTGTGGCAGTCATAGTAGCAAAGACAGTAAGTGCAAACAAATGCTCTATTTTTACTGTGGCTACAAAAGATCAAAAGAAAAAACGGCAAAAGTGAGTGCTTTGTTACGTGGAGGAGCCCAGAACCTAAAGGTCCACATAACAGACATGACAATGAACAATTTCGCTCTAGTGAGCACTGTGTCTGACCACAGCTGTGGCTGACACCCACATACCTGGATGCCATTAGCTCTTTGAAAGTAAGTTCTAATCCTTTTGGGAGACTAAGCAACTCTCATGTGATTAAGATTAAGCTGATGCATTGACTGTGGGTTTCTGCTTTGGAATCAGCACTAGTCAGACTCCTAGGCCAGCATTCTGTGTTCCTGCGATCCTGCCACAGGCGAGCATGTCAGGTTCTAGGAGGAATATGATAAGCCAACACCAACTTTAGATTTTCAGGGCATTTATTTCAATTTCTAATCAAACTCAACTCCAGTGCCTTCTGTATACACTAGCTCCAGGGTGCAAAGAAAACCATGTGCAGAGAACATACCAGATGCTTTTGCATGCTGATAACTCAAGTTCCCTGCTCTAGCTTCCAGGTATGTGCAACCAAGCCTCCTGTGATTAGCCTACAGTTAGTATAATTTAAATAGTTTGAAGTCTTTGGTTCAAAATATAAACATAAAAGAAAGGAGATTCCGTGTCTGTATTTCTGGAGATTCCTTATTTGATTCTGAGGGAAAAAATAGTTACAGATACTACAGTGTAACTGTTCCCACCAGTGGTACCCTCACTTTTACTTAACAATCACCACATACAAGCATTGTTTTTCAAGAGCTTAGATTAGCATGGGCTGACACATTTAAAGTCTCCAGGACATCTAAGAGTCAGTCAACAAACTGAAGCTGTCGAGATGTCTGCTCCTAAGTGATACAAGAACAGCAGAAACCAAAAATGCCATTCATAGATGACTCTAATAAAAAGAATCACAAATTATTGACTTGTTTTATATAGACTGATGTACCACCACATTAATACTTGTGTCCCAGTCCCCAAGCAAAACAACACACTAGATGTGAGCCTGTCTGCTGCCCTCGCACCCAGGAAGTGCTGGCTCCGTTAAAAATGCATTGCTCACTGCCCTGGTACTGTCTACACAGGCTAGGCTGGCTGTCCAAGGAATCCCAAGGATCCTCCTGTCTCAGCCCCTGCAGTAATGGATTTACAAGTGGGTGCCACCAAGGCTGGCTTATGTGGTTTTGGTCTAGAACTCAGGTCTTCATGCTTTATAAGGCGAACACTTTACTGCTATGCTAACTCCACTGTCTCTTAATAATTTAAACATGTCTCCTTTAAGATACTCTAACTTCTCTGGTTTTGCCATATCCTTCCTTCCCACTCACTTGTCTTTTTAATGGGTAATTGAGTGTCTTCCTCAACACAGTTATGCTTATGCATTCTTGGTTTTCCCTTGTATTGCTTCTTCCTGCCTATCTTCTTACTTTACTCCCCTGTCAGCATTTGCTTTGGCTTATCCTGTTTCTTCCCACTCGGTGATTATGTTTACTCTAGTCCAGGTGTGCTGCTGTAGCTTAGAATGTTTGAAACAATGAGCTGGCTGGTTCTTCCGGGGAAGGCACAAAATGCTGAAGGCAAGCATAGACCTCAGAGTGCCTTTCTTCACTCACTCCAGTGCCAACCTTAGCATTACTTGTCCTAACTGTAGAAGTGTCTTGGTTTGTCTCCATTTGTCTTCCACAGTGCAAACAAAGGAGAAAGAGAGTTAATTCTTTGCATTATTAATGTTAGATGTGCAGGTCATGCTATCTGTTAACGTGTGCACTTGAATCAGCGGGAAACATTGTTGTTAGATATGTGCAATATTGAGAGGCAAGACAAAGCTGCATCTTTGATGCATGAATCAACAAACAGCTGGTCCTGCCTCAGTGAGGAAATGCCAGATCCTCTCTAATAAAATATAACACTGTGTAAAGTATCAGCTGCTGTCCATCTGCTGGATTCATTATCCCACCTAATGGTTTTTGCAGGTAACTCAGCAGAGGGACTTAAAATTACATAAATTTGTCCTCAGGTTTTAAATGTGCCAGAGTAGCCAGTTTTCCGGTATCTGAGTTGACCCAAGAGCTGAATGGTCCCTGTGTTAATGAGTAATAAATACTGGTGGCCAAGCCTTGCTCTGGTCAGGCGCCAAGGAAATCATCTACTGCCTGGGACCACGCAGGCATTCTCCTTACATACCTCTGATGCAAGCAGAAAAAATGTCCAATTCTTGAGAAGTGCAGTAATCCACAAAGCACAGATAAATGTAAAATGAGCAATAGCCAGATTTAAAGCAAATGATGAAATAAGTTCCCTGACATTCATACTCTCTGCTTGGGGACCAAGTGGAATGTTGATCCCATCATATTCTGACACTAAGAAGTCTCTGAGGAAAGGACAAAGAGACAATGTGCTGTTCATCTCAGCATGATGAGACTTGGGATGGAGGAACAGAGAAAAGATGTCATCTGTGTGTTATGTTGCTGTTTTCAGCCTCTGCCCATTCTTGCTTCTTTTCTGTTATACTGTTACTACAGTTGTAGCCAGTAAGAAATCTCCAAGTCAAATAATGGAAGGGTTATAACCACATGTCTACTTCTTCAGACCTTACTTATAAAAAATAAATGCATTTTAATAGATATTAAATATCCCCGATGGGACAAGCTGCCTTGTCTCAAGTTTTTAGACATTGTGGGACAGAGAATCAAAAAGGAAAGTTATAATGACTCATATTTTTTTTTAAATGTGACCAGTTATTTGGACTCAACCATGGACTGGTCTAGAAATCAATCCAATATTAGAAATAACAGTTTTCATTTGGAAGGCTGGTTTTGGACATTTTCAGAGATATATTTGGAAGTTAGCTGCAGTTCTCTATGATGTCATGATAGCAAGAGATAAAGTTGGGACAGGATCTGTATTTCAAACAAGCGTTAGTACATGTGTTAAGTCTCTTTTAATTGTCAAGTTAAAATTACTTTTGTTTCTTCTATAGTATTTAATGTAAGTTGTATTAATTATACACTTTCTAATTGAAATCTGGCATGTCTACTAAAGGGGTCTATCAACCAGCTTTTGTTTTATTGCCCTGAATATTACAAGACCTTGGTACTATAAAAAACCTTGCAAGTAGTGGAAGAAGTGAGTCAGGCTTTAAGCAGAAGCAAGAGGATAGTGGGCTTGATTATTGCTGGTATAACAGCTTTAACTACATTAATTGCTAGCACCACTGCTTCTGCAATTGCTTTGACACAAGAAGTTAAGACAACTACTTTTGTTAACCATTTAGCAAAAAAAAAAAAAATGTTACTAATGTGTTGAGTATACAAGAGAATTTAGATAAGCATTTGGAACAATGAATTGATGCTCTTTATCCTTTTCAAATTCTTGGAAGGAGGTTCAAGTTTAAGAGTAAGGAGCCTTCTCGAGTGTCATGCTAAATACCAATGGAGTTGTGTTACTTCTAAAATTTACAATGATAGTCATTATAGTTAGGAAAAAGTTTAAAGACACTTGAAGAGTATTTGGCATAATCCTAACACCTCTCTGAATGCCTTAACTTTGGATAGTGAGATTATAAATTTAAAGAATGCTGCTCTCCTGGGCTTTGACGCTGCAGATACTGCTGATAAAATTATCCATGGCCTGAAGTCAGTATTTCCATTTTGGTCAAGCTTCAAAAATGGCATATATAGCTTGATCATGCTATCCCTTTTTGTGCTGGGAATACTTTTATTCCTGCCCAACATATTAAAGCTTGTCTTTAACAGCATCAACATATTGGCAGCCAAAGTACATGACTTGAAACTGAAAATGGACCCCCAGATAGAATTATTAATTTAATAGGCTGGCAAGCCAAGGACGGGTAAGATTCTGCACAGAGCCTTACCAACCTAAGACAGAGTGCATTGCTTTTGATAATGCATATTCCATGATGGATAAGGAAGGCACTTCTGTCAGAACAACCTAAGACAGACTCAGTCTTATTTATAAAATAAAAAGGGGGGATGTGGAGAGCTTTTGGGACTGCTTGGCAGAAATCTGACATTGGCCAAGGACAAGGAAATTGGCTTCTTGGCAGGAGTCTGACATTGGCCAAGGGCAAAGAAATGGGCTTTAGGCAGGAATCTGACATTAGACTAGAACAAAGAAATGATTTCAGGCAGGAATCTAAATATTAGGCTAAAACAAAGAAGTACACTTCAGACATGAAAATGACTTTGGGCTAGGATAGGGAAGTAGGCTCAGATATTTTGGTCATCCTGATAAGCCCTTAGAAACAGTGATCACAGAAGTGATCATGGGACTTTGCTTATTGCCTTGCTTATTCTTTGACTGTTTGTGTTTATTGTCTTGCTTGTTCCTTGACTATTTGCATTTATTGTATTGCTAGTTCCTCAACTTATAATTGACCTTAATACTTGCAATGTAATTAAAATGGCAAAAAGCAGATTGGGAACAAATTAAAAAAAAAGATATTAGTAAGTTTGCTATTTACTTGATTATTAATGAGAAAATAAGAACATATCTTTTTTAAAGTAATACATGTACAAATAGAAAGGGTACTAAGACCTTATAGAAACATACTTCTTGTCCAGGAGATGGCTTAGTTGGTAAGAGTGTGGGTGTGTAAACACCTGAGTTTGGATCCCAACGGTCAAGTAAACAGCCAGGCATGGACATATACAATTGTAACCCCAGCACTGTGTAAAACAGAGACAAGATCATCACCAAGCTGTTAGTGGCCAGCCTAGTCTCAGGTTCTATGAGAGGTCTTGTCTCAAAAGAAGTGGGCAGAGAGTGACAGTATCATTCTCTGACATCTTCATATGTATGTACATGGGTACACATACTCCCCTTTCCCTCCACACATGCCCATACACCCCACACATATCATATCTGTACACAGAAACACATACATGCTCATACCACACACCCATCATAAACATATCCAGAAACACACACATTCACATATACACCACATGTCTTTTACATACCTGCAACACACATATGTGCTCATATACCACACACACACATCTTGTACATACTTACCACCACCACCCACACACACAGAGCAGTATCTGGGGGTGGCACTTTGCTGTGGTAATTGAATTAGGCTGAATGGTCCTGAATTAGTCACCCTACTGAATTTCAATACAATATATTCTACAGCTCCTCTTGCACAGATATTCATTGTTCATCCTTTGTTTTTAATATCTTTCATGAATTGACTTCACCCTAAACACAAAGCCCAATTGCCCAATACTATACAACACTAGTCTCTCTGATGACTCAATTGAAGGAGATGCTCATGTAACAAAAAGGAGACTTAGGAAATTAAAAGAATGATGAATGATAATTTCACATGACAAAAGAATGTTGTCTGAGTAAATGACTGAGAGCTGTCAAAAATACAGATATATTTATGTCTTTGGGTAATTTGCTATTCAAAAAAAATTCACAAGCTATACCAGTTTCACTGGCTTTAATTTACCAAGTACTGGTGATTTCATTGTTTGGCCATGGCCTCTGCAAGCACAGGTTCCTATCTTCCTGTCTTAATCGTTAATTTGGTCTCAGGTCACACTCTACACTTGATACAATTGTTGTGGGAGGGGGTGTGTGTCATAGAGTGGCTAGAAAGGATTAGAATTTCTACAAAGTTTATAAAGACCCCCTGAAGGTAAAGGATAATATTTGGCTGTTTCCTCTCAATTTAAACATTTCCTCCTAGAGGGAGGGAGTCTTAGGGAACTCAGGAGTTTAAAAAAAAATAAAGTGAAAGAAACTTGGAAGACTGAAAAGTTCTTGAGTGACATTCTCTAACATTACAAAAACGTTGACAGACTCTGCTCACCTCACCCCACCCCACCTCACTCCATCCCCCTTCCTATCACACACCCCACCTCATGCCCTCCACCTCATCCATTCCACACTCCCAAATGCAGAGAAAGAGCTAGCAGCATAGCCTACAAGCTATGCAGAATGCCCCAAGGTTCAGTTTCCTATGTTGGGGTGATGTAAATCCCTGCTCCAGTAGGTCACCCCTAATCCAATACAAACTTACTGGTTCTCCATGTTGGACTTTGATGCAACTGGTACTGTCATGAGCTCCTCTTCAGGGATGAATAGATGGTTGAGAAGTTCACAAGTCTGATCTTCTTCATACGATTTCAACACATACATGTCTTTGTGTTTCTGCTTTGATTTCTGCATTCATATTTAGTAAAATCTTATTTGTATTAGAAAGTTATTTATTTGTCAGTTTGGTCCCATGGTTTATGCTGAGCAAATAGCAATGCCCTTCACAAATATATATATAGTCTCACTCTTGTGACTGCGGCAGCCATCTTCCAGTAATTCACCAACATGACGAGCACAAAGGGAAAGAGGAGGGGCACTCGGCATATGTTCTCTAGGCCTTTTAGGAAACATGGAGTTGTTCCTTTGGCCACATACATGCGAATCTACAAGAAGGCTGATATTGGAGACATCAAGGGAATGGGCCCCGTTCAAAAAGAAATGCCCAGTAAGTGTTACCATAGCAAAACCGAGAGTCTACAATGTCACCCAGCGTGCCATGAGCATCACTGTAAACAGGCAAGTTAAGGGCAAGATTCTGGCCAAAAACATCAATGTGCAGACTGAGCACGTTAAGCACTCAAAGAGCAGAGACAGCTTCCTGAAGCAGGTGAAGGAGAACGATCAGAAGAAGAAGGAAGCCAAAGAGAAGGGTGCCAGGGTTCAGCTGAAGCGCCAGCCTGCGCCACCCAGAGAAGCACACATTGTGAGAATTAACAGAAAGAGCCTGAGCTCCCGGAGCCCACTCCATATGAATTCATGGCCTAGTGTACAAAAGAGAAACAAAGGACCCAGACTACAGAGTGTTTTCCTTAAAAAAAAAAAATACAAAAAAGACAAAATAGTCTCAGTAAAAATGGAGTATACTGTGTTTTGTACAATGATGTTACTCAGGAAAACGCACAGGATTCTGAAAGCTAATTTTTATATATGTTTTCTAAAGCTGCTATATAGTACACCTTTCAGAAGGGTCCAGGCAGACCTGTGCATGCATCCATGTAGCTGACACCTGATGAGAATTCTTAGTGTGCACAGTTTGACTAGCTATGTCTAACAAATCTGTGTCATTTTGATCAGCTATTAATCTATTCACATTTGCTTTAAGAATGACAGTTAAGGAGCTAGAGAGAGGGCTCAGTGGTTAAGAGCACCCAAGTGGCACCTCACAACCCCAGTTCCAGGGTATCTGAGGCCCTCCCACCAATGCCTATAAAGTCAAATAGATTATTTTTAAATTTTTTTTAAATGACAGTTAAAAAGAGACAGTAACTGTCCCTTAGTTAACCACATTTAGTGTAAGCTTTGAATATGTTACTTCAACCTAAATTCAGTTCAATATGCACAGAGGTACCATAAGCGATATACATTGGTTAAAAATGAGATTTTATAAACCGCTCTTGGAAGAACAGAAAACTGTGCTTTCATGATTGAATTTCAGGGTGAAAGCATCAGTTGTGGGTTACTTCATCTCATCAATGTTTTATAGCCTATCCACTTCTCTTTCAGGTAGTTAATAGTAAGATCCAGATTCATGTGCTCCTCAAGGAAACCTTGCACTGCGCCCAACAGAACAATGTGCAGTGTCATATAAATTAAATGCAAGAGCAAAGGAGTCAGAGATGGAGAGTAGAGTATCTGATTGGGGGCCTTGTCATTTCCTGGAGGAGGAAGCATTTAAATTGAAACTCGAGGGACAGCTAAGATTTCAGTAATTAAAGAGGAGGGTTTTCTTCGGAGTTATAATTAACAGTATGGAGAGGCAGGAGGTATGTGAGAAGAAACAACACAGGGAATCTGCCAGCTGTGATACTGTGTGTGTTCCCATACTGTCTGACCCCTGTGCCCTTAGGCAAGACTAGGTCATACCTATCCGGCAATTGAACAATTTAGAATGTTTCTTTACTTCTTCTCCCCAAAGATAACTGCAAGAACTAGTTTATCCCACTCCACTTCTGAACAGTTTTCTTCCTTTTCTTTTGTTTTTGGTTTGTTTGGTTGTTTTTTCAGAGAGGATTGACTTTTAGAGACATGGTGTATTGTTCTATAGCCCAGTGTGTTGGCTCATTTTTTGTCGATTTGACACAAGCCATAGCCATCTGAAAGGAGGAAACTTCAATTTAGAAAACGCCTCCAGAAGACCCATCTGTACGCAGACAAAGCATTATCTTATTGGAAATCAGTTGTGGAGGGATCAGCCATTGTAAATTCAGACCCCCCTGGGCTGATGTTCCTGAGTTCTATAAGGAGGCAGACTGATCAAGTGAGCCATCTTGAGGTGTTTAATCACAGCAATAGTAACCCTGACTGAGAGACCCAGGTTTGTAGTAAATGCACTATGCAGCCCAGGCTGACTTTGAACTCCTAACCTTCCTGATGGTTGATCTGTTTTCTATATAGTAGCAAGCAGAGAAGGTTTTTCGTGAATGAGAATGGGAGCAATGTCATTCTTCCATTCAAAATACCTTAACGTTTTCTTGCATTAAAATTTCTGAAATAAAAGGAAAATCTTACCTTATCCTTATAAAAGGAAAGTTTTATCTGACCCAGAAATTGTAAAAGTCTTCCTGTTATGGTTTGGATATAAAATGGCTCATGGGCTTCCGTCCTTATTGAACACGTCTTCCTCAGCTTACGATCTGTTTAGGGAGGTGGTGATCTTTGGTTCATGAAGCACTGGCTTTCAGAGGAAATCTACCAGGTTAGGTCTCTGAAGTGTATTACATAGCCTTACTCCTGGCTCAAACTCTCTCTTTCTTGTTAGAGGTGACTAGATGCCATCAGCCCCATGGACCCAGCTCTTCTTGCCACCCTGCCTTTCCACTTGGTACATAGTGCCAAGATGGACTTTGTATATCCTGAACCATCAATGCAAACTTCAGTCACTCTGTCAGTCATCCAGTTTTAGGTAATACGGGATAAAGGAAGCCATTCCTACCTCTGTGCCTGACCAAGACAGAGCTGGGTCACTTCCCAACACTATACTTGACCTCAGATCACAGTTTCTCCTCCATCATATAAGCAGGCAGGGTCCTTTGTCAAGTCCAGTGTGGTCTTTTCAGGTCAGCTTGGACATGTCCCCAAATGACAAATGCACAGCCATTTGGAAATCAGGTGGATGAGGGCAGTGTTGTGAGGGTTGTAGAGCAGTCAACTCTTAAAAAGACTAAAACCTTGATCTCTGCTTTTTAGAATAAAGGGATTTTTTTTTCATCTCACGTGTCTTATACAGCTTTCAACCACCTGGATCCCAGGTTGGATGGTTCATTCATCTCAGAAAGCCCTTGGGCAAGTCTCTTTGCTCAACAGATGACTCAACCCCCCGCCCAAACAAAATGAGAATACACTGAGATGCAAAGGACAGCAACCATCTCAGACTCAGGCATGTGACAGGTGGCTCACAGAAGTAGCTCTTCTGTGGGAACTCACCAGGACATGGGCTCTGCAGAGTCTAGTAACAAGATGCCAGCCCCTACAACCAGATGGCTCAGACACATGACCCAGAAACTGGCAGTCATCTGGTGTGTGGGACTTAGGCTGAGAGAAGGTGGAGCTTAGACAGGAAAGTGGTTCTAGGACAGTTGCTTATTCTCCACAGTGAAAGATGAAGCTCCATCTGACGCCATGAATAGGGGAATCCAGGTGAGCGTGGGTGGCATCTTCTCTTTTCCACGAGTAGATTGTCTTTCTAATATTATATTATGCTTCAGTCTCTTAAACAGCACAATCTTTAATGTTTTTCTTTCCTTTTCTATTTCTCTGAATCTAAATGTATTGTCTATTTTTCCTCTTGTCCTTCCACCAGGGATCTCAAAAACAGGAAGAAACACATGTATTCAATTCACTCCCACACTTCCATACTGGTTTAACACATTATCTAACTGTTGACTGGTTAAGCTATAAGAGACTCTTTTTACTGGAAAAACATATTCTAACATGTTGCAGTGTTAATTTAATGGTAAATACTTAAACACAGTGTGAGGGAAACATTAAACCAGAAAATACAGCTTTTAAAACCACAAAACCATAGCACATGTAAAATTAAATTTAAAAACTGAAAATAAAACCCAACTGAAACCAGTAGGATGAATTACATATGGTAGATGCTGTATTGAAATTAAAGCTCCAATACTGGGTTTAGCGGTAGAAATGCTTGTTCACTCTACTTTGGGCATAAAGTTTCATTTCTATACCGATGTCATTCATGCCTATACATAATTGTAGTGGATTTGGTTTTATGCATCAGAATGGACTGAGGTCTGAGTGCAGCAATCTTTCACTTTATAAATTCAGCAGAAGATTTTGCAGAACCCAAATATTCCTCGGTGTGCTGGGTAGTTTTTCTGTCAACTTAACCCAAGCTATAGTCATGAGAGAAGGGAACTTGAATTAAGTAAATGCCTCTATAAAATAGGGCTGTAGTCAGGCCTATAGACCATTTTCTAAATTAGTGAGTACTTGGCGAGGCTCCATCCCATAGTGGTGCTACCCCTGGGCTGGTGGCCCTAAGCCCTATAGGAAAGCAGGCTGAAACAGCCATGAGGAGCAAGCCAGGAAGCAGCACTCCACAGGGCCTCTGCATCAGCTCTCACCCTCTTCATGCCCTGTTCGAGTTCTTACCTGGATTTCCTTCAATGAACAGTGATTTGGAAATATAAGCCAAATAAACCCTTCCTTCTTCAACTTCCTTTTGGTCATGAGGTTCATCACAGCAATCATAACCCTGGGACACCCAATGTGAATGATCAGTTTTGTATTTATTTGTTCAATTAATACGCTCTATCCATCCAACTTAGTTTGAAAATGTTATGAAGCAAAATATAATTATTCTTACTGTTGTCTGAATCTGAAATGTCCCCTGTAAGTTTATATTTCTGATGCTTTGTGACCAGCTTGCTGTTTTGAAAAGCTGTGGAGTGTTCAGGAGGTGGAGCCTGACTGGTGGAAATCAAGGGCAAGATGTGAAAGATTATACCTGCTGGTGGTCCCAGCTCTAAG
The DNA here is from genome assembly GCA_030674055.1 of Rhabdomys pumilio. Lineage (NCBI taxonomy): Eukaryota > Metazoa > Chordata > Mammalia > Rodentia > Muridae > Rhabdomys > Rhabdomys pumilio. Next base: position 107,224,470 of record JANHMN010000001.1, read on the forward strand.
TGCTTCCTATCCATGTTAGATGAACAGTCACAGCTACAAACACCCAAGGTCACACAGCTTGCTGCTTCTACCAACATGCCTTCTCTACCATTATGAGCCATGACCTCTGAAATCATAGTTTCCTATGATTTCAACTCTTTCCTCCTTTGAGTTGTTTCTGTCAGACATTGTCACAGTGATGGGGAAAGATATGAAGAATATGAAGAATATAATATGAAGAATTAGTACCAAGAGTGGGGTTATTGCTGTGGTAAACCTGGCCAGGAAAGTCTTTCGTCTTTGGAACTAGCTCATGGGAAGAATATGGAAAAGTCTAGAAAAGCCTGAAGATGCTGAAAGTTGAGTCTAATGATCTGTTCTCATGGCAATACGGAAAAGCGGATACTGGCATAAATGCAGAGGTGAGACTGTGCTCATGAGGTTTCAGGTGGGAGCAAAGACTCTGTAAGGAGTTTGACTAGAGGCTAACCATGCCATATTCTGGCCAACAATCTAACGATGTTTTATCTGTGTCCTGAAATGCTGAGGGAACATTCAGAAATAGTGAACTAAATTATTTCACAGAGGAAATTTCAAGACAGCAGGAGAGTTAGGCAGTGCCACAGTTATTGGTGGCTGGATTTTGTCAGTTTCATGGTGATAGAGGAGAAGAAAAAACAGAGTGGAAAGAAATAGAAATGTAATTTGTTGGAGAAAGGAATATGAGCTCACTAAACATGCCACAGACAGAGCAGTGCCGACGAAGCAAAATGGCTGTAATCGTTAGAGATCGAGACATAAGGGAGATATTGAGGATGTTGTACTGGGGCAGCAATAATGGGGACACCCCACCCATGAATGGTTCTAAGGTGTAACAAATGCAGTCTCTTAAGAAGACACTGTCTGAAAGAATAGGAGCACACCACTCAAACAGGACCCTAGAGAGACCCAGCTACATTTTAATTATTCCCCACATAGTGTTTGGCAGACCTGCAGAATACAAAAGTCATGAGGTCAGGAAACCTGGTACCAAGATTTCAGCAGAAGCCTGTGAAGGTGAGCAGTGTGAGGTCAATTCTCCATAGAGAGGTCTCATGAGACAATGCAAAAAGCTTTAAGGATAAAGCCTAAGTTGCAATTGAGACCATGGGATGTTGGATGCCAGTGACATGGAGCATTTGCTGAGGAAAGATGCCGAAGCCAAGTGAAAATGATCACAGAGAGAGGACATGTGGGCCACAAATGGCCTGGATGTAGAAGTGGGGCTGCCCAACCTCACATCATGCCTCCAGATGTCCCAGATGTCAAACATAAAGCTATACACTTTTGCAGCTATGGTCCTGCTGGGTTTCATCTTGCTTTGACTCCATTTTCCTCTGGTGCCCCTATTCCTTACTTTTTGGGTGAGGGTATTTACCCTGTTATTATATACTGGTAGTATGTAATGTGCAACCTCTAATCATATAGGGCTCACAGCTAAGAATTTATCTTGAGTCTAAAAAGAGACTTTGAACTAAGACTATTAAAAGTCTGGGGACTTTTGAAGTTAGACAAACTGTATTTTGTATTGTGACACAGCTCGGAGTCTATGACGTTCAGGACTAAGATGCTCTGGCTTGAATTTGAAATTTCTTCCACAGACTCATGTTCCAAACTCTTGTTTCTCTTCTGTATAGAGACCTTAGGAACTAGAGCCTTACTAATGAAAGTAGATGTCTAGAAATGAGCCTTCGAGGTTATAGTCAGTCCTGGTTCTGGCCCTTCCTATCTACAGCATATAATAAGAGCAGTCACTGTCTCCAAGGGCTGGCTGATTCTTTTCCCCCACTGTGGTAGGTGAGGACCTCTGATACCATGGACCTGAATAAATTTTTCCTCCCATGAGTTGCTTCTGTCAGAAAATTTGTCAGAGCAGCAAGAAAACTAGCTGATACACCATCAGAAAGCAACTCAATCATAGGTAGTTTAAAACCTGGCATATTGTGAGTCTATCTATGCTCAGTTAACTTGGGACTTATGCTCTATTAGTACTATTAACCATGTTTAAAATCCTTGCTACCTAAGAATGTCTGTTTATTCCTCCTCATCCTCAGGAATAGACATGGATTCACTGGCATTTGAGAATAGCCAAATGCTATTTGGGAAAGATGGGACCAGTGAATAGCCTGAGAAAGGTGCTTAATCCACTCAGTTTCTGTCCTGGTTTTGCCCTGGACTAGGCTTGGCCTCTTCTATCTGAGCTGCAGAAAGGCAGTACTATATGAGGAGAAAGGGCTGGCCAGAGGCAGGAGGAGTTTTTGAGCCTCCAGATTCCCAGGGTAGACCTGAGGAGGGCACTGTGGGACCTGAGTGGAATTAGTGCCTGGCCTGTAACACTGATTTTTAGATAAAAATCTGTCAGTCTTCAGACCAAGCTCTGTGGGTCTCCATATGTGCCTAACATTTTAAGAGTAGGCATGAACAAGAAGAAATACAGCTGTCTCTTTCTGGCCTTCCCTGTTTCCTGTCACCTGGTCATGACTTCCGGTCCTGGCATTCTAGAACCTGTAGGCTGTTCCTTCCCTTTTATTCTTGAATTCTAGTTATTTTCCTTCTTTTATCAATATGACCATGTTTATATGGTATACCTATGTTTTTAAATGTTTTATATGGCTTGCATTTTGCGTTGAGAGGGTGTTAGACCATACCTGATATGAGTACTAAGATTTTACATTTTTAAATGCTTTTCCTGAGTGGGACTATATCAATTATCTATTGCTGTGCAGAAAACTAATCCCAAAGTATAATAGGTTCCCCACTCCAGTATGTCATCTCTACCAGCATCCTGTGTCTTGGTTGGCTGGCTCATTCAGCTAGTTCATTTGAAAAGTCAGATTCACTTAGAGGTTCCCAAGAGCCCCAGATCAGCAATGGCCTCTTTTAATCAGACTGGGGCCTTCTCTTTCCATGTGACTCCTCATGGCAACTGAGTCCCAGCCTTTGACACACATAGCTGTAAGGTTCTGGGAGAACAAAAATGGGAGCCACACAGTAGCCCAGCCTGCATGCCCTGGTTTGCACAATGTCTCTTTGGCTGGGTCTTATGGGTCAGAAAAAAAGAAAATCACAAAGTCAGTCTGACTTAACAGAGTGGAGAAATCGACCACTGTTAGAAGACATTTCAGTAGTTAGAGTACAGAGGCAGGACAGCAGGAAGCATGAGACCGGCAGTCTCAATACATTAACTACAGGCTACCCAATTACACTGAACTTTAAAAAAACAGCTACACTTTCTAGTTCGGGTGTGTTCCAAATATTACATAGAACACACGCAGGCTAAACAAACAAACTAAAGCCTTCATTGTTTATCTGACTTCAGTTTACCTGTGTTGATTGTGCCTGGAAGTGCTAATTAATGGACATTGTAAAATTTGCTTACAACCAACATTGGCTTTCAACCTCTATATAAAACAGCTATAGCGTGGTTCTTTAGGAAATCTCAGTTAGTAAGCATTGCTCAATATAAGAGAAAAAATATTGTGTGAGCTACAGGAGTCCTTTCAAACTACTAACAGTCCAACAGTAAAGACTCTCAAGCCAGAGTGGCTGTTTCCATTGTAGTCAGCTCATCAGTTTTTGGATATGGGATTCCTCAACTTACTGGTTCACTCAGATACATTCTCTGGCTAGAATCTCTTCCCAGTCTACTGTCAAGCCCTTCAGATGTGGCTTCCCACATGGCTGCTGGGAGGGGTTTCCCAGAGACTGCTCAGGTTACACCTAAGCAGAATCCTCTCTCACATACCAGGCTGTGAGGGACCAACACAGATCTCACCCCAATGGAAAACAGCAGCACCATGACCCAAAAGAAGCAAGACATCAAAACTCATTTGGCAGGAGCTTTGTTTAAAGGCAACTCAGCCACTTCAGGGAACACACAACAGATCTCACAGTTTTCTGAGAGAGCTTTGAATAGTACTATCTAAAGGTGATTCTCATCTCTTATTTGTGCAGTCCTGACTTTCACTTTAATACTATGTAATAGCTGTCTCCAGTCTCCATGGCTTCCTTCTTCAGTCTGGAGCCCTCAGAACTTATGATTTGAATGTAAAATATCCCCAATGGCTTGTGTTTTTGAACATTTGACCCCCAGCTGATGTCTCCAGGGGGAAGTTGTGGAACCTTTAGAGGTAGAGCCTTGCTAAATTAATTGGGTCACTGAGGGAGGATTTTGAGAGTTACAAGACATCATTTCCTGTCCCATCTCTGTTTCATGGTGTGCAGAGATCTGAGCAAGCAGCCTCACCTTCCTGCAGCCACAACCTGGAGACAACCATGCCTTCTCCATTATAATGAAGAATATACTGAAAATGTGAGCCAAAATGAGCCCTTCCTTTCTTTTTTTAAAGATTTTTATTTATTTTATGTATATGAGTGCACTGTAACTGTCTTCAGACACACCAGAAGAGGGCATCGGATCCCATTACAGATGGTTGTGAGCTACCATGTGGTTGCTGGGAATTGAACTCAAGACCTCTGGAAGAGCAGTCAGTGCTCTTAACCGCTGACCCATCTCTCTAGCCCCAGCCCTTCTTTTCTTAAGTTGTCTCTGTTGGGTATTTGGTCACAGAGACTAAAAAGGAAATACTGAATCAGACATATAGTCGCCTGGACTGGGAAAGATAGTTGAACCAAAAAAGTGCCTGCTGTGCAATCATGAATCATATGCAATCTCCAAAACTCATGATAAAAGGGAAATAAAGCCAGGCATGGTGACCCGCACCTGCAGTGCCAGATCTAGGAGGATAGAGACAGGCAGATCTTTAGGGCTCAAGGCCCAGTCATCCCAGACTAATCAGCAAGAATAAGGCCAACAAAAAACAAGGTGGATGGTTCCAGAAACAACAGTTAAGATTGTTTTCTGGCCTGTGCGCACATACACACACACAGAGAGACAGAGAGACAGAAACAGAGACAGAGAGACAGGCAAAGACAGACAGACACAGAGACATAAAGACAGCGAGGCACAGACAGAGACAAAGACAGACTATTTACCAGACTCTACAGCAGCTATGTGTAGATTTGTGATGAAGTTTCATCTAATGAAATGTAAATGAAAATGTATATGATTTTTCTAGAAATACCCTTAATGAGGGTGGCTGCCTTGTTTCTGTTCTTCCTGCTTCTTGATAGATGGATGCTCACAGGATGACGCAAGAATAGTTTCCTTGAAATATGGGACAGATATCAGTGACAGGATGGGAGAGCAGCAGGATGAAGTGACCCTAATGTCTAACTTCACATGTGCTGTGTTTTCCTAAAGCCTCATGTCCAGAGCCACATGGAACACCTGCCCTGGGATGCCACCTCACAGGGGATTTTCCTACCAAATGCGATATATCTCCACATAACAGAAGTAACTCGACAGCTAAGTCAACTGCTTACTAGGAACTCAAAACTATAGCAACCAGAATGTGTTTGCAAAGCAGCATTGGGTAACTCTAGAAGAAGCTTGCCACTAGCCATGGCCATTAGGGCAGCCTTCCAATGGCAGAGGAAGATGAAGGGGAAAATATTTGAGAGAAGCCTTGAATGAGCTTGTCATGGGAGACATTCATTTTCAACAAGAGGCCAAATATTCACAAAAGAAAAATAAGGATCATTTTCATGAAACAGGGTCAGGTCAACTCCTCCCTAGTTAGGCTAAAAATAACTACATTCAAGGTTACAATGAAATTAGATGTAGCTTCTAGCCTGTTTCTCTTAGTCCTTCAAGACTGCTCTATAGAGTTGTAGGATAAGTGAACAAAGTGTTTGGTTGGAACCTCTGCTTGTCCCGCACTAGCTAGGAAACCCCATCTACCCTCCTTCTCTCAATCCCACTATACAAAGAAAACTCCTGCTGACACATCTTCACCTCTTGCTTTCATGTTTCTTGCAACTCACCGAAGAGTGCCTGTCCAGGGGCTCAACATTTAATCATATATGGGCACAATGCCAGCTCCTAGCTGACACCTCATCACCCCTCGTTTAAGATCTATAAAAACTCCCTTGCCTTAACCCTGATATGGGACTTCCCTGGACCCATTCCTTGGGACCAATGAACCCTAATAAACTTTATAAACCTTAATTTATCTGCTTTTAGTCTGGTCTGATCTGGCCTATGTTTGCATCACCTAGAGATAAATAGCCTATTAGTAACTTCTAGCCTGTTTCTCTTATCCCTTCAATATGGCTGTACTTGAGTTGTAGGGTAAGTGAGCAAAGCGTTTACCATGGAATACCATTTTCTTAAGCATCAGTCTACTAAAAATAACTAAATTACTCTACTTTGGACAAACTAATTTCCTGGTTATTTATCTTGTTTTCTTGTCTTTTTTCCCTTTCTTTTTCTTTCTTTTTGTTTTCCTTCCAATGGAAAAAGCTCCAAAATAAATAAGAAAAAATGAAAATTGAGTACTGGTTAGCAATTAAAAACAATAATATTCTTTTTAAACACAACCATTTCCAGAAACTTTTATCATAATTATCTAGTCATTCAAATGGTTCTTCAAATATTTCCATAAGACAGAATGTTTATATATCCCACCTATCTATTTATTTCTATTCATTTCTTCCTTTTTGTGTTTCATTAACACTTTAAGGCAGCAGTTGAAACTTCTTAGATAATATTTTTTTCCTTTTCTTTCCATAGAGATTTTCACAAGTAGTTGGACATTTCCAAGACAGTAACACTCTTCCTATTTTATATTAATTTTTGTATTCAGGAAAGATAGATCTGTAGTTCACATTTTGGAGATTTTTTTTTCAGCCTAAGTGACAGCTGTTTGGGAGTTTGGAGAAGACAAATGGCAATCACATATCCCACAGCTATCAGTAAGCATGCTGGTTAGTCTTTAATGTTAACTTGACACATTTTTAGAGTCACCTGGAAAGAGGAATTGCTTCCATCAGAATAGCCTGTGGGTATGTCTGTTGAGAATTGTCTTGACTGATGATTGGTGGAAGGGGGTCTGGTCCTTGCTTTGTAACTGTTTCCTCAAAGATTGAAACAGTTCATTTGTCGGGGGAAATCCTTAAGCAAGAAGATAACAACTCAAATAGCTTCAGGAAGTCTCTGAAACCAACCAGATTCATTAGGCCCCTCCCTTCCAAAGTAAACAAGCCAACTAGTATATGATAGTTTTTCTGGTTGAAAAATTCTTCCCTGAGCTTCAGTCAAGTAACAGTCCTCCTGACTGTGGAACTTTCCTTATGCAGATTTTATGTCCTGCTACCCGAGTTTCTTTGACATTTCACCCATGGAATACACCCAAACTCAAAAGCACTCCTTTGCACGTAAGTTATTCCACTTTTTAAATGTATTTATGTCATGAGGGGTGAAGCACACACATGCACAGCCAGCACAAATGTGGCATCAGGAGACAACTTGAAGTTGATTCCCTCCTTTCATCTGGATCCTGGGGTTTGAACATGTCAGGTTTGGCAGCTAGCACTTTTACCGCTGATCCATCTGGTCAACCCTGTGGTTCCATTCTGAGGGAAAAAGTCTTGCTTCAGTTGGTTCTGGACACTTGACCATCCTCTGCCCTTTTTGTTTAAAACGAAATCTTGCTCAGTTGCCAGGTTCTCAATGTGTGGCCATCTTACTTTAGACCTGCTCCCTCTTGAGTCATTTGATACTACTCAACCTTTTTTTAGTCATCCACTAGCCCTTGTGGATGGTCTATTTAGGCCCTTTCTCTATTTTCATATTTAACATTTTGGTTCCTGTTGAGAAGTTTGTATATGATGGATATTAACCCCTTATCTAATTTGTAATTTGCAAACATTTTCTTCTAGTCTGTAGGTCATTTCTTTACTCTGCTAGTTTTGGGGGTTCGTTTGTTTGTTTGTTTGGGTTTTGGTTGTGGGTTTTTTTGGAGGAGATAGGTTGTTTGTTTTGTTTTGTTCTCTTGGGTTTTTTTTGCCAGGAAGAAACTTTTTAGTTTAACTCAGTTCCATTTTTCTGTTTTTGCCTTTGTTGCCTGGTGACTGCAGTTTGTTATATTGAGTGTTTCAAAATAACCAAAAGAGTAGATATTTTAGAGTTGGCACTAATGAAGAAATGGTATTTGAGACAAATATGTTAATTAGCCTGATTTGATCAACTCCCAACGTATTTAAACATCTCATAATACCCCATATGTATGTATAAATATCAGTCAATTAAACATAATATAAAACAAAAAGGCAGCTTTTAATTACTAAAGCCACACTTTTCTAAAGGCCTAGTAAATACTCTCCCATTACTGTCTCTGCTCTGTTTGTTATCTGAAAGTACCATCAGTCAGCAGGGAAGAGCAGGAGAATGGATGGACACACACACACACACACACACACACACACACAGACACACTCGTACGCCTTTCCTGCCTATCCCGCACCTACAGCGTGAGGGTTGAGTGTCTCTCTTTCCCACCACACTTGGTAGAGAGAAGAAAGAATTCCCACGCACATCCAAGAGCAAGGTCATCACCTAGTAGCCTCTTAGGTTGGAAAACACAATTCTCTTGGACACTTTGAAAGGCTTAAGTGCTAGGAACACCAACAAGCCTGGCTTCTGCCTTTAGAACAACATTCCTTAAGATTCAAAATTACCCATGGGTCCAGTACACACTAAAGGCTCATCATCCTGTGGGTGGGCTAGCTGAAGAATGGTCAGTCAACCAGTAATAATTTTTAAGTATGATATGAGATATGAAAGAGTCAGAAAGTATGAACCCCAAACTGAAGATGCAATTAATTACTGGGATAAAGGAAAAGAAAGGTGGCAACTGAACCTCCCCGTAGTATGGCCCCCATGTGCACTTTGACAGACAAATAGGAATTCACTAGGAGAATGTAGGCAAAACCATCCCTTGGTAATGAAGGGCCACAGAGAATGCAGAGGCATCTGAATGTGCTTCAAAAAGCCTGGACACAGAATCTGATTGATAGAAACTAATTTCATTCAACTTAGAGTCTTTTAAAGCAAGGAAACATTTGTATAGTGCCACAGAATTCCAAAGACCTAGAGGGAGGCATTTCAAACTAGTTAATAGTAAGTGGCTTCAGGAATTCTTCGTCAACCATTAACAAACACTGCCTACGTCACTCATTTTTGGTTGATTTCCAGCTATCCTATCTTAGAAGTCTTGGCCCTTGAAATCTTTATATCTAGAACTTAAGGACCAAAAATATTTTTGCTTCTGGGTCATTAAAATTTTTAGAATACTAGGCCATTCTCCAGAAGCCTGTTTCTATTTGGTAGACTGCCATTCAGGAATGTGCTCCTAGTCAGAATTCACAAGGGAAATCAGCCGGCACTCAAATTAAGGAAATCTATTTCCTCTAAAAGGGAAAAAGATGACAGAAATCGTTTTTCCAACTTGATGAAAAATTCATCATATCAGGAGTTCATGGACACAATGAGCAAACAGAAAGCTTCTTGTATGCCACAGGGCAGGATGCCCAGGCTTTGGAGGGTGGAAATTACTTTACCTGGGGAAAGCTGGTCCACACAGTTCTGAAAGTCTGCTCTGGGGAGATGCCTCCTGTCTCCTGAAATTTTAAGCTTCCTGGGGGCCTTCTCTTTGTTTTATTTCTGTTGGCTTGTCTCCTCTCCTGTCCCCCAACTCCCTTCTCCTCCCTGCACCTGCTACAGCCCATAGGCTGAAAATTCGGTCTGAAGACTGACAGGTGAATTTATCTGGGACCATGTCTAAGTATAAGATGAACGTCACCTCAGCACCCAGTATAATTATAGTCTTTACCCAGCAATGTTGAACAGGGATTAAAACCCATCAGGTTCTAGTTAATCTGCTTTTGGTGACCACAGCTGGACAACCGGAAGAAGACAATTATGGAATAATGTTGTTATATCTTAATAAAGATTACTTGTGTCTGAGGCAAGATCAATGTGCAGTGAACTTCCTCTAGCTTTGCAGGCTCTGTGGAGGAGGTGCAGGGGTGTGTCCCTTCTGCAGTTTGTTTATTTGTTTGTTTTTGCTTCATGCTGTGATGACTCTTTACTTCTCCTTACTGAGTTTCCAAGTCACCAAGAGCTCTCTACCTTTGTTAGGCATCTTAGATCAGTGCCTGACTTTTAAATTAGAGTTTAAATTCTACCTCATCAAAGTTAGGTTTTGGTTTGGGAAAATGAGTTATCCATGCCACAGCAGGAAGACTTGACAAGGAACACACACACACACACACACACACACACACACACACACACACTGACAGTCGATGGCATGTGAAGCCTGGGTGGTATCTCAAGCTCTTTATCCAGTAAAGTAAGATGACAAAAAGTTGGGCGGGGAGGTGGGGAAATTCCATCCCTTATACAAATACACAATAATAATCTAATAATCTAACCTAACAATTTTGATCTCTAATAAGGAAATAGTCACAAAAGGACTTCCATGGAAACTGTGAAAGGATAAAGACACAGTATGGTGGCCGGGAGAGCACATTTAGGATTCATTCCCAACTCAGCCACTCATCAAACATGTGACGTTGGGCAAATTACATGATGTTACCCTGCCTAGATGTTCACCTTAAGAAGGGAGATGCTACTGACAGAAATTGCCAGACATTAGTCTCATAAGGATTAAAGGGATTAGCTCATCAACAGTCTTTAGAATGGTGTCTAGTATTCAAAAACCTGAAGGGAGGCTAGAGAGATGGCTCAGTGGTTAACAATCCTTTCTGATCTCAAAGGGGACCTGAACTCAGTTCCCATCAGCCATGTCAAGCATCTCACAACCACAGTAACTCCAGCTTCAGGGAATCTGACATGAGTTTCTGGGCTCCAATAGGCACCTGCACTCATGGACATGTACCTCCCAACCCCCTCCCATGTGTAATTCGAAATAAAATAAAATAAACAACTGGATATTAATGCTGCTGAGTGGTCACTAAATACAGCCTGCAAAATTCCCGGCTCCAAATTCTTGTGTTAGATCCTTGACTTGAGGCTATTAACATTTAACCAGAGGATCATAAATAAACTGAACTATGGTTAAACCCTTCCTGTTAATGTGTCTATTCCTGAGAAAATACAAACGCACATAAAAATGGAATGTCTTGGACCATGTCTGGGAGGGCGGGATGAGCAATGAAAAGACTAAATGATTTGCTAAGGGTGCCTAGGCCGGACGCAACGTTTCTGGGCTCATCCTTGGTCCATGCCAGCACAGCTCTTAAAGCACAAGACTGGAATGACCTGCCTCCCACAGAGGAAGTGATTTTAGGGTCCAGGTATCCGAGCATACTTTGGCTTCACGTCCTGGCTCCTGCTCTGATTCTTCTTCCTTTGTAATTACATGCCTGCTGTCAGCACACCCAGCAGTGATCCTTAATTACCTCCTCTTAATTACATACCTGCCGCCAAGGTGTGCCAGCTCCCCCTTGCCATCCCCAGTCAGTTGGTCGATATTAGCCAGCACAGATGCACAAAGGCCCCGGAAAGCCTCCATGGAAGTCTGTGGGTAGAATATGCTGGGGGCTGTGTGTGTTTAATTGTCTCTCCTTTCTGGTTTTACTTTAAATGCTAGAACTTTCTCAGCTGTGTTACAATATGGTTTTGGTTTTGTTTTATGACTTGTCTGACTTTTTCAAAAAGATAACACAGGCAAAAGCTTCAAGGCAGATTGTAGATGTTCGATGCATATTTGTTTATAGCATTCCAAAATATCATACATAGAGTTAGGTATTTCCACTGACTCTCTAACATCTTCTTTTTTTATTGGCTGGAGATCAGCTATAAAAGTCAGCAGACACTGAAACACAGAACTTCCTTTTAAATACAGAGAGAGAGAGGGGAAAACTACAATTGTGACGTGCATTGTAATCTAAATGAAATTTTGCCTCAGCAGCTGCTCTCCCAGAACAGACTTGTCCCTGATGACGCCCAGGTCTCGGGCTCAGTTCTGAACAGGAAGCTGGCTTAAGAATCGATGCACCTTTGAAAGTGGCAACCTGCCAATTGGAAGACAAACGTCCCTTTTCAGCTGAACTCTGGTAGTGACAGTGGATGCATTTGGGGTACATTGACTATTCAGGGTATTGGAGAGGGTGTTTTCAGCCATCTGCTGAATTCTGCCTCTAGATAGGGAAGGAAGAAAATATAAGAAATTAAATCACTGTAGGAAATATTAAAAAGTCAGGCTTTTAAAAACACATCATTATGAAAACAAAACCTCCCTGAGACCCTGCTCTCTGGGTTGTGTGCATGTTTTTAGCTATGTTTCCCTTTCAGTAACTTTCATTGCCTCTTGTGTTTCCATTACCAGTGGGCTTCCTAACATCTGTTTTCTATTTTTATTTCATTTCCACTTGTGACCTTTGGCCTAATCTTTGTATTTGGAAAAACACAGGAATTAAAGTTGACATTATCTCCTCTGCTCTCTCCAAGCTGCAAGCACACGGCTTCAACCTTGTGTCGAAGGCAGTATTTACAGCCAGAGAATCAACGTGTGGACGAAGGGAGGAAGTTTCACAGTGTGCAAGCCAGAGAGAGCAACCCATAGTGTGGAGTTCTGGGGTACCACCAGGGTTCCTGGCATCTGAACATCTGCTCTACGTCTGTGTCTGTTGTTCAAAATTGCACCAAACATTCTAGAAAAGGCCAGGTGCAGTTCTTTTCATAATGACAGTGACACATGTAAGATGGTGATGGATGGGTGGATAACCAGAAGATCTAAACCAACTAAGAGAGAGATAATCCAAAGTACTAAAACTAGAAAGGAAAAGAGAGATTACAGTAGACACTGATACAATCTCAGAGGGTCAATACGACATATTTTAAAAACATATCACATTAGTCAAGTTTCTCTAAAGAAGGAGCCTAATGGACTGTGTAGATATTACAATTAAATTGGCTCACACAATAGGCTCAACCCACAAGGCTGGATGCCCCAGTATCAATCTGGCACGGAATGCCTGAAGAGTTCCTGGGAAGCCATGGCTCCTTAGTCCATGTTAGAAGCCAAAGAGGTTGGTTCCAGTGCCAGCAAAGGATAGTGACAGCTGTAACAGAGCCAGGGCAGGAGCTCTCAGCATGGAGAGAAAACAGACAGGCACCTAAAGGCTTCACTCAGAGGGAGCCCCCTCTTCCCTAAGTACTCCTTCCAGGAAATTCCCTCAGAGACCCACACAGAGGAGTGTCTCTTAGCTGGTTCCAGATCCAGTCAAGTCAACATCAGATTAGATGTCACGTGTACTTTCCGATCAATTGGAAAATCCAGAAGAAATGGAAAAACTCTTAGACACATATGACCTAGTACAATAAAACCAAGGGAGTATAAACAGCCTGAGCAGTTAAGTAGCAAGCAATGAAACTGAAGCAATAAGAAAAAGTCTACCAAGTAAAAAAAAAAAAAAAAACCTCAGTCCCAGATGAATTCACCACTGAATTCCACCAGACCTTTAAAAAAGAACTCATAGCCCAACCAATGTTGCTTAAGCTATTGCTTAAACTAGAAATAGAAGGAACATAGCCAAACACATTTTATGTAGGCAGCTTTATCTTGGGACCAAAACCAGATAAGGATAAAATGGTGGGTTGGGGGGGTAGAAATTGAAGAAAGGAAAGGAAAATAGGAAGAAAGGAGAGGGTGGGAGCAGTGGTGGGAGGGAAAGGGAAAGGAGGAGAGAGAGAGGGAGGGATGAGTGGTGGGAGGACAGAAGAGAATCACAGGAGAAATCTCCCTGTTAGTCATAGATGCAGAAACTCTCAAATACTTTCAAACTGAACTCATCTACGTATCTAAAAGATTATTCACTGATACCAAGTAAGCTTCATTCCAGGAATACAAGGACAACTCAGATGTCCAAAAGAATAAATATATTAGTAGACTCAAAGACAGAAATTGCATGATTTTCTCAGTAGGTGCAGAAAAAAAAAATGCCCTCATGATAAAATCCTGGAAGAAACTAGGAGTAAAAGTAAGGTTTCTCAACATAATAAAAGTTTCATAAGACGACATGCTACAGTCAACATTTACTACTTGGAGGAAAACATGAAGCTAGCAGGATATAACATTAACATTCAAAGCGCAGGAGTTTCTCTACATATAATAGTGAAGATGCTGAGAAAGAATCAGGAAAACATTCCATTCACAAATAACAGCTTGAAAAAAATAAAGTTAACCACCTAGAGATAAATCTAATCAAAGAAGTGAAAAACACGAGCTCTGGAAATATTTAAACACTGTAAGCAGGAACTAAAGAGGGCCTAACAGACAGCTCACTGGGGAATGGGCTTGCCATACAGATCAGAATTCAGATCCCTTGTCCTTGAACACAGTCCTGGAGTATTGGCATGCATCTATGACCCCAGTACGGAGATAGCAAAACCACATGGATCCCCAAAGCCTGTTGCTCAGCCAGCCTACCTAAATCAATGAGTTCCAGGCTAAGTGAGAGGCCATCTCAAAAAAATTAAGGTGAAAAGTGATTGAAAATGATACATGACATTGATCTTTGCCATTCACATGCACACACATACAAACACATACACAAACACAAAGACACATGAACAAACTTATGCATTCAAACATACACATACCTGTACATATACCACTTACAAAAAAAAATTGAATACAATAGAAGATAGAAAGACCTTCCATATTCATGAGACGGTAGAATTTATAAAGTAGTAAAAATGATCAAAATCCATTAGAATTGGAGCAGTCCTCATGAAAATTCTTGTAACAGTCTTCTAAGAAATAGGAAAAAAAATCTTAAAATCCACTTAGATCCACAACATACGCTGGATAGACAAAGCGATCTTCAGCACAAAGGGCACTGCTGGAGAAGCCAGGTATCTGATCTCAGAGTAAGCTACAAAGTCATAGCAATAAAAATAGCACGATGCTGGCCCAGAAGCCCATAGAGCAAAGGAATGCAGGGGTCCAGAAGAAAACCCACAAAGCTTGAGTTACCCAGTTCTTGACAAGGACATCAAAAGCATGTACGGCAGAGGCTGCATCTCTTCAGCAGCAGTTCTGGGAAGCTGAACATCTGCATGGAGGAGGTTAAAAATGTCGCTCACCCTCAAGGAAACCAACTCAGGATCGATCAAAGACGAGACCCCCCAACTCTGGAACTTTTAGAATAAAGCACTTCAGAATGAAGACATAGGCATGGACTTTCTGAAACATTTTCTACCATTCAAGAAATAACACCAGAAACTGACAAACAGGGTAGCATGAAACTAAAGGGCTTCTAGGCAGAAAGGAAACTGGACTGTCCACAGAACGGGGAGAAGCTTTGTTATCTATATTTTTGACAGAGGATTAACATCCAGAATGTAGAAGAAGCGAAAAGAAAAAAAAAAAAGAAAGAAAGAAACAAAACTCCACTAAGAACCCAAACAACTCATGAATAGGCTAAAGGAATAAACATTAAGTTCCCAGAAGGTGAAGTACAAGTGGCCAAAGGCCATGAGAATGTACCCACCACCCTTAGCCACCAGGCAAGCACAAGTTAAACCAAGTTAGACAACACTGGGAGCCCTTCTCGCCCTGGCCATAAAGAAAACAAGTGACAACAGATGCTTACCAGGATGTGGGGAAAGGGACCCGTACACATCACACGTAGAAAGCAGTATAGAAGTTGCTCAGAAAAATTAAAAATATAACTGCTATGTGACCCAGCTGGGTACATACCTGAAGGATGTCAACCACAGAGACATCTGTATACCCTTGTTTATTGCAGAACTACGCACAACAACAAAGAAGAAATAGAATCAGCATAGATGTCTATTGACAGATAAATGGCTAAAGACTATCTGATAAAAGAAGAGTTCACTGTCTAGGGTAGCCTGACTTTTCAAGTCCGTCAATCCCACCATCTACTCCATCTGGATCATGTTCCAGTTTCCAGTGCTGCTGTGACAAATGAGTTTGCAATGAAGAGATGGAAAGGATGGAGGACCAGAGTGGCGCTTACACCATGGAGAGAGGCTGAGCTGCCACTGGAGATCATGTTGGTATGCATAGCCCATACTGCTGCCTGAGGCTGTGTTAGTGTTCCTGGGCCAGGCAGCTGCTGAGGACCACGTTGGTGTCTGTGGCCCAAGTTGCCATGACAGCAACGTTGATGTCTGTGGTCTATGCTGCCCCCATGAGCTATGATGGTGTCTGTGGTCCAAGCTGCGGCAGAGGATCAGACTGATATCCGTGGTCTGTACTGCCACCAGAGACCATGCTAAGGACCACAATGATATTCCTGGGCCGGGATAGTGCTGAGGACTATGCAGCTGTGAATAGCCTGGTTACTCACTGAAGCCATGTTGATGCTTGAGGTCTGTGCTGTCATCTGAGATTGTTCTGCTGTTCATGGTCCAGGCTGCCACCAGGACCATATTGGTGTCTGTGGCAGAAACCATGCTGTGGTCTATGGCACATGCTGACACCAAAGGCCAGGTAGATGTCTGTGGTCCCTGCTGTCACCATGTAGAAGTTCATGATGCAATGTAGGAGAAGAACACCCTGATACCCTGCCTGATTTTCAACAGTTTCTTTGGTGTCGGTTTCTTACAACATATGCACTCAATGGGAATAATTTGGAAAAAAAATCACACCTCAACCTCAAGGTGTGTTTGTCACATAACATGAAATGCTGAGACGCTAAGTTGTCCCCCGAGAGGCCCTCATGTGAACAAGCCTGTTTTTCAGAAACTTCTTGGGGAAGAGCTCCCACATAGTCCAAGAAACATAGACTTGCCTATGAAGTGGAGCCTACAGATAACTACAAACCCTCCCTACCCAAGTAACAGCAACATCACGTCCCAGCCTTCCTTCCTCCCACCAGGCCCCTGAAGCTCTCTAGTCCTTTTGGCACCATCAACTAGATAGAATGCTTTAAATCTGAAGAGTGTCACCCTTTCCATGTACTATGTGTGAAGGAACACTCTTGCATAAGATGAAACACAAGCTTCACCTGAGAGCACCAAGAAAGAGGAAGGAGGCTTTCAGGTTTCCTTTTTATCTCTGTCACTCTAAGGAAATCACTCTGAATCATCTCATTGTAATTTTTTCCAGGTCTATACATTTTCTCCAAAACTTTCTTTAATAGTTCTTTGAGGTAGCGATATTTTTTAACTTATTAATGTTTTTGTACTCCTTAAAGGACAATAAAAAGTATCCAGAATGTCTCCACAGTGCAGAGTGTATAAATAGGTGGCAAACTTGACAAACGCTGGCTATTTCTGTTCCAGGTGGGGCTCACACACAGCAACTTTATTTTTGGTTGGCTTTGTATTTTCTTTATGTGTCACAAGAGAAGTTATCCAAATAATAAGAAGTCATTTCTGGACATCGGGACTATGAGGCATGAGTCTTGCATTATTTTATCTGGCTGGCTGTTTGGATGAATTTGTACTCGAGTGAAGTTTAATTCATTTTCACATTTGTACATGTGACCCTTGGCTTAGCCCAAATCTCATCAGCTTGATTTTTTTCTAATGTCTTCCCTCTCTGCTGAAAAGTGTGTGTGTCCAGGTTTGTTCTGTTTCCTTTCCTTTTCCTTGTTTTAGTAAACAAGGTTTGAAATCGCCTGGGTAGCACTGGCTGTGTTATCATTTCCCTTTTCCTAAAGCAGAGGTACAAGGGTCATTCCAAAGGAGCCAGTGAGCTTCTGATTCTTTCACAACAGCCACTGTTAACTATCCTGGGACAGGCCGAAGGGCTTCCAGGTTCCATGCCTTCAGATTGCTTCCGGTCTGTCTCTCTCCCTTGCTGCATTCTCTCCTAGCCCAAAGCTGAGGGCCATGGCACCACACACCAATACCACTGCATCTTCCAGAATTCTGGAGGTGAGCAATTACAACACGTAGGCCCTAACAAGGGAAATGCATTCGCAGGCCAGAACTCAGAACCTAAAAGTATTCGAAATCAAAGTGAATGAAGGAGATGCAGAAAGGAAGAAAGGCAAGACAGAAAGGTCCTGCTAACCACAGTCCTGTCCTTTACAGGCACTGTCCCTCATTCTGCCCCAAAGACATAATCTAATACAGACCTGTATTTTTTAACTCTGACCAGCATAATAGCATAAGCCCCTGAGTTCTCTTCTCCTCCCTGTAGGCCTTCCTATCATCTCCCCCTCCTTCCTCTCAAGATTGTCCACTCCTTAGAAAACATGAGCACACAGTGCTTCATCACTGACCTCAGTGTTTTCCAGAACAGGGCTCCAGATGTTACTTTTGCTATTTCCTTACTGTTGTAAACTATCCTTGTTTGCTTCCAGCCTCTAGCACTGCACAAAAATAAACAATAA